>CM055065.1:40725736-40899966 GCA_029204045.2 Tillandsia leiboldiana
CTTCCTAGGGTCTGCCAAAAAGAAGCCTAGGGTTTCCTAAGTCCCAACTGACCTATCCCTAAGCTCTGATACCACCTAATCTGTCACGCCCCGGGTGTAAACCAGAACCTGGGATCGTCCACAGATCCGCCGTGCACACGGTATTTTCCGTGTACACGAAGCGCTGGTAACCTGCTCAGATATAACAGAAAATGATACAGGAGCATAACAAAAGAGCTAACTAAAACTAGTACATCTTAGACAAATGCTGGAAATAAAAGTACAACATAACTCTCAAATATACATGTGTCTCTCCCAGCTCACGAAAAGAATACAACCAGCTGGCCGCAGCCAGACCCAAAATAAAAGAAAATACAACCGTCTGAGTGTACAGGGGATACATCAAAATCTACCGAACTCTGGATCAGGGAAGCAGCTAGCAATCAACGATCCTCTTACCTCGGTCCTGGGAAGAGGGTCCCGCAACTCCCGCAGAGGACTCTGCAAAACAAAGGGGAAAAAGAAGAGGAAAAGGGGTGGGGGTGAGAACAACTATAAAGACAGTAGCCTCCCCTAGTGGGTAAACCTCAACTCGAACATGCCCACTAGGACTACCAGAGGCTAAAAGAACAAAGGTGGTAAACTATAAGTATGACTACTGATAAAAGCTACCACTAATATGCCTCTACATGCCCAGCTAAAGAATAGCTAATGTATGCATCAGAATAACAAAGCCTGTCTGATAAAATCCAATCTATACCCCCAGTAAACACTGGTACTGCCTGCGGTGCCTGCCAAATCGGGTATGCCAGCCTACGCATAACACCGATAGGGGATAGGAGTCTCAAGGACTCAAGTCTGTATATCGCGCACTCCGGAGTGGCACTCGAGGGGAGCGACCCACACGAGTAAGAAGCCTGAGTAATAAGTATCCAAGAAGAGAAAGTCCGCAGGACTGGATCATGACACAGATCTATAGGGAAAAGTACCATCCACTAAAAGAACCCGAAATCCTCTCCCCGATCTGATGCAATATCAACTGTCCGGTCAACCGCCCAAAATCCGCGGTTGCCGCAATACCCTGCCATCATAGCCTGTCCGTCCCGAAACCCAAGTATCTGACTACACTATCCCAGCCCCTGCTCTAACCCGAGCATGATATCCCCTAAGTCTAGATAACTGGAGAAAATAGAATCATGGTTTCTCCTAAGTCAATTCCAGCATAATAGTGCAGCAGAAAAATATGGCCTAACTAGGTGACCATTCAAGCATGCAAAAGTCCTTTTCCTTAACAATATAATTTCAGTGTTCCAATTCTCACAAGAATTAAAGTATGCCTTTGTTTAAATATCAGAAGTACTAATGCGCCATCAGCGAATTTATACACATGCATAGGTTTCCCAATTATACATAAAACATGATATGGTATAGCCGATTATTACCAAAAAGGTTTAAGCAATTGTTCCCAGGAATTCTAATCAACTTAACACTTGTAAGAATTACCATTATTAGCACCTAGTCCTCTAACGGTGCAAGCATCAACCATAAGTCCAATTCTTCCCATTTAAGGATGCCAATATCATTCCACTAGTATACTAGCAACATTACATAAGACTAGCTTCAATATGCCTAGTGGGTTATCACAAGTAGGAGGTTAACAACGGTACCCACCTCGAGCGCTAAATCCTGGTCCCCAAAGGTGCAGTCCACGCTCGGCCAAAACCAACCCTACAACACAGCACAAAATTCCCCAGAAGGATATACATATTTTAATCACACCTTGCCTCACAAAATCTGTCCCAAAATACACAGTCCAAAGTTCCTCTGTTTTCACCTGCGAAAAATACCCGGAAAAATCCATGAAAAATACTGTCGCGATCCTCGCGACGAGCCCGTCGAAACGAGTGCCTGCACGTTCAATTCCGAGGTTTCTACACTGAGATAAAAATCCGGCAAGGGAAACACCCCAAACAAACTGTCCAGAAAAACTGTAACACAGAACCACAGTAAAAGGGGACTTTCACCTTCGGGAAAATATTCCAAAAATTCAGGGAAAAATCCAGGAGATTACTTGCGAAGTGAAGATAAAAAATGCCTTTTGAATCGCCCCGTTCCGACGCCTGTACGAAAAGATACGGCAAGAACACCGCAGTGCTGTCCAAAAATCCGTGAAGAAAAAGGGGTCAAATGGGTGCTCAGAAAACTCCAAGATCAGCATGGAGATCGAGGAAGCTCGAAACAGAGAAGTTGAAGTCCTACCTGTCGAGAGTCCGATGGCTCAAGAATCGTCGAAAAAGGAGGTCGGGATGAGTCGGGAGAGCCCAAACACTAAGAAGGGACGAAGCGGGTCGCCGGAGAACGAGCGTCGCGCCGCGCCTGAAAATCGCAAGCCTCGGGATGCGTGCCTCCAAAAATCCTCAAAGTCCTCCAATGGATAGTGCACTGTGTGAGGGAAAACTCCTCTGAAGACTCCACAGTGAAAAGGTGTGTAAAAAGCCCGAAGAAGACCCCAGGAAGCCTATTTATAGGCACAACCCAAAGGCTGAAGTGGGCCGGATTCGGGCGCACTGCGCCCGAATCCGGTCGGACGATCCCCCATCCGACGCGCCCGGAAGTCTCTGGTGAAGCCACGTGGCCCTACAACAGGGAACAGCGGTGCAAAGGCACCGCTGTGCGCCACGCGTCCCCCCGCGGTCAGCGGGGGTAGGTACGGCCCGCCAATGGCGGGCCGACGCGTGGCCCGCACTCGACTGCCCCGACAGCGCCGCCTGCGCCACAGTGCGCTCCGTACCGAGGCACCTCCATCGTGGACCGCGACTTCCAGAGCCAGCCAGTACCGTTCCGCCACGTGCCATGCGCCCGGTGCACCCATGCCGCTCAAAATCCCTGAGCCGCGCCGCGTGTGCCATCCACTACGCGTGCGCCACGTGGCCCGCCCGCGCGGTTCATGCACCAACCCGCTTCCCCCGTGGACCGAGCTGCGTGAGCCGGCCAATGACAGGCCGCCACGTGGCTCTAGCCGGTCCACGGTCACCTCCCATGCACCAAAAATTCCCAAAAACTTCCGGAAGCCCGTTTTTGGTCATCCGGACTCCAAATTAAACAAGCAAATAGCCGTTTTCAAGCGTTTTTCCGCGCTGAATCCAAATCCAACCTCTGATTGGCCCGAAACATTTTCTAAAATTCGGCATATGCAGCCGAAGGCCAAATCATATAATAATGTCTCACAGGGTCCATCTGTGGCATCCCTTTGATGCACCATGGGCCAGACACAACCCACAAGGTGTTCTACACAGTGGATTCATTGGAAAGGTCGCATGGAAAATCCAGAACACTACAACTCGGCTTTCTTGCAAGATGACGTGAAGAACCAAGGAGCGCGACGAGGAGAAGGAAGGGACCATCGCTCTTCCCACGAAACCCGGCAAGCGAGCGTGGCACGATCCTCTTCTCTTCCTCCCTCTTCACCGGCGAATCGGAGGCGCGTAGTTTCGGTGAGTTTTTTTTAAATTGTACCTAGGGTTTCTTTCGGATCATCGCACGGGGGGGGGAGGCGGGGTACCCCGGTCGGCCGCACCACCGCCGTCGCGAGGCGCCGATGCGCGCAGGGCTAGGGCACCCGGGCGTGCGGGTCGGGCACCCGCGCGGGCCTGGGCGCCGCGCGGGGCCGCCTGTCACAGCCCGAGGTCGAAACTGCGACCCGGGCTCGCCAACAGATCCGCCACCTATGCTAAAACCCGCATAGGCGAAGCGTCTAACCTGCAAAAAAATAGTACTATAGCTACACAAATATCAGAGCAGAAATGAAATACTGTAAAATAAAATCCAATCACTGAACCGTATGAAATAAAGTACAATATCCATCTCCTCAAATACAGATAATCGTCATACAATGTCCTCAGTACAGCATCTCTCAACTATAAAAGGAGATAAACTAAAACTATAGTACATCAGTCTCAACATCAGTCTCTCCAGATACAAAAGATCTCTCTCCAAATAAAACAGTAAAAACCAACCAACAGCTACTAGGATCTCCAACCAGGGGATACAGCTACACTCCTCGGGTGGTAAAGATCTAGCTCGTGACTCCCTCGCCTCGGACAACGATCGAAGATCAGCAACTCCCGAAGAGGACACTGCAAAATAGGGGGAGAAAAAGCAAGGGAAACAACAATGGGGGTGAGAACCACTAGTAAACCAGTAGCCTCCCCCTGTGGGTAAAGCCTCAAGCTCCGGCGTACCCACTAAGTCTACTAGAGGCAAGAAAAGGGCAAATGGTAAAGCTGTGAACAGAACTACTGAATAGGAGGGAAAACCACTACTAGTATGCCTCTAAATGCAATACTGGAAGAAATAACTGTACGAATGCATCATTATCTAGAAGCTGCCAAGATAACCCAATCCGACCACCAGTGGACACTGGTACTGCCTGCTTTGCCTGCCGCAACGGGTATGCCAGCCTATGCATAACACCGAAGCAAAGGAGTCTCAAGGACTCAAAGTCTGTCTGACGCACACTCCGGAGTGGCACTCGAGGGGAGCGACCCACACGAGTAAAGTATCACTGTATCAAGCATCTCTGTAACCACTGTCTCATAATAGCAGGACTGGATCATGACTATGATCAAAGTGGGAAACTCCGTCCACTAATGAAACCCCAACCCGATGCAATAGTACTCAAAAAGTGGGAAATACCATCCACTAGAGAAATCTGATACCCAATCTGATGCAATAGTAAACATCCGGTCAACCGCCCAAAGTCCGCGGTCACCGCAATAACCCACAACCCACAATTGGATAAAATAACCAAGATCCGGTCAACCGCCTACTGTCCGCGGTTGCCGCAATAACCCATAATCCAACATCAAGTACACCATGTTCCTGACCCTCAGGTCCCGGCTACACTATCCCAAACCTCTGCCCGAACTCGAGCAACATGACTCGAAAGTCTAAATAAAAGGAGAAAGAAAGCAATCATGGTTTCTCCTAAGTCAAATCCCAATATGATAGTGTAGCAATAAAATAGTGGCCTATCTAGATGTCCAAACAAGCATGCATAAGTCCTCATGCAATGTAAAAGAGAGAGAAAGTCAAATATAGCTCTACATGTGTAACAATTAATATATCCCCATAAATATAACCATCAGGCAAAAATCATCAGTCGACTACACATGTATAACCCCTGATCCATAATAAATCCCAAGGTGAAACCCGCACATGGATATGTCGTCATGTCCCCAACAATTAGTCCATTTAACTAATTTCCATAAGATTTGTGTACTAATACGGCATGTTAACTATCACTATTAAATTATTCCACTGATCAAGTTCTAACAGCAATATTATCCCAATAGTATCCCCAACATGCTAAATCCACAAAATTAATCTCAGATGATAGGCTCACATTTATCTCAGTCACTTATGCATGATAATCAAACAATACATTCAATAGTGGGGTTTTCTAATAAACTTAGTGAGTAAGTCAGATGTAGAGGCAAGCAACAACCACCCACCTCGAAAAGTGCGCACAACACCAAAAGAGACCTCTGGCTGCCCGCAGTCCTCTAACACGGCCATCCACCGAAAACTGTGTCCCACTGCACAGAACAATGCGTACAATTAATCCCAAAACTGTACAATTTACACTGTCCAAAATCAGCCCCAAAAAAGGCTAAATATCACCTTTGTCCAGTCCACAAGAAAATCCAGAAAATTCACGGTCGCGTTCCTCGCGAAAAGTAGCCCCAAAACGACTGTTTAAACGCCCAGATCTGATACATATAGACCAAGATAAAAATAAAACACCGTTGCACCTTAAAACCTTCCAAATCAAAATTCCTGTAGCAATCTGTCCAAGAAAAACTTAATTATCAGCTTCGAAACAATTTCCAAAAATCCCAGAAAAATCCCCACTGTGTTCCTCGCGTCGAGTAGATCAAAATCAAGTCCTGAAACGCCTTGATCCGATGTTCCTAGGCTGAGATATAAAATCGGCAAGCCGGTGCTGTCCCGAATCCAACACAGAAAAATGGGGGTCAAATATGTCTCGGGAAACGTGCCAAGAGTGTGAAATGGAGCGAAGCGATCAACACGAAAATCGAAGCCTTACCTCTTAGGAACACGCTGTCGAAGAAATCGTCCAAAAACTCCTCCTGGTTAGCTCACAGTGAATTTTTGACTGATCTGCGAAATGGGGAGAAAACCGAGGCGAACTGTAAAAATGATATCGCCGTTGCTGAGCTTCCAGAAATTCCGGGGATCCACCACGAGCACAAGAACATCAAGAGGAACAACTTTCATTCAGGGCACTCCCTCCCATTCTCTCTCTAAGCTTCGGAAAAAGGGGAAGAAGAGAGGGGGAAAGGGGGTATTTATAGGCCCACCAAAAGAAATCAAGAAATGCCCACTGTGTCCCCGGTTTCGGGCGCCCGAAACTTTCGGGCCCCGAAACCGGGCGCACACAGTGGCCCGGCCCAACTCGGCCCACGTCGCACACCCGATCCGGCCGGACCGCCTACCCGTCCGACCCGCTCCTCGCGCTGACACGTGCCCCCAAACACGGGACAGCTGATCCGACCGATCACCTCGCGCCGCGTGGCGCACCCTGGTCAACAGGGCAGTTGGCGCCCGCCAATGGCGGGCCGCCACGTGGCGCCCGCGTGCGCCACCTCCCCGCCGTGCCCGCCACGCCAGCCGACCGCCGCCTGCCACGCCTGCCAACCGCCGCCTGCCACGCCACCTGCCCCGCCGCACGCGCACAGTGACGCGCCCAATCCCCGCGCGCCACGTGTCCAGGCCACACACTCGCTGCACCCGGTGCACAACAACCCCAAACACCGAACCAATGATCTGCTGCCACGTGTCTTCCACCGGTCCACCGTGCACCATGAGTATTTCCATGAACCGCGCCTTGCAAGCCACCCAATAAGAGGACGCCACGTGTCACCCCGATCCGGTGCACGCCGGCCGCGTGGACCGCGCACCCGCGCGCCCTGCCCGCGCCCACGCGCCCTGCCCGCCGCCGCTCTCCGCCTGCCCGAGGCCGCGCCGCCGCTCTCCGCCGCTGCCCGCCGCCGCCGCCGCCGCCGGCGATCGCCGGAATCACTGTTCCGGCGGTGAACAGTAACCCGAGCTCAAAAATGACAAGTGGGTAGTCCATTTTGACCGTTTTCGCACGCTGAATCCAAATTTGACGTCCGATTTGCCAAATTCCAACTCTAAAAATTGCCGAAGGCACCCGGAAATGTGTTCTTAGCCCGAATTTCGCGCGGAGCCCAATTTTAACATCCGTTTCGCGCGAAACCACTTCTAAACCCTCCACGGGGTCCTCCGATCACTCACATGATCCATTTAAGCCCCGAAGTCCAACACTTGTGCCCAATTATGCCCCAAACACTTCCAACACACCATGTAGGCCTCCAATAGCCACCCCAACGCACTGCAGCAGCTCTGCGGAGATCCGGGTCATCACATCCTCCCCCACTAAAAGAAAGTTTCATCCTCGAAACTAAAGTCGTTCCTCAACACGGAATCTCAACCAAATAAAGGGGGGTATAAATCCAATCATCCACCACTCAAGCTCCCAAGGCTGACAAATACATCTTCCAAAGACGCGATGCGGTCCTCGGGTCTCTAACTAGAACAAAATAAAGGCGGGCACTCCAGAAAAACCGTACCAACTCAACCGAGTACAACTGGGCTAACCACTCGAGCTACCAAGTAATTTGCATCGGTACAAGCCTCCGCTCCTCCCAGGGCCTCAGATAATCCAACCACAAGTCCATCGGCACACAAGCTCGATCCGAATATCTCTGTACTCCCGAGGCGTCAGATAGAAGTCCTCCAACTGATCACGTAAACTCTGATCTCTAATCCAAAAACCATCAGGGTGTAGAAACACCTCCCCAACTCTCGGGCATCAGCACACAACTATAAGCAGTCGAGAGAACCAGATCGCAAATCAATCTTCGAGAAGATCCAGTACCCTTGCAGCTGGTAAATCCAATCTTCCAGGCTCGAAAAAAGGTATTTGGAGGGGGGTCCTCGCCCGGTCGCTCCCAAATCTTGACCATCTGAGCGAACCATTCAGCCGCGGTCTATCATCCAAAGAGTCCTCAGTGACACCACCATACGCCACGTTTGCCTCGACAGTCCACACAGCGCCAGCTGTGGCATCATCAAACTCGACCTCAGACAGCTTCCCTGCTCCAGGTATCCGTCACCACAGTGGCCCTATCGGGTGAATTTGGATGCTTGCCACAAATCCAACTGTAACTTCATAGCTACTATGAGAGGCATCACTGTATCTCACAAATCCATCTCCCAACACTGGCGATGCTGAAATCAGGGCTGGTATCAATCTCATCACCACTTCGTCAAGCACTGCTGGCACTATTCGGCTCACAAGCTCCTCACCTCAACAAATAACTGCCGGTCTCAGCCATTCTCGCATAGCATCCATTTTGGCCGGATTTCCACCACCGCCTCTTATGGCTAGACTAAGTGATCCAAGAAGATATGCTCTCGAAGCTACAACTTGTACCACAGCAACTTGGCATACAGCTTCTTCCTCACAGACCTTGTTACACCATCTACAAGTACTCCACCAGCTCTAAACCATACAGAGATGGAGTAAAATCAAAATATCCCAGAAGAATATCTCCAACAATTCTTCCAAGTGCAGCAAGAATACACAATTCCTTAGATCTTAAAGACGACAGGGCATTAGTCATTCCATCTGTCCTCACGGTACTCATAATGCCCCTACCGGGTCCTGAACACCATCTTGACAAGATACTCAACTGTATGATCCCAAAAAGATACCTGCATCCTAAGCAGACCACTGTCGGGATATAACTCCATCAAAAGGTCCTAGATAATATCCAGACCTACCTGCGGTCACCCCAGACAAGGACCCTCACTGTCGTGTGCCAACGACGTGGTACTAGGTCGAATAGACCCTCGATCCATCAGCTCCCGCGACTGTGCCATCAGCTCTCTTAGCTCTATAAGGGATATCCAATGAGGTGCTATCGGGGTTGGCGTGGTTCCCTGAACCACGTCAATCGCAATCTCAATCTCCCTAACCGGCGGCATCATTATCAGCTCCGGTGGAATCACACCCGGGATCTCACGATAACAGGGATATCCTTGCGTCCCGGTGCCGCCGTAAGCACCTCGCGCATCGTTACTGTAACCTGTGTGCTCTGACTGTCTCAATGAACAAGTCTCTAATGTCTGCTTGCAGAAGATCATAACCTTCTCTCTCCGCAGTCATACCATGTGGCACTGTGCCAACCAATCCCACGCACTGGGTCAAACACTGACCAGGTACAAGTACTAATAAGTCTGCCGATACCACTCGAGGTCTCAACTGCACTGGACATGATCCACAAACCTCCTCCACATGCACCACCCCAACAGGAACCTGTACCTCTAGTGCATGTGGTAACAAATCTACCTCTAGTCCATGCAGGAATGCACCATGCTCTAACTTCGACTGCTGTGATGAAATCACACCTGCGACGACCCGATCCACTGCCTTGGTGCCCTCCACCCAGGCAGCACAGTCTCAACCGCTCAATGTAGATGGTCGTCACTTAATCTGCTTGAAAATCAAGGCTATCCACAAAAGGAGCACAATTCTCTGCCTTTGCTCACACTGAGGCGATGAATACGGTCTTCCGCAGACAATAAATCCACGCTATCGCTGCGCCACTCTGATAACGATGCTGATGCTGCCACCGGGGTCCACCTGACCTCTGACATCTCAGAAATCCATGATTGCAATCGTCATATGACAAAACATAATTGATTCATGCAATTCCTCATTCAATTATCCTTACTCAGCTCACCCCTCAAGCACATCTATTGTACCCCAAACACGAACGTTATCAATCACAAAGGGTAACCTTCCTTTGGGTAAGCTTTACATAATCCGTCCACAAGGATGCCCACCATCTAGGAAAGGAAAATGAAAGTGCCTTTGCCAGCCGATCTGTCCCCCAACACTTGGCGCCAGGCGCCTCTATCCAGAACTCGCCTCTGGCGGCAGATCCCTATCCGAAGGAACTGCAACAGTACGCTCCATACACAATGCCTACCCCATCGAGGCATCCAAAATCCCAAAATCCAAAACAGAGGGATCAGATAAGCAAAAAAAAGTATTCTGGCGCAATCCACTACAAATCACACATACCCTAAGCGCCTCGTCCCTCAAAACCTGGAGCGTACAGCTCAACAACTGTCTCAACTCCCCAGCACAGGGGGACCCTCAATTGATCAATCCATCACCACCAACCACGATTTTGCCTCCAAAGGCTCCAACTCAAATCCATAAATCAGGGTGGTTCATCTGCCAAAACTGGCTCTATCGATCGATAATGTCTCACAGCTCCTCCACTATCAGCAATCCACCCCGCCTCGGTGCCTCGGCACTCACATTGGCACGGAGGGGGCCACTCGCTCCCTCGGCGCCTCAGAAATCACTGCCGCTGAGGATACTGTGTCACGCCCCGGGGTCGAAACTGCGACCCGGGCTCACTAACAGATCCGCCATCTGTACGGAAACTGTCGTACAGACGAAGCGTCTAACCTGCAAAAAGAATCAACTACAGAAATACAGATATCAGAGCTGAAAACCAAACACTGTACAACTGAAAATAATACAATATCCATCTCCCAAATACGATCGTATACAAAGTCCTCTGATACAAAACTCAAAAAGGAGATATCTCCAATAAAGTACATCGGTGTACAAGCTCTCACTACAAAAATATCCTCACTACAACAGTCTCTCAAACTGTAAAATAAAGTACAACTCCATACCTCACAACAAAGGTCACTCAACAGAGGAAAAAGAGGTAAACTAATCTACTGAAGCTCCCCTCTGAAGGGGGTACCGCTACACTCCAACGACGGGTAGGGAACTAGCTCGCGACTCCCTCGCCTCGGTCAGAAGGATCAGCAACTGGAGCAACAGGAACAGGAGAAGAAGTTCCTGGGGAAAAAGACACCACGACGGGTGTGAGAACTACTTCCCACAGTAGTTCTCAGTGGGTGCCGTCAACAAGCCCAACGGTCTGCCCACTAAGTCTACTAGAGGTAAAAGATAACAGTGCAATGAAATCTGAACAAGAAAAGCTGGAGCTACTCTACAGCTACCATACCTCTATCTAGATACTCAAAAAGTGGAACAGATGAAAGTAAAGAGACCACTCGCACCCAAGGTGCTCAATAGACCCAATCGAACTGACTGCCTCATAGGGTCCAGTCAAGCCTGCGCCTGTCGACTAGGAACGCGCCTGCCCACTACCACACATCCCCATGAGGACGGGATTTACGTGGGGCGTCCTGCCCGACTAACTCACCCCTCGCGCAAAACTGCCTCAACAGGCCCATCGTATCCACAGCGGCATCTCAGGGACGCGACTCCAACTGAGGAAAACGGCGCGGCATAGAGTATCACTAATTGGCATAAGCAGGCTATAGTCAAAAAACCACGCTCACTCCCAGAACGGTAGGACTCAAGATCCCCAAATATCTCGCGCAACAGTCGGAGCACTCTCGACGACTCAGCTGATCGGCTAACACGAAACACGAGACACTAGCCTCTCCAATAGCTCGCAGCACAAGGCACACTGGCTGGAGGTACTCCACAGCCAGGAACGACCCACAACTCAAGCTAACAATACTGGTCGGAATACTCAACGACCTGGAATCACCGTTAAGCCCAACGGTTCCCAACAACACTGGCCGGAAGATACTCGACGGCCTTGGGCTACCGCCTGCTCAACGGCTCCCTCCCACGACAGCGCAACAGGGATACTAGACCTCCCGGGACTACCGTTTACCCAAACGGCTCCCGGCACAGATAAGCAACCCGCTACAACTACCAGACTCCACTCTGCTCCCAAGAAAGAGTGCAAAAGCATCCCACACTAAAAGCAAGTCCCGACCTCTCGGCCCACTACTCGGGCGAGGATAACACTATGTCCAGGAATGAAAGAACAGTGTGGATGTCTAAGCATAAAATAACCCTAGCCCAAGTGAGGGTTTTCTACTGGTCTGGTTACACATGCAACATATGACGGGGGTGCTAGGTCAAGTTCCAAGATAACTACATTAACAGATAATAAAGGGATAACCATTCCAACAATCTAGCATGCTACACAAGGAAATAAACTATCATGCATAGTCCTACATCAATAGAATTAATGTACAGTCCATAAAACTTGGAGATAAGGCCACCCACCTCAATAAGCCACCAATTGCTCGTAGACACTTGCAATTGGCCTCCACGCGATTCGCACGCAAAATGATGTCCGCTGCCGGAGTCCGCACGCAAAACGAAGCACGATGCCAGAATCCGCACGCCAAACGAAGTCCGCACGCAAAACGGTGCACGGTGCCAAAATCCGCACCCAAAACGGAGTCCGCACGCAAAACGGTGCACGATGCCAGGATCCGCACGCAAAACGGGGTCCGCACGCAAAACGATGCACGGTGCCGGAGTCCGCACGCAAAACGATGCACGGTGCCAGGATCCGCACGCAAAACGGAGTCCGCACGCAAAACGGTGCACGGTGCCGGAGTCCGCACGCAAAATGGTGCACGGTGCCGGAGTCCGCACGCAAAACGGTGCACGGTGCCAGGATCCGCACGCAAAACGGAGTCCGCACGCAAAACGGTGCACGGTGCCTGAGTCCGCACGCAAAACGGAGTTCGCACGCAAAACGGTGCACGGTGCCCAACACAGAAAAGAGCAAGAGAGTCAATTACAGTCTAAAAGAACGCTCCAAAAACTGTATAAAAATACAAAAAAACCAACACACGGAACCTACCCGATTGCGCCGCCGTCGCTGAAACGCTCCGCCGGGCGTCCTCGCACGCTCCACGAGGCCCGCGACGCGAAACGCCATCTCCCACAACCTCCTCCCTCACTCTCCCTCTCGCTCGGTTGGAGAAGAAAACGAAAGAAGGAAAGGAGGTGGCTTGCAGGGAGGAAGAAGGAGAAGAAGAAGAGAAAGGGAGAGAGGGGAGGTCCACGGTGCACCGGTCCACGGTGCACCGGCCGGTCTACCGCACCCGCTCGGGTGCACCAGGTCCAGGCAAAGAGGCGGCGGGCCACGTGGCCGAATCCCCGCACGCCACGCGGGCGCGCAGCTCACGCTCCACACGGGCGCGTGACACCGTGCCGCCCACAGGCGCGGGACACGCGCCCGTGACACGGGCGCGCGCCCCTGCGCCCGCGCGGGCGCCAACGGGGGTCCGCCACATGGCGGCCCCCACGTGGCCCGCGCAGGAGGCGCGCCTCCCCGCGCCCCCCCCCCCCCTGACGCGCTGCTGCGCGTCCTGTCACGCGCCGCCTCGAATGGCGCGCCGCCGCTGCCTCGGGACCCGTGCCCGCGATGCCTCTATTTGCGTGCCGCGTTGTCTCGAAAAATGCGCACGCCTACCGGGCTCCAAATTCAACAAATAAATAGTCCATTCTTAGCGATTTCGCGCGCTAAGTCCAAAAACGATGTCCATTTTCCCAAATTCTCATCCGAAAATTGCGGAGTGCCCCCGTATAGCCCACTTGATCCGATTTTCCACGCCGGGTCCAAATCTAAAGTCCGATTTGCCAAAATACAACTCTAAAAATTCCCGATGGCAGCCAGAGAGGTAGCATTAATCCAGAATTTGCCCGGAGTCCAATTCTGACATCCGAATCGCGCGAAACCACCTCTAAACACCCGACGGGTCATCCAAGTTCCCACGGGGTCTCCCTTTAAGCACGAAGTCCAACACTTGTGTCCAAAATGCGCGCAAACACCACCGACACATCACGCAGGCCTCCAGTGATGCAACTAAATCCCAAATTGCATCACAAATCCATTTCTTGGGCCCGACAAGCGCACATACACTCCCAACGGCCCCTAAAAGCTGCCAAACAACCGACAAACCCTACGCGGGAGATTCCGGGACCTCACACCCTCCCCCACTAAAAGAAAGTTTCGTCCTCGAAACTAGATCAAGCCCATCAGGAGTCAAGAATACCACGGCTAGGTATCTAACAATATGCCTCCAGCTTCCTAAACCCCACTCGCTCCTCGTGATTACCCCGCAACAACAACAACAAGTACGGTATGTCCCGATGTGCAATTCTCTCATCTCTCGAGCCAGAAATTGCAACGGGCGTCCCTCGTACTCCAATAATGACAGATTTCAAGGGGCAAGTCAATCACGGCGAGGAAACATCACATCACTACTGAGCTGAGACGTGAAAAACTAAAGGGCTCCACTAAAAGGCTGGGGGAAACTGAAATAACCACAAGTGTAACACGCACCAAACCACAACATGGTGCCAACCTCAACAAGACGACCCGAGCATACCCGCATATTAATCCAATAAGGAAGGGAATCCAATACGCTGGGGTCTTCACTCGGTTACCTCCCGATCCGAAACCACTCGAGTGGACAACTCAACTGCAGGCTACCCTCAAAAGGGATCCACAAGAGACACAATCTCGTGCCACAGTTGGTCGCTCAATATGCTATCATAACCCCAACGGACCCACGGGTCGAAGTCGATCCCTTAACTAATAAAGAACACCCTGACGGAAACCAAACCGTCGGTGAACGGGACTGGAAACTGGCTCACAAGGCGATCATAAAGCTGATGCCCAAACTCGCGGTCAAAGTCCAAAACATCCACAAAACTCTCACCGTTGTATACCTACAACGTGGCATCGCTGCCGTGCACCAACGGCGTGGCATCACCACCGTGTATCAACGGTGCGGCATCACCACCGTGTATCAACGGTGTGGCATCATCACCGTGTATCAACGGTGTGGCATCACTGCCGTGTATCAACGGTGTGGCATCATCACCGTGTATCAACGGTGTGGCATCACTGCCGTGCACCAACGGCGTGGCATCACTGCCGTGCACCAACGGCGTGGCATCACCACCGTGTATCAACGGTGTGGCATCACCACCGTTTATCAACGGTGTGGTATCACTCAAGCATCAAGGCCTTAGATCCTCACAGTAACATACCCTACACTACCTCGGAATCCCGGAGCTGAGGAAGGGCCAAAAGATCAACGGGCCAAAAACCAGGGCCCCAACTGCACTGGGCAGGACCAACAACACTCATCTATGTGCAACACGTGATCAGGTATCTGAACCTCACGAGCACAAGCTAAGGGTCCTATCTCTAGCCCATACAACAATGCAAATGCCCTACAGAAGAAATGAATGCGATGCTCCTGTAACAAATAACGCTCAAGTGCGTGAGGGGGAGATAAGATTAGTATCCGCCACCACGTGGCAAGCTGCCCCCGAATCCTCATCCTGTGCGACATAGACGCTCTCGCTCGGGGGTGGTCGTCCGTCGGACTGCTGCGAAGAAGTGGCCCTAACTATCTGGCCATAACCTGTCGAAACTCCGCCTGTCTGGAAGAGCGGAGGAGGAGGAGCCGAAGCTGCCAACGCGACTGATGACCCCGCTTTAGGACAAGACCATGATCTGTGCCCTGCCTGTGGTCACCCTACGGCGCAGAATGCAGCCTACCACAAAGGACACAGTCATCCCGCTGCTGCTGCTGATACATCGGCTGTGGAGAACCTTCTGATCTCTGTCTCCTCTGAGACTCATGACCCTTAGACTGGAATCGTGGCGGCCCCGGGGTCTCGATCTACTCGACTGTCCAAACTCAGGCGGCACTGGATGCCTCTCCCCGGAGCTGGTCCCTGGCGCTTCGTCTATCTCTGACATGATCACTGATCCTCGGTCAACCCGCTAAGCATGCTCAATCGCTGCATCTAACGTCGGCACCCGCCGAGAATACCCCAAGTGATAGATATTCCGATGCAGTCCTTTCTCAACTAGCTCAACCTCCTGGGCCTCATCCAGGCGACAAGGGGTACACGGCTCAACAATCGCAAAACTCGCGAACATACTCCAAAAGAGGTCGACTCCCCTGCTGCAGGAGTCTAAGATCCCCTTCCAGTTTCTGCTTACACTGTCAAGAAAGAAGGCCCTGAGCCGCAAAGCACGAAACTGGTTCCAAGTCAACAACAGTGCTCCCGGTAGTCCAACAGGATGAACTCGACGCCACCAAATTTTGGCGTCCTGTCAGACCATCTCAATCTCACTAAAGCAACCACCTGGTAACTCGGCCAGGGCATGTACCCACCTGGTAACTCGGCTGGAGGTGAAAATCGCCTCAACAGGCCAAACCTTCGCCACTCACTGGGCGGCATCGCCACTCACTAGGCGGCATCGCCCCTCACTGGGCGGCATCGCCCCTCACTGGGCGGCATCGCCACTCACTGGGCGGCATCGCCCCTCACTGGGCGGCATCGCCCCTCACTGGGCGGCATCGCCACTCACTGGGCGGCATCGCCACTCACTGGACGGCATCGCCACTCACTAGGCGGCATCGCCACTCACTAGGCGGCATCGCCCCTCACTGGGCGGCATCGTCACTGGTAGCTCGGCCAGTGGAAGTATCCTCATGGTAACTCGGCCAGGGAAAAGTGTCCACACAGCTGGGACCGCCGTCACTCCAAACGGCTCCCACAACAACACCCCACTTATAGGCGAGAAGAACCGACTGACGCGGCAAAAATCCGAAAATCCCGATAGACCAGTGCCTAGGACCCCAATCAAACAAGAACAGATTCTAGGCTCAGCCTATCGAAGTTCTCGATCCTTTACCGTTCAGGGATTCGGCCCCTCTCGGTTAAAGTGGGAAACTATCTCAGCACACAAACTCCTGGGTCTCGCTCTGCTCTGAAAGCTCTGTCTCCCGCTGCTCGGGTACTCATCCGGTGCGGGGTGTGTCCTCTTCGCAACACGATGTCTCAGGGGTATCGCAACCCACTGCAAAACAACAACGTCAGGACACAACAACCATACGACCCAATCCAGCGAAAGTCTAAGACATGTCATCCATTCCATAGCATTATGTTGTCGCAGCCAACATAATCGCTTGGGAAAGTAAACATGGCAAACACTCATCCCGTCTCTTGGGAGAGGTAAAAACTCAATCAAGACTCTCGCTATAAGTCACGACTCTCACGTAGTCATTCTAATGTCCAACCACAAGCCTAGGGTTTCTAAGTCCACCACGACCTACAACCTAGGCTCTGATACCACTCTAATCTGTCATGCCCCGGGGTCGAAACTGCGACCCGGGCTCACTAACAGATCCGCCATCTGTACGGAAACTGCCGTAAAGACGAAGCGTCTAACCTGCAAAAAGAATCAACTACAGAAATACAGATATCAGAGCTGAAAACCAAACACTGTACAACTGAAAATAATACAATATCCATCTCCCAAATACGATCGTATACAAAGTCCTCTGATACAAAACTCAAAAAGGAGATATCTCCAATAAAGTACATCGGTGTACAAGCTCTCACTACAAAAATATCCTCACTACAACAGTCTCTCAAACTGTAAAATAAAGTACAACTCCATACCTCACAACAAAGGTCACTCAACAGAGGAAAAAGAGGTAAACTAATCTACTGAAGCTCCCCTCTGAAGGGGGTACCGCTACACTCCAACGACGGGTAGGGAACTAGCTCGCGACTCCCTCGCCTCGGTCAGAAGGATCAGCAACGGGAGCAACAGGAACAGGAGAAGAAGTTCCTGGGAAAAAAGACACCACGACGGGTGTGAGAACTACTTCCCACAGTAGTTCTCAGTGGGTGCCGTCAACAAGCCCAACGGTCTGCCCACTAAGTCTACTAGAGGTAAAAGATAACAGTGCAATGAAATCTGAACAAGAAAAGCTGGAGCTACTCTACAGCTACCATACCTCTATCTAGATACTCAAAAAGTGGAACAGATGAAAGTAAAGAGACCACTCGCACCCAAGGTGCTCAATAGACCCAATCGAACTGACTGCCTCATAGGGTCCAGTCAAGCCTGCGCCTGTCGACTAGGAACGCGCCTGCCCACTACCACACATCCCCATGAGGACGGGATTTACGTGGGGCGTCCTGCCCGACTAACTCACCCCTCGCGCAAAACTGCCTCAACAGGCCCATCGTATCCACAGCGGCATCTCAGGGACGCGACTCCAACTGAGGAAAACGGCGCGGCATAGAGTATCACTAATTGGCATAAGCAGGCTATAGTAAAAAAACCACGCTCACTCCCAGAACGGTAGGACTCAAGATCCCCAAATATCTCGCGCAACAGTCGGAGCACTCTCGACGACTCAGCTGATCGGCTAACACGAAACACGAGACACTAGCCTCTCCAACAGCTCGCAGCACAAGGCACACTGGCTGGAGGTACTCCACAGCCAGGAACGACCCACAACTCAAGCTAACAATACTGGTCGGAATACTCAACGACCTGGAATCACCGTTAAGCCCAACGGTTCCCAACAACACTGGCCGGAAGATACTCGACGGCCCGGGGCTACCGCCTGCTCAACGGCTCCCTCCCACGACAGCGCAACAGGGATACTAGACCTCCCGGGACTACCGTTTACCCAAACGGCTCCCGGCACAGATAAGCAACCCGCTACAACTACCAGACTCCACTCTGCTCCCAAGCAAGAGTGCAAAAGCATCCCACACTAAAAGCAAGTCCCGACCTCTCGGCCCACTATCCGGGCGAGGATAACACTATGTCCAGGAATGAAAGAACAGTGTGGATGTCTAAGCATAAAATAACCCTAGACCAAGTGAGGGTTTTCTACTGGTCTGGTTAACCACACATGCAACATATGACGGGGGTGCTAGGTCAAGTTCCAAGATAACTACATTAACAGATAATAAAGGGATAACCATTCCAACAATCTAGCATGCTACACAAGGAAATAAACTATCATGCATAGTCCTACATCAATAGAATTAATGTACAGTCCATAAAACTTGGAGATAAGGCCACCCACCTCAATAAGCCACCAATTGCTCGTAGACACTTGCAATTGGCCTCCACGCGATTCGGACGCAAAACGATGTCCGCTGCCGGAGTCCGCACGCAAAACGGAGCACGATGCCGGAATCCGCACGCCAAACGAAGTTCGCACGCAAAACGGTGCACGGTGCCAGAATCAGCACCCAAAACGGAGTCCGCATGCAAAACGGTGCACGGTGCCAGGATCCGCATGCAAAACGGGGTCCGCACGCAAAACGGTGCACGGTGCCGGAGTCCGCACGCAAAACGGTGCACGGTGCCAGGATCCGCACGCAAAACGGAGTCCGCACGCAAAACGGTGCACGGTGCCAGGATCCGCACGCAAAACGGGGTCCGCACGCAAAATGGTGCACGGTGCCGGAGTCCGCACGCAAAACGGTGCACGGTGCGAGGATCCGCACGCAAAACAGAGTCCGCACGCAAAACGGTGCACGGTGCCGGAGTCCGCACGCAAAACGGTGCACGGTGCCGGAGACCGCACGCAAAACGGTGCACGGTGCCAGGATCCGCACGCAAAACGAAGTCCGCACGCAAAACGTTGTCCGCACGCAAAACGGTGCACGGTGCCCAACACAGAAAAGAGCAAGAGGGTCAATTACAGTCTAAAATAACGCTCCAAAAACTGTATAAAAATACAGAAAAACCAACACACGGAACCTACCCGATTGCGCCGCCGTCGCTGAAACGCTCCGCCGGGCGTCCTCGCACGCTCCACGAGGCCCGCGACGCGAAACGCCATCTCCCACAACCTCCTCCCTCACTCTCCCTCTCGCTCGGTTGGAGAAGAAAACGAAAGAAGGAAAGGAGGTGGCTTGCGGGGAGGAAGAAGGAGAAGAAGAAGAGAAAGGGAGAGAGGGGAGGTCCACGGTGCACCGGTCCACGGTGCACCGGCCGGTCTACCGCACCCGCTCGGGTGCACCAGGTCCAGGCAAAGAGGCGGCGGGCCACGTGGCCGAATCCCCGCACGCCACGCGGGCGCGCAGCTCACGCGCCACACGGGCGCGTGACACCGTGCCGCCCACAGGCGCGGGACACGCGCCCGTGACACGGGCGCGCGACCCTGCGCCCGCGCGGGCGCCAACGGGGGTCCGCCACGTGGCGGCCCCCACGTGGCCCGCGCAGGAGGCGCGCCTCTCCGCGCCCCCCCCCCTGACGCGCTGCTGCGCGTCCTATCACGCGGCCGCCTCGAATGGCACGCCGCCGCTTCCTAGGGACCCGTGCCCGCGATGCCTCGATTTGCGTGCCGCGTTGTCTCGAAAAATGCGCACGCCTACCGGGCTCCAAATTCAACAAATAAATAGTCCATTCTTAGCGATTTCGCGCGCTGAGTCCAAAAACGATGTCCATTTTCCCAAATTCTCATCCGAAAATTGCGGAGTGCCCCCGGATAGCCCACTTGATCCGATTTTCCACGCCGGGTCCAAATCTAAAGTCCGATTTGCCAAAATACAACTCTAAAAATTTCCGATGGCAGCCGGAGAGGTAACATTAATCCAGAATTTGCCCGGAGTCCAATTCTGACATCCGAATCGCGCGAAACCACCTCTAAACACCCGACGGGTCATCCAAGTTCCCACGGGGTCTCCTTTTAAGCACGAAGTCCAACACTTGTGTCCAAAATGCGCGCAAACACCACCGACACATCACGCAGGCCTCCAGTGATGCAACTAAATCCCAAATTGCATCACAAATCCATTTCTTGGGCCCGACAAGCGCACATACACTCCCAACGGCCCCTAAAAGCTGCCAAACAACCGGCAAACCCTACGCGGGAGATTCCGGGTCCTCACATACTGTAACCAGGTGGTCTCAGAAGAAAAACACTATCGGGCTGCCCACTGCACCGACAACTGTGTCACCCAGACCAGCGGCTCACTCGGCCGCTGATATACCTCTGACAATCCTACCATCGGGGCCTGAAGCTCTCTAACCTCAACACGGATATCCGGCCCCAAAACAATCTGCTCAAGCTCCACCGCTGCGACGAGTGCACACCAATCCGTACAACGCGTCGGGGAGACACCGCTCACCACGACCAACAGCACCACAGCCCAAAACAAAACTCGACCCAATCCGGCGAGAGTCTAGAGCATGTCAACCGTTCCGCCGCATTATGTTGTCTGCAGCCAACATAATTGCTTAGGAGAATAAACATGCCAATCACCCATCCCATCACTCGGGAGAGGTATAAAACTCAATCAGGACTATCGCTAAAATCACGATTCTCACGAAGTCATCCTAGGGTCCAACCATAAGCCTAGGGTTTCTACAGTCCCAACTGACCTATCCCTAAGCTCCGATACCAACCTAATCTGTCGCGCCCCGGGGTCGAAACTGCGACCCGGGCTCGCCAACAGATCCGCCACCTATGCTAAAACCCGCATAGGCGAAGCGTCTAACCTGCAAAAAATAGTACTATAGCTACACAAATATCAGAGCGGGAATGAAATGCTGTAAAATAAAATCCAATCACTGAACCGTATGAAATAAAGTACAATATCCATCTCCTCAAATACAGATAATCGTCATACAATGTCCTCAGTACAGCATCTCTCAACTATAAAAGGAGATAAACTAAAACTATAGTACATCAGTCTCAACATCAATCTCTCCAGATACAAAAGATCTCTCTCCAAATAAAACAGTAAAAACCAACCAACAGCTACTAGGATCTCCAACCAGGGGATACAGCTACACTCCTCGGGTGGTAAAGATCTAGCTCGTGACTCCCTCGCCTCGGACAACGATCGAAGATCAGCAACTCCCGAAGAGGACACTGCAAAACAGGGGGAGAAAAAGCAAGGGAAACAACAATGGGGGTGAGAACCACTAGTAAACCAGTAGCCTCCCCCTGTGGGTAAAGCCTCAAGCTCCGGCGTACCCACTAAGTCTACTAGAGGCAAGAAAAGGGCAAATGGTAAAGCTGTGAACAGAACTACTGAATAGGAGGGAAAACCACTACTAGTATGCCTCTAAATGCAATACTGGAAGAAATAACTGTATGAATGCATCAGTATCTAGAAGCCTGCCAAGATAACCCAATCCGACCACCAGTGGACACTGGTACTGCCTGCTCTGCCTGCCGCAACGGGTATGCCAGCCTATGCATAACACCGAAGCAAAGGAGTCTCAAGGACTCAAAGTCTGTCTGACGCACACTCCGGAGTGGCACTCGAGGGGAGCGACCCACACGAGTAAAGTATCACTGTATCAAGCATCTCTGTAACCATTGTCTCATAATAGCAGGACTGGATCATGACTATGATCAAAGTGGGAAACTCCGTCCACTAATGAAACCCCAACCCGATGCAATAGTACTCAAAAAGTGGGAAATACCATCCACTAGAGAAATCTGATACCCAATCTGATGCAATAGTAAACATCCGGTCAACCGCCCAAAGTCCGCGGTCACCGCAATAACCCACAACCCACAATTGGATAAAATAACCAAGATCCGGTCAACCGCCTACTGTCCGCGGTTGCCGCAATAACCCATAATCCAACATCAAGTACACCATGTTCCTGACCCTCAGGTCCCGGCTACACTATCCCAAACCTCTGCCCGAACTCGAGCAACATGACTCGAAAGTCTAAATAAAAGGAGAAAGAAAGCAATCATGGTTTCTCCTAAGTCAAATCCCAATATGATAGTGTAGCAATAAAATAGTGGCCTATCTAGATGTCCAAACAAGCATGCATAAGTCCTCATGCAATGTAAAAGAGAGAGAAAGTCAAATATAGCTCTACATGTGTAACAATTAATATATCCCCATAAATATAACCATCAGGCAAAAATCATCAGTCGACTACACATGTATAACCCCTGATCCATAATAAATCCCAAGGTGAAACCCGCACATGGATATGTCGTCATGTCCCCAACAATTAGTCCATTTAACTAATTTCCATAAGATTTGTGTACTAATACGGCATGTTAACTATCACTATTAAATTATTCCACTGATCAAGTTCTAACAGCAATATTATCCCAATAGTATCCCCAACATGCTAAATCCACAAAATTAATCTCAGATGATAGGCTCACATTTATCTCAGTCACTTATGCATGATAATCAAACAATACATTCAATAGTGGGGTTTTCTAATAAACTTAGTGAGTAAGTCAGATGTAGAGGCAAGCAACAACCACCCACCTCGAAAAGTGCGCACAACACCAAAAGAGACCTCTCGCTTCCTGCAGTCCTCTAACACGGCCATCCACCGAAAACTGTGTACCACTGCATAGAACAATGCGTACAATTAATCCCAAAACTGTACAATTTACACTGTCCAAAATCAGCCCCAAAAAAGGCTAAATATCACCTTTGTCCAGTCCACAAGAAAATCCAGAAAATTCACGCTCACGTTCCTCGCGAAACGTAGCCCCAAAACGACTGTTTAAACGCCCAGATCTGATACCTATAGACCAAGATAAAAATAAAACACCGTTGCACCTTAAAACCATCCAAATCAAAATTCCTGTAGCAATCTGTCCAAGAAAAACTTAATTATCACCTTCGAAACAATTTCCAAAAATCCCAGAAAAATCCCCACTGTGTTCCTCGCGTCGAGTACATCAAAATCAAGTCCTGAAACGCCTTGATCCGATGTTCCTAGGCTGAGATATAAAATCGGCAAGCCGGTGCTGTCCCGAATCCAACACAGAAAATGGGGGTCAAATATGTCTCGGGAAACGTGCCAAGAGTGCGAAATGGAGCGAAGCGATCAACACGAAAATCGAAGCCTTACCTCTTAGGAACACGCTGTCGAAGAAATCGTCCAAAAACTCCTCCTGGTTAGCTCACAGTGAATTTTTGACTGATCTGCGAAATGGGGAGAAAACCGAGGCGAACTGTAAAAATGATATCGCCGTTGCCGAGCTTCCAGAAATTCCGGGGATCCACCACGAGCACAAGAACATCAAGAGGAACAACTTTCATTCAGGGCACTCCCTCCCATTCTCTCTCTAAGCTTCGAAAAAAGGGGAAGAAGAGAGGGGGAAAGGGGGTATTTATAGGCCCACAAAAAGAAATCAAGAAATGCCCACTGTGTCCCCGGTTTCGGGCGCCCGAAACTTTCGGGCCCCGAAACGGGGCGCACACAGTGGCCCGGCCCAACTCGGCCCACGTCGCACACCCGATCTGGCCGGACCGCCTACCCGTCCGACCCGCTCCTCGCGCTGACACGTGCCCCCAAACACGGGACAGCTGATCCGACCGATCACCTCGCGCCGCGTGGCGCACTCTGGTCAACGGGGCAGTTGGCGCCCGCCAATGGCGGGCCGCCACATGGCGCCCGCGTGCGCCACCTCCCCGCCGTGCCCGCCACGCCAGCCGGCCGCCGCCTGCCACGCCTGCCAACCGCCGCCTGCCACGCCACTTGCCCCGCCGCACGCGCACAGTGACGCGCCCAATCCCCGCGCGCCACGTGTCCAGGCCACACACTCGCTGCACCCGGTGCACAACAACCCCAAACACCGAACCAATGATCTGCTGCCACGTGTCTTCCACCGGTCCACCGTGCACCACGAGGATTTCCATGAACCGCGCCTTGCAAGCCACCCAATAAGAGGACGCCACGTGTCACCCCGATCCGGTGCACGCCGGCCGCGTGGACCGCGCACCCGCGCGCCCTGCCCGCCGCCGCTCTCCGCCTGCCCGAGGCCGCGCCGCCGCTCTCCGCCGCTGCCCGCCGCCGCCGCCGCCGCCGGCGATCGCCGGAATCACTGTTCCGGCGGTGAACAGTAACTCGAGCTAAAAAATGACAAGTGGGTAGTCCATTTTGACCGTTTTCGCGCGCTGAATCCAAATTTGACGTCCGATTTGCCAAATTCCAGCTCTAAAAATTGCCGAAGGCACCCAGAAATGTGTTCTTAGCCCGAATTTCGCTCGGAGCCCAATTTTAATATCCGTTTCGCGCGAAACCACTTCTAAACCCTCCACGGGGTCCTCCGATCACTCACACGATCCATTTAAGCCCCGAAGTCCAACACTTGTGCCCAATTATGCCCCAAACACTTCCAACACACCATGTAGGCCTCCAATAGCCACCCCAACGCACTGCAGCAGCTCTGCGGAGATCCGGGTCATCACACCGCCCGTGCGTGCGGGCTGAGCGCCCGCGCGGAGCCTGGGCGCCGCGCGGGGCCGCCCGTGCGTGCGGGCTGAGCGCCCGCGCGGAGCCTGGGTGCCGCGCGGGGCCGCCCGTTCGTGCGGGCTGAGCGCCCGCGCGGGGCCTGGGCGTCGCGCGGGGCCGCCCGTACGCGCGGGCTGGGCACCCGCGCGGAGCCTGGGCGCCGCGCGGGGCCAGGCACCGAGCAGGGCCGCCGCTGTCAGGGAGCCGTGCGGGCCTCACACCGCACGGGCCCTGATGCGCGTGCGGCCAACGCGGCAGCACGGTCACCGCCGCCGCGGGTTCCGACTCGGCCGCCGCCGTCGGACCCGAGAGCCCCGTTCCACGACGGGATCCGGACAATCTTTATTGTTTCCTTGAGTTATGTTTGGTGGGCGCTGACTTCTTCCCGGCGGACTTTGTAGTTTCGGGGAGCGCACCGGGACACGGGGGAGTAGCGCTTTGATTATCGCTCGTAGAGGTGGGTTTTTATTCGTAAGTCTTAGCATTTAGTTCTATCATGTTGGACGGGGTCAACCTTATGTGTACTTGGGTTAAACATGGTAGGAAGGCATCAATTATTCGTTTATGGCTTTACGGTTCTTATGATTGGATATACATATTGTTTCATATGGTTCTCATGAATGGATAGGTGTATGTTGTGGATATATATTGTTTCATATGGTTCTCATGCACGGATATGTATATGATATTTCATACGGTTCTCATGCATAGATATGTATATATTGTCTCACATGGTTCGCATACATGCACATATATATATTGTTCACGGTTACTATGCTCGGCTGCAACACGCGCACCCGCGGTTTGGCCACCGCGAAGGGTGCGCTTTTCCGGAAAAGTGGTCCATGACCCATGTATACCCACAGGACGGAGTGGGGCCTATTTAGTTGTGGGGCTTGGATGCGCCAAGGTGTGAGCGGTGCGACCCGTCGGTTTAGTTGTCCGACGTGGGAGCGGTGCGACCCATTCGGTTTAGTTGTCCGACTTGGGCGCGGTGCGATCTGTCGGTTTAGTTGTCCGACGGGATCGGGTGTTGCAGGTTTACAGGTGTTTGATTTTACTTTTCCCTTGCGAGAGTGGTTGCTCCGGATAGGCTACGGTTGGACGTTTTCTTTACCTGCTTTGCTATTATCATTTTGTTTAGTCGCTGACTTCCCACTTTGCGACAGGGTCCTACAGGGGGGGGAGAGTTAGGCGACGGTGAGGCCGCGGCAAGGGATTCTGGGTCCCTGGAGGCCTGAACAGTACTTTATCTCTTTCTTTCACATTCCATTTATTATTTGTAGACTGTGGATGGTTCTCGACACCCTCGTGGGGTCGGTGTGGATGTCGGTATGGTGACAAATAAATTGTTTAGTTTTCTTTACATCTCTGTGGGCCGCTTTGGAAAATAAAAGAGCAAACAAAAGAAAAGATTGCGAAAACTACTATTTCAAAAACTCGGGTGTCGTGTGGGCAACGTTTTCAAAACCTTGTGGATTTATGGTTTGCGAAAATGGATTTCAAAACCTAAGTGTCGTGTGGGCACTGTTTTCCAAAACCCCTGAGTTTATGTTGCTTTCAAAAAGGGTTTTCAAAATATGGGTGCCGGGTGGGCGCCGTTTCAGAAATTGTGGGTTTATCCTTTCAAACTAATCGGCCGTGAGTTTTATTCAGCGCATTGTGAATGGTTGTATGTCTGGATTGTTGTGATTGAATGTTTACCCGTTATTGGACATTGTACAAACCGTGACGCCGTGCATATACAGGGGAGACTCTGTCCGTTTGCAGAGTGATCCTGTATATGCGGCGGATCTGGGCACGCGCTGGGGAAGAAGGTTTTCAAAAAAAAAAAATAAATACATACCTTTTGTAATTCGTTTCCGCTAAAAATAATCCCCCGGGGCGTGACAGCATATAAGTCCATACAAGTATATCAAGTCCACAATACCAAATTAACTATCCATCCAACATCCATAATGGTCCACAATCAAGCAAATGAAACTTAATAGTTAAACAAGAAAGGAAATGAGATAACCCAAACAAACGATAATGTGAAGCCTCATATGGCTAATGTCCTCTAGACGCTGCCTCACCATCGTCCCGGCTACTACACCTAGTCGGACCTGTCACAGTGTGGGAAAATCAGTGACAAATAAAGTAGATGATCAAAGCAATAAAAGTATTGTTAAGACAAATCGAATACACCGGAACCTTTCGCTTGTCCCCTCATGAGTCACCACATCCCTTGATTTAATTACATGATACCTGTCGGAAGGTCTAAAGACCCCCTCGTGAACGATCACTTTACTTACGTAATGCTTTTAACCCCTCCGCGGTGCTAGTGCTGCACCTATAGCGAGCGCGAGGGGTCCCCACTCGACACTTTTACTTTCGTGGGGTACACGGGTCAACGTACCACTATTCCGGAAAAGTACACCTAATCGGCGGCCAAACCGCCGGTGTGCGTGTAAGCATCTAAGAACATAATAGCCGAAACCGGCGTGTAACAATCACCGCGACACTCAGTCGCCACAGTTAATAATGGAAGAGCAGGAAATACTCATGCGATGGGTTTAAACAGTTAATACAATTCATATACATTATTAGGCTTGTTATTATACCTATTATAATGATGACATTCAGCACTTATTGCGAGGGTACCCACCTTGTTGCGTGACGATCGGGACACCTTGAACTTTGACACCCTCCCGCTCAGCACCTGGACCTAAAGAAGTCCCCAAAAAGAACTATAAATCAAACCATGCCGCAAAACGAGAGCCAAAACTTGACGACATAACGGAAATCCCGTAGCGGCGTGTTCACGACGCACGGTTGCTCCCCGCGCGATGCTGCCCGCGCGGCGTCACCGCCCGCGGGTTCCCCGCACGGCGTCACCGCCCGCGGGTTCCCCGCACGGCGTCACCGCCCGCGGGTTCCCCGCACGGCATGATGCCGCGCGGCACGCACACCCGCGGGTGGTGCCCGTGCGGTGCCTCCCGCGCGGGCGCCGCCGCCCGCTGGTGCCCCGCGCGGCGTGAAGCCGGGCGGCGCGCACACCCGCGGGTGGCGCCCGTGCGGTGCCGCCCGCACGGGCACCGCCGCCCGCGGATTCCCCGCGTGGCATGATGCCGCGCGGCGCGCGCACCCGAGGGTGGTGCCCGTGCGGTGCCGCCCGCGCGGGCGCCGCCGCCCGCGGGTGCCCCGCGCAGCATGAAGCCGCGCGGCGCGCGCACCCGCGGGTGGCGCCCGTGCGGTGCCGCCCGCGCGGGCGGCGCCGCCCTCCGGTGCCCCGCGCGGCATGAAGCCGCGCGGCGTGCGCACCCGCGGGTGGCGCCCGTGCGGTGCCGCCCGCGCGGGCGCCGCCGCCCGCGGGTTCCCCGCGCGGCATGAAGCCGCGCGGCATGCACACCCGCGGGTGGCGCCCGTGCGGTGTTGCCCGCGGGCGCCCCGCGCGGCACGAGGCCCGGGGTCGCGCGGCGGCGGTAGCGGCGGCGGCGGTGACGACGACGGCGATGACGAAGAAGACGCCGAAAAAGACACGAAACCCTAGAAAGATCACAATAAACCAAAACCACTCACCGTTTGGACCGGGGGAAGACGATCCGATTGTACTCCCGGTTCCAACACGTCAATCGGGGTGTTCGGACTCCTCCGCCTTCTCCCTTCCTCTTCTCTTTTTCCTTCGGTTAGGGTTCCGTTCTTTTCTTTTCTCTCTCGATCTCTCCGGTTAGGGTTTCTCTTTTGCGAAACGTGGGATTTTCTCTCGTACGTACGAAAAATTCCCACATTTAAATATTTATTAACAAATAATTAATTAATTGATTAATTAATTATACGGGATAAACCCATAATTTCCTCGAAAAGCGTGCGGGATATCTTGCATGGGTTCCGATACGCACCAAGTCACCGCAACCCTAAAAACCCTGTTCCGGGAGATCCCAAGGTCGGATTTCTGATCCGATCGCACCGTCGGTCATCGTTCTTTGAGCCCTTTCGCAGAAAAATATCCGTGCAACACATCGACCAACTTAAGAAAACTCCATAAATCAGCTTTCCTAAAAGAAATACTTTACTAACAGGAGTGTAAAATATTACTAGAAAAGTTGAGTCATTACACATATCTAGATGCCTTCGACAAATTTTAGAAGTGGAATTGGGCAAAACGGACATCAGATTTGGATTCAGTGTGCGAAAACGATGGAAATGGACTATTTACTTATACTTTTCGGTGCCCGGATGCCCAAACACGTATTTCGAGACAAGATTACTGATCCGGCGGCCGGGGCAGCGCCGGCGGCAACGGGCAGGCGGCGGCACGCGGCGGCGTGGGTGCGAGCAGGCACGGCGTACGGTGGTTGGGTGTGCCACATGGCGACTCCCCATTGGGCGCGCTGGGGACAGGTGGCGGCTTCGGGTTCGGCGGGTGCATCGGTTACGTGCACCGGGAGCAGCGAGCAGTGGCGGTGGACGCGTGGCGCGCGGGGATTGGCCGGTCAACGCACGCGCGATAGCGCGCCGAGCGCGGCGCATCATGGACCCCGCCAGGCCACGTGTCACCCGCTCATTGGCAGGCGCAGCGACCCGGCTCGGCCGCCGTGAACCGCGTCCCACGGTTCCCGCCGTGGACCGCGCTGCCATGCGGCACGCTGCGATTGGCGGGCGCTTGTGCGCGGGGCGCAGACGAGACACGTGGCTCTTTGTGGATGATTCGGGCGCGCACAGTAGCCGGCCCGGCCGGATTCGGGCGCCCGAATCCGGATTGCTTGTATTGGTGGGTTAGGCCTATAAATAGGCCCCTTTGTAGCTTTTTCTCCTTTTCTGTGCTTTTTCGCTAAGGGCTTTCTTCAGAGAAGTTCTTCCTCTCCCTCTCCTCCACCATTCGATGGATTCTCGGATTTTTTGGAGGCCGCGGCATCAGCATTTTCTGCAACGCGACACACTTCGACGCTCCTTCGTTTGTGGCTTCTACCGTCGCATTTCAGTCGGCGAGGTCCCCTGGATCACCCCAATAGAGTTTTGAACCAATTTTTATGGCAGCGCGTTCACAAGAGGTACGCCTTCGATTTCCGTGTTGATCACTTCGCTCCGTTTCGAGTTTTTGGTGGTCTTCCTGAGGTACCTTTTGACCCCGTGTACTGCTGTGATGTTTGGGACACCGGTGGAGTATTATTGGGATTTCTTGGCCTACGGGCATCGGATCAGGGCGTGTGAGGACTCGATCTGCATCTACGCTTCGAGAGGAATGCGACCGTATTTTTATCGGATTTTTCTGAGGTTGCTTCGAAGGTTATATTTCCACATTTTCTAGACTAAATTCTATAGATTATCGATCGTGGGAAGTTTTGGCTCGCCGCGGTGTTTTATTTGTTTCTTGGCCTACAGACGTCGAAACAGGACGTGCGAGTACTCGTTTTGCATCATCTCGTCGCGAGGATCGCAGCGGTTATTTTTCTAGAATTTTTTGATGTCATCTCGCAGGTGAAAATCGACCATCTTCTGGACTGTTGTCCGGATAGCGGCATTGTGTTAATTGTAGGATTAATTTGTGCACCGTATTGGTTGTTGTTGCAGTTTTTGCGGTGAGCCGGGGTTTTTCTTTGTGAGAGGGCGAGTTTGGAGCGGTGCTTCGCGTGCTTCGCGATCGAGGTGGGTGGTTGTTGTATACCTCACTTTTCGACTTGCTCACTAGGTTTATTAGAGAAGTCTCTATGTTAGACTTATTGATTGATCACCCCATTGACAGTCATACTTAAACAAAAATAAATGTGAGCCTATCATTTGAGACTAATCTTGCGGACATATCATGTTGGGAATATTTTTAGGGAAATATTAATGTAAGAACATGATTGTGGGAATATTATTGTAGGGATACTTGCATGCTTGTATGGATATACCGTTTGCTATGTTAGCACTTAACCTTGCATGTGGAATCGAATAGTAAACTGGGACAAAGTGAATTATCCAGTTAGTAGGTACTACTTGAGGATATTATGGACATGCATAGGTGGATAGTGGTTATGACCGATGACTTACTCTTTACGAGATTATTGCATGATAATCCTTATTTTATCTTTCTCGAGAAGACTTGCATGCTTGTATGGACATGTAGATAGGCCATCTTTTATTTCTACACTATTATGTTGGAACTTGACTTAGGAGAAACCATCTTTGCTTCTTTTCTCCTTATTCGTTAGTCAGATTATTCATGTTGTGTAACGACCCGGCCCACTAGCAATAATAACTCGTTGGGCCCAAACCACAGCCCAAAATGCTTAAGCCCAGTTATTATTACTAGTGTCCAAGTCTCATATAAACCCAATCACAAATCCATCCACATCCGATGTAGGACTATTGGGGGCGTCACAGACTCCCCCCGTTTAGGCCTGATGTCCTCGTCAGCCCAAACACACACACACAAGCCCAAGATCACCAGGCGATGTGAGACTCGTCTCGCTAGCCCTGTCATCTAGACCCAGGCTCAGCCGAGACTCATCACACACTTCCGGCTGGTTATTGGCTCTGATACCAAATGTAACGACCCGGCCCACTAGCAATAATAACTTGTTGGGCCCAATCCACAGCATTTTGGGCTGTGATTTGGGCCCAACAAGTTATTATTGCTAGTGGGCCGGGTCGTTTCATGTTGCTCAGGTTCGAGCAGGGGTTTCGGATAGTGTAGCCGGGGCATGGATTGTGGGGTATTGCGGTAACCGCGGATATTGGACGGTTGACCGGATGTCGGTTGAGGGACATGATTATGGATTGTAGGATATTGTGGCAACCGCGGATATTGGGCGGTTGACCGGATGTCGGTTGTGGGACATGATTGTGGTTGATAGGGGATTACGGCGACCGCGGATATTGGGCGGTTGGCCGGGTGTTGGTTGTTGTACCAGGTTGTGGATTGTGGATTATGGGTATTGCGGCGACCGCGGATATTGGGCGGTTGACCGGATATGTACTTGTGCATCAGATTGGGTATCAGATTTCTCTAGTGGACGGTGTTTCCCACTTATACTGTACTATTGCATATGATTGAGGACCGGGGTTTTCTTTAGTGGATGGGTTTTTCCACATCGATCAGAGTCGTGATCCAGTCCTGCTATATTATGATACTTGTTACAGAGATACTTTACTCGTGTGGGTCGCTCCCCTCGAGTGCCACTCCGGAGTGTGCGACCGTGTGTAATGACACGGGTTTTTTGTAGTATGTTACCCTCCTTCTATTAAAGTGTTCCTTTAGTGAATCGAAATTATCGAGTTTCTTTAAGCCGGTCAGTGTGTTACATGAGTATTTTCATATGAAAGAGCACGAAAAATGATGACCGGCGGTGCAATCGGATCTGAAATCCGATGTAGGAATCTCCCGGAACAGGGTTTTTAGTGTCGTGGTGACTTAACACGCATCGGAACCCGTGCAAAATATCCTGCACGCTTTCTGAGGAAAGGTGGGTTTATCTCGTGTGATTAATTAGTTAGAGAATTAGTTATTCGGTTACGGATATTAAAAGGTGGGTTATCCCATAGGATTAATTAGTTAGAGAATTAGTTATTCGGTTACGGATATTAAAAGGTGGGTTATCCCGTAGGATTAATTAATTAATGAATTAATTAATTGGTGGCGGAAATTAAAAGGCGGGATTTATTTGTACGTACGAAAAGGAAAATTCCACTTTTCGTAAAAGAGGAAGGCGAAACCCTAACCGGAGGAAAGAAAGAGGAAGAAGACGGCGGGATCCGATCACCCCGTACCGGAAGCAAGAACGCGATCGGTCGATTCCCCGTCGGATTATCCGGTGAGTGATTTTACGTTTGTAGCATCTTTGGGGTTTTGTCGTATTTTTGTGGTCTTCGCCGCCTCCGTCTCCATCGTCTCCGTCGGCCTGCCGTCGTCGCCATGCAACTTAGGGCACGACGCGGGCGGGCGGACGACGCGCGGTACCGCTAAGGCGCCGCGCGGGCTGGGGAGACGCGTGGTGCCGCTAGGGCACCACGCGGGTGGACATCGCAAGGCGGGCACCGCGCGGACGTCGCGCGGGCGCCGCGCAGGCCGCACCCGCGCGGGTGCCACGCGGGCGGCGCCCGAGGGCAGCACCCGCGGGCGCCGCGCGGGCAGTCGCCGCGCGGGTGCCACGCGGGCGGCGCCCGAGGGCAGCACCCGCGGGCGCCGCGCGGGCAGTCGCCGCGCGGGTGCCACGCAGGCGCCGCACGAGGGCAGCACCCGCGGGCGCCGCGCGGGCAGTCGCCGCGCGGGCAGTAGCCGCGCGGGCAGTCGCCGCGCGGGGCACTCGCGGGCCGACGGCCGTCGCGCGCGCGCGAGGAATCGTCGAGGGTAGTTGTTGGCGCCGGTTTGGGGGTTCTCGGCGTGGAGTTAGTTGTGTTCCATTTTTCGGTATTCGTACGTGTTATTAACTGCTGTTTCTGGGGTTTTCGTTAGGTCCAGGTGCGCAGCAGGAGAGTGTCTCAGATCCCAACTACTCCGATCTTCCCTCAACCAGGTGGGTTCTTTTGCAACAAGTGCTGTAAGTGCATTAGGTGCAGTATATCATCTAAATGTTCGTGCTAACCTGTTTAATAAAGTAGATGAAATGTTTCCAGTTAATTAACCCTTCGCATTACCATGTACCGTTTCTTTTGTGGATGTTCGTGGCGACCAAGGGTCGCAATATTTAATTTACGCCTACTTCGGCAAACCGGTGTTGAATGCTGCACGTACATAGGCGGATTGGCCTCCGCATGTGTGTACTTTTTCGGAGGAGTGGTCTGAATGACCCGTGTGCCCCACGTGTGTAGGGTGGGGACCTCTTCACGTTAGCTAAACATGTCGCTCACGCTTCGTGAAGGGGTAAAAGCATCAAGTGTCGCGTGGGGAGATCGTCGACTACCCTGACGCGACGGTGTCACTAAATTAAATAAAGTAAACTCAGGGTGAAGGATAGCGAAAGGTTCCGGTGCAGAGTATTTCATTCGAATTTTACCATTCATCAAAGTTATAACATCTACTTTATTTGTCACTGACTTTACCCACTCCGTGACAGGTTCAAATAGGTATGTTCATCAGGACGGTGGTGAGGCAACGCAGACTTAACTATTGGCCGTATGAGGCCTTAGGTTAAAACTATTAGTATGGTTATCTCTATTCTCTCCCTCTCTAGTTCAATTTGTGTGGATGTGGATCATGCTGGATGGTTGGTTAGTTGTTTGATATCGCAATAGACTTTAAATTATTGTTCTCAATCTTTGCGGCCGGTTTACGATATAAAAAGGGGTTTCGAAAATGTCTTTCAAAAATAAAGTGTCGTGTGGGCACTACTTTGAAAACCTGTGGTTTTATCATTTCAAAACGATGTAGCCGCCTTACTGTGAACATGTTGACATTTTAAAGGAATGGGTGTCGAGTGGACACCGTTTGAAACTTGTAGAATCTTATTAATGTGATTGAATGTTTTTACACTATCGTACTGGTTGACTGTGACTGTGTGGTAAAAGATTTCATGAAGAACGATGTTATTGTCGTTGTTGTAATCGTGATGCCGTGCATATACAAAGGAGACTCTGTCCGATTGAAGAGTGAATTTGTATATGTGGCGGGTCTGACACGCACTAGGGGAGGTCGATGCTTATTCATAAAGAAAAAAAATATATACGCTTTTTCCGCTTACAATTACCTAAAAACCCCCGGGGCGTGACAGATTAAATGGTATCAGAGAAAAACAACTTTAACCACAGTAGTCGATGACCAACATCCATAGAGCATGGTGCCACCAGCAAATTAATTATGAGATAACCAAGATGTAGGTGCAAGTAGATCGTGAGTGCACGGGGGAAAAGGGGATTTAAATTTCAGTGTGTTTGTAGGTCTTGGTGCTAGACCAGTTAAGTCTAGGATTGACTTGTTTTCTTTGTGTACACGGATGACGGCCCGGACTTGGTCTTCAATCAAGAGCGCAGGAATGGGAGTGACGGTGTTGACAGCTACGGAGGACCGGCTACATTGACAACAGTCGCACGATGTGGCCAGGCAACTGCCAACGCTCATAGAAGACATGGAATACCAACGACACGGGTTACCCGCCTCCCGAGAAGCAGTCGACCGGGCCACCTCGGTAGAGCGGGAGTTGACTAATGCCCCGACCAGTAGGAGACTGGGAGCCGACCACCCAAGTATCCGAAGGCGCAGTAAGGAACCAGAAGCACGCCGACGGAAGGACCGGAACCGGGGGAGACCGACCAGGCAACGTCTGCGGTGGAGTACACCGAGTAACCGACTATTCCTGGAAGCACGATCATTGCTACGATGTGGCAAGCCGGGGCATCTTCGCTCTTACTGCCCCCTGAACCTGGGGATAGCCCCTTCAGTGGTGCGACGGGGGTAAGAGGACCCACGCAACGGCATGACGTAGGACACACTGCCCCGGATGAAGTAGTAGCAGAGACACTCTACCCTTAGTTGTCCCTTTTCGAATTTGACCTTTTTCGACATCTGGAGTACCCCACCTCTTCACCTCTTGCGTTACTACTTCTGCCATAGTTAGTCAGGTTAGACCCCTTCGTAGTACGATGTCGGCCCAGACCCTTGAACGGCCCCTAGAAATGGATAGTTGTTTACCTTCCTACCCGCTGAGGTTGGGAAGGCTGTCATGTCTTTGAGACTTAGTAGTGAACCCCCGCTGAAGGATTTTGATGTAATGCTAGGGAAGCCGTGCGTCATATGTGATGGGGCGCATCGAGTGATGAGCTGCTCTTAGAGGCACGACCATTGCCTTTAGTACGACAAGCCGGGCCACTCATGTTTCACATGCCCCCAGAAACCGACTACCACTGCCCCGGCGCCGAACCCAAGGAACCAGCGAATGCTGTAGCCCCCGACCCACAGAAGGACCTACCCGGGCGGGCAGGCTTCGGGGCATAGGAGACCCTATCGTTCTTAGTGAGAGCACTTAGGGGTTATGTAAGGGTTAAATGGGTCTCACCCCCCTTACCTTGCAATTAAGAACCCAGGAGACCGATAGGTTGCGTGGGGCCGCAGTCCAAGTTAGGTCCGACATCTCAGTCGTAAGGGAATTTCCGGATGTATTTCCGACAGAACTCCCTGGGATGCCACCTGAACGAGAGGTCGAATTCCCTATTGAGCTGCTCCCAGGCACTAAACCCATCACCAGAGCGCCGTACAGGATGACCTTCGCCGAGTTGAAGGAACTCAAGGCACAGCTGGAAGACCTTTTGGACAAAGGCTTTATCAGACCAAGCGCGTCGCCGTGGGGCGCGCCCGTTCTGTTCGTAAGAAAGAAGGACGGAAGCCTTCGCCTGTGCATAGACTACCGAGAATTGAACAAGGTCACCATCAAGAACAAGTATCCGTTATCGCGGATTGACGACCTGTTCGACCAGCTACAAGGAGCAACTGTATTCTCATAGATCGATCTGCTGTCCGGCTATCATCAGCTCCGTGTTGGGGGCGAGGACATACCCAAGACAGCGTTCCGGACTCGCTACGGTCACTACGAGTTCACGGTGATGCCGTTCGGGCTCACGAACGCCCCAGCAGTGTTCATGAGTATGATGAACAGGGTGTTCAAACCCTTCTTAGATCTTTACATAGTGGTCTTCATTGACGACATCCTCATCTACTCCCGTACGGATGAGGAACATGAAGAGCACTTACGCGTTGTTCTTCAGACCCTTCGGGAACAGAAACTCTACGCCAAACTCAAAAAGTGTGAGTTCTGGCTCCGTGAGGTAGGTTTTCTGGGGCATATCGTGTCGGCGCAGGGATTGGGGTAGACCCGAAGAAGATAGATTCAGTAACCGACTGGCCCCGGCCGACAACGGTAACTGAGATTCGAAGCTTCCTGGGTTTGGCAGGATATTACAGACGCTTTGTGGAAGGCTTCTCCAAGATAGCCATGCCCCTGACTCGCCTGACCCGAAAAGGGGAGAAGTATATCTGGACTGACCAATGCCAGAAGAGTTTTGAGGAAATCAAAGATAAGTTGACGCGAGCCCCGGTGCTCGTTTTACCGGAGCTCGGCGAGGACTACGAAGTTTACTGTGATGCGTCGCGAAACGGTCTCGGAGGCGTGCTTATGCAACGGGGTAAAGTTATAGCCTATGCGTCAAGGCAACTCAAGGAGTACGAGAGAAACTACCCCGTGCACGACCTGGAGCTTGCAGCAGTCATGTTCGTCCTTAAACTATGGAGACACTATTTGTACGGTACACACAGCAATGTGTACTCCGATCATCAGAGCCTCAAGTACCTCTTCACTCAGAAGGAGTTAAACTTGCGGCAAAGGCGGTGGCTCGAACTACTTAAGGACTATGATCTAACCCTCCACTACCACCCCGGAAAGGCGAATGTGGTGGCTGATGCCTTGAGCCGCAAGGGACAGACGGTGGAACCAATGGCGAACGCCCTTACCCAGCAGGACCGTCTGATTGCAGAGTTTTCACAATTGAGACTGGAAGTAGTACCAGCGGGGACGGTCGCACGACTCATGACCCTGGTGGTCAGACCCATCCTACTGGACAGGATCCGTGAAGGGCAATCGACGGATACCCCGTTACAACTGGTGCGGGACAGACTACCCTCAGACCAAGAGGGCGACTTCGCGAGGGACGCAGATGGCACGATACGTTTTCGGGGACGAATCTGTGTGCCGGATCTACCAGAGCTCAAGGAAGAAATCCTGAGCGAGGCACACACCGCGCCCTACGCCGTGCACCCTGGAGGGACGAAAATGTACAAGGACTTAAAGCAAACCTTTTGGTGGCCTAAGTTGAAAGGGGATGTAACCCGATTTGTGGCACGCTGCCTGGTGTGCCAACAGGTGAAGGCCGAACACCAGCGTCCAGCAGGGAAGTTACAACCGTTGCCGGTGCCGGAATGGAAGTGGGAGATGGTTACGATGGATTTTGTGACCTGCTTCCAGAGATCATCCCAAGGACACGATGCGATATGGGTCATAGTGGATCGGTTGACGAAATCGGCCCACTTCCTGCCCATACATACAACATGGGCTCGGGAACGGCTGGCGCGGACATACATTGATGAAATAGTAAGGTTGCATGGAGTACCGACGTCCATCACGTCGGACAGAGACACGCGGTTTGTGTCGAACTTTTGGCAGAGTCTGCAACGAGCAATGGGAACCAAGCTACATTTCAGCACGACTTTTCACCCGCAAACTGACGGACAATCGGAGCGGGTGATCTAGATCCTTGAAGACATGCTCCTGGCATGCGTGCTTGATTTGGGCGGAGGGTGGTCCCAATACCTACCATTGGTGGAATTCGCCTACAATAATAGTTACCAAGCCAGTATTCAAATGGCGCCATACGAGGCTCTGTATGGGCGCCGCTGTCGCTCTCCAATATGCTGGGACGACTTGGGAGAGCGCATGTTTTTGGGACCAGATTTAGTGGAAGACCGAGGTGAAGGTGCGCTTGATCAGGCAACAGCTGCTAACCGCCCAGAGCAGACAGAAAAGCTACGCGGACCGTAGACGACGGGACTTGGAGTTCATGGTAGGCGAGCACGTGTTGTTACGAGTTTCGCCTTCCAAGGGGACCCGACGCTTCGGCCTGAGAGGGAAGTTAAGTCCGAGGTATGTGGGACCGTTCGAGGTCCTAGAACGCGTGGGTCCGGTGGCGTATCGATTAGCGTTGCCGCCGAACCTTGACCGAGTACACAACGTGTTTCACGTTTTAATGCTCCGAAAGTACCTCCCTGACCCCTCTCACGCCCTAGACATATCCACTATCAAGTTGCAAGAGGACTTAAGCGTCGAGGAGACGCCGGTGCGGATCCTGGCACAAGAAGACAAGAAGTTGCGTAATCGGACCATCCCCTACGTAAAAGTCCAGTGGAGCAACCACGAGGAACGCGAGGCGACGTGGGAGTTGGAATCGAGAATGAGGGAGTGTTTCCCTAAATTGTTTAGTGAAGGCTGTGATTAAGTTTCGGGGACGAAACTTCTTATAAAGTGTGAGTGGTGTAATGACATCCGTTTTTTGTATTATGTTACCCTCCTTCTATTAAAGTGTTCCATTAGTGAATCGAAATTATCGAGTTTCTTTAAGCCGGTCAGTGTGTTACATGAGTATTTTCCTGTGAAAGAGCACGAAAAATGATGACCGACGGTGCAATCGGATCTGAAATCCGATGTAGGAATCTCCCGGAACAGGGTTTTTAGTGTCGCAGTGACTTAACGCGCATCGGAACCCGTGCAAAATATCCCGCACGCTTTCCGAGGAAAAGGTGAGTTTATCTCGTGTGATTAATTAGTTAGAGAATTAGTTATTCGGTTACGGATATTAAGAGGTGGGTTATCCCATAGGATTAATTAGTTAGAGAATTAGTTATTCGGTTACGGATATTAAAAGGTGGGTTATCACGTAGGATTAATTAATTAATGAATTAATTAATTGGTGGCGGAAATTAAAAGGCGGGATTTATTTGTACGTACGAAAAGGAAAATTCCACTATTCGTATAAGAGGAAGGCGAAACCCTAACCGGAGGAAAGAAAGAGGAAGAAGACGGCGGGATCCGATCACCCCGTACCGGAAGCAAGAACGCGATCGGTCGATTCCCCGTCGGATTATCCGGTGAGTGATTTTACGTTTGTAGCATCTTTGGGGTTTTGTCGTATTTTTGTGGTCTTCTCTGCCTCCGTCTCCATCGTCTCCGTCGGCCCGCCGTCGTCGCCATGCAACTTAGGGCACGACGCGGGCGGGCGGACGACGCGCGGTACGGCTAAGGCGCCGCGCGGGCTGGGGAGACGCGTGGTGCCGCTAGGGCACCACGCGGGTGGACATCGCAAGGCGGGCACCACGCGGACGTCGCGCGGGCGCCGGGCAGACCGCACCCGCGCGGGTGCCACGCGGGCGCCGCCCGAGGGCAGCACCCGCGGGCGCCGCGAGGGCAGTCGCCGCGCGGGTGCCACGCGGGCGCCGCCCGAGGGTAGCACCCGCGGGCGCCACGCGGGCAGTCGCCGCGCGGGTGACGCCGCGCGACCTTGAGCCGTGCGGGGCACCCGCGGGCCGACGGCCGTCGCGCGCGCGCGAGGAATCGTCGAGGGTAGTTGTTGGCGCCGGTTTGGGGGTTCTCGGCGTGGAGTTAGTTGGGTTCCGTTTTCCGGTATTCGTACGTGTTATTAACTGCTGTTTCTGGGGCTTTCGTTAGGTCCAGGTGCGCAGCAGGAAAGTGTCTCAGATCCCAAGTACCCCGATCTTCCCTCAACCAGGTGGGTTCTTATGCAACAAGTGCTGTAAGTGCATTAGGAGCAGTATATCATCTAAATGTTCATGCTAACCTGTTTAATAAAGTAGATGAAATGTTTCCAGTTAATTAACCCTTCGGATTACCATGCACCGTTTCTTTTGTGGATGTTCGTGGCGACCAAGGGTCGCAATATTTAATTTATGCCGACTTCGGCAAACCGGTGTTGAATGCTGCACTTACATAGGCGGATTGGCCTCCGCATGGGCGTACTTTTTCGGAGGAGTGGTCTGAATGACCCGTGTGCCCCACGTGTGTAGGGTGGGGACCTCTTCACGTTAGCTAAACATGTCGCTCACGCTTCGTGAAGGGGTAAAAGCATCAAGTGTCGCGTGGGGAGATCGTCGACTGCCCTGACGCGACGGTGTCACTATATTAAATAAAGTAAACTCAGGGTGAAGGATAGCGAAAGGTTCCGGTGCAGAGTATTTCATTCGAATTTTACTATTCATCAAAGTTATAACATCTACTTTATTTGTCACTGACTTTACCCACTCCGTGACAGGTTCAAATAGGTATGTTCATCAGGACGGTGGTGAGGCAACGCAGACTTAACTATCGGCCGTATGAGGCCTTAGGTTAAAACTCTTAGTATGGTTATCTCTATTCTCTCCCTCTCTAGTTTAATTTGTGTGGATGTGGATCATGCTGGATGGTTGGTTAGTTGTTTGATATCGCAATAGACTTTAAATTATTGTTCTCAATCTTTGCGGCCGGTTTACGATATAAAAAGGGGTTTCGAAAATGTCTTTCAAAAATAAAGTGTCGTGTGGGCACTACTTTGAAAACCTATGGTGTTATCCTTTCAAAACGATGTAGCCGCCTTACTGTGAACATGTAGACGTTTTAAAGGAATGGCTGTCGAGTGGACACCGTTTGCAACTTGTAGAATCTTCTTAATGTGATTGAATGTTTTTACACTCTCCTACTGGTTGACTGTGACTGTGTGGTTAAAGATTTCATGAAGAACGATGTTATTGTCGTTGTTGTAATCGTGACGCCGTGCACATACAAAGGAGACTCTGTCCGATTGAAGAGTGAATTTGTATATGTGGCGAGTCTGACACGCACTAGGGGAGGTCGATGCTTATTCATCAAGAAAAAAAATATATACGCTTTTTTCGCTTACAATTACCTAAAAACCCCCGGGGCGTGACAGATTAAATGGTATCAGAGAAAAACAACTTTAACCACAGTAGTCGATGACCAACATCCATAGAGCATGGTGCCACCAGCAAATTAATTATGAGATAACCAAGATATAGGTGCAAGTAGATCGTGAGTGCACGGGGGAAAAGGGGATTTAAATTTCAGTGTGTTTGTAGGTCTTGGTGCTAGACCAGTTAAGTCTAGGATTGACTTGTTTTCTTTGTGTACACGGATGACGGCCCGGACTTGGTCTTCAATCAAGAGCGCAGGAATGGGAGTGACGGTGTTGACAGCTACGGAGGACCGGCTACATTGACAACAGTCGCACGATGTCGCCAGGCAACTGCCAACACTCACAGAAGACATGGAATACCAATGACACGGGTTACCCGCCTCCCGAGAAGCAGTTGACCGGGCCACCTCGGTAGAGCGGGAGTTGACCAACGTGCCGACCAGTAGGAGACTGGGAGCCGACCACCCAAGTATCCGAAGGCGCAGTAAGGAACCAGAAGCACGCCGACGGAAGGACCGGAACCGGGGGAGACCGACCAGGGAACGTCTGCGGTGGAGTACACCGAGTAACCGACTATTCCTGGAAGCACGATCATTGCTACGATGTGGCAAGCCGGGGCATCTTCGCTCTTACTGCCCCCTGAACCTGGGGATAGCCCCTTCAGTGGTGCGACGCGGGTAAGAGGACCCACGCAACGGCATGACGTAGGACGCACTGCCCCGGATGAAGTAGTAGCAGAGACACTCTACCCTTAGTTGTCCCTTTTCGAATTTGACCTTTTTCGACATCTGGAGTACCCCACCTCTTCACCTCTTGCGTTACTACTTCTGCCATAGTTAGTCAGGTTAGACCCCTTCGTAGTACGATGTCGGCCCAGACCCTTGAACGGCCCCTATAAATGGATAGTTGTTTACCTTCCTACCCGCTGAGGTTGGGAAGGCTGTCATGTCTTTGAGACTTAGTAGTGAACCCCCGCTGAAGGATTTTGATGTAATGCTAGGGAAGCCGTGCGTCATATGTGATGGGGCGCATCGAGTGATGAGCTGCTCTTAGAGGCACGACAATTGCCTTTAGTACGACAAGCCGGGCCACTCATGTTTCACATGCCCCCAGAAACCGACTACCACTGCCCCGGCGCCGAACCCAAGGAACCAGCGAATGCTGTAGCCCCCGACCCACAGAAGGACCTACCCGGGCGGGCAGGCTTCGGGGCATAGGAGACCCTATCGTTCTTAGTGAGAGCACTTAGGGGTTATGTAAGGGTTAAATGGGTCTCACCCCCCTTACCTTGCAATTAAGAACCCAGGAGACCGATAGGTTGCGTGGGGCCGCAGTCCAAGTTAGGTCCGACATCTCAGTCGTAAGGGAATTTCCGGATGTATTTCCGGCAGAACTCCCTGGGATGCCACCTGAACGAGAGGTCGAATTCCCTATTGAGCTGCTCCCAGGCACTAAACCCATCACCAGAGCGCCGTACAGGATGACCTTCGCCGAGTTGAAGGAACTCAAGGCACAGCTGGAAGACCTTTTGGACAAAGGCTTTATCAGACCAAGCGCGTCGCCGTGGGGCGCGCCCGTTCTGTTCGTAAGAAAGAAGGACGGAAGCCTTCGCCTGTGCATAGACTACCGAGAATTGAACAAGGTCACCATCAAGAACAAGTATCCGTTATCGCGGATTGACGACCTGTTCGACCAGCTACAAGGAGCAACTGTATTCTCATAGATCGATCTGCTGTCCGGCTATCATCAGCTCCGTGTTGGGGGCGAGGACATACCCAAGACAGCGTTCCGGACTCGCTACGGTCACTACGAGTTCACGGTGATGCCGTTCGGGCTCACGAACGCCCCAGCAGTGTTCATGAGTATGATGAACAGGGTGTTCAAACCCTTCTTAGATCTTTACATAGTGGTCTTCATTGACGACATCCTCATCTACTCCCGTACGGATGAGGAACATGAAGAGCACTTACGCGTTGTTCTTCAGACCCTTCGGGAACAGAAACTCTACGCCAAACTCAAAAAGTGTGAGTTCTGGCTCCGTGAGGTAGGTTTTCTGGGGCATATCGTGTCGGCGCAGGGATTGGGGTAGACCCGAAGAAGATAGATTCAGTAACCGACTGGCCCCGGCCGACAACGGTAACTGAGATTCGAAGCTTCCTGGGTTTGGCAGGATATTACAGACGCTTTGTGGAAGGCTTCTCCAAGATAGCCATGCCCCTGACTCGCCTGACCCGAAAAGGGGAGAAGTATATCTGGACTGACCAATGCCAGAAGAGTTTTGAGGAAATCAAAGATAAGTTGACGCGAGCCCCGGTGCTCGTTTTACCGGAGCCCGGCGAGGACTACGAAGTTTACTGTGATGCGTCGCGAAACGGTCTCGGAGGCGTGCTTATGCAACGGGGTAAAGTTATAGCCTATGCGTCAAGGCAACTCAAGGAGTATGAGAGAAACTACCCCGTGCACGACCTGGAGCTTGCAGCAGTCATGTTCGTCCTTAAACTATGGAGACACTATTTGTACGGTACACACTGCAATGTGTACTCCGATCATCAGAGCCTCAAGTACCTCTTCACTCAGAAGGAGTTAAACTTGCGGCAAAGGCGGTGGCTCGAACTACTTAAGGACTATGATCTAACCCTCCACTACCACCCCGGAAAGGCGAATGTGGTGGCTGATGCCTTGAGCCGCAAGGGACAGACGGTGGAACCAATGGCGAACGCCCTTACCCAGCAGGACCGTCTGATTGCAGAGTTTTCACAATTGAGACTGGAAGTAGTACCAGCGGGGACGGTCGCACGACTCATGACCCTGGTGGTCAGACCCATCCTACTGGACAGGATCCGTGAAGGGCAATCGACGGATACCCCGTTACAACTGGTGCGGGACAGACTACCCTCAGACCAAGAGGGCGACTTCGCGAGGGACGCAGATGGCACGATACGTTTTCGGGGACGAATCTGTGTGCCGGATCTACCAGAGCTCAAGGAAGAAATCCTGAGCGAGGCACACACCGCGCCCTACGCCGTGCACCCTGGAGGGACGAAAATGTACAAGGACTTAAAGCAAACCTTTTGGTGGCCTAAGTTGAAAGGGGATGTAACCCGGTTTGTGGCACGCTGCCTGGTGTGCCAACAGGTGAAGGCCGAACACCAGCGTCCAGCAGGGAAGTTACAACCGTTGCCGGTGCCGGAATGGAAGTGGGAGATGGTTACGATGGATTTTGTGACCTGCTTCCCGAGATCATCCCAAGGACACGATGCGATATGGGTCATAGTGGATCGGTTGACGAAATCGGCCCACTTCCTGCCCATACATACAACATGGGCTCGGGAACGGCTGGCGCGGACATACATTGATGAAATAGTAAGGTTGCATGGAGTACCGACGTCCATCACGTCGGACAGAGACACGCGGTTTGTGTCAAACTTTTGGCAGAGTCTGCAACGAGCAATGGGAACCAAGCTACATTTCAGCACGACTTTTCACCCGCAAACTGACGGACAATCGGAGCGGGTGATCTAGATCCTTGAAGACATGCTCCTGGCATGCGAGCTTGATTTGGGCGGAGGGTGGTCCCAATACCTACCATTGGTGGAATTCGCCTACAATAATAGTTACCAAGCCAGTATTCAAATGGCGCCATACGAGGCTCTGTATGGGCGCCGATGTCGCTCTCCAATATGCTGGGACGACTTGGGAGAGCGCATGTTTTTGGGACCGGATTTAGTGGAAGACCGAGGCGAAGGTGCGCTTGATCAGGCAACGGCTGCTAACCGCCCAGAGCAGACAGAAAAGCTACGCGGATCGTAGACGACGGGACTTGGAGTTCATGGTAGGCGAGCACGTGTTGTTACGAGTTTCGCCTTCCAAGGGGACCCGACGCTTCGGCCTGAGAGGGAAGTTAAGTCCGAGGTACGTGGGACCGTTCGAGGTCCTAGAACGCGTGGGTCCGGTGGCGTATCGATTAGCGTTGCCGCCGAACCTTGACCGAGTACACAACGTGTTTCACGTTTTAATGCTCCGAAAGTACCTCCCTGACCCCTCTCACGCCCTAGACATATCCACTATCAAGTTGCAAGAGGACTTAAGCGTCGAGGAGACGCCGGTGCGGATCCTGGCACAAGAAGACAAGAAGTTGCGTAATCGGACCATCCCCTACGTAAAAGTCCAGTGGAGCAACCACGAGGAACGCGAGGCGACGTGGGAGTTGGAATCGAGAATGAGGGAGTGTTTCCCTAAATTGTTTAGTGAAGGCTGTGATTAAGTTTCGGGGACGAAACTTCTTATAAAGTGTGAGTGGTGTAATGACATCCGTTTTTTGTATTATGTTACCCTCCTTCTATTAAAGTGTTCCATTAGTGAATCGAAATTATCGAGTTTCTTTAATCCGGTCAGTGTGTTACATGAGTATTTTCCTGTGAAAGAGCACAAAAAATGATGACCGACGGTGCAATCGGATCTGAAATCCGATGTAGGAATCTCCCGGAACAGGGTTTTTAGTGTCGCAGTGACTTAACGCGCATCGGAACCCGTGCAAAATATCCTGCACGCTTTCCGAGGAAAAGGTGAGTTTATCTCATGTGATTAATTAGTTAGAGAATTAGTTATTCGGTTACGGATATTAAGAGGTGGGTTATCCCATAGGATTAATTAGTTAGAGAATTAGTTATTCGGTTACGGATATTAAAAGGTGGGTTATCACGTAGGATTAATTAATTAATGAATTAATTAATTGGTGGCGGAAATTAAAAGGCGGGATTTATTTGTACGTACGAAAAGGAAAATTCCACTATTCGTATAAGAGGAAGGCGAAACCCTAACCGGAGGAAAGAAAGAGGAAGAAGACGGCGGGATCCGATCACCCCGTACCGGAAGCAAGAACGCGATCGGTCGATTCCCCGTCGGATTATCCGGTGAGTGATTTTACGTTTGTAGCATCTTTGGGGTTTTGTCGTATTTTTGTGGTCTTCTCTGCCTCCGTCTCCATCGTCTCCGTCGGCCCGCCGTCGTCGCCATGCAACTTAGGGCACGACGCGGGCGGGCGGACGACGCGCGGTACCGCTAAGGCGCCGCGCGGGCTGGGGAGACGCGTGGTGCCGCTAGGGCACCACGCGGGTGGACATCGCAAGGCGGGCACCACGCGGACGTCGCGCGGGCGCCGCGCGGGCGCCGGGCAGGCCGCACCCGCGCGGGTGCCACGCGGGCGCCGCCCGAGGGCAGCACCCGCGGGCGCCGCGAGGGCAGTCGCCGCGCGGGTGCCACGCGGGCGCCGCCCGAGGGTAGCACCCGCGGGCGCCGCGCGGGCAGTCGCCGCGCGGGTGACGCCGCGCGGCCTTGAGCCGTGCGGGGCACCCGCGGGCCGACGGCCGTCGCGCGCGCGCGAGGAATCGTCGAGGGTAGTTGTTGGCGCCGGTTTGGGGGTTCTCGGCGTGGAGTTAGTTGGGTTCCGTTTTCCGGTATTCGTACGTGTTATTAACTGCTGTTTCTGGGGCTTTCGTTAGGTCCAGGTGCGCAGCAGGAAAGTGTCTCAGATCCCAAGTACCCCGATCTTCCCTCAACCAGGTGGGTTCTTATGCAACAAGTGCTGTAAGTGCATTAGGTGCAGTATATCATCTAAATGTTCGTGCTAACCTGTTTAATAAAGTAGATGAAATGTTTCCAGTTAATTAACCCTTCGGATTACCATGCACCGTTTCTTTTGTGGATGTTCGTGGCGACCAAGGGTCGCAATATTTAATTTATGCCGACTTCGGCAAACCGGTGTTGAATGCTGCACGTACATAGGCGGATTGGCCTCCGCATGGGCGTACTTTTTCGGAGGAGTGGTCTGAATGACCCGTGTGCCCCACGTGTGTAGGGTGGGGACCTCTTCACGTTAGCTAAACATGTCGCTCACGCTTCGTGAAGGGGTAAAAGCATCAAGTGTCGCGTGGGGAGATCGTCGACTGCCCTGACGCGACGGTGTCACTATATTAAATAAAGTAAACTCAGGGTGAAGGATAGCGAAAGGTTCCGGTGCAGAGTATTTCATTCGAATTTTACTATTCATCAAAGTTATAACATCTACTTTATTTGTCACTGACTTTACCCACTCCGTGACAGGTTCAAATAGGTATGTTCATCAGGACGGTGGTGAGGCAACGCAGACTTAACTATCGGCCGTATGAGGCCTTAGGTTAAAACTCTTAGTATGGTTAACTCTATTCTCTCCCTCTCTAGTTTAATTTGTGTGGATGTGGATCATGCTGGATGGTTGGTTAGTTGTTTGATATCGCAATAGACTTTAAATTATTGTTCTCAATCTTTGCGGCCGGTTTATGATATAAAAAGGGGTTTCGAAAATGTCTTTCAAAAATAAAGTGTCGTGTGGGCACTACTTTGAAAACCTGTGGTGTTATCCTTTCAAAACGATGTAGCCGCCTTACTGTGAACATGTAGACGTTTTAAAGGAATGGCTGTCGAGTGGACACCGTTTGCAACTTGTAGAATCTTCTTAATGTGATTGAATGTTTTTACACTCTCCTACTGGTTGACTGTGACTGTGTGGTTAAAGATTTCATGAAGAACGATGTTATTGTCGTTGTTGTAATCGTGACGCCGTGCACATACAAAGGAGACTCTGTCCGATTGAAGAGTGAATTTGTATATGTGGCGGGTCTGACACGCACTAGGGGAGGTCGATGCTTATTCATCAAGAAAAAAAATATATACGCTTTTTTCGCTTACAATTACCTAAAAACCCCCGGGGCGTGACAGATTAAATGGTATCAGAGAAAAACAACTTTAACCACAGTAGTCGATGACCAACATCCATAGAGCATGGTGCCACCAGCAAATTAATTATGAGATAACCAAGATATAGGTGCAAGTAGATCGTGAGTGCACGGGGGAAAAGGGGATTTAAATTTCAGTGTGTTTGTAGGTCTTGGTGCTAGACCAGTTAAGTCTAGGATTGACTTGTTTTCTTTGTGTACACGGATGACGGCCCGGACTTGGTCTTCAATCAAGAGCGCAGGAATGGGAGTGACGGTGTTGACAGCTACGGAGGACCGGCTACATTGACAACAGTCGCACGATGTGGCCAGGCAACTGCCAACACTCACAGAAGACATGGAATACCAATGACACGGGTTACCCGCCTCCCGAGAAGCAGTTGACCGGGCCACCTCGGTAGAGCGGGAGTTGACCAACGCGCCGACCAGTAGGAGACTGGGAGCCGACCACCCAAGTATCCGAAGGCGCAGTAAGGAACCAGAAGCACGCCGACGGAAGGACCGGAACCGGGGGAGACCGACCAGGCAACGTCTGCGGTGGAGTACACCGAGTAACCGACTATTCCTAGAAGCACGATCATTGCTACGATGTGGCAAGCCGGGGCATCTTCGCTCTTACTGCCCCCTGAACCTGGGGATAGCCCCTTCAGTGGTGCGACGCGGGTAAGAGGACCCACGCAACGGCATGACGTAGGACGCACTGCCCCGGATGAAGTAGTAGCAGAGACACTCTACCCTTAGTTGTCCCTTTTCGAATTTGACCTTTTTCGACATCTGGAGTACCCCACCTCTTCACCTCTTGCGTTACTACTTCTGCCATAGTTAGTCAGGTTAGACCCCTTCGTAGTACGATGTCGGCCCAGACCCTTGAACGGCCCCTAGAAATGGATAGTTGTTTACCTTCCTACCCGCTGAGGTTGGGAAGGCTGTCATGTCTTTGAGACTTAGTAGTGAACCCCCGCTGAAGGATTTTGATGTAATGCTAGGGAAGCCGTGCGTCATATGTGATGGGGCGCATCGAGTGATGAGCTGCTCTTAGAGGCACGACCATTGCCTTTAGTACGGCAAGCCGGGTCACTCACATTTCACATGCCCCCAGAAACCGACTACCACTGCCCCGGCGCCGCAACCCAAGGAACCAGATGTAGGTTATTAATCCCAAAGGATCTAAATAGGTACTATCAAACAACTAGAGGGGGGGGTGAATAGGTGTAATACTTAAAAACTCAATCTCAGTGCAAAATAAAAACAATGCGGAAAATAAAAATAGCACACCGAGATATACGTGGAAACTCCAATCCAGGAGAAAAACCACGGGACCAACACGCAATAACAATCCACTAAGAATAGAAGAATAACAAGGTGATTACCGACTCCACGGACTCAACCCCTCCTTCAGCTTCTTCGGACCTTGCGCTGAACGGTTGGATGTCCACGCAATAACAATCCTCTAAGAAAAGAAGAATAACAAGGTGTCAACCCCTCCTTCAATTTCTTCGGACCTCGCGCTCCACCGATTGCACGTCCACTGCACACGTTCGAATCCACGAACGCCACTCGAATCCACGAGCACACGTTTCGAATCCACGAAACGCCTTCAACACATCGAATCCACGATGTCACGCCGAATCCACGACGCAAATAGCCGATATAGAATATAGGCTTCGATGGTGATCCTTTGCTTAGATTATCATGAAGGAACCGTAGAAGAAATCTCTAAGCAAAGACTAGATCAATTCGACGAAAGATAGATCATGGAAGAACCGTCGAATTGACCTAATAGAGGCGAAAGAGAAGAACGGTAAAAACCAGCCTCTAGGGTTGCTCTACGAGTGTTTCTGAATTGATTCGTATTGGTCACCCTCGTTTAGAAACCCTAAGTATCTATTTATAACCCTTGGAAAAAGATAAAAGTCGGTTTAGGAAATTTATCCCGATGGGGCATTGTGTACCGGTACCAAATATCGCGTTCCGGTACGCAATGGTGCAAACCACAGATTTTTCTATTGTGTTCCGGTACGCGAGTCCGTGTTCCGGTACGCAGTGCAATTTACAGAAAATTCTGTGTCGGGTTAGAGGAACTTCAAGTGTGGTTCCGGTACGTAATGTAAAAACTGATTTTTCCAAGATAAGCTTTATCCAAATCAAACCAAGTACCGGAAACCAAACTTAAAATAGATTGTAAGTTAAATCCAAGTTCCTAAAACCAAGTCTAAACCGGTTTTCACTAAGTTCCTGATTCCAATGGTTATAAATGAACTTAAATCACCATGGTTTAATTAACCATACCTGAGTGTTATCTTGAGCTCATGTTGAATCTTCAATGAGTCTTCGAAAGCCGATTTGACAATTTGTTCCCTTTAAGACTCCGACTCAAACTCACGAAATGTGCCAACACAAAATGCCGTAACAATCTCCCCCTTTGGCAATTTCGTGACAAAACCCAAAAATACATAAAGTCGCTCAAGTCACTCATCTTAAACCAAAAAGACGAAACTCAATGTTATCACCAAAACATTGATTTTCTTTGCGTGAAAGATCCAATAAATACAAAATACATTTGAACCAAACAGTCCTAGAACATACTCTATGACTTAGGACTTGGAGTCTTAAAGTGATGTAATTCCTGCAAAACAAAACTCCAAACAAAATCAAACGTTAGTCGTTAGAAGTTAAAATCCTACATTTGATTCGTCTTCCATTTGGTTCTTTTGTTTTTCCAGCTTTTGTTTTGTGGCTCTTTCAATCTGTTCTTTATCTCCCCCTATCTTGAGCATCCAAGAGCATCCATGTTCTCCCCCTGTCTTGAGCATCTATATCCTCCCCCTTTGTGATGCAATCATTATTTTCTGTCTCCCCCTTTTTATGATATGTCCATCATTTCCGTTATTTCCGTTCTCCCCCTTTTTGTCACAAATTGTCAAACGGTTAATATAAACAAAAAATAAAAATACTAGGAGGATAAGTTCTTAGTTACAAGACGATTAGAGTTCTTGTTCATCACAACGTGAAAGGAAACTGAAAACCAAAAACAAGAAGGAAAAGAGATCACTCATCCTCATTTGAATCATCATCATCATCATCATGTGATGTTGGACCATGCGATGTACTCGGTGCAGTTGCTCCAGTGACCACATCATCATGTTTGCACCCAAGGATATCGAAGATTTTCTTTAAACCATCCTCAAGTTTCTTGAAGCCTTGCTCCATCCTTTGCTCCATCCTTTGCTTTAATGAACGAACATCCCGATGCAAGGTTTGAAGAGTTATGACCTCATCTGGTTCAGGAGATTCTTGACGAGGTGGTGCACTCACTGTCGCTTCACTTGCATAGGCTTTTGTATGCCCAAATGTCTTCAAAGTGCTGATTGACTTGGCTAAAGTGATTCCATCAATTGCCCCCAAGCCATAATCATATTTGGCACAAGAAATGTCAACTCCGTGATCTTCCAGAATACTAGTAATCAAGATTGGATACGGTAGAAGGTCACGTTGCCTTGATCCTTCAATGACATGTACCATTTGCTGCCAAATGAGAAATGGAATGTTTGTGTTAATTCCATTTGCACTTTCCGGGTGACCGAGGACAAAGAGGAGTAACAATCGATCCCATCGAATCCTTTTGGTCCCCAGTGTGGGCAATAGGTTGTAGCATACAATTAAGGACAAAATATGATACTCTGGTTTTAGGTCCTTTGATTCAACATATGATCTGTTCGTGCGCGTCCCTGTTTTGCAAATAGAGTCCACAACCATATCCCAATGGGTATCATGTTGGAAATTACCCTCAGTGTAATAAAGACCAGAAGTGTCAACAGTTAATCCAAGGTTTGCACCAATTACTGCTGGAGTAATGTCAAACTTGACGTCTCTAACTGTTGTTTCAAAGACGAAAGCTCCGGTTTCATGGTCTTTTTGAAGTATGTTACCTCGCATGTAGAACTCCCTGATGATCTCCACACAAAAGCCCATCTTAGGTTGAACTCTGCCAAGTGGCCGAATATGGCTTCGTTCCAAAAGCCTTGCAAAGTCTGGCACCTCACGACATAGCTCGTTAAAGTTCACGTGTCGCTCTCCAATGCATGTGCGGTTCGCAAATCTGGCACGGCGTTTTGCACTCACATGCGGTTCACTTTCATCAACATTTGATCTCCGTTGAGAGCGCTCGCGTATTACCGGTCCACCGGTACTTCTACGCGAAGGAGAATCCGCACCCTTCTTTTTCCTTGAAGCCAAAGGTGCTTTCCCCTTTCCTTGAACTGATTCCTCTTCATATTCTGAGGAATGTTCAGATTCTGAGCTAGTTGAATCCTCGTAGCGTGATCGTTTGGTAGCCTTTTTCTTTCCAGAACCGCGACCACGTCCACTTCCAGTGGCCATCAAAACCACTAGTGCAAGAAGCCATGAAAATGCCATTTCCTACAAAGAACACAATGCACTATGATTTGATCGTATAGGAAGGCTTAAACATGTCCAAGAAACATTCTAAACAAGTCACAATTGATGTTTCATCATTTAAAAATCATTTACATTAAAAGCCCTAATTCTCAATTTCTTTCATGCTAAGAACATATGAAAAAGTTAGATTCAATCAAATAAGCATGGAAACATGAATCTAATTAGATAGAAAGCAACCATATATGTTCTAAACATGAATTAAGAGTGATTTAAGCAAGAGATTTCATTTAGAGTAAGGATCAACTCAAAAATCCCAAAATAAAACATCAAAACCTAAAAACTAGGGTTTTGAAACAAAGGTAAGCAAGATTAATGAAGAAACTTACAAATCAAAGCAACAAATCACTTGATATTGATGAGAAACCCCTTAGAGATGTTTTAGAGAGAGAGAGGGAGGGTTTTGAAGTGGGAGAGATGAAATAAAACATTGTAGTCTCGGAATATAAGGAATCCCAGATCGCGTACCGGTACCAGAAGCCGCGTACCGGTACGCAGTGTAAAAGCCGAAAAGCCATCGTTCGGGATCCGGATTGACAGGCAGGGGGATCCGGATCCGCAATGTAGTTCCGGTACTAAAAGTGTAGTACCGGTACGCAAGTGAAAAACCAGAAAACTTCACATTCGGGATCCGGATTGGATTTTCTAATCCGGATTGGATTTTCAGGTACTAAAAAGCAGGTACCGGAACAACAGAGCCAAAAAGCAAAAATTTCTTGAGACAAATCCAAATTTTAGAAACTTTTCAAATACCGATTTGTATTTCATCAAGAAATCAATTTAAGTGCTTTAAACAGTGAATTCACATAGATGTCATTCAATCCAATTAATTTCACAAAATTAAAAAGATTTGCTCCAAAATCATGAAAATTAAAGGTAAAACATTATAAACCGTTTTTCATGTTATATTCATCAAACACAAGTCATCAAAAATAATCTTGAGATCCAAAGTCTATCAAGATGTAACGGATTTACAAAGATGACATACGGAGATTTCCAAACGACATCAATCTTGAATTCTACCCTTTCAAATTGAGATAATCACTAACATATCTAAGGGTGGCTCTTTGAGCATCTTTCAACTATCCCACCTTATACCAACCAGGAGATTGTTCAAAATATAAGAGTTTTGCATATAAATCTCCAAATGCTTCAACTAAAGATTTTCTCATAAAATACTAACAAGCATCCATAACATGTGGTAGCTTCACACACAAACCGGACGACCGGGGTGGCAGCTCTTTCCAGCATGTGGTGGTAGTTTTCACACTCCTTTCGGATGTAACTCTTTCCACATCTTTTGCAAATCATTTCAATACCCTTGTAAGAATGCAATCTCTTACGTGAAAGAATTAAATCCCAAATTTTAGTCTATTGGTTGTCTCACGTTTATCACAATGAACTCACACAACCGAGATAGATTAAGCATATAAAGATCACACATGATTTCTAAAATTTGATGCTTATAATATCAAAAACTCCTATAATGAAGTATCTTCAAGATTATGATTATGGAGTAAAGTTGATAATCCAAATAAAATTAAATTGGAGTGATTGAAAGTGAAAACCCTTTTCATTCAATGCACTTGTTCGTTAAAAAACCTTTTGTCTTAAAAGAAACAAAACATAAAAACGAAGAGCATTGAAAACATGTAATGCAGAGATTCAGAAAAATATGAAGGGAAAACCAATCAAAGCATTACATACAGTCATAAGCTAATTAGAACTTAAGACAAGGAAAGATATCACCTTTCCGAATCCAAAATCGCTGGATTTTGGGTTGTCTTGATTCGTTGTGGCCGGGGGTTGTCCGCTTTGACTGTTGGTCCACCTTAGGTCTTTGCCTCGCAATGATCCACTTGTATGATTGATGTTGTGGCTCGGACCTTTGGTGGGTTGAGTGAACTCCTTTGACTTGATGTGTCTTTTGATTCCGTTGAGTTCGCTCCGTAGATGAAGTTGCCGAAGAACTCTTATTTCTCTTTTTCGGGCAATTCTTCACCAAATGACCTTCAAGTCCACATAAGTGACACGTTCTTCCTTTCAATTTGAATGTGGAACTTGAAGCATGCACAGTTTGATCCTTTTTAAATCTCAAACCAACCTTGCTTGCTTGACCTAATCCGGATATACAATCAAATTTCTTGGAAACAGTTGAAAACCTTTGTATGTCGGATTTGAGTTCATGAACTTGCTTGGTCAATACTTGGTTGGTGACATGAATCTCCTCAAACTGTTTTTCTAGAAAACCAATCTTGTCCATAGATGATTTAGCGTTTGTCTCCGATTGGTTTAGCTTTTCTTGGAGGATTTTATTGTTATCCAATAAACGTCCTTGTTCCTCCTCGAGATCTTGAAGTTTTATCTTTAAAGCTTGATTCTCGTCTTGACCTTCAAGTCGTTGCTTCATCAACTTCTTAATATGTTTGGCCATCTTCTTTGATTCCGTAAGAAGTTGTTGATATGCCTCAACGAGTTCTTCTTCGTCCGACTCCCCCTCACTTGATGACTCTCCGCCGGTTGTTGATGTTTCATACACAATCAAAGGAGTAGAGTCAGTGACTAATGATGATAAACAATTATTAGAAGAGGGAAAATGAGAGGCATGAGAAGCAACGATTTTTTCCTCTTTACTTGAGGTCGATTCATTAGAAGTAGAATCGTCCCAAGTTTTCACTTGCAAAGCCTTCTTTTTATATAATTTCGGAGTAGGACAATCCGTTGAAATATGGCCGTAGCCTTTGCATCTATAACATCGGATTTCCCCTTCGAATTCATCTTTTTCCTTAGAAGGTTTTGCAAGGAATTTGAGGTTAGAGGATTTAGAACCCGATGACCCTTTAGATGGTTTCGTAGATGAAGATCCATCGGTTCGATTCTTCCAAAATTTCTGACGAAATTTCTTTGTGATCCGCGCCAATTGTTCTTCAAAATCGGCAAAAGAGATTTCATCGTCGGAACTTGATTCGCTATCTTCTTCCTTTGTGGATTTGAATGCAATACCTGTAAGCTTAGAAGAAGACTTGGAAGAAACTTGATTAGTAGGAAAAGTCAATTCATAAGTTTGCAAAGCACCTACTAATTCCTCTACACTCAACTCATCCGGATGACTAACGGTTTCAATGGCGGTAACCTTTGCCCTAAACCGTTCCGGAAGAGTCCGAAGTATCTTTCTTACAATTTTCGACTCCGGGATCTTTTCTCCTAAATTAGCACATGTATTTATTACATCTTGAAGTCTAGTGTAATAATCTGTAAACAATTCATGCTCTTCCATATGAATAGAGTCAAATTGACTTGTAAGCATCTGGAGCTTTTGAATTTTTACAAGATTAGTACCCTCATGTGTAATTTTGAGAATATCCCAAATTTCCTTCGCGGTTTCACACGCGGAAATTCTTGTGAACTCAGTCGAGGAAAGAGAATTAAATAAAGCGTTCATACCTTTCCCATTGTAAGAAGATCTTTCAAATTCCTCTTTGGACCATCTAGAGCGAGGTTTTGGGGTAGTAGAATTTCCTACTTCCTCAACAGGATGCACCCAACCGTGTTCCACGGTTTGCCAAACACGCTCATCAATTGAGATGAGAAAAGCTCTCATCCGCACTTTCCAATAAGCATAATTAGTCCCATCAAAAAGAGGAGGTCTATAAATATTACCACTTTCACCCATCATGATAGATAAACCTAAAACCCGCTCTGATACCACTTGTAGGTTATTAATCCCAAAGGATCTAAATAGGTACTATCAAACAACTAGAGGGGGGGGTGAATAGGTGTAATACTTAAAAACTCAATCTCAGTGCAAAATAAAAACAATGCGGAAAATAAAAATAGCACACCGAGATATACGTGGAAACTCCAATCCAGGAGAAAAACCACGGGACCAACACGCAATAACAATCCACTAAGAATAGAAGAATAACAAGGTGATTACCGACTCCACGGACTCAACCCCTCCTTCAGCTTCTTCGGACCTTGCGCTGAACGGTTGGATGTCCACGCAATAACAATCCTATAAGAAAAGAAGAATAACAAGGTGTCAACCCCTCCTTCAATTTCTTCGGACCTCGCGCTCCACCGATTGCACGTCCACTGCACACGTTCGAATCCACGAACGCCACTCGAATCCACGAGCACACGTTTCGAATCCACGAAACGCCTTCAACACATCGAATCCACGATGTCACGCCGAATCCACGACGCAAATAGCCGATATAGAATATAGGCTTCGATGGTGATCCTTTGCTTAGATTATCATGAAGGAACCGTAGAAGAAATCTCTAAGCAAAGACTAGATCAATTCGACGAAAGATAGATCATGGAAGAACCGTCGAATTGACCTAATAGAGGCGAAAGAGAAGAACGGTAAAAACCAGCCTCTAGGGTTGCTCTACGAGTGTTTCTGAATTGATTCGTATTGGTCACCCTCGTTTAGAAACCCTAAGTATCTATTTATAACCCTTGGAAAAAGATAAAAGTCGGTTTAGGAAATTTATCCCGATGGGGCATTGTGTACCGGTACCAAATATCGCGTTCCGGTACGCAATGGTGCAAACCACAGATTTTTCTATTGTGTTCCGGTACGCGAGTCCGTGTTCCGGTACGCAGTGCAATTTACAGAAAATTCTGTGTCGGGTTAGAGGAACTTCAAGTGTGGTTCCGGTACGTAATGTAAAAACTGATTTTTCCAAGATAAGCTTTATCCAAATCAAACCAAGTACCGGAAACCAAACTTAAAATAGATTGTAAGTTAAATCCAAGTTCCTAAAACCAAGTCTAAACCGGTTTTCACTAAGTTCCTGATTCCAATGGTTATAAATGAACTTAAATCACCATGGTTTAATTAACCATACCTGAGTGTTATCTTGAGCTCATGTTGAATCTTCAATGAGTCTTCGAAAGCCGATTTGACAATTTGTTCCCTTTAAGACTCCGACTCAAACTCACGAAATGTGCCAACACAAAATGCCGTAACACCAGAGAATGCTGCAGCCCCCAACCCACAGAAGGACCTACCCGGGCGGGCGGGCTTCGGGGCATAGGAGACCCTTTTGTTCTTAGTGAGAGCACTTAGGGGTTATGTAAGGGTTAAATGGGTCTCACCCCCCTTACCTTGCAATTAAGAACCCAGGAGACCGATAGGTCGCGTGGGGCCGCAGTCCAAGTTAGATCCGACATCTCAGTCGTAAGGGAATTTCCGGATGTATTTCCGGCAGAACTCCCTGGGATGCCACCTGAACGAGAGGTCGAATTCTCTATTTAGCTGCTCCCAGGCACTAAACCCATCACCAGAGCGCCGTACAGGATGACCTTCGCCGAGTTGAAGGAACTCAAGGCACAGCTGGAAGATCTTTTGGACAAAGGCTTTATCAGACCAAGCGCGTCGCCGTGGGGAGCGCCCGTTCTGTTCGTAAGAAAGAAGGACGGAAGCCTTTGCCTGTGCAAAGACTACTGAGAATTGAACAAGGTCACCATCAAGAACAAGTATCCGTTACTGCGGATTGACGACCTGTTCGACAAGCTACAAGGAGCAACTGTATTCTCAAAGATCGATCTGCAGTCCGGCTATCATCAGCTCCGTGTTGGGGGCGAGGACACACCCAAGACAACGTTACGGACTCGTTACGGTCACTACGAGTTCACGGTGATGCCGTTCGGGCTCACGAACGCCCCAGTAGTGTTCATGGATATGATGAACAGGGTGTTCAAACCCTTCTTAGATCTTTACGTAGTGGTCCTCATTGACGACATCCTCATCTACTCCCGTACGTATGAGGAACATGAAGAGCACTTACGCGTTGTCCTTTAGACCCTTCGGGAACAGAAACTCTACACCAAACTCAAAAAGTGTGAGTTCTGGCTCCGCGAGGTGGATTTTCTGGGGCATATCGTGTCGGCATATGGGATTGGGGTAGACCCGAAGAAGATAGATTCAGTAACCGACTGGCCCCGACCGACAACGGTAACTGAGATTCGAAGCTTCCTGGGTTTGGCAGGATATTACAGACGCTTTGTGGACGGCTTCTCCAAGATAGCCATGCCCCTGACTCGCCTGACCCGAAAAGGGGAGAAGTATATCTGGACTGACCAATGCCAGAAGAGTTTTGAGGAACTCAAAGATAAGTTGACGCGAGCCCCGGTGCTCGTTTTACCGGAGCCCGGCGAGGACTACGCAGTTTACTGTGATGCGTCGCGAAACGGTCTCGGAGGCGTGCTTATGCAACGGGGTAAAGTTATAGCCTATGCGTCAACACAACTCAAGGAGTACGAGAGAAACTACCCCGTGCACGACCTGGAGCTTGCAGCAGTCGTGTTCGTCCTTAAACTATGGAGACACTATCTGTACGGTACACACTGCAATGTGTACTCCGATCATCAGAGCCTCAAGTACCTCTTCACTCAGAAGGAGTTAAACTTGCGGCAAAGGTGGTGGCTCGAACTACTAAAGGACTATGATCTAACCCTCCACTACCACCCCGGAAAGGCGAATGTGGTGGCTGATGCCTTGAGCCGCAAGGGACAGACGGTGGAACCAATGGCGAACGCCTTTACCCAGCAGGACCGTCTGATTGCAGAGTTTTCGCAATTGAGACTGGAAGTAGTACCAGCGGGGATGGTCGCACGACTCATTACCCTGGTGGTCAGACCCATCCTACTGGACAGGATCCGTGAAGGGCAATCGACGGATACCCAGTTACAACTGGTGCGGGACAGACTACCCTCAGACCAAGAGGGCGACTTCGCGAGGGACGCAGATGGCACGATACGTTTTCGGGGACGAATCTGTGTGCCGGATCTACCAAAGCTCAAGGAAGAAATCCTGAGCGAGGCACACACCGCGCCCTACGCCGTGCTCCCTGGAGGGACGAAAATGTACAAGGACTTAAAGCAAACCTTTTGGTGGCCTAAGTTGAAAGGGGATGTAACCCGGTTTGTGGCACACTGCCTGGTGTGCCAACAGGTGAAGGCCGAATACCAGCGTCCAGCAGGGAAGTTACAACCGTTGCCGGTGCCGAAATGGAAGTGGGAGATGGTTACGATGGATTTTGTGACCGGCTTCCCGAGATCATCCCAAGGACACGATGCGATATGGGTCATATTGGATCGGTTGACGAAATCGGTCCACTTCCTGCCCATTCATACAACATGGGCTCGGGAACGGCTGGCGCGGACATACATTGATGAAATAGTAAGGTTGCATGGAGTACCGACGTCCATCACGTCGGACAGAGACACACGGTTTGTGTCGAACTTTTGGCAGAGTCTGCAACGAGCAATGGGAACCAAGCTACATTTCAGCACGGCTTTTCACCCGCAAAGCCGTGCTGAAATAGGGGGATGTCCTTGACTTTCGCTAGATTGGATCGAGTGTTTGTGGTGTGCTGATTTACGGTTTTTGTCGTGGTGAGCGGTGTCTCCTCGACGCTGGGTTCTGCCCCTTGTGCACCTTGTCGCAGCGGTTGGGTCTGAGCTGTTTGTTTTGGGCCGAATACCCAGATGGAAGTCTGAGTGCTCCGGACCCAGATGGCAGGAGTGATAGAGGCATATCAGCGGTAGAGGGAGCAGCGAGGTGATACAGTTATCGGAGCAGCGAGGTGACACAGTTGTCGGAGCAGCGAGGTGACATAGTTATCGGAGCAGCAAGTAGCCCCCGTGCCGACGTTTAGTGATGGGGCACCGAGGCAGGGTGGATAGTTGACAGCAGATAAGCTGTGGGACCATCGATCGAGTGAGCCAGCTTTGGCGGATGAATCACCCCGATTCGTGGGATTGAGTATGGAGCCTTTGGAGGCAGGGTCGCGTTCGGTTGTGATGGAGAGATTACTTGAGAGCCTCCTTGTGTTAAAAGTTTACGCAGTTGTTGAACTGCGCGCTTCAGGTGTAGAGGGATGAGGCGCATAGGATATGTGTGTGTTTGGGAGTGAATTGCGCTAGGATACCTTTCAGCTCATTCGGTCCATCTGTTACAGAATTAGGACGCCGCAATAGGCTAGGCGTCGTGTATGGAGTGTGGCGCTGCAGTTCCTTTGGATTGGGATCTGCCGCCAGAGGCGAGTTCTGTATAGAGGCACTTGGCGCCGGGTGATGGAGGACAGATCAGCCGGCAGAGGCATTCCCGATTTCTTTCCCCAGGGTAGTGGATTTCTGAGACGCTAGAGGTCGGGTGGACCCCGACGACAGCATCAGCATCAGTATCGGCAACAGCGGTGGCATGGATGTGTTATTTGCGGAGGGCCACTTTTGTCACCTCAGTGTGAGCAGAGGCAGATGTCGTGCTCCCTTGTGGTTAGTCTAGATATTTGCGGGCAGACTGAACGATGACCACCTGCATTGAGTGGATGAGTTTGGGTCGCCCGGTTGGAGGGCGCCACGGTAGTGGGTCGGGATGTCGCAGGAATGATTTCTTTTTAGCAGTCTGTGTTAGAGCATTTTGCATTCCTGCATGGACTAGAGGCAGACAAGAGGAGGTTTGTTTAGTACCTTGGATCGATGAAGAACTCCCTGAAAAGCTTCTCCATCGCTGAAAGCCACATCCCAATCTCACAGGGCTGTGCATCCCGCCCCGAAAATCTAGGCGGTCCTCGCTGACAGAACTTGGTGAGTTTGTCGGCGATATCTTGCTCCTCCTCCAATGTCAAAGGCTGGATCGCTCCCGGAGCCCCGCTACTAGACGATGGTGCCGTCGGCACCGATGGTACAACTGGGGGCGCAGGGGCCTCAGAAACAGCCGGGGGCGGTGCCTCTCTCTGGGCAAGAAACTGATCCATCCTCTGCTCCTGTCGGCGAGTACTCTCAGCCAACTGGGCCACGAAGGCCCTCAACTCGCTAAGCTCAGAGGGTCTGGACTGCTCTGGCTCATCCGGGGGTATAGGAGTACCCCGGGTAGGGATCTGGCGTCGGGGAGGCATCCTGCCACAAGAAACCACACATCAGCAACAAAACCCCACACGACCCAATCTGGTGAAAGTCAAAAGACATCCCCCTATTTCTGTAACTTTATGTTGCCTGCAGCCAACATAATTGTTCAACAGAAATAGGATATGTCGATCCCTCTTCACTCACAGGAAGAGTCAACTAAATAAATCACCGACTTTCGCGAAATATCACGCCACTCACGCACTATCATCCAAGGGTCTGCCCAAAAGCCTAGGGTTTCCTCAGTCCCAACTGACCTATCCCTATGCTCTGATACCACCTAATCTGTCACGCCCCGGGTGTAAACCAGAACCCGGGCCCGTCTACAGATCTGCCGTGCACACGGTATTTCCCGCGTACACGAAGCGTCGGTAAGCTGCTCAGATATAAGAGATAATAATAAAAGAGCATAAATCAGAGCCGAACTAAAACTACTACATCTCAGATCAAAGCTGGAAATAAAGTAAAGAACAACTGTAAATAAATACAAGTACTCTCCCAGCTCACCACAAATATACGAACAGCTGGCTAATGCCAGACCCAAAATAAAGTACAATAAGACTGTCTGAGAAGATAGGGGTACATCAAAAGTCCAGCTAGCAACTGTAGGGTGGACACTCTATCTAGTCCGCTATCCTCTTACCTCGATCCGCTGCTGACGGCCCAGCAACTCCCGCAGAGGACTCTGCAAAACAAAGTGGGGAAACAAAGAAAAAGACGATGGGGGTGAGAACTACTATAAAAATAGTAGCCTCCCCTAGTGGGTTAAGTCTCAAACCCTGACATGCCCACTAGGTCTACCAGAGGCAAAAAGAGAAGAAGAGGTGGTAAGCTATGAATATAACTGCTGATGAAAAAGCTACCACTAATACGCCTCTAAATGCCAAGCTAATAAGAATAGCTAAAAGTATGCATCAGTAACTAAATGCCTGCCTGAATAACCCAATCCTACCACTAGTAAACACTGATACTGCCTGCTCTGCCTGCCGCATCGTGTATGCCATCCTACGCATAACACCGATGCAAAGAAGGAGTCTCAAGGACTCAAAGCCTGCCTGTCGCACACTCCGGAGTGGCACTCGAGGGGAGCGACCCACACGAGTAAAGTAAGTAGCCATAAGCAACCTGATATAGCAGGACTGGATCATGACTCAAATCAAGTGGGAAAAACCATCTACGAAAGTAAGCCCGATCCCCCTCTCCCAATCTGATGCAATAGTATCAACCCGGTCAACCGCCCAAGATTCGTGGTTTCCGCAATACCCTACCATCAAGCCCTGCCTGTCCCGAATCCCCAAAAATCTGACTACACTATCCTAGCCCCCGCTCGAACCCGAGCACACTATCCCCGAAGTCTAGATAACAGGAGAAAGAAATAAAAGCATGGTTTCTCCTAAGTCAATTCCAGCATGATAATGTAGCAGAAAAAGGAGGACTATCTAGATGTCCAAACAAGCATGCAAACGTCCTTTACTTAGCAAAATAAATATAGGTGTCCAAATTCTTACAAGAACTAAAGCATGCTATCGCTTAAGTATCCAATGTACTAGTATGTCATAAGCCGACCTATACACATGCATAAAACAATCTCCAAACAAATAATACATGATATTCTCCTTAGCATAATATTCCCAAAGTGTTAGACAACATGCCTTTTTGCAAGATATAACAATTTATTAGTATCTAGTCTCCTGGAGATGCAAGTGTTACTAAAAAGTCCATAATCCCATACAAGCATGATACAATTATCACACGAGTGCAATTAACACATTAATATAGGAATATCTCCAATATGCCTAGTGGGTAATCAAAAGTAGGAGGTTCACAACAACACCCACCTTAATTGCTAAATCCAAGTCCCAAAGTGCTATCGCCCAAAGGATAATCCGCTGCGATAACTGTTGTCAAGCCCCGGGGTCGAGCTGCGACCCGGGCCCGCCAACAGATCCGGCGCCTATGCAAAACCCCGCATAAGCGAAGCGTCTAACCTGCAAGAAAAAGTACTACAATTAACAGATATCAGAGATGTAAAATAAAAAGCTGAAAGGAACTCAAATCCAACATTGTACAACTGAAAATAAAGATACAAGGTCCAACTCCCATAAATAATACACATACTGTTGGGTTATATATAATTGGATCTAAATAGGAGAAAAAACACCTAGAGGGGGGTGAATAGGTGTAAACGTTAAACACTCAAAAAATCATTGCGCAATAAAACCCAATGCGGAAATAAAAATAAACACGCAAGATTTTTACGTGGAAAAACTCCAAACCGGAGTAAAAAACCACGGGACCGATCACACGGTGAAATCCACTAGAATTAAACACGTACAAGGTGATATACCGTACTCACAGACGACTCAACCTTTTCCATACGCTCCTAGTAGATCTTCTCCGCTCGCTCCGCAACGCTTCTCGAATCCACGATCAGCGCCCAACGCCGAATCCACGACGTCCGACCGAATCCACGGTCTTCACCCAGTAGCACGCTTCGAATCCACGAACGTACCTCGCTCCGAATCCACGAGAGCGGTTGCACCTTGAATCCACAAGGCCACGCGAGTCCACGAGCCGATTTTGGGAAAATCGTTGTTTTTGGGTGGTGATGATCCGCCGAATACTTAGATTAGAAATAGATCGGAAATACCATCTAAGTATTCATTAATTTGATTCTACTCAAAATCTGAGTTTGGAAAACCTAGAATCAAATTAATAATATAGATGAAGAAACATAGAATTAAATCTAGTATTTCCTTTCTTCTCTATATGTGGATTTTTCTATTTCGGTCGTATTTTTCTCTTTTTGCGTCGTACCCTAAAAGATGAATTAAAGGGTCTATTTATAGGTTAGAAACCGTTGGAAGAAGATAAGAATCAAAAACTGACCTTTTCTGGGATTTTTCAGGACGACGATCCGGATCGAATTTCGGCGATCCGGATTGCAGTAACGAGACAGACAGTTTCCTGAAAAACAAAGGTTCGGGATCCGGATCGAAGTGCCTGATCCGGATCGTTCATACAATTCAGCAAAAACCCATGTTCGGGATCCGGATCAGAAAGGGCTTGGATCCGGATTGAATTTGCGTATGAACTAACACCCTTCGGGATCCGGATTGGAATGTCTGATCCGGATCCTGAACATGTCCCATGTCCAGTTTTTGATTTTTATGCAATTCATCCAAGTGTTTCTACACTATAAGAAGTATTCGGATCACCAAAAATAATTAGTTAAACATACCTGATCCTTTTGAATTCTTCTTTTTTGATATTGAGTTACATGATCCCAACTTCTTCATCTTCAATCTTCAAGACTTAATACTTTCACGAAATGCGCCAAAACAAATTCCTTAACAATCTGCCCCTTTGGCGGTTTCGTGACAAAACACAAATCCACTAAAGAAAATTCAAAAAGATATTTTTGTTGCTATCACCATACAACAAAAATTTACAATGGAGATCCAAAATAAAATACATGAGATAAACTCCTAAAACAGACTCTAGACTTAGACATCTGTACTCTCTGCAAAAAGAAGCAATTCTTGACAAAACAAGATCGTTAGATACCTCAAGAATTTTTAGCATTCAAAACCTAACAGAGATAGAGTTTATACTCACTATGACTTTTTACGAATTTAGATATGTAATAGGATCAACAATAAAACATCGACATATCTTCTAAGCAATAAAATTCAAGATGTCATAACTTTGTTAGTAATCAAACAACTTGTTAGTAATAGTACATGCCCAAATAATTAGTCAAATAGTTAGTCGGGGCATGCATTCAAACACAATACAAAACCACAAGTTGTGATACTTACCTTCATAGTTCAAAGTTCACATATCATTGTTCTACTTACCTTCATAGTTCAAAGTTCACATATCATTGTTCATCATTCATTGTTCATTTCTCTCTCCCCCTTTTTGTCACAAAATCAAGCCAAAAAATACAAAACGTAAGGAGAGTTAAAAGTTTAGATAATATGAAAACTAAATCTAAAACCTGCACAAGAAATCAGACAACATTTAGTTATCTGAGGCTGAATTATCTGAGGCGCTATATCCCAGTTTGTTCAAAATTCCTTTAAGCATTCCCGAAATCTTAGAACATTCCTGTTTCATCTTATATATGCCCGTGGACATCTGTCTTAGTTCCATAGCCAGTTTTTCTTGTTCTTGATTGATGGAAGACACTAAGTTTGCTTTTTGGTCGGTTCTTCTGGAGGTTGAAGAACGTTGTGTGACAGCTGACGGTGCAGTTTCACCTTCATTCCAAGGAGATCTTCTTGGCAGAGAATGTGAAGTGTCACGAGGTTGATTGATTTGAATTCCATTGTCTCGCGAATTCTTTTTCCTTGTGTACTGCTTGATTGTTGAGGAAGACTTCATCATCTTCTTGTTCTTTAGGTAAAACTTATTTGCGTCATCAATACCTTGTTGTACTTCATGAAGAAATGTGTCCCAATCTTCTTCGTCTTCTGATTCAGTTTCAGTTCGATGGATATTCTTTGTGTCCTCTTGGCATGGTTTAGCTTGTTCCTTTTGTGCTGTGACATTGACATCCCTTTTGTCAAAGCATTCCCGATTTTCAAAATCCTTAATCCTTGCAGAGCTGATAAAATCATGTGGAGGAGGCTGGCTAGCAAGTGGTTCCTCAACGGAAATTCCTCGAGCACTCCCTCTCTTGCGGGCAACACTTTTTCTTTTTGTTTTCACAGGAGTTTCTTCCATTGGAGCTTTTCCTTTTTCAGCAGCAGTGGGCGGAGCCTTTGCCTTTGATGTTTCTGCAGGGGCTTTCCCTTTCGAAGCAGTGGGAGTAGTTGCTTCAACTTGAAGCTCATCCCAATCAATGGACTCCGTTTTAGATTCCGTCTCGGAATCATCCCTAGATTTTTTTGCCTTCTTTGCCTTTTTAGGCTTGACAGGATTTCTTGTATGCACCATGGCAGCCAGAAGAAAGATGATCCAGGTGATAACCATTGCTACAAGTTCCTTGTGAGAAATAAGGTCCTGTGGGCTACAACTCAAGAACACGAAGAATTGTGAATTTTCAAAAATTTGAAAAAATTGTACCCAAACAATCATAATCCTGTAGATAGACTAAGAATCAAATTAGTTTTTCAAAAAGAATTTTAAAAATAGATCAATTCCATGATTTTCAAAAATTCCTATTATATGCCCTAAAACCGAATTTTCAGAAAACGAAGCCCAAAAATCCGTTAATCAGGAGAATACCTAGCATATAATCAAAACTAATGTTCCCAGAGTTCTTATTTCAAAAGAAGTTTGATAAAAAACCATCCACAAACAAAAAAGATGCAAGAAATTCATCACATTTTGAGGAAAAATAAGAAAAGCTGTGAAAAAATGAGATTTTGATCAAGAAAACTTACTTAGAATTGAAGAAAATGAGTTTAGAGGGCTCCAAGATCCTTGCTTTTTAGAGAGAGAAAGTTTGGAAGCTTAGAAACGAAAGCTTGTGATGAAAATAAAATCAAAATCCCCTTTGTTTCATATAAACCCTAGCCGTGATCCGGATCGGATCGAGATTTCAATCCGGATCGGCTACCCGCAGGAAATACCTGCGTTCGGGATCCGGATCGGCTTGTCCAATCCGGATCGGCTCCAACCTTTTTCTTCAGAAAAAAAAGAAAAATTCTAGAAAATCCAGAAAAAGATTGTAAGCACTTTTGTGTATCAACTTTAACCAAAAATCATCATTTCATATCAAAAGAAATAGATTATACTAAATCTATCAATAATAGCCAAATAATGAAATGAAAATTTATAAAAATTAAATCCCTTAAAGTTGAACAACTTCAATCACATCTATCATGATCTTATGAGTAATGCCTTTATCAAATCATCAATTTGGTAAAGAAAATGAAATACCAAGATCAATAGATGTTTGAAATCCCAGATAAGTTAAATAATATATCTAGTCAAATTATAGTAAGGAGTGGCTCTTTAAGCATCTTTCAATAAAATCCCCACCTTATACCAACCTTGGAATTTGATAGAGTCAAGTATTCCAAAAAGCATTTTATTTAATCAACTTGAACAACCATGCTTGGTATACATGTGGTAGCTACACACAGTACTCGGACGACCGAGGTGGTAGCTCTTTCCTCCATGTGGTGGTAGTTTTCACACTCCTCATTGGGATGTAACTCTTTCCACATCTTTTGAGCATAACACTTTTTCTTTGACTCCCCCTCAATTGGCTATCAATTATTTAAGATATAAAGTATTCAACCAAATATTGATCTCGATTTCATACTCGACTAAATAGTCAAATAAGATAAAAACTATACCAAGAGATCATCGAGAGAGAAATTGACTTCGATCAACACAAAGATGATTTAATTCACATAAATGATCATTGCATCAAATGAATTATTATGATATCCAAAGCATAATAAATTTCTAAATAAACGAAAAGATGCTATTAAAGTCAATAAGACATATGCTCAATTAATGTTCTATGTCTAAGCATAGATAATGAACAAAAACACAAAAACAAAACCTAACCTAAACAAGAGTTTCAAAAAGAGGTTATTTCGAGGAAAGCATTCCAATTGCTTTACGCAAATGAATAAAACGTTTTTGATCCAAAGGTTTTGTTAAAATGTCAGCTAATTGATCTTCAGTTGAAATGTAGGAAATTTGAAGAATATTTGATTCAACTAGCCCTCTAAGAAAATGATATCTAAGTTCAATGTGTTTTGTTCTCGAGTGCAACACAGGGTTTTTTGAAATGTTTAGTGTTGTCACATAAAACAGTTACCGAAGTTGCTGAAATCCGAAAGTCGCTCAACACGCTTTTCATCCAAATGAGTTGAGTTGAACAACTACCCGCTGAGATATATTCCGCTTCGGCAGTCGAGAGTGCCATGCAGTTTTGCTTTTTACTATGCCATGCAACAAGGCAATGGCCAAGATAAAAACATGCACCACTCGTACTTTTCCGATCATCCACAGATCCTGCCCAATCGGCATCTAAATATCCAACAATATCTAGACTTTTTCCCATAGGATACCAAATTCCGAAATTAATGGTTCCTTTGATGTACCGGATGATCCTTTTCACCGCTTTCAGGTGAATCTCCTTTGGTGCTGATTGATATCTCGCGCAAATCCCAACACTAAAGGATATATCCGGGCGACTAGCTGTGAGGTAAAGTAGACTTCCAATCATGCTGCGATAAAGTTTCTCGTCTACATTCTCACTAAGAGATTCACTTCCTAATCCCTTATTGCTAGTTCCCGTAGGAGTCGGAAAATCTTTAGAATTTCCTAATCCAAATTTCTTTACCAACTCCTTTGCATACTTGGATTGACACAGATGGATGCCTTCATCATTTTGTTTCACTTGCAATCCAAGAAAGTATGTCAGTTCGCCCATCATTGACATCTCAAATTCGCTTTCCATGGTTTCAGCGAATTTAGAAGCATCATTATCCTTTGTTGCTCCAAGTACAATGTCATCGACATAGATTTGTGCAACAATGAAGTTATTTTGATAATACTTCACAAAGAGAGTCCTGTCTGCTTCCCCTCGAGTATAGCCCTTCTCCAAAAGGTGCTTTGTCAACCTTTCGTACCACTCTCGCGGTGCTTGTTTTAAACCGTAAAGAGCCTTTTTCAAACGAAAAACATGGTTAGGTAGTTTACAGTCTACAAAATCTTTCGGTTGAGCCACATAAACTTCCTCATTTAAAAACCCATTTAAAAACGCGCTCTTAACGTCCATTTGAAAGAGTTTTATTTTAAAATGACAAGCAATAGCGAATAAGATACGAATGGACTCGAGTCTAGCTACAGGGGCGAAAGTTTCATCAAAGTCTATACCTTCTATTTGAGAGTAGCCTTGAGCAACTAAACGTGGTTTGTTCCTGATGATGGCACCATCCTCATTTTTCTTGTTCTTGAAAATCCATTTAGTACCAATCACATTGTGTTGCTTCGGAGGCGTCGTTAATTCCCAGACTTTGTTGCATTCAAACTGATGGAGCTCTTCCTGCATTGCTTCAATCCAGTAGTCATCCTGAAGAGCTTCATCAACGTTCTTTGGTTCGATTAAGGAAACGTAACAAGCGAATCCACAAACCAACTGTCTCCGAGTCCTGACTCCTTCTTGTGGGTCTCCAATAATATTAGATTCCGGATGATCCTTGGAGATGCGTAACGTTTGAGGTAATGGAGTACTCGGAGGTACATGAGATGATTCCTGCACATCAGATAAACTTGAAGAACCATTAGATGCATCATCATTATCGGAAGAATTGTTATGAGAAGATGCATTTGCAGGAGTATCACCATCAAGAGAGATATCAGGGGTAGATTTATTAGATGCAAAGTGGAAAGCTTCATCTACTTTAACATTTATAGATTCTACTATCGTTTTAGATACCAAGTTAAATACCCGATATGCTCTACTATTTGTAGAATAACCCAAGAAAATCCCTTCGTCACTTCGAGAGTCAATTTTTCCAAGATTTTTGCGGTCACGTAAAATGTAACACCGACTCCCAAAGATACGAAAATATTTGATATCCGGTTTTCTACAAAACCATAGTTCATATGGTGTTTTTAAAGTTCCTGGGCGCAAATAAACTCGGTTAATAACATAGACTGCAGTGTTCACAGCTTCAGCCCAAAAATATAACGGTAAATTCCGGCTATGAAGCATAACACGTGCCATCTCTTGAACAACCTTGTTTTTGCGCTCGACTACACCATTCTGTTGAGGTGTATAGGGTGCTGAGAATTTATGTTTAATGCCGTTGGAAGTGCAAAAATCAATGAATTTTGAATTTATGAATTCTCCACCTCTATCACTTCTAACACGAATGATCTTTTCATTCTTTTCAATCATAATACGATGGCAAATCTCTTGAAAAGAATCAAAAGTATCAGCTTTCTCTTTCAAAAATGCTACCCATGAGTATCTAGAGAAATCATCAACCAATAAGAAAATATACCATTTACCTCCCAAAGATGGTTGACGTGTTGGCCCCATTAAATCCATGTGCAATAGTTCCAAAGGCCGTTTAGTACCAACGTGGTTCAAGCTCTTGTGTGCAGTCCTGGATTGTTTTCCCTTTTGGCAACCATCACACACAATGTTTAGTTTAAGTGAAAGTTTCGGAACCCCCTTGACCACGTCTTTGTTTGAAATTCTAGCAAGTTCCTTGAAGTTTATGTGACCTAGCCTTTCATGCCAAAGTGTTTCATTATTCAAAGAGGCTAAGTTACAATTTTCAGAAATTTTATTGGGAACAACATAACAATTGTTTTCAGATCTAACCCCCTTTAAAAAGAAAACATGGTCCTTATCAGTTACAACACATTCAATAGATGAAAAATTAACTGAAAAACCATTGTCACAAAGTTGACTGATACTTATGAGGTTAGTCTTAAGGCCTTCAACAAATAACACATTATTCAGTACCGGGCCATCTGGAATAGCTACAGTTCCTTTTCCAACAATTTTGGAAGATTGATCGTCTCCGAAAACTACAAGTCCTACGGAGATTTTCTCAAAATTTTGAAAGCAGTTTTTCTCACCGGTCATATGACGGGAACATCCACTATCCAGGTACCAAGACGAATTATCATATGCATGCAAGGAAATATTAGCAACAAGACAAGGAAAAATTTCACCTTTGCGTACCCAAACATTTCGAGTTTTGGAGTACGTCGGAAATGATTGTGAAGTTGATACCTTTGGTGAAAGTGTCTTGATTGATCCATCGCTTTTCCTTTGCGTACCCAAACATTTCGAGTTTTGGAGTACGTCGGAAATGATTGTGAAGTTGATACCTTTGGTGAAAGTGTCTTGATTGATCCATCGCTTTTCCTTGACGTCGTCGTCTTGTTTGATGTACTACCAATGTTCTTTTCTTTTGAAAGGTCCTTCTTTGATTTGCGGGAAATAAACTCATTGGTAGTAGTTGCAAGATGTACTTGATTTGATCTTTTCGCTCCATTCTTGCAATTTCTCCTTATGTCCCCTGCATAACCACAACGAAAACATACCTTAGCGCTTGACAATCCCGAGGAGGGTGAAGTAGGCTTGTTGTCGTTGCTTGTCGTTAGTTCCGGTGTCGGAGGAGGAGATACCGACTGGGGCACAAAGACTGTCCCACTCGAACTAGGAATGACTCCAGTTTGAGTGTATCCGAGGCCGAACCGATTTGTTTGACCGAGACCAAGAATCCTATCCAACTTACTCCTTCCAGAAGAAAATTGCTTTAAATCATCTTTGAGTTGGAAAATGGTCTCTGTCATTTTCAATTTTTCCTGTCGAGCCTCGCCGTAGAGCTTCAAGAAGTAATTCGCTTTGTTCACCATATCTACATAATTCTTCTCGAATAGCTCATTGGACTCTTGAAGGGAAACATTTGCTTTAATCAGGTTATCCCTTTCCGCTTCAAGAGCGTTTGAGAGAGAAGATGCCCTTTTTGCTTCTTCTTCGAGAACCTGAAGACTTAGAAGAGGATGCATTTCCCGAAGAATAGTTAGTAGGAAATGTCATTTCATATGTTTGTAAAGAACCAACTAATTCTTCTACACGGATTTCGTCCGGGTGTTTAATAGTTTCAATGGCCGTAACCTTGGATCGAAATCTTTCAGGAAGAGTTCTTAAAATCTTTCTTACAATTTTAAATTCTGGAATTTTCTCTCCCAAGTTAGCACATGAATTCATGATATCTTGCAATCGTGTATAATAATCTGTGAACGATTCATTTTCTGCCATGAAAATAGAGTCAAACTTGCTCGTAAGCATTTGCAGTTTCTGAATCTTCACAAGGTTAGTTCCCTCATGTGTAACTTGAAGAACATCCCAGATTTCTTTCGCAGTCTCACATGCCGAGACGCGAGAGAACTCTGTTTGCGACAAAGCATTAAATAAAGCGTTAATCCCTTTGCCATTGTAAGAGGGTAAATCAATCTCTTCCTTGGTCCATTTCGACCTAGGTTTGATGGTGCGAACATCAGCAAGAATTTCAGTTGGATTAGACCATCCTAATTCAATTGATTGCCACACCCGTTCGTCGATGGAAATTAAAAAGGCTTTCATCCGTACTTTCCAGTAGGCATAATTTGTTCCATCGAAGAACGGGGGTCTGTTGATGTTTCCACCTTCAACCATTGTTTACAATCCTATTCCCGCTCTGATACCACTTGTTGGGTTATATATAATTGGATCTAAATAGGGGAAAAAACACCTAGAGGGGGGTGAATAGGTGTAAACGTTAAACACTCAAAAAATCATTGCGCAATAAAACCCAATGCGGAAATAAAAATAAACACGCAAGATTTTTACGTGGAAAAACTCCAAACCGGAGTAAAAAACCACGGGACCGATCACACGGTGAAATCCACTAGAATTAAACACGTACAAGGTGATATACCGTACTCACAGACGACTCAACCTTTTCCATACGCTCCTAGTAGATCTTCTCCGCTCGCTCCGCAACGCTTCTCGAATCCACGATCAGCGCCCAACGCCGAATCCACGACGTCCGACCGAATCCACGGTCTTCACCCAGTAGCACGCTTCGAATCCACGAACGTACCTCGCTCCGAATCCACGAGAGCGGTTGCACCTTGAATCCACAAGGCCACGCGAGTCCACGCGCCGATTTTGGGAAAATCGTTGTTTTTGGGTGGTGATGATCCGCCAAATACTTAGATTAGAAATAGATCGGAAATACCATCTAAGTATTCATTAATTTGATTCTACTCAAAATCTGAGTTTGGAAAACCTAGAATCAAATTAATAATATAGATGAAGAAACATAGAATTAAATCTAGTATTTTCTTTCTTCTCTATATGTGGATTTTTCTATTTCGGTCGTATTTTTCTCTTTTTGCGTCGTACCCTAAAAGATGAATTAAAGGGTCTATTTATAGGTTAGAAACCGTTGGAAGAAGATAAGAATCAAAAACTGACCTTTTCTGGGATTTTTCAGGACGACGATCCGGATCGGATTTCGGCGATCCGGATTGCAGTAACGAGACAGACAGTTTCCTGAAAAACAAAGGTTCGGGATCCGGATCGAAGTGCCTGATCCGGATCGTTCATACAATTCAGCAAAAACCCATGTTCGGGATCCAGATCAGAAAGGGCTTGGATCCGGATTGAATTTGCGTATGAACTAACACCCTTCGGGATCCGGATTGGAATGTCTGATCCGGATCCTGAACATGTCCCATGTCCAGTTTTTGATTTTTATGCAATTCATCCAAGTGTTTCTACACTATAAGAAGTATTCGGATCACCAAAAATAATTAGTTAAACATACCTGATCCTTTTGAATTCTTCTTTCTTGAGATTGAGTTACATGATCCCAACTTCTTCATCTTCAATCTTCAAGACTTAATATGTAGTACTCTAAAAATTTAAAGACTATAAAATACTTTTGGAATTTATTTAATTAGTAATTTTAGCAAGATTTAGAACTTAGTGGATCAATAGTGGCCCAGAAATATCGACTTTTGATCGGGGCCTAATCTTGAAAATCCGAGAGCACCATTGCGATCGTTTCGACGAAACATGAAAGTTTCATATTCACTTGTCGACGATCTGACGGTCGGATCTTCCGAAAATTAGTAAAGAAGTGGGCGGGACCCACAACTTATGGATGAATAGTAACCCTCTATTTTAAATGTCCCATTGATCGACGTTGGCCAATTTACCATCCGGACTCCTAATATAGTGGTATGAGTAGTCGAACCTAGCTAATTTTGACATTCTGAGCGCAATGGCACTGACGGATTTCGCGTTTGGCGACCCGGGTGCATCGAAGTGCGTGCGTCGATATGCGACATACAAGAACTAGTTGATCCGAGATTTTTTCCAAGCGCCAAATTAAACAAACAAATACGCTACCTGACAGGTCTCGACGAGCCGGACGTCGTTGCAAAGTCTGTTTCGCAATTCGCTGAGCAGATTTTTCTCGAATTGCGTGAAAAGTACCAAAAAATCAATATTTTTTTATAAAACCTATATGTTTTGTGTATCAAACATTTAGGGAATTAAACTATGGGGTGTTGGATGTATTTTTGCATCTCCTGTAAAGATTCCAGAGATTGAGGTTGAGTGTGAACTAGGTTTAGGGTTATTTGCAAAGGAATCAATACATTAAATGTTATGTGGCTTTTGGTATCCTTGGGGATGAAGCACGAGGAGTCAGTGGAGTATTCAAGGCATCATAATCTCCTCTGTGGTTCCCAGACTTATCCCTGAAGTGATTAAGTGGTCGAGGACACCATTCCATTGAGAGAAACCGAGTGAGTAAGAGAGGAAGCTTGGACCAAAATTCTCCAAGGTTGGACTTGAAGTGATCCTGTGGTGTTCCTTGTGCTGGTGGTGCAACCTGGGAGGCTGCTGTGGCTGCGTGAAGGAGGAGGAAGTAACCGGCTTCATCCTTGTCTTCACCAACTCCGGCCAAGGTAAGGTCACTAAACCACGGTTTGATTTAGCCCGAGACCCCTAGCAGTAGGTTTGTTAGGTCTTTGTGATGCTCCCTGCACAGCCCGAGCCCCCCATGCATGTTGCATGGCCGGCGGGAGAGATAGTTGGCCGGAAACCTAACCTAGCTCCGCCTCGAGAGAACTCGGCAACCACTGAACCAAATTGAAAAATAAAATCATGGGCATGAACTGTAGGGTCCATAGATCAATCCTGCAAAGTTTCATCAAATTTGGTTGAGTATCCATCTCGCAGATCGAAACCCTAGTTTCGGGAATTTTTCTTGTTGGCCGAGCTTCTTGCTCCGGCGCCGGCGAGTTTCTCCGACGCCGGCCACATGCCCAGAAATGTTGCTGGGACCAAGAGGAGTGCAACCATGCTGTTGCATGGCTTCCATGCATCATGAAAGTCATGATGCCATGGATGACCCGAGATGGAATTCAAATGCGGCCGGCGGCGCTCCAGCCAACTCCGGCCGGGGAGGGATGGTCGGGAAGCTTCCAGGGATGGGTTAGAGGCTTTCCATCCATGTTGGAGAGCTTCATATTGCCTCTGTAAGAATTCACCATTAGAGGGGTGAAGCTCGAAATGGAGCTCTTCTCCTCCGCCGCCGCCACCATGTCCTGTTGCCGGGCACTGGCACAGGAAGCTTCACTGTAGGTTTTAGCAGCATGTTGGTTAAGTGGTTGAGCTCCAGAGTCTCTGGTTGAGTTGTCACGGTTTTCAAGGTGAAGAACATCTTCTTCAACCTCGGGCTCCGGCTATCCGAGGGTGCAAGGTGGAAATTAAAATGCTGGGAATGTTGCCTGTGCTCTGTAGAGCAATTCCCTTCAAGTTTTGTTGCTTTTGGTTTAGCAATTGCTGAGAACCAGGTTTGGGAAGGTGTTGTATGCTTGTGTGTGAATTGTGCACACCACCTGTTGGCTTAAATGCCACAGAGAGATTTTCTACAGAATTAAGCTTCGAGTTAAATATGAAAGTTACTCAGAAATGTCCCCTGAGCTTGATGCTCACTTCAGATCAAATTAGATCTGAGTGGATTGATGTTTGGAGCATTATACACATTGTTAGAGAGCAAGGGTTTGGTTCTGGTTGAACCAGCAATTCTGGGCTACAACCAAGGTGAGCCCTGGTGTCCTGGCACTGTCCAGAGACATTTTCATATACAAAGTTTTAATGTATGATGAATAGGTTAAAAGTTATAGTTAAAACAAGCCCTATGTTTAATGTTTGGCCCTAGGTTTATTCTAGGTTGTTTGAGAAGCTGAGACAGTGAGCCCCTGGCTAATTTGGGGTCACTGAACGCGATGCTCATGTTAGATTTAGGTTTCGATGATATAGAGGAACAAAAATGCAAAATGGCTATGTAGAGGTTTTAAAATTGATCTGGGTTTTAAGTTGTGGTTAGTGAGTTCGAGGTTGATTATTATGTTTGATCCAGGTTGGCTCGATTTGTCACTGGTCCTCGAGCATACAGTGGATTACAGTTTAGTCGCCTGCTATTTGTCAGGTGGGTTTATCTTCGGTCCGGGCTTTATCATTTCGGCCCTCTGCGTACGGTATTGGTTGGACCCCTGTTTTTGGTAGCTTAACTATTACTTTGAGCCTGCCTTCCTTTTGATTCAGTTTATGCTGCTTCATGCCTGAGTTATAACTTTTATCAGTTATCTGTTGCTTTACATAGTGCTTCCAGTATTCATATCATTATTCTGGACATTGCCATGCCTGATTGGTCACTTGTTAGGTCATATACCTGATTATCAGTACTTCCTGATTATATCTGATCCATGATAAATAGTTGATTGCATCCCAGTGGGGATTTCTCGGCTTATTGCCGATTACCCGGTCAGTGGACCGTGAGTTTGAGCATTTGCATTATGATTGAGCTTGCTTTCCTGTTGATCAAATATTACACTGCTGAACACATAATTTTAATCAACTAAATGTTTTACTGAACGACGTAGGGTCGCCTGAGTTTGTTCTTGTTTGATAGGACAAAGGCATTGCTCTTCGAAGTTTGGGCCTAAAACCTGTTTTCAAAATAGTTTTCTCCAAAAATATGTGTTTAGTTTTGTATGTTTGGTTGGTCTGAACGATTGAGTTGAGATTTGCTGTTGATCTTATGTTGAGTTGAGATTTGCCTTTGATCTTGCATAAGAGTTGAGATTTAGTTGATTATTCCTGCATGAGAGTTGAGATTCAGTTGACTTTGTTATTGCATCCCAGTGGGGATTTCCCGGCTTGTTGCCGATTACCCGGTCAGTGGACCGCGAGCTTGAGCATAGCATTATGATCGCCACGCACCGCTGTGCTTCACGTACACTGACGGTTTGGCCACCGTCACAGTGTTCTTTACCGGTAAAGTGGTCCAGAGAAAGGCCCGTGAGCCCCCTGATAGCACTTGTGGGTGCGGGGTTATGTTAGCCCGATAGGTGCCAGATAGTGGCATGAGCCTGAGGTCTTCGTGACCAATAGTGGCATTGATTGGGAACTTGATATTCTTATAATTGATGCATAGCTTTTATACTTCCATATTCTAGCATGATCAGTACCTATTGCATATGTTGCTTTTAGTCTGCTTTTGTTTTATCTCAAGATTCCTGATTTCGGTTTGAAGATATTCATTTGTTTGATACCTGCCTATACAATTGTTCAGCATGCTTGGTTCATTATATTCCTGTCAAGATTATACTAATTCCTGTTGGTTATTCATTCGCTTCATAAATGCTTACCTAATGTGATCTTTACTATCCGCTAGTATTGTATACCAGTAGGTACGATCTGCTATTTCTCGGCTCGTCGTGCCCACTGGGATACACTCCGGTGTGTCTCACACCCTCGGGTGACTGTTTTTCAGGTCGAGCGGGTGTTGGGATGTCGGGACGAATTGGCGAGGTATCGATATAGAGGTTGACCCTGGACAGCCGAAAAGTTATGTAATAGGTGTTTGAGAGAAAGAAAATTGTACTTCAGTTGTATATTTGTAAAGATAGTTGTAAAGTTTACTTGTTACTGTTGTTTGTAGTACGTAGTTAGTACTTTGATTTTGTTGCCAAGCTAGCCGTGCATATATAGAAAAGGCTCAATTCCATAGGGGATTGGGACTCTTCTATATATGTGGCGGTCTGTCATTGCCTTGGATGTTTTGCAACTCTGATTAAAAAAAAAAAAAAAAAAAAAAAAAAAAAAAATTATACACTGGTTTTTTTGAACTCGGGGCGTGACAGATTAGATGGTATCAGAGCAATAGGAATACGATGCCTAGGTTTGGTTAGGAACGAACCCTAGGATGACTTGTGTTCACGAGAGAGCGCTGGGTTTCGGAATAGTGGTTTGAAACTTAGATGTGTTTCGTATTCGGGTTTTGAGAATCATTGTTAGTACAAGGTTAGCCGCGGTCATGGTTTCGGCCATGGGCTTGATGTTTCAGTGGAGCCAGAGGGCTCAGATCAGTTACAATACATGTGGTTGAAGGGTTGACTTTTCAGTATTCCCGTGTCATAATTCAGTGGCTTGTGTGCCCAATGATAATCCTGGTTTGGGTTGGATTTAAATTTTGGCCTATGTGTCAATTTTAATAAGAAGTTGGAAAATAGTGAATTATGGTTCTAGTTTCTTGGGGATAGACAGGGTGGCATTCCTGACCATGTGATGGTAGTGACCTTTGGTAGAGGTTATGTCATTGGCATAGTGACTGTGTAGGGAGGTATGTGATGTACCTTCAGATGTGAGTTGTGTCCCCAACTAGTGGTTGGCGACAGATCTATGGTATTTCGCCTTTCTTTTGGTAAGCACGTTGGCGGCCGACAACGTACTTTCGAAAGAACTGAGAAATACTCTGCCCTGTAATGGGGAATATTCAGATTGGGTTTAAATGAGTAGCCTGAGAGTTAACGACGCTTTGTGACTGATTGTCATCTCTGCAAACCTTTTAGAGGTTTAATAGTGGATTAGTTAAGTTTAAGTTTCGGGGACGAAACTTCTTAGAAGTTGTGGGTAATGTAGTACTCTAAAAATTTAAAGACTACAAAATACTTTTGGAATTTATTTAATTAGTAATTTTAGCAAGATTTAGAACTTAGTGGATCAATAGTGGCCCAGAAATATCGACTTTTGATCGGGGCCTGATCTCGAAAATCCGAGAGAGAGCACCATTGCGATCGTTTCGACGAAACATGAAAGTTTCATATTCACTTGTCGACGATCTGACGGTCGGATCTTCCGGAAATTAGTAAAGAAGTGGGCGGGACCCACAACTTATGGATGAATAGTAACCCTCTATTTTAAATGTCCCATTGATCGACGTTGGCCAATTTACCATCCGGACTCCTAATATAGTGGTATGAGTAGTCGAACCTAGCTGATTTTGATGTTCTGAGCGCAATGGCACTGACGGATTTCGCGTTTGGCGACCCGGGTGCATCGAAGTGCGTGCGTCGATATGCGACATACAAGAACTAGTTGATCCGAGATTTTATCCAAGCGCCAAATTAAACAAACAAATATGCTACCTGACAGGTCTCGACGAGCCGGACGTCGTGGCGAAGTCTGTTTCGCAATTCGCTGAGCGGATTTTCTCGAATTGCGTGAAAAGTATCGAAAAATCAATATTTTTCTATAAAACCTATATGTTTTGTGTATCAAACATTTAGGGAATTAAACTATGGGGTGTTGGATGTATTTTTGCATCTCCTGTAAAGATTCCAGAGATTGAGGTTGAGTGTGAACTAGGTTTAGGGTTATTTGCCAGAGGGATTGCGTCGAGAAGTCGCGATACAAAGTAACAAATCCACTCCAGACGTGGCACTCGAGGGGCGCGCCCCACCGAGGAAAAAGGTATCCGCACACTCTGTCGAGCTCAAAGTGGCTCCTGCAGGCCATAGTCAAAATCCACGCTCACTCTCAGAACGGAAAGACCCAAGATCCTCAAACATCTCACACAAAGGTCGGAGTACTCTCGACGACTCAGCTGATCAGCTCTCTCGAATCTCGAGACACTAGCAAACTCCACCAACTCGTGGCACAAAACACACTGGCTGGAGATACTCCACAGCCGGGATCGACCCACAACTCAGGGCTAACAAATTGGTCGGACAACACTCAACGACCCGGGACCACCGTTGTTGGGTTATACTTAATATGGATCTAAATAGGAAAAAAAAACACCTAGAGGGGGGTGAATAGGTGTAAACAATAAACACTCAAAAATCTTTGCGTAATAAAAACCCAATGCGGAAATGAAAATAACACGCAAGATTTTTACGTGGAAAACTCCAAAACCAGGAGTAAAAAACCACGGGACCGATAACACGGTGAAATCAACTAAGATTATAACACGTACAAAGGTGATATAAAGCACTCACAGACGACTCATCCTTTTTCCATATGCTCCGAGTTGATCTTCTCCACTCACTCCGCAACGCGCCTCGAATCCACGATTTGCGTCCAACGCCGAATCCACGGCGTCCAACGTCGAGTCCACGACGTCAGACCGAATCCACGGTCTCCACCAGGTAGTACATCTCGATCACACGAACGTACCTCATTCCGAATCCACGAGAGCGGTAGCACATTGAATCCACAAGGCCATGCGAATCCACGCGCCGATTTTGGGGAAAAATCGTTGTTTTGTTCGTGGTGATGATCCGCCGAATACTTAGATCAAAACTAGATCGGAAATGCCATCTAAGTATTCATTAATTTGACTCTACTCAAAATCTGAGTAAGAAAACCTAGAATCAAATTAATCAATATAGATGAAGAAACATAGATTTAAATCTAGTTATTTCCTTTCTTCTCTATATGTGGATCTTATAAGTTTTTCTCCGTTAATATTTTTTCGTCATTTCCCGGAGTATAAAACTTATAGTGGATTACCCTAAAAGATAGAATTAGGGTTTACTTATAGGTTAGAAACCATTGGAAGAGGATAAGAATCAAAAACTGATTGTAATAGAATTTTTCCCGCACGACGGTCCGGACCGGATTAGGCACGTTCAGGACTGTCGTTGTTTTTCAGAGAATTCCTGAAAAATCGAGGTTCGGGGTCCGGAACGAAATGCCACGGTCCGGACTGTTCATGCAGTTTCAGCAAAATCCACATTCGAGGTCCGGAACGAAACAGGGATGTTCAGGACTGGATTTGTGCATGAACTACCAACGTTCGGGGTCCGGACTGTAGTCCCCTGTTCCGGATCCTGAACATGTAACTTGGTCAGTTTTTTATTTTTATGCGATTAAAAATCCATCCAAGTGTTTCTACATTATAAGAAGTATTCAGATCACCAAAATTGTTTAGTTAAACTTACCTGATCCTTTTGAATTCTTCTTTCTTGAGATTGTGGTATATGATCCAAGCTTCTTCATCTTCAATCTTCAAGACTTAAACACTTTCACGAAATACGCCAAAACAAAATCCTTAACAATCTCCCCCTTTGGCGGTTTCGTGACAAACAAAGATCCACTTAAGAAAATTCAAAAAGATAATTTTGTTGCTATCACCATACAACAAAAATTTACAATTGAGATCCAAATAAACTAAATACATGAGATAAACTCCTAAAACAAACTCTAGACTTAGACGTTTGTACTCTCTGCAAAAAGAAGTGATTCTTGACAAGAAAGATCGTTAGATACCTCAAGAATTTTTGCATTCAAAAACCAAACAGAGATAGAGTTTATACTCACCATGACATTTATAAAACCAGATATGTGTTAAAATAACAATCGGAGATAGACATATTTTCTAAGCATTAAAATTCAAATGTCATAAGTTTGTTAGTAATCAAACAACTTGTTAGTAATAATACATGCCCAAATAGTTAGTCGAATAGTTAGTCGAGGCATGCATTCAATCACAATACAAAACCAAAAGTTGTTTTGATACTTACCTTTCAGAGTTCAGAGTTCAAAGTTCAAAGTTCTCACACACCATTGTAAATCATTGTTCCATTGTTCAGATCTCTCTCTCACTTTTTGTCACTAAAGTAGCCAAAATTACAAAATAAAGGAGAGGTAAAAGTTCAAAGAGAAAATGTAAGAACTAAGACTAAAAAACCTACAAAACAAAAGAGTAGCTAGAATAAACAAGGAAACCCCAGATTAGATCATTAGAGCAAATGATCATTCCAGATCAGACGGGTCTGAACTGCTACAGTCCAATTTGTTCAAAATTCCTTTAAGAATTCTTGATATTTTGGAACAATTTCTTTTCATCTTGTGAATGTCAGCGGACATTCTTTCTTGTTCTTCAGACATTTTCCGCTGTTCTCGTTGGATAGAGGATAATATATCAGCTTCCGTGGTGTTTCTCCTGGAGGTCGAAGGAGGTTGTGTAGATGCGGACGGTGCATTTTGACCTTCATTCCATGGAGATTCTCTAGGCAGAGAGCGTGCTCTGGCGAGGGGTTCATTAATCTAAATTCCACTACCCCTCGAATTCTTTCGCCTAGTGTACTGCTTGGTTGTTGAAGAAGACTTCATCAGCTTTTTGTTCTTTAAATAGAACCTATCTTCGTCATCAACAGCCTGTTGTACTTCTTTACAAAATGTGTCCCAATCCTCTTCATCTCCTGATTCTGACTCAATTTGAGGAACAGTCTTTGTCTCTTCTTGATTTGTTCCATCTTGTTCCTTTTTAACAGATGCTCGAGTTCCCACTAATGCTACAATGAGCACAATAATCCAAGCAAAAACCATCCTTGCTAGTGCGTTAGTCAAGAACAACCTGCGAGCAAGAACTCAAGAACACGAAAAAATTGTTTAATTTCAAAAATTTGAAAAATTATACCTAAACAATCATTATCGTGTAGAGAGACTAGGAATCAAATTAGTTTTGCAAAAAGAATTTTAAAAATAGATCAATCCCATGATTTTCAAAAATTCCTATTATATGCCCTAAAACCGATTTTTCAGAAATCGAAGCCTAAAAATCCGTTAATCAAGAGAATACCTGTAACGACCCGACCCACTAGCAATAATAACTTGTTAGGTTAAACCACAGCCCAAAATGCTTAAGCCCAGTTATTATTACTAGTGTCCAAGTCTCATATAAATCCAATCACAATTCCATCCACATCCAATGTGGGACTATTGGGGGCATCACAGACTCCCCCATTTAGGCCTGACGTCCTCGTCAGCCCAAACACACACACAGCAGCCCAAGATCACCAGGCGATGTGAGACTCGTCTCGCTAGCCCTGTCATCTAGACCCAGACTCAGCCGAGACTCGCCACACACTTCCGGCTGGTTATTGGCTCTGATACCAAATGTAACGACCCGGCCCACTAGCAATAATAACTCGTTGGGCCCAAATCACAGCCCAAAATGCTTAAGCCCAGTTATTATTACTAGTGTCCCACATCGGATGTGGATGGATTTGTGATTGGGTTTATATGAGACTTGGACACTAGTAATAATAACTGGGCTTAAGCATTTTGGGCTGTGATTTGGGCCCAACGAGTTATTATTGCTAGTGGGCCGGGTCGTTACAATACCTAGCATATAATCAAAACTAATCTACTCAGAGTTCTTATTTCAAAAGAAATTTGACCAAAAACCAATCTCAAACGAAAAAGATACAAGATTTTCATGCACGTTTTGAGAAAATAGAGAAAAACTGTGAAAAACCAAAGTTTTGATCATGAAAACTCACTTTGATCCGAAGAACTTGAGTTAGAAAGGCTCCAAATTGGTTGATTTCTAGAGAGAGAAGCTCTGGAGACTTGGAAACAAAAGATTGTAGTAAAAAGAAATCAAAACCCTTTTGTTTCTTATAAAACCCTACCCGCGGTCCGGAACGGAGCAAGAATCCAGTCCGGAACGGCTACCCGCAGGAAATTCCTGCGTTCGGGATCCGGAACGGATATTCCGGTCCGGATCGGCTCCAAACTTTTTCTTCAGAAAAATTTAGGAAAATTCCAGAAAATCCAGCAAAAAAATATGTAAGCACTTTTGCATGTCAACTTTAAACAAAAGTCATCGTTTCATATGAAAAGAAATAGATTATGCTAAATCTATCAATAAAATCCAAGTAATGAAACGAAAATTTATAAAAATTAAATCCTTTAAAGTTGAACAAGTTCAATGACATCTATCATGATCTTATGAGTAATGCATTTATCAAATCATCAATATGGTAAAGAAAATGAAATACCAAGATCGATAGATATTTGAAATCCCAAATAAGCTAGATAATATATCTAATCAATTTATTGTAAGGAGTGGCTCTTTGAGCATCTTTCAATAAAATCCCCACCTTATACCAACCTTGGAATTTGACAGAGTCAAGTATTCCAAAAAGTATTTTATCTATTCAACTTGAAAAACCATGCTTGGTATACATGTGGTAGCTGCACACAGTACTCGGACGACCGAGGTGGTAGCTCTTTCCTCCATGTGGTGGTAGTTTTCACACTCCTCATTGGGATGTAACTCTTTCCACATCTTTTGAGCATAAACATTTTGATAGACTCCCGCTCAATTGGCTATCAATTATCTAAGATATAAGGTATTCAACCAAAAATTGATCTCGAGTTTCATACTTAACTCAATTTTCAAATATGATAAAAACTATACCAAGAGATCACATGAGAGAGAAATTGACTTTGATCAATTAAAGATGACTTAATTGACATAAATGATCATTGCATCAAATGAATTATTATGATATCCAAAGCATAATAAATTTCTAAATATATGAAAGGATGCAAGTAAAGTCAATTACATATGCTCAATTAATGTTCTATGTACAAACATAGATAAGGAACAAAAACACGAAACAAAATCTAACCTAAGCAATGATTTCAAAAAGTGTTACTTCAAAGAAAGCATTCCTATTGCTTTACGCAAATGAATAAACCGTTTTTGATCCAAGGGTTTTGTTAAAATGTCTGCTAATTGATCTTCAGTTGAAATGTAGGAAATTTGAAGAATATTTAATTCAACTAGCTCTCTTAGAAAATGATATCTAAGTTCAATGTGTTTTGTTCTTGAGTGCAACACAGGATTTTTAGAAATATTTATAGCACTTGTGTTGTCACAAAGAATTGTTACCGAAGTTGCTGAAATTCGGAAGTCGCTCAACACGCTTTTCATCCAAATGAGTAGAGTTGAACAACTACCCGCCTGAAATATATTCCGCTTCGGCAGTCTAGAGTGCAATGCAGTTTTACTTTTTACTATGCCAAGCAACAAGGCAATGGCCAAGATAAAAACATTCACCACTCGTACTCTTCCGATCATCCACTGATCCTGCCCAATCGGCATCTGAATGTCCTATTATGTCAAGAGTTGTTCCCATAGGATACCAAATTCCGAAATTCAGTGTTCCTTTGACGTACCGGATGATCCTTTTCACCGCTTTCAGGTGAACCTCCTTTGGTGCTGATTGATATCTCGCGCAGATCCCAACACTAAAGGATATATCCGGGCGACTAGCCGTGAGGTAGAGTAGACTTCCAATCATGCTGCGATAAAGCTTCTCGTCTACACTTTCACTAAGAGATTCACTTCCTAATCCCTTATTGCTAGTTCCCATTGGAGTCGGAAAATCTTTAGAGTTTTATAAATCGAATTTCTTTACCAACTCCCTTGCATACTTGGATTGGCACAAATGGATGCCTTCTTCATTTTGTTTCACTTGCAATCCAAGAAAGTATGTCAGTTCGCCCATCATAGACATCTCAAATTCGCTTTCCATGGTTTCTGCGAATTTAGAAGCATCATTGTCCTTTGTTGCACCAAATACAATGTCATCGACATAGATTTGTGCCACAATGAAGTTATTCTAATAATGCTTCACAAAGAGAGTCCGATCTGCTCCCCCTCGAGTATAGCCCTTTTCTAATAGGTGCTTTGTCAACCTTTCGTACCACGCTCGCGTGCTTGTTTTAGACCGTAAAGAGCATTTTTCAAATGAGAAACATGGTTAGGTTGCTTATGGTCTACAAAACCTTTCGGTTGAGCCACATAAACTTCCTCGTTCAAAAACCCATTTAAAAACACACTCTTAACGTCCATTTGAAAGAGTTTGATTTTAAAATGACAAGCAATCGCGAACAAAATACGAATCGACTTGAGTAGAGCAGTCGGGGCGAACGTCTCATCAAAGTCTATACCTTCAATTTGTGAATAGCCCTGAGCAACTTGGCATGCTTTGTTCCTGATAATGGTACCATCCTTGTTTTTCTTGTTCTTGAAAATTCATTTAGTACCAATCACGTTGTGTTGCTTCGGTGGCTTCGTTAGTTCCCAGACTTTGTTTCTTTCGAACTGATGGAGCCCTTCCTGCATTGCTTCAATCCAGTAGTCATCCTGAAGAGCTTCATCGACGTTCTTTGGTTCTACCATGGAGACGTAACATGCGATTCCACAAACCAGTTGTCTTCGAGTCCTGACTCCTTCTTGTGGGTCTCCAATAATGTTTGATTCTGGATGATCCTTGGAGATACGTAACGTTTGAGGTAACGGAGTACTCGGAGGTATCTGTGATGATTCCTGCATTTCAGATAAACTAGAAGAACCATTAGATGCATTAACTTTATCGTAAGAATTATTATGAGAAGATGCATTTACAGGAGTATCATCATCTAGAGACATATCAGGGGTAGATTTATCAGATGCAAAATGAAAAGATTCATCTACTTTAACATTAATAGATTCTACCATCGTTTTAGATTCCAGGTTAAATATCCGATATGCTCTACTATTTGTAGAATAACCCATGAAGATCTCTTCGTCACTTCGAGAGTCGAATTTACCAAGATTTTCGCGGTCACGCAAAATATAACAACGACTCCCAAAGATTCAAAAATATTTGATATTCGGTTTTCTACAGAACCATAGCTCATATGGTGTATTTAAAGTTCCCGGGCGCAAATACACTCGATTAATTACATAGACGACGGTGTTCACATCTTCAGCCAAAAAATGTAACGGGAGTTTCCGGCTATGAAGCATCACACGCGCCATCTCTTGAACAACCCTGTTTTTGCGCTCGACTACACCATTCTGCTGAGGTGTATAGGGTGCTGAGAATTCATGTTTTATACCGTTGGAAGTGCAAAAATCAATGAATTTAGAATTGATGAATTCTCCACCTCTATCACTTCGAACACGAACGATCTTTTCATTTCTTTCAATCATAATACGATGACAAACCTCATGAAAAGAGTCGAAAGTATCCGCTTTCTCTTTTAAAAATGTTACCCATGAATATCTAGAGAAATCATCAACCAAAAGAAAAATATACCATTTACCTCCCAAAGATGGTTGACGAGTCGGCCCCATTAAGTCCATGTGCAGTAATTCAAAGGGCCGTTTGGTACCAACGTGGTTCAAGTTCTTGTGTGCAACCCTTGATTGTTTTCCCTTTTGACAACCTCCACACACAATGTTATCTTTAAAAGAAAGTTTAGGAACCCCCTTAACCACGTCCTTATTTGAAATCCTTCCTAGTTCTTTAAAATTTATATGACCTAGTCTTTCATGCCAGAGAGTTTCATTATCTAAAGAAACTAGGTTACACTTTTCAGAAATTTTATTTGAAACAACATAGCAATTATTTTCAGATCTAACCCCTTTCAAAAAGAATAATTTACATAAGTTACAGGACATTCAATCTCTGGAAAGTTAGAGACAAGGGAAGAATTCACTTTTGCGCACCCAAACCTTTTTTGACTGCGTCGGCAATGTTTGTTAAGTTATTCTCCTTGGTGAAAGCGTCTTGATTGATTGAATGCTTTTCATTGATGATGTCGTCTTGTGGGGTGAACTACCAAGGCTCTTTTCCTTTGAAAAATCCTTCTTTGATTTTCGAGGAATCACCCTTTTGGTAGTCGTTGCAAGAGGTGCTTGATGTGATCTTTTCGCTCCAATCTTGCAATCTCTTCTTATGCCCTGCAAAACCACAACGAAAACATACCTTTGTACTTGACGATCCCGAAGTAGATGAAGTAGGGTTGTTGTCGTTGATTGCAGTGAATTCCGTCGTCGGAGGAGGAGTTACCGACTGGGGCACAAAAACTGTCCCAACCGAACTAGGATTGTCTTCTGTTCGATTGTATCCAAGGCCGAAACGGTTTGTTTGACCAAGACCAAGCATCTTATCCAACTTGCTCCTTCTAGAAGAAAATCTCTGTAAATCATCTTTAAGTTGGAAAATGGTCTTCGTCATTTCCATTTTTTCCTATCGAGCCTCGGAGTAGAGCTTTAAGAAGTAACTTGCTTTATCAACCATTTTTACGTGTTCCTTCTCGAAATGCTCATTTTTCTCTTGAAGGGAAACATTTACTTTGATCAAGTTATCCCTCTCCACTTCAAGAGCGTTTGAGAGAGAAGTTGCCCTTTTTACTTCTTCTTCGAGATCCTGCAATCTCCCTCTCAAACCCTTGTTTTGCTTTGCCAGTTTCTTTGAATCCTTTAAAAGTTTATGGTAGGCAAAAGCAAAGTCTTCACCTTCGGAGTTGCTCGATTCGTTGTCCGTTGCATTCTTTTCAACTTGAGAGGAGTTGGACAAGGAATCGGATGTACTTGCCATAAAGCACACGAAGGGTGAAGTTGTGGACGCGTGGAACGCCGTTGCGTTGTTTTCTTCATCACTGGAAGATGACTCATTTGACGTTGAGGTGTCATCCCAAGTGACGGCTTGCATCACTTTCTTCTTTAACGGATTCTTATTGGGACACTCTGTTGAGATATGCCCGTATCCTCGGCACTTGAAGCATTGGACTTGTCCCTCTGAGCTTTTCTTATCCTTTGAAAAACTCTCTTGCTTTCTTGACTTGTAGCTTGAAGAACCTTTGCCTTTCTTCGACTTTACGAAGGATGAGGTTTTACTTGAATTACCTCTTCGAAAGTTTCGGCGAAATTTCCTTGTCAAGAGAGCAAGCTGCTTCTCAAAATCCTCCATAGATAGGTTCTCGTCATCGTCTGAGGAGGATGAATCCGCGTCTTCTTCTTTTGTTGTTTTCAACGCAAAACCTGAAGACTTAGAAGTAGATGCTTTTCCAGAAGAATAGTTAGTAGGAAATGTCATTTCATATGTTTGAAGTGCACCGACTAATTCTTCTACACGGATTTCGTCCGGGTGTTTAATAGTTTCAATGGCCGTAACCTTGGAACGAAATCTTTCAGGAAGAGTCCTTAAAATCTTTCTTACAACTTTAAATTCTGGAATTTTCTCTGCCAAGTTAGCACATGTATTCACGATGTCTTGCAATCGCGTATAATAATCTGTGAACGATTCATTTTCTGCCATGAAAATAGAGTCAAACTTGCTCGTAAGCATTTGCAGTTTTTGAATCTTCACAAGGTTTGTTCCCTCATGTGTAACTTGTAGACCATCCCAGATTTCTTTCGCAGTCTCACATGCCGAGACGCGAGAGAACTCAGTTTGCGACAAAGCATTAAATAAGGTGTTAATTCCTTTGCCATTGTAAGAAGATGAGTCAATCTCTTCCTTGGTCCATTTCGACCTAGGTTTGATGGTGTGAACATCAACAATAATTTCAGTTGGATTTGACCATCCTAACTCGATTGATTGCCACACTCGTTCGTCGATGGAAATTAAAAATGCTTTCATCCGTACTTTCCAGTAGGCATAGTTTGTTCCATCGAAGAACGGGGGTCTGTTGATGTTTCCACCTTCAACCATTGTTTACAACACTATTCCCTCTCTGATACCAATTGTTGGGTTATACTTAATATGGATCTAAATAGGGGAAAAAAAACACATAGAGGGGGGTGAATAGGTGTAAACAATAAACACTCAAAAATCTTTGCGTAATAAAAATCCAATGCGGAAATGAAAATAACACGCAAGATTTTTACGTGGAAAACTCCAAAACCAGGAGTAAAAAACCACGGGACCGATAACACGGTGAAATCAACTAAGATTATAACACGTACAAAGGTGATATAACGCACTCACAGACGACTCATCCTTTTTCCATACGCTCCGAGTTGATCTTCTTTGCTCACTCCGCAACGCGCCTCGAATCCACGATTTGCGTCCAACGCCGAATCCACGGCGTCCAACGTCGAGTCCACGACGTCTGACCGAATCCACGGTCTCCACCAGGTAGTAGGTCTCGATCACACGAACGTACCTCGCTCCGAATCCACGAGAGCGGTAGCACCTTGAATCCATAAGGCCACGCGAATCCACGCGCCGATTTTGGGGAAAAATCGTTGTTTTTTTGGTGGTGATGATCCGCCGAATACTTAGATCAAAGATAGATCGGAAATGCCATCTAAGTATTCATTAATTTGATTCTACTCAAAATCTGAGTAAGAAAACCTAGAATCAAATTAATCAATATAGATGAAGAAACATAGATTTAAATCTAGTTATTTCCTTTTTTCTTTATATGTGGATCTTATAAGTTTTTCTCCGTTAATATTTTTCCGTCATTTCCCGGAGTATAAAACTTATAGTGGATTACCCTAAAAGATAGAATTAAGGTTTACTTATAGGTTAGAAACCATTGGAAGAGGATAAGAATCAAAAACTGATTGTAACAGAATTTTTCCCCCACGACGGTCCGGACCGGATTAGGCACGTTCAGGACTGTTGTTGTTTTTCAGAGAATTCCTGAAAAATCAAGGTTCGGGGTCCGGAACGAAATGCCACGGTCCGGACTGTTCATGCAGTTTCAGCAAAATCCACATTCAGGGTCCGGAACGAAATAGGGATGTTCAGGACTGGATTTGTGCATGAACTACCAACGTTCGGGGTCCGGACTGTAGTCCCCTGTTTCGGATCCTGAACATGTAACTTGTCCAGTTTTTAATTTTTATGCGATTAAAAATCCATCCAAGTGTTTCTACATTATAAGAAGTATTCAGATCACCAAAATTGTTTAGTTAAATTTACCTGATCCTTTTGAATTCTTCTTTCTTGAGATTGAGGTATATGATCCAAGCTTCTTCATGTTCAATCTTCAAGACTTAAACACTTTCACGATATACGCCAAAACAAAATCCTTAACAACCGTCAACCCCAACGGTTCCCAACAACACTGACCGGAAGATACTCGACGGCCCGGGGCCTCCGTCTACCCAACGGCTCCCCACAACTCTAGCACAAGTCCAAACTCAGCTACCAGACTCCACTCAGCCCCCAGGCACGAGTGCAATAATGTTCCACAGAAACCTGACTACTCGGCCCACTATCTGGGCGAGAAAAATCTATGTCCAGGAAAAGATGCAAAGTGTGGGATGTCTAAAGCATAAAAGAACCTAGCTCAAGTGAAGGTTCTCTACTGGTCTGGTTAAACATGTAGCATATGACGGGGGTGCTAGGTCAAGTTCCAATAATAGCATTAAAATACAATGAACTATAAGCAGGGAACATTAATGGATATAATCACCCTAAACATGCTCTCAACTAGCATAGATGACACATAATCAGTGAACATATAATATCTCGAAGGTATCAGATGTGTACCATAAATCATGTAAGCCTCAATTCGCAGGAACTATATCATTCTTATGCTCACATCTCAAAGCTCTAGGTTGTACCATGAATTATGCATGCTCTCAATTACTAGACATGAATGTCTTATCTTGCATGTTTCTATTAGGCATATCTGAATCTCATATCATACAATTCCTCAAACCAATGTCATTATCAAGCTTGCATCTCAACCAAATATTGGTACACTAACATGCATGCATTCTAACCAATAGAATTAGAGAACCGTCCACCGGTTCTGGAGACAAAGCACCCACCTGTAACGCTTTCCGCAGGCAAAGCCGAAGTCGGTGAAGTGTGTGGTCGATCACAATCCCAAAATCTGCCGAAACTGCACCCTCGGTACTCAGTCGCACGAACCTCTGTTCCAACAACAACAACACAGTCCACGATTAGACAACATCACAGCAAGGACCCGTTGTTTTTCCAAAACAGCACAAAGAAGGCCCTTTTTCACCTGCAATCTGTCCTCAGAAAAATCCAGAAAAATCATCGTTGCGATCCTCGCGACGAGTAGATACAAATCGAGTATTTATACACCTCATTCCGACATCTGTAGACCAAGATACAATTAGAACACTGCGGCAAGTCAAAATGTACACTGTCCAAAATCTGTAGAAACCAGTCAATTATCACCTGCAATATAATCTCCAAAAATTCCAATAAAAATACAACGACGATCCTCTCGAAGCGTAGATATCAATCGAGTCTTTAAACGCCTCATTCCAATGCTCGAGCATAGAGATAAAAATCCGACAAGCCTCCGCTGTCCAAAAATCCACCAGCAAAATAGTGGCTCAGAGATGCCTCGTAAACCATGCCAAGAACTCAAACTGAGACGATGTGATCAATACAAAAATCGAAGACGTACCTCTCATGAACGCGCTGCCGCACAAATTGGCTCAAAATACCATTGGAGTGATCCAGGGTGCCTCTCTAACCGAAAAGTGACGGTGGAAGCCGAAATCCAAGAAACGTCGCAGTGCGCCGCGTTGCAGAAAGCTTGGATGTCGTGGCCTCCAAAAAATCTGAAACTTCATCGAAGGGTGGAGGAGAGAGAGAGGAACATTTTTCCTTCAAGGCTCAGAGGGAGAAAAGCTCGGGAAAACCTTCAAATTGCAGGCCAAAGAGGGGATATATATAGCCAAATCCAAACAAATGGTATAATTCCATCCAAGTCCCAGTTTTCGGGCGCCCGAATGTTTTCGGGCGCACACAGAACACCAACAGCGCCCAATCCGGGCCATTGATCCAGCGCCCGGAATCACCTCAACGCGCCACATGGCGCCGAACAGGGGACAACGGATCCGGCCACTCACCAGGCGCCACGTGGCCTGCCTCGGAGCCGACGCGTGGCGCGCCCGAGCGAGAATCGTGCGTCAACGCGCGCCCGCATGCGCGCACGCCGCTCTGTAGGGCACACACCTCGTGGCACCTGCCACAAACTCCATGGACCGCGCTGCCTACACCAGCCACCCAGCGGGCACCACGTATACCGCCCTCCGGTGCACGCCGGCGCCGTGGACCGCGCGCCTGCCCGCGCCCCTGCGCCTGCCCGCGGTCGCTCCGCCGTCTGCCCGAGCCCGCGCCGCCGCGCTCCGCCGCTGCCCGCCGCCGCCTCCGCCGCCCGCCGGCGCCGGAACAGTACCTACAGCCTCAAAATCCGTGCCGGGTCATCTCGGCTCCGAAAAATACAAGTAAATAACCCATTTCGATCATTTTCGCGCGCTAAATCCAAATCCGCTGTCTGTTTTGTCAAATTCCACTTCTAAAATTTGTCGAAAATTCTCAAAAAAGTGAACTTGATCCATTTTTCGTGCCGGGTCAATTCCTTGGTTCCAATATGCGCGCAAAAATCTCAATCACCCAATATGGGCCTCCAGAAGCTGCTGATCAGCCAGAACTGCGTCGCGGGGATCCGGGTCCTCACAATTGTACAAAATACCCCCGAAACATAAGCTCAAATAAACACATAATCTCTATAACATGCTGTCCACAAACAAACAGTCCAGAACTGTGCTATTTTCACCTACGAGATGGGCTCGGAAAATTCCAAAAAAATTACCACCGCGACCGTCGTGGCGAGCCGATCGAAATGAGTACCTGCACGTCCTAAACTGAGTTTTGTAGGTCAAGATACAAAATCGACAATGTGACCACCTCAAAAATCTCAAGTACAAAATCTGTAGAACTCCGCCCTGAAAAAATAGGATTTTCACTATCGAGGAAAACTCAGAAAAATCCAGAGAAAATATGAGGACGTTTCCTGCGATGTGTAGATGCAAAACAAGTATTGGCATGCCTCAATCCAATGCCTGAGTGCGGAGATATCGCTGAAAAACCGTGGCGCTGTCCAAAACTCCGCAGCAGAAAAAGGGTCATAAGGAGGCTCGGAAGACTCCAAGAAAAACTCAAAATGAGGGAAAGCTCAAAACACAAAAATCAAAGCCCTACTAGTCGTGAAGCCAACGGCGCAAGAATCGTCGAAAAAGATGGTCGGAGTAGGCCGGGGGAGTCCTCGCACCGAAAAGCGACGAGAAGGGTCGCTGAAGAATAGTTTTCTAGCATTCATTATAACATGATATTCCAACCCCCAATTAACGATCTCTCATGAAGGCTCATTACTAACATGATGTCCCTTGAACTCATACAAGCATGCAAATTTTATCCATAGGGTGTAATTAATATTTTAACACAAAGGGTTACTCCAATATGCCTAGTGGGTAGTCAAAATAAGAGGTTCACAACAATCACCCACCTCAAAATGCGCAATCCACACCTAAAAAGGCTCCACGCTGTCCACAGTCCTCTAACTCTGCAACCCACCAAAAACGGTGAAGTACTGCAAAAAGATCGCACCCGGTGTAAATAACAACACGTAAAAACAACTTTCGCTGTTTTTCCAAATAACACGGGAAAAAAGGAATTTTCACCTCTGTGATGTCCTGTGACGCCCCACTTCCCAGGGGGTCACCCATCCTAGAACTACTCTAGCTCTAGCACGGTAACTCTCTTAACCTCTTGGGCCTTGCTACCACCCAAAATGCTATAGCCGGGTTAAGATATTTAGTCCTATTATATCATTTATATATATGACTAATATACATTCCGGGGGTGTCACAATCTTCCCCCCTTTAAGCCCTGACGTCCTCGTCAGGCTCAAAGACACTCACAAGCACCAGGCGATGTGAGACTCGTCTCGCTAGCCTTAGCCGACCTTGTGGGGAGCTACACTCCACCCACAATGGTCATTTGCCGGGGAGCCTCGCTCTACCCGCTACATAACCCTGGCTAAGCCAAGACTCATCTCACATTTCCGGCTGGTGATTGGCTCTGATACCAACTGTGACGCCCCACTTCCCAGGGGGTCACCCATCCTAGAACTACTCTAGCTCTAGGATGGGTGACCCCCTGGGAAGTGGGGCGTCACATGTCCTCCGAAAAATCCAGAAAAATCACGGTTGCGTTCCTTTCGATGAGTAGATCTAAAACGAGTATTTATACGCCCCGTACCGATGCTCGTAGGCCAAGATAGAAAATAAACAAGTCCGCACTATCCAGAAAATGGTCACAGAAAATAGTCAAATAGTGCCTCGGGAACCGTGCCAAAAATCCAGAATGAGGTGAAACGACTAACATGGAAAATGAAGCCTTACCTCTCAGGAACACATCGCCGAAAAAATCATCAAAAAATTCCTTCGGGGCTGCACAAGGGGCTTCTCGGACTGAAAAGAGACGAAAACGGGTCGAAAAAGGGAAACGTCGAGGCGCACTGTAAAACCAAGATCGCCGCTGCCGAGCCTCCAAAAATCTTGGGGATCTACCACAAGATCAAAAACATCAAGGGGAACAACTCTCCTATAGAGCTCTTCCTCTCAATCTCTCCCTAAAGCTCGGAAAAAGCAAAAAGAGAAAGAGAGGAGGGGTATTTATAGGCCAGCCCAGCCCACAAAAGCCCGAAAGATTTCGGGCGCCCGAATCTTTCGGGCCCCGAAATCGCGCCCCCGGCCCGGCCCAGAACCAGCACCCGAATCGTCCTGGGCGTGACACGTGTCCCGAACACAAGACAGCGGTGCCCAGCGGCTCGGGCGCTGCCACGTGGCGCTTGCGGGGCTGCGGGGTGGGTGGTGCCCGCCAATGGCGGGCCGCCACGTGGCGCCCGCGTGCGCCACGTCGGCGCCGTGCCCGCCACGCCAGCCGCCGCCCTGCCAACCTGCCACGCCTACCACACGTGCGGTATGGCCTACTGACCCGCGGTCCCGCGTGTGCCGAGCGCGTGTGAGCCGGCGAATCCGGGGCCGCCACGTGGCGCGCCATGGTCCATGCACTGGCCGCTCGCTCCCGTGGACCGCACAGCGTGAACCTGCCAATGGGCGGCCGCCACGTGTCCCCGCTAGTCCGTCGTGCACCAGCACCAAGTCTCGTGGACCAGACAGCGTGCGCCGACTAATGACAGGCCGGCACGTGTCACCTGGCAGGTCCACGGCTCCCCCCGTGCACCATTCTACACAGAAAACTTCCGGGTGTCCATTTTTAGGCGTCCGGACTCAGAAAAATACAAATAAATAGTCGTTTTCAAGCGTTTTTCCACGTTGAATCCAAATACGGCCTCCAATCTGCCTGAAACCCCTTCTAAAATTCGGCAAAAGCAGCCGAAAGATAGGCTTGATCCCAAACCCTCACTGAGTCCATCCAACACATCCCTTTGACGTGTTGCGGGCCCAACACACCAATAATAGGTGTTCCACACCCCGAAACAGGGGAAAAGCTACACACGGATCTGGGTCACTACGTCCTCCTCCACTAAAAAATGTTTCGTCCTCGAAACGTAAATCATACCTTAGTCCTGAGCCTCGAACAGGTAGAGGTAGGTGTCCATTATCTCCGACTCCTGCTCCCAAGTAGCCTCGCACTCGTCATGGTGGCTCCAAAGGATCTTCACATAGTGGATGGCCTGACTGCGCAATTCTCTCACCTCTCGATCCAGAATCGCAGCGGGCGCTCCTCGTACCCAAGTCCTCGCTGATCTCGAGTGGGGTGCAGTCGATGACGTACGACGGGTCGAAGACGTATCTCCTCAAAGTAGACACATGGAAAACATCGTGGACACCCGCCAGCCTTGGGGGAAGTGCTAGACGGTAGGCAACAGGCCCAACATGCCCCAATATCTCAAAAGGTCCAATATAACGGGGGCTAAGCTTTCCCCGGATGCCAAATCTCCTGATCCCTTTGGACGGCGAGACTTTCAAAAATACATGATCTCCAGTCTGAAACTCTAAGTCTCATCACCGTGTATCAGCATAGCTCCTCTGTCGGCTCTGTGTGATCTGAAGGTGTTGTCGGATCACTCTGACCTTCTCCTCTGCCTCTATCAATAAATTTGGTCCCAGAGTCTGTCTCTCACCCACATCACTCCAGTATAGCGGTGATCGATACTTGCGTCCATACAATGCTTCAAACGGAGCAATCTGAATGCTCGCTTGAAAGCTATTATTGTATGCAAACTTTGCCAGTGATAAGTGTCGAATCCATCCTCCGCCAAAATCCAAGGTGCAAGCTCTGAGCATATCCTCAAGAATCTTTATGGTGCGCTCTGATTACCCATCTGTCTGTGGGTGAAAGGCTGTACTAAATCTAAGCTGAGTCCCCAAGGTGGCCTGTAAGCTCCTCCAAAAACGTGAAGCGAACCTCGGGTCTCGATCTGATACAATAGAGGCGGGCACTCCATGTAACCTCACCACCTCATCCAAGTACAGCTAAGCCAGCCGCTCAAGTGACCATGTAGTCTGCATCGGCAAAAAGTGAGCGGACGTAGTGAGTCGATCAACAACCACCCAAATGGCATCTGCTCCTCCCTGGGCCCTCGGTAGTCTGACCACAAAATCCTTCGTGATGTGATCCCATTTCCACTCAGGGATTGGGAGACTCTGTAACTTGCCAACCTGTGAGGACCCGAATTTCCGCAAGAGGATTACTGTTGGATCAACAGAGCTTCTGCAGTGTGTTTAGCAGCTTTCGTAGGCCTTTGCTGTGTGTTGGAGGTGTTTCCGCACGAATCGGACCTCAGGATTGGATCCAACGCGAAATTTGGATAAAGAATACCTTTCCGGATGCCTTTGACAAATTTTAGAAGCGGAATTTGACAAAACGGACTTCGAATTTGGACTCAGCGCGCGAAAACGATGAAAATGGGCTATTTACTTGTATTTTTCGGAGCTCGGATGTGCAAACACGGATTTCGAGGCAGAGGTTACTGTTCCGGCGGCCGGGGCAGCGCCGGTGGCGGCGGGCAGGCGGTGGAGCGCGGCGGAGCGGGCGCAGGCAGGCGCGGGCAGGCGCGGGCGTGGGCGCGGGCAGGCGTCGTGTTCAGTGTTGGGTGTGCCACGTGGCGGCTCCCCATTGGGCGCGCTGGAGACACGTGGCGGCTTCGGATTCGGCGGGTGAATCGGGTTCGTGCTTCGGGCGCAACGAGTGTTGGCGCTGACACGTGGCGCTCAGGGATTGGCCGGTCAACGCACGCGCGACAGGGGCGCCGGGCGCGGCGCACGATGGATCGACCGGGCCACGTGTCGCCCGCTCATTGGCGGGCACAGTGACCCGGCGGATCCGGCGTGAACCGCAGCCCACGGTTCCCGCTGTGGACCGCGTCGCCACGCGGCGCGCCGCGATTGGCGGGCGCGCGTGCACCGGGCGCGCGGGGTGGGGGGTGCGGTGACGTGGCGGGCTGTGGTGGGTTTGGGCTTGCACAGTTGCGGGTCGGGTCAGATTCGGGCGCCCAAATCCGGCGCCCGAATCCGGATCTCCTTTGGGCTGGGCTGGGCCTATAAATACCCCCCTCTCCTCTTTCTTTTCATTTTTTTTGGGCTTTTTAAACCCCTTCTCCGAGAGAGCCCTATAGGAAGGTTGTTCCCCTTTATGTTTTTGATCTTGTGGTGGATCCCTTGGATTTTTGGAGGCTCGGCAGCGGCGATCTTGGTTTTACAGTGCGCCTCGACGTTTCCCTTTTTCGGCCCGTTTCCGTCGCAGTTCAGTCGGAAAATTTCTGTGCGTAAACCAGGAGGAATTTTTGGGCGATTTCTGCGACAGTGTGTTCCTGAGAGGTAAGGCTTCGATTTTTGTGTTGATCGCTTTGCTCTGTTTCAAACTTTTGGCATGGTTCCCGAGGCACCTTTTGACCCCTTTTTCTGTGGTGGCTTTTTGGACAGCACGAGCTTGTCGGATTTATATCTTAGCCTACGAGTATCGGATTTGGACGTATGAGTACTCGATTTTGATCTACTCGACGCGAGGAATGCAACCGTTATTTTTCTGGAATTTTTGGAGGACTGCACAGAGGTGAGATTTATGCATCTTCTGGACTGTTTGCCGTAGAATATTTGTTGTGAGGAATTTTGGCTCGCGGCGGTGCTTCATTTGTTTCTTAGCCTACAGGTATCAGATCTGGACGTGTAAGTACTCGTTTCGCATCTACTCGTCGCGGGGATCGCGATGGTTGTTTTTCTGGAATTTTCTGAGGTTTTCTCACGGGTGAAATTTAGACTTTTTCTGGCTGGTTTTATGGACAGCGGTAAACTGAGGATTTGAGAATTAATTGTGCCTCGTGTGGGTTATTGTTGCAGTTTTGTGGTGTACCGAGGTTTCCCTGGAGTGTGGGCGCTTTTGGACCCGTGCTTCGCGATCGAGGTGGGTGGTTGTTGCATACCTTAATTTCCGACTTGCTCACTATGTGTATTAGAGAGAACCTCCATATTGGACATATTAAATGATCACCTAATGGACATGCATGCTTAAATTAAAATAATTGTGAGCCTATCATATGGAAAATGCTATTGTGGAAATATGATAATGGTTGGGACTTATACATGTTTGTATGGATATAATATTAGCACTTAACCTTGCATGTGGAATTTACTTTCATGTTGGGATAATGTGAAATGTCTTGAGGGGGGGTACCACTTGAGGATCTTTTGGACATGCATAGGTGGATGATTTATGTGAGGGTAATTAGTGGATTATAGACATGTGTGGTTGGATAATGATTTTAGCATGATGGTTATATCCATGCGGAGCTATTAATTGATACACATGTGGAACCACTATTTGTCACACTTTCTTTTATCTTTCATGAGGACATAAGCATGCTTGTATTGACATCTAGTTAGGCCATTTCTTATCGCTACACTATCATGTTGGAACTTGACTTAGGAGAAACCATGCTCGCTTCTTTCTCCTTATTCTTTAGTTAGGTGGTTCTTGTTGCTCGGGTTTGAGCAGGGGTACGGGATAGTGTAGCCGGGACCTTGTGGTCGGGGACAGGTGGTATTTGATTATGGGTTGTGGGGTATTGCGGCTACCGCGGATAGTAGGTGGTTGACCGGATACAGATTATTTTATCCGATTTTGGATTGGGGGTTATTGCGGCTACCGCGGATAGTAGGCGGTTGACCGGATGTCGGATGCGGGACATGATTGTGATTGTGGGTTATTTCCGTGACCGCGGATATTGGGCGGTTGACTGGGTGTCGGTTGTTGGGCTTGATTGTTGACAGTGGGTATTGCGGCAACCGCGGATATTGGGCGGTTGGCCGTATGTGTACTTATGCATCAGATTGGGGATCAGGGTTCTTTAGTGGAAGGTTTTGTTCCACTTGAGTATAGTTGTGATCCAGTCCTGCTTTTATGATACTTGTGACAGTGATTGAGTTTTATTATCACACCGACGCGGCTTTCTATGCCCGGTGATGCTTTCCTCGTGTGGGTCGCTCCCCTCGAGTTCCCCTCCGGAGCGTGGGGGTCAGACAGTGATGAGTTTTGCTGTCACATCGGCGCGGCTTATTTGCCCGATGATGAGAGCGGCAGCAGGAGTTTTGCTATCACATCGGCGCGGCTTTATTTGCCCGATGATGAGGGCGGCAGCAGGCAGCAGCAGTTTTTACTAGTTGATAGATTGGGTTACCGGGACAGTTTGATTACTGATGCATTTAGAGGCATAGTAGTGGTAGTTTCCTTTTTCAGCAGTTTTGTTGTTTACCACTCTTCTTCCCCTTTTTGCCTCTGGTAGACCTAGTGGGTGCGTCGGAGGTTGAGGCTTTACCCACTATGGGAGGCTACTGGTTTACTAGTAGTTCTCACCCCCATTCTTCTTTCCTCTTTGTCTTCTCATTTGTTTTGCAGTGTCTTCTGCGGGTGCTGATGGGTTTTCAGCGGTGGGTCGAGGAGGGAGGACGGCTGAGTAGATAGATCTCGAGGCAGGATGAGCGTGTTAGCTGGATTGTTGGTGTACCCTTTTTCCTCAGACGGCTGTATTTTACTTTTGGGTCTGGCTTTAGCCAGCTATTTGTATCTTTTTGGTGAGCTGGGAGAGACAGATGTATTATTTTTACTAATGTACTGTATTTTATTTCCAGCTTCAGTCTGAGATGTATTAGTTTTTAGTTCAACTCTGTTTTATGCTCTTTTTTGTTATCTCTTATATCTGAGCTGGTTATTGGCGCTTCGTGTACGCAGGAAATACCGTGTGCACGGCGGATCTGTAGATAGGCCCGAGTTCTGGTTTACACCCGGGGCGTGACACAACCGGCACCCGGTGCTCAGCTTTTACCTACTGGAAAGTTAAACATTGAGCCACAAATCTCCCAATATCCCTCTTCATACCATTCCACCAGAAGTGTGCCTTGAGGTCCCTATACATCTTAGTCCTACCAGGATGAAGGGTATAAGGTGTATAATGGGCCTCCCTCAAAATCTGCTCTCTGATCTCAGCATCCACTGGCACACATGCTCGGTCCCTGTACCTCAGTACTCCTGAAGCATCCACTGTAAAGTCCCCTGACTAGTCGCTCGGAATCTGATCTCTATTCCTGGTCAAATGGGGGTCCTCTGATCCTCTCCTGCAGAGTGGGCTGCACGACTAAAGACGTCAATCTAGCAGAGACCCTAGGGGACACAATCTCTATCTCGAGCCATCTCATCTCCTCTAATAGTGGCGCCTGGTCTGTGATCAACATGGACAAACTCTGCACCGCTCTCCTACTCAAGGCATCTGCAACCACATTAGCCTTGCCAGGATGGTAAAGGATATCCACATTAAAATCCTTTAACAACTCCAACCATCTACGCTGCCTCAAATTCAGCTCCTTCTGTGTAAACAGATACTTCAGGCTCTTGTGGTGAGTATAAATCTCGCAGTGCTCCCCATACAGATAGTGGCGCCATAACTTCAGTGCAAACACCACGGCAGCAAGCTCTAAGTCATAGGTAGGGTAATTCTTCTCATAATCCTTGAGCTGTCGAGATGCATAAGCAATTACCCTACCTTCCTGCATCAGCACGCAACCAAGTCCACTATTCGATGCATCACTATTAATCACATATCCTTTTCCCATAACAGGGAGGGAAAGGATAGGAGCCGACATCAATATTCTCTTCAAGTCCTCGAAGCTCCTCTGATAGTCCTCACTCCAGATAAACTTAATTCCTCTACGCGTCAACCGAGTGAGGGGTGTGGAGAGCTTCGCAAAGCCCTCCACAAACCGACGGTAGTAACCAGCTAAGCCCATTAAGCTGCGCACATCGGAAATGGTCGTCGGTCGGGGCCAATCCCGGACTGCCTCAATCTTCGCCGGGTCCACTGCCACACCTGTGGCGGAAATCACATGGCCCAAGAAAACCACCTTCCGGAGCCAAAACTCGCACTTAACCAAGTTGGCATACAACTTCTTCTCTCGCATAAGTTGCAGCACGATCCTCAAGTGCTCCTCATGCTCAGCATCGTTCCGGGAGTAAACCAGGATATCATCGATGAACACCACCACGAACCGATCCAATTATGGTCGAAATATCCTATTCATCAAATCCATAAATGCGGCAGGAGCATTAGTTAGTCCAAAAGGCATAACTGTAAACTCATAATGCCCATACCGTGACCTGAAAGCGGTCTTCGGAATATCCTCGGTCTTCACTTTCAATTGGTGGTAACCAGACTGTAAATCAATCTTGGAGAAGACACAAGACCCTTGCAGCTGATCGAACAGATCATCAATGCGCGGCAACGGGTACTTGTTCTTGATGGTCACTTTATTCAATTCTCGATAATCCACATAGAGCTGAAGTGAACCATCCTTCTTCTTCACGAATAGCACCGACGCTCCCCAAGGCGACACACTCGGCCTAACAAAGCCCTTATCCATCAAGTCCTGAAGTTGCGCCTTTACCTCTCGCAGCTCAGCCGGTGCCATCCGGTAAGGAGCCTTTGTAATGTTATGACTTTTCGTATAATATTTTACCCACCTGCCAATAAAGTACTTATTAGAAAAACTGAATTATCGAGTGTTCTTAAGTAGACCGTCGTGCTGCACGGGTATTTTTCTATGAAAGGGCTCGAAAAACGATGACCGACGGTGCGATCGGATCCGAAATCCGACCTAGGGACCTCCCGGAATAGGGTTTTTAGGGTCGCGGTGACTTAGCGCGCATCGGAATCCGTGCAAAATATCTGGCACGCTTTCTGAGGAAATGTGGGATTATCTCGTGTAATTAAATAATTATTAATTAGTTCATATATACCGGATGTGGGTTTTATTCGTACGTACTAAGAGGAAATCCCACTTTTCGCAAAAGAGAAACCCTAGCCGGAGAGAAAGAGAAAGAAAAGAAAAGAACGAAACCCTAACCGGAGGAAAAAGAGAAGAGAGAGGAAGGAAGCAGAAGAGTCCGATCGCCCCGATCAACGTGCTGGAAACGGGAGCGCGAGCGGATCGTCTTCCCCGACGGAATCACGGTAAGCGAAGTTTATTTTACGGTGCGGTTTGGGGTTTTTCGTGTCTTTTCTTAAGTCATCGTCGCCGCCTCCGTCGCCGTTGTCATCACCGCCGCCGCCGCCGCTCCGCGCGACCAAACGCCGCGCAGGGCGCCATCCATAGATGGCGGCACCCGCGCGGGTAAGGGCCGCGTGGGGCACCGCCCGCAGGCGGCGCCTGCGCGGGCAAGTGCCGCGTGGGCGCCACCCACAGGCGCGCGCGCCGCGTGGCCTTGTGCCGTGCGGGGCGGCGCCCGCGGGCGGCGGCGCCCGCGCGGGTAGGCGCCGCGCGGGCGCCACCCGCAGGTGCGTGCGCTGCGCAGCCTTGTGCCGCGCGGGGCGCCGCCCGCAGGTAGCGCACGCCGCGCGGCCTCGTGCCGCATGGGGCGCCATGTAATATCACAGTTTTTATGTAACGTTTTACCCTCTTGCTAATAAAACTTAAGTTATGGAAAATTGAATTAACGGGTTTACTTAAGTTGATAATCTTGAGGTGCAGGTATTTTTCTATGAAAGAGCTCGAAAAACGGTGAACGGCGGTGCAACCGGATCCGGATTCCGACTTATAGACTTGAGGTGCGGGTATTTTTATGTGGAAGAGCTCGAAAAACGGTGAATGGCCGTGCGACCGGATCCGGATTCCGACATATGGATCCCCCAGAAAGGGGAAATTAGGATCGCGGTAACCGTTGGGTTCATCGAAATCCGTGTAGGTGATTATTCACGCTTTTCGAGGAGATAAGGAATTATCTTTAAAGAATTATCTTTAGAGAATTATCCTGAAGGAATTATCTTTAAGGAAATATCTTTAAGAAAATATATCTAAGGGAATATCTCTAAGGAATTATCTTTAAAAAATTATTTTCAAGAAATTATCTCTAAGGAATTATCTCTAAGGAATTATCTCTAAGGAATTATCTCCAGGGATTAATTAAATAAATAATTAGAGATTGAAATACCCGATGTGGATTTTGACGGTACGTACATATGAAAAGGGAAAATAAAAGAAATAAATTAATAATAAGATTTATTTCTTCTCCGTATACCGAAAGGAAAACCCTAGTTTTAAAAGATCGCCTCCTCAAACCCTTCCCTCTTGTGCGTGCCGAAAACCAAACGAAACCCTAGTTCGAAAAGAGAGAAAAGAGAAAAGAAAAGGAAACCCTAACCGGAGGAACAAGAAATAGAGAAGGAGGAAGCGAAGGAACCCCATCGCCCCGATCGACGTGCCGGAGACCGGAGAACGAGACATCACCGCCATCGGAGGGCAGATCCGGATTCTCACCACCGCAAAGAACGGAGATCGGGATCGCGTTGCCTCCTCCATCGGAGTAAGGTTAGGAATCGTTATTTCTCCTTCGTCGGTTTAATCGTGGGTTTTTCCGTGTTCTTTGAGATCGGTTTAATTGGTAATTTGATCACGGGTTTTTGATTGGTTTTGATCGGTGATTTGTTCATGTTCTTGACCGTGTTTGATCGATGGTTTTTAATCGGTCTTGATTGGAGGTTTGATCGGGTTTCCGATCGATGTTTCGTTGGTCTCCGATCAATGGTTTTATCATTAGAGTTGCCGCGGATTTGTTTGGGTTATTTTGGTGTTCCGTTGGAGCATAGGGGAATTAACGGGAAGCCGCCGCCACCGTTGTTAAACGGGAGGCCGCCGCCGCCGTTATCATGTTCACGAGGTCGTCGCTGCAGCCGCCGGGGTCGCGTGGTCGCAACCGGAGCCGGAAAAGACGACGAAATCGAAAAATTAAAACAAAATCCAGGATTTACTGTTCATGGAGCCCAGCCCGTAGGCGCGGTCCACGCCCGGGGCGTGCACCCGGCGCACGCCTCCGCAGCCCGAAGGCGCAGACCCGGCGCACGGGCGCGTATGCCAGCCCAGCCCGCAGGCGCGGTCCATGCCTGGGCGTGCACCCGGTGCTGCCGCCGCGACCGGGAACTGGTGAACCCGACGCGCGCCTTTTGCCCGTGCGCGGCCCGACCCAAGTCGCTACGGTCTACCGCACAGCGCGCGCCCGGTCTGCAACGCCGCCACCCTTGGCCGCAGACCCGGTCCACGCCCAGCTTCGTGCACCAGCCCCCAACGGAAGAGTCCGGTAGCTCCGTTTTCGGTCCGTTTCGCCTCGTTTTTGAGTGTTTTTTACCACGACGATATTTTTAACAACGATGTAGTTCTTTCGGGTCATGGGCCGAACCCGGTCTGTAGTGGCCCAGGTTCCCATGCAACCTTTTTCCGGTGAATCCATTGTTAGAACACCTAGTGATGGTGTATCTGGCCCATAGTGCATCAAAGCGATGCCACAGATGGACCTTGTGTGAGATCTTTAGCTGTGTTGGCCTTCGGCTACATTTGCCGAAATTTTGAAATGGTTTTTGGCCAAACAGAAGTTGGAAATGGATTCAGCGCGGAAAAACGCTTGAAAACGACTATTTGCTTGTTTGATTATGAGTCCGGATGCCCAAAAAGGACTCCCGGAAGTTTTTATTGGCTTTTGGTGCATGGGAGGGGCCATGGACCGGCGCAGAGACACGTGGCGCCGCCTGTCATTGGCCGGTTTTCAGCGCTCGGTCGACAGAGCATCGCGGCTGGGTGCACAGACCCGGCGCAGGGACACGTGGCGCCGCCTGATTGGCGGGCTCAAGGTGCGCGGTCTACCGGTCGAACGCGGCGGTGCATGGACCAAGGAGGGGGACGCGTGGCAGCCTCCGGTTGGTCGGTGCACGCGGCACGGTCGACGGAATCCCGAAGTAGGGTGCGTGGACCGGGTGTAGTGGACAGGTGTCACCATTTGATTCGCGGGCGCATCAGGCGCGGTGCACGGGATAAATGGCCGGCGGCTCGGGGTGCGTGCGCGCGTGGGGGGCATGCCGCGCGACCGGCGAGGCGGCGACCGGTCGGCGGGTTCCCCGGGTTGGACACGTGGCGCCCGCTCATTGGTGGGCGCCAACCACCCCCTTTGACCGGGTGGGGCCACGTGGCCGCAACGGGGTGGCCCGCGCGGCTGTCCCCTGTTTGCGGGCTACGTGGCATCACCTGGGTGTTTCGGGCGCGCACAGTTTTGGGCCGGGCCAAACACTGTAGCAGCCCGAAACTTTCGGGCGCCCGAAATTGGGGCCCAAAAGCCCAATGCTTGCTTTTTTTGGGATTTTTCCGGGTTGAGGTCTATAAATAGGCCCTTTGCACACCGAATTGAGGCTTTTCCCGAGCTCTCTGGACTTAGCACCCTTCACCAAAGTTGTTGCTCACCTTGTTGTGCATCTTGCGAAGGAAGCTTGGATTTTTTGGAGGCCGCAGCGTCGGCGACTTCGGCATCGTAGCGCAGAGCGACGATATTCCATTGGAGGCCCGTTATCATCGTACTTCAGTCTGAGAGGTCCACAGACCTACCCCAACTGTATTTTTCGACAATTTTGATGGAGTTGGATCCAAGAGAGGTAGACCTATGTTTTTTGTATTGATCACTTTCCTCGCAACTGAGCTTTTATAGGGGTTCCTGGTACGTTTTTAACCCTCTTTGCCGCTAGGTTTTCATCTTGACAGCAGCACATTGCCTGAATTTTATCTCCACGCTCGAGCATCGGATCATGACGAGCCTATACACTTTTTTCATCTTCTCGTCGCGAGGATTATCATCGTATTTTTCTTTGATTTTTCTGAGACTTTCCCAGAGGTATATTTTTCTCCCTTTATCTGTGCATGGGATTATAATTGTGTGGTTGTGAGGTTTTGCGCACCTGTGTTTTGGAATTTGTAACTCGGCCTTCGGGGCACGGAATTGGACGTGCAGGTACCTGTTTCGAAGGTCTCGACGCGCCGATCACAGTAGTATTTTTCCCGGATTTTTCGGAGCCCTTTTTGTAGGTGAACAATTAGCATCTTTGAGGCTGAATTTCAGATTGTGATTACTTGGTAAAATTTTGGAATAAAGTGTAATTGTAAGCCTTGTGTTGTACCCAGGAGGGTTTGCGGGTATTGCTGGACCCGTTGGATCTGGAGTTATTGATTTTTTGGTATTTTCAGCTGTGGGACTTTGGATAGTTCAGCTCTTCAGGTGGGTTGCCTCGTCTTCAAGATCTACGGATTGCACATTAATTCTATATGTGTAGGAACTTGCATGATTGGAATAGTATATTGATAGCATGCTAGTCTGTAAAAATTGATGTTCCTGATGTATTCAGATGATCATGTGATTTATTGTTTTCCTACAACTTGTTAATTATTGTTATCTTGGAACTTGACCTAGCACCCCCGCCATATGCAGCATGTTCAGCCAGACTGTAGAAAACTCCAACTTGGGCTAGGTTTTTATTGCTCTAGACATTCCCACACCATTATTCTATATTTCATTCTGGACTTAGAGTTTTCCTCGCCCGGGTAGTGGGCCGAGAGGTCGGGTTGTTGTGCGATGCATTTACATTATTGTCTGGGGACCGAGTGGAGTCTGATAGCAGTCTGTAAATCAGGGTTCTTTTGGGAGCCGTCAGAGTGACAGTGGGTCTCGGCTGTGTAGTTTTCCAGCCTGTTAGTGAGACAGTGTTTTGTTGGTTACATCCGATCTTGTTGATCGAGGATTTGGATTATAGCCTGCATGAGCCACATTTGAGCTCGACAGAGATGCGCGGATACTTTCCTCGGTGGGGTCGCGCCCCTCGAGTGCCACTCCGGAGTTGGGCCTGATACTTCTATCGCGACTTGTCGATGCAGTCCCTCTGGCTGGGCCAGTTTTGGCAGTCATGGACGCCCTACGTAAGTCCGGTCCTCCGTGGATGTAACGGCAGTAGGTAGGCGCAGGTTTGACTGGACCCGAGGAGGCAATCAGTATAGATTGGGTGATCTGAGTTGAGAGTTAGTAGATGCACCATATTTCTTTCTGTTTCCACTCCTTGAGCATCTAGATAGAGGCATAGTAGCTGTAGAGTTTACTTTTCCAGCTTTTCCTTTCACCACTGCATTTGTTACTTTATGCCTCTAGTAGACTTAGTGGGCAGACCGTCGGGCTTGTTGGCGGTACCCACTGAGAACTACTGTGGGATGTAGTTCTCACACCCGCCGTGGTGTTTATTTCCCCAGGGACTTCTGCTCCTGTTCCTGCTGCTCCAGTTGCTGATCCTACTTCTTCAGATCGAGGTAAGGGAGTCGCGAGATAGATCCCTACCGGTCGTCCCTTGAGAGAGTAGATGTACCCCCTTTTCAGTTTTTGTGAGTTATATGTTTAGAGACTTTTGTAGTGAGGTATAGAGTTGTACTCTTCTTCTGCTTTTGAGAGACTTTATGTATTTGAGGTGAGGACTGTGTTCTATATTGTTGGAGTTGTATTTGTTTTCTTTTCAGCATTTTACTTTTCAGCTCTGATATCTGCTAGTATAGTTGATCTTTTTGCAGGTTAGTCGCTACGTCTATACGGGGCTTCCCGTATGGGCGGCGGATCTGTTGGCGAGCCCGGGTCGCAGTTTCGACCCCGGGGCGTGACGGATTAGAGTGGTATCAGAGCCTAGGATGTAGGTCATTGGGGGCTTAAAACCCTAGGCTTGTGGTTGGACCCTAGGATGACTTACGTGAGAGCCGTAAATTTTTTTAGCGAGAGTCCCGATTGGGTTCCTAACTCTCCCAAAGGATGGGATGAGTGATTGACATGCCTTCCTTCGGTGGCAACTATGTTGGCTGCAGACAACATAGTACTACTGGAAGGGGGACATGCCTTTGACTTTCGCTAGATTGGGTCGAGTGCTGATTTGGGTACTGATTGTTCTTTTTGTTCCTCAGGTGAGTGATGCCTCCGCGACGCAGGATGTCGACGCGTTCACAGCCTTCTTCCTCTGAGCCCGAGCAGGAGGACTCGGGACAGGGACAGCAGAGTGAGGTTCAGGAGCTTCAGGCCCAGATGACATTGATGTCTGAGGCTGTTCGGCGCCAGGAGGAGACTTCACAGCGCCAGGAGGAGGCTGTTCGACGCCAGGAGGAGACTTCACGGCACCAGGAGGAGGCTTCACGGCGCCAGGAGGAGGCCATGGGTCGGTTGATGGTCATGATGGAGCAGAGGGCGCAGCCGGTTGTAGCACCCCCAGAGAGTTCACCTGTGCCTTCTTCGCCAGTTGTGGCCCCCTTATTATTCAGACAGCACCGGCAGTTCCTGTTGAGCCGGTTTCCAACAGACCACCGTCTGGGTCGACGGGACCTTTGACTCCAGCTGAGCAGCGTGAGGTGGTTGATATGTTGATGAGGTTCCGTCAGTTCGATCCGCCACGTTTTTCTGGACTGAGTGCGGAGCCGTGGTAGGCTGAGTCGTGGATCACAGCTATGGAGCGACACTTTGAGAGCTTGTTCATTGAGGAGCGGTTTCGGGTCCTCTTGGCGACAAACTTCTTGGAGCGCAACGCCGAGGCTTGGTGGCGGCGTGTACGACCTGCTGGTCCGCCTGGGACGCAGCTTCTTACTTGGGCAGAGTTCCGCAGTCTTCTTCTTGGGGCTTTCTTTCCGGAGAGCGTCCGTCAGAGGTTGGAGGAGCAGCTGAAGAATCTCCGCCAGGGAGATCGGCCTGTGCATGAGTACATTGTTGATTTCAACCGGCTATTGGCTTGTGTACCTCACGTGGCCAGGGATGAGGCTCACCGGATATACATGTTTGAGCGAGGGCTGCGCCGGGACATTTATCAGTTTGTTCGCTCACTCAGATTGCGGACTTTGGAGGCCTCTATGGAGCAGGCACTCTATGTTGAGCGTGGAGAGGCGGTGATGGAGGAGGTGGCTCCAGCCCCCGCAGTGATTCCAGGGGCGAAGCGCCCAGCACCGATGGATGAGGGGCAGTCGAGTCGACAGGGACCCCCGAGACCTCCGCGATTCCATCCTTAGGGTCGTGGATTTCAGGGGCGCCAGAGGTCTGGAGCATCTCATCAGTCTCAGCAGCAGCAGCAGCATCGTCGACCGCCTCGACAGCAGCAGCCTTCGCAGCAGCAGCAGACCTCGCAGCAGCCACGCCCGGATCGATGTGTTATTTGTGGAGGGCCGCACCTACCGATTCAGTGTCCTCAGAGGCAGGGCCGTTGTTTCCGTTGCGGGCAGACAGGCCATTTTCAGAGTTCGTGCCCCCGAGCAGGCCTTCCAGTTCCTTCCTCAGCTTCAGCACCCTCTGTTCCTCATCAGTTGGCAGGACCTTCTGCGGCCTACGGTAGGCCCGATCATGCTTCAACTTCCTCGCGACAGCCAGAGCGATGACCCTCAGCACCGAGCGGGCGAGTCTATGCCGCTCAGGTTGAGGATGCTTCAGCGGCGGATCACGTCGTCACAGGTATTATTTTGATTTCTGCAGTTCATACTCGAGTTTTTTTTTATACCGGTGATTCGCACTCATTCATTAGTAGAGCATCTGCATCCCTACATGGTATAGAGGTAGTTTCTTTATCGCATGCATTAGAGGTTCAGATTCCAGATCATGGCTTGCATGTCGAGGAGTGTTGTAGGGATTGCCCTGTACAGTTGGGACCCTGGATTTTGCCGGCAGACTTGCTTGTCTTGCGGCAGCTCGAGGATTTCGATGTTGTACTTGGCATGGATTGGTTGTCGCGGTATTTTGCCACCATAGACTGTAGAGAGAGGACCATGACCCTCCGCGAGCCGGGACAGGAGGAGTTTGTTTTCAGAGGCTGACAGAGCTCCTTGTTTGCAGTGACTATTTCTTCGGCGAGGGCTAGGCGGATGATGAGCAGAGGCTGCACCGCTTTCTTGGCGACGATTGTGGAGGTGCCTATGGCGGCACTGGGGCTCGAGGATATTCCTATTGTCCGCGAGTTTCCAGATGTGTTTCCCCAAGAGTTGACGACTTTGCCGCCGGAGAGAGAGATAGAGTTTGTGATTGATGTGGTTCCTGGAACCGCACCAATCTCAAAGGCACCTTATAGGATGGCACCTGCCGAGTTGAGGGAATTAAAGGCTTAGCTATAGGATCTGATGGACAGGGATTTTGTTAGGCCCAGTGTTTCTCCATGGGGAGCGCCAGTGTTATTTGTGAAGAAGAAGGATGGGTCGCTTCGATTGTGTGTGGATTACAGGGAGCTGAACAAAGTGACCATCCGGAACAAGTATCCTCTACCACGGATAGATGATTTGTTCGATCAGTTGCAGGGAGCTTCAGTGTTCTCGAAGATTGATCTCCAGTCAGGTTACCACCAGCTGAGGGTGAGGGCCGAGGACATCCCCAAGACGGCTTTTAGATCCAGGTATGGGCATTATGAGTTCACTGTTATGCCTTTTGGTTTGACTAATGCCCCTGCTGCATTTATGGATTTGATGAACCGGGTGTTCCAGCCATACTTGGACCAGTTTGTGGTTGTATTCATCGATGACATTTTGATCTACTCCCGGAGTGATGTGGAGCATGAGGAGGACTTGAGGATAGTGCTGCAGCTTCTGTGAGAGAAGAAGCTGTATGCCAAGTTTAAAAAGTGTGAGTTCTGGCTCCGGGAGGTTGCATTTTTGGGCCATGTCGTATCAGCCGCAGGAGTGGCAGTCGACCCGACGAAGATTGATGCTGTTCGGGATTGGCCGAGACCGACGATGGTTACAGAGGTTCGGAGCTTTCTGGGCTTGGCAGGCTATTACCGTCGGTTTGTAGAGGGCTTTGCGAAGCTCTCTACCCCCCTGACCAGTTTGACTAGGAAGGGGACGAGGTTTGTTTGGACTGAGCAGTGCCAGCAGAGTTTTGAGGAGCTGAAGAGGAGATTGATTTCAGCACCAGTTCTTGCATTGCCAGTGATGGCAGATGGATTCGTGATTTATAGTGACGCCTCTCACAGCGGATTGGGATGTGTTTTGATGCAGCATGGTAGGGTAATTGCTTATGCTTCACGCCAATTAAAGGATTATGAGAAGAATTACCCTACTCATGATTTGGAGCTTGCAGCTGTGGTGTTCGCGTTGAAGTTGTGGCGGAATTACCTCTACGGTGAGCACTGCGAGATTTATACTGATCATAAGAGTTTGAAGCACTAGTTTACTCAAAAGGAGTTGAATTTGAGGCAACGCCGGTGGTTGGAGTTGCTAAAGGACTATGATGTGAGCATCCTTTATCATTCCGACAAGGCCAATGTTGTAGCAGATGCTTTGAGTTGGAGGTCAGTGCAAAGTTTGAGTATGTTGATCACACAGCAGGCACCGCTTGTTGAGCAGATGAGGCGGCTACAGATTTAGGTGGTATCCCCTGGGGTCTCTGCTAGACTTATGTCTATGGTCTTGCAGCCCACTCTGTTGGACAGGATTAGGGAGACACAGAGTGAGGAACCCCACTTGACGAGGATCAGATCACAGATTCAGGCAGATCAGATAGGGGATTTTACAGTGGATAGCTCGGGAGTACTGCGGTACAGGGACCGAGTGTGTGTGCCTACGGATCCTGAGATCCGAGACCAGATTTTGAGGGAGGCCCATTATATACTTTATACCATTCATCCTGGTGGTACTAAGATGTATAAGGACCTCAAGGCACATTTTTGGTGGTCCGGAATGAAGCGGTACATTGGGAGATTTGTGGCTCACTGTTTAACTTGCCAGCAAGTGAAGGCAGAGCACCGGGTTCCTGCTGGCAAGTTGCAGAGTCTTCCAATTCCCGAGTGGAAGTGGGACCATATCACTATGGATTTCGTCACTGGACTGCCGAGGGCGCAGAGTGGAGCCAACGCGGTTTGGGTTATTGTGGATAGACTCACCAAGTCTGCACATTTCTTGCCTGTACAGATGACTTGGCCGTTGGAGCGACTTGCGCAGTTATATTTGGATGAGGTGGTGAGGCTACACGGTGTACCCGCCTCGATTGTATTAGATAGGAACCCGAGGTTTGTATCACACTTTTGGGGGAGTCTACAGTCAGCCTTGGGGACCCAGCTCAGGTTTAGCATTGCATTCCACCCACAGACTGATGGCCAGTCCGAGCGCACCATTCAGACCCTCGAGGATATGTTGAGAGCGTGCATTATGGATTTTGGAGGGGGGTGGTACCGACACTTACCATTGGTTGAGTTTGCGTACAATAACAGCTATCAGGCGAGCATTCAGATGGCTCCGTTTGAGGCGTTGTATGGACGCAAGTGTCGGTCGCCCTTGTATTGGAGTGACGTGGGTGAAAGGAGGACTTTGGGACCGGATTTACTATTGGAGGCTGAGGAGAAAGTCAGATTAGTTCGCCGGCATCTTGAGACAGCCCAGAGTCGTTAGAGGAGCTACGCTGATACTCGACGGCGAGACCTAGAGTTTCTGATTGGTGATCATGTCTTTTTTAAGGTCTCGCCTTCGAAAGGGGTCCGGAGATTTGGAGTTCGTGGGAAGCTTAGTCCCCGATTTATTGGACCCTTCGAGGTACTTGACAGAGTTGGCCCTGTGGCTTACAGAGTTGCCCTTCCTCCATGCCTGGCCGGAGTTCATGATGTCTTCCACGTCTCGGCTCTGAGGAGATATGTTTTCGACCCTTCGCACGTGATTGACTTCACTTCTTTGGAGATCGGCGAGGACCTGGTATATAAGGAGCGCCCGTTGCGAATTCTTGCACGTGAGGTGAGGGAATTGCGCAACCGGGCCATTCCGTATGTGAAGATCTTGTGGAGCAATCACGAGGAGCGGGAGGCTACTTGGGAGCTAGAGGCAGTGATGAGAGATACCTACCCCTTTCTGTTCGAGACTTCCGGTTGAGGTACGTCTGTTTTGTTTTCTTTGTTTCGGGGATGAAACTTTCTTTTAGTGGGGGAGGATGTAGTGGCCCAGGTTCCCATGCAACCTTTTTCTGGTGAATACACTGTTAGAACACCTAGTGATGGTGTATCTGGCCCATAGTGCATCAAAGGGATGCCACAGATGGACCCTGTGTGATATCTTTAGCTGTGTTGGCCTTCGACTACATTTGCCGAAATTTTGAAAAGGTTTTTGGCCAAACAGAGGTTGGAAATGGATTCAGAGCAGAAAAACGCTTGAAAACGGCTATTTGCTTGTTTGATTATGAGTCCGGATGCCCAAAAACGGACTCCCGGAAGTTTTTATTGGCTTTTGGTGCATGGGAGGGGCCGTGGACCGCCGGCATGCCACATGGCGGCCTATCATTGGCCGGTTTTTAGCGCTCGGTCCACAGAGCGTCGCGGGTGGGTGCACAGACCCTGACAGGGACACGTGGCGCCGCCTGATTGGCGAGCTCAAGGTGCGCGGTCTACCGGGCGAGCGCGGCGGTGCATGGACCAAGGCGGGGGACGCGTGGCAACCTCTGGTTGGTCGGTGCATGTGGCGCGGTCCATGGAATCCCGAAGTAGGGTGCGTGGGCCGGGTGTAGGGGACACGTGTCACCATTTGATTCGTGGGCGCATCAGGCGCGGTGCACGGGATAGATGGCCGGCGCCTCGGGGTGCGTGCCCGTATGGGGGGCATGCCGCGCGACCGGCGAGGCGGCGAACGGTCGGCGGGTTCCCCGGGTTGGACACGTGGCGCCCGGTCATTGGCGGGCGCCAACCACCCCCTTTGACCGGGTGGGGCCACGTGGCCGCAACGGGGTGGCCCGCGCGGCTGTCCCCTGTTTGCGGGCTACGTGGCATCACCTGGGTATTTCGGGCGCGCACAGTGCTGGGCTGGGCCCAACACTGTAGCAGCCCGAAAATTTCGGGCGCTCGAAATTGAGGCCCAAAAGCCCAATGCTTGCTTTTTTTGGGATTTTTCCGGGTTGAGGCCTATAAATAGGCCGTTTGCACACCGAATTGAGGCTTTTCCCGAGCTCTCTGTGTTACGGAATTTGTGTTGGCGTAATTTCGTGATAGGTTCAAGTCTTGAAGATTGAAGGTGAAGAAGGTTGGATCATTTAACTCAATCTCAAGAAAGAAGAATTCAAAAGGATCAGGTATGTTTAACTAAAGATTTTTGGTTATCCGAATACTTCTTGTAGTGTAGAAACACCTGGAAGAATTTTTCATTGCATAAAAATCAAAAACTGGACATGGGACATGTTCAGGATCCGGATCAGGCATTCCAATCCGGATCCCGAAGTGTAACGCCCCGGGGGTTTTATTTTAGCGGAAACGATACCTCAAAGTACGCGTGTAGTGCGTACAAATTTTTTCGTTTAAAAACCTCCTTCCCCGGCGCGTGCCCAGACCCGCCACATATACAGATTTACTCGAAAATCGGGCAGAGTCTCCTCTGTATATGCACGGCGTCGCGGCTGGTACAATAGTCGAACATAAGCAATCATTTTCCCATTTAATCACAACAGATCGAAGTTAGCATGATGCATGAAGACTAAACAATACCCGTGGCCAATCAAGTTGAAAGGATAAACTCACAGTTTTGAAAGCAGGTCCACACGACCCAAGGTTTTGAAGCCAGTTTGAAAAGATGCCATAAATCCACAGGGTTTGGAAAACAGGTCCACACGACCCAGATTTTGAAAGATAGTTTTCGAAGTTCTTTTCTTTTCTAGTTATGTTGCTTTGAAAACGGCCAAACGGAAACAATAAAGGAAACAGTAGTGCATAAGCAGAAAGAAAGTACTCAACATCCACACGACTCCACAAGGGTATCGAGAACCACACAGTAACCTACAATACCGAATGAAATGCAGAGAAGGTAAATAAAACAGCATACTAGGGCTCCCTCAGACCGACTGCTACCAACCCGGCCTCACCGTCGCCTACCTCTACCCCCTGGAGGTACCTGTCACAGAGTGGGTAGTCAGCGACACTATCATAAAAATAGTACTAAAGCAGTAAAGTAATACCAAGCCACAAAAGTAAGACTAGCTGGCACAACCGCTCTACTCGTAACGGTAACTCGCATCCACCTGTACCACCTGTAACACCTGCAACCCCGGTATCACCTGTAACACCTGACCGCATCGGGATCCAATCCCGGCGGTCTCACACCTGACCACATCGAGAGCTGGTATGATCGCATCCACCTGTACCACCTGTAACACCTGCAACCCCGGTATCACCTGTAACACCTGACCGCATCGGAATCCAATCCCAGCGGTCTCACACCTGACCACATCGGGATCCAATCCCGGTGGTCTCACACCTGACCACATCGGGATCCAATCCCGGCGGTCTCACACCTGACCACATCGGGATCCAATCCCGGCGGTCGCACCGCTCGCACCTCGCTGCCTCAAACCCCACAACTAATAAGGGGCCCCCCACTACGTCACCTCGTGGGGTAACACGGGTCAAAGACCGCCTTTCCGGAAAAGAGCACCCTTTGCGGTGGCCAAACTGCGGGTGCGCGTGTCGCAACTCGAGCATAAGTAACCAAGTAACTAAGTAACCAAGTAACCAAGTACACGGGGTAAGGTAGTACATCATAGAAACCGTCAGTGTTAGTACCGATTACCAATAAAAAGTCCCTTTTGGATTACCAACACAATACTTAGCCTCGACCGTAAACCCACCTTGTTGTCGTGCTCCTGACTGATGTAAGGTTCTCTCGCGTCTCGGGTGCCCGCCCGGACCTACACGAATCTCGGTTGTCGGAGGGAAAGGTGATCCGATCCTGCGAGTTCGGCTACAAGGAATGTGAGGACGTCTCCCTCTCCTTCCTTGGTCTCGCCGCTTGGATCCTCCGCGCAATCGGTGAGGAAGCAGAAGGGTTCGGTTGAGAAACTGAAAGGTTGGGGAATTGGGGTTTCGTACGCAGGGGACTTGTGGGGAGTGGGGAATTGGGGTTTCGTACGCAGGGGACTTGTGGGGAGTGGGGAATTGTGGGAAGATGCGGGTAGTTAAGGGGAGTGGGTAGTTATGGGAGTTACGGGTAGTTAAGGGGAGTGGGGAGTTGCGGTTAGTTTAAGGGGAGTGGGTAGTTATGGGAGTTGCGGTTAGTTAAGGGGAGTGGGTAGTTAAGGGAAGTGGTGGGTAGTTAAGGGGGAGTTGCGGGTAGTTATGGGAAGTGGTGGGTAGTTAAGGGGGAGTTGCGGGTAGTTATGGGAAGTGGTGGGTAGTTATGGGAAGTTGTACGACGGGGAAAAACGGGAACGGTTAAGTTGGCGGGATGGGAATGAACCCAAATCAAGTCAAATGCGGGTAATTAGTTGGGTGCGAACCAGGGTCCGGTCTACCCGAAAAACCGCGTTGACCACCTGAACCGTTAGCTACCTTCCGGAATTTATTCCGGGAGATTCCGGCGTCGGAATTCAAAACTGATTTCGCCGCCGTTCTCCGTTTCGCGAGCTCTATTAACTAAAAATACCCGCGGGCCCCGACGGTCTGCCCGGAAACAAGGAATTATTCGATCGCCCTCCAGCCCCCGAAACGAAATGCGGAATAAACGAAATCAAAACGGAAACCGTAGATCGAGGTACCACCAAATAAATAAAATAATCCACTAACGTAAAAAGATGAAAGGTCCGATCATCGCAGGATCCCGTCCGATCACCTCGAAAAGCGTGCCAGCCACTTAGCACGGGTTTCGATGCACCACTCAAAGCAAATGCTTTGACCCCCATTCCGGGAGATCCGTAAATCGGAAACCGAATCCGTTCGCTTTGCCGTCCTTCATTTTTCGAGCTCAATCACAGAAAAATACTCACGGTCCAGGCCAGTCCATTGCAGAAACATAGTGAAAGGTTTTCCTAAGTCCCGTCAAAATAAAAGGGAGGCATACAAGGGCAAGGGAACGCCAGGACTCTACATCACTCACCACTTAAAAGAAGTTTCGTCCTCGAAACTTAATCCTGGTCCCCACGAGTAATTCTGGGTAGCACTCCCTCCTCTCTGACGCCTGTTCCCAAGTCGCTTCACGTTCTCCCTGGTTGCTAAGATCCGCACCGGTGTTCCGTCGAAGCTCAGGTCCTCTCTAAGCTCAAAAACGGTGACTATCCATCACCAAAATCAAGTATGCAGGTTCAGAGCACATCTTCGAGAATCCGGACCACACGCTCGGACTGTCCGTCGTTCTGGGGTGAAACGCCGTGCTGAAGTGTGGGTTAGTCTCCAGGGCTTGTTGTAGACTTTGCCGAAGTTTCGACACCAGCCGAGTGACTCTAGTCCCCGTCGTACGGGTGGGTGGAAAAAAAAGAGTCGACTTCGTCAGTCGATCCACTGTGACTCAAACCGCATCGTGCCCTCGATGCGATGCGGAAAACCCGTGACGAATTCTATGCTGATTCTCTCCCATTTCCACTCTGGTACCGGTAGAGATTGCAGTTTTCCCTGCTGAGCGCTGATGTTCGAACTTTACTTGTTAACCATCTAAACAGCGGGTAGTGAACTGGATTACATCCCCCCTTTGGTTTAGTCCACCAAGAATTCTTCTTTGAGGTCCCTGTATATCTTCGTGTCACCTGGACGCGCTGCATAAGGGGCGCGGTGTGCCTTGGACAGAATTTCCTTCCTAAATTCTGGGGGTATCCGGCACACAATTTCGCCCGCGGAACCGTAGGGTGTCATCGCCTTCCAATGAAAAGTCCCCTTCCTGATCCGGTGAGATCTTGTCTTTTACGAGCTGTAAGTGCGAGTCCGCCTGCTGTTCCTCTCGAATCTTTTCCAACAGTGTTGGTTTGACCACCAGAGTTAGAAGTTGCGCAACCGTGCCTGCGGGCACTACTTCCAACCCTAGTCGTGAAAATTTCATGATCAAGTTGCTCTGTTCAGTCCTCGCACCTACCGATCCTCCCTACAATCGCCCCATCCTGCTCAAAATGTCCGCTACCACGTTTGCTTTCCCGGGGTGATATTGGATCGTAATTCATCAATAATTCAAAACACCGCTTCTGATGTCGTCGTTGGGGGTTGGTGACACCTTGTCTGCTACAGTCGCGGTAGTGGCTACTCCCGCGAAGTTCCTCCTCCGGGGTTTTGAGCAGACCAACAAACTAGGTAGAGTTCTCTCCTCAAAACACTTGTAAGGGATTCCTACCTAGCGTTCACAACTCCTCAGGCGGACTAGGGGAGTAACCCCACTCCTATCCTATATAACCCTCCCCCCCCGACACAACCGTACCGTACGCGGAGGAAGAAAAAGACAGAAACGGAAGATGGGAATCGATGCCTAACCAAAGAAAAACGATAAAGGGGACAAAAGAAAATATATATACACCTGCTCTAGGCTTCCGCATCACTGCTCCCCGGGGCGGCTGGGGAGGTCCGTCCACAACCTTTGGGCCAGCTACGTTCGACGTGGCGGGGTGGGGTCTCGGTATCGGAAGAATCCGTCAGGCGTAGGTCGTCGGGTCTCGGAGCCGGGGGTCTGGTGACGCCCGGCCTCCGGGGGCACTCGTAACGTGTGTGGCCCGGCCTGCCACACCGGAAGCAATGCTCATCCCGCCAAGGGCAATCCATCATCGGATGCGCACCGTCACAAATGACGCATGGCGTCGGTGGTGCAGGTCCCTCCCTCATCGCCTGCCCGGGTTTCGGCCCGTTCCTCTGGCGCTTGGTTGCTCTGCCGCACTGGTAGGGGCCCCCTGTCGGGCCGGGGTAGGGGTGTGCCCGTCGTGTACGCTCTAGTTCCGCGCGCACGGCCAAGTTGACCGCTCCCTGAAAGGTGGAAACGCCAGTCGGTGGTATCCCACGGGGGTTAACACCACCGGTGCCGTGCTGGGCGCGGTCGACACTCTCGAGCTCCTGAGTCAGTATACCCACGTGCTCCGCGAGAGTTAGCAATTGCCCAGCCACGTCGCGCAGCTGGTTGCGTAGTAAGCGGTTCGCCTCTGCCGCAAGGTCCATGTCTGGCAGTAGTTACCTATCCAAATCGGGCTTCTATCTGTGCTCACCAAGGAAACACATTAGTCCCAGCATACCAAGAAAACCGTGCGTAAATAATTCACACAAATTCCCCTTCCCCCACGTTCACTCACGTCCTACACCCTTACGTCCCACGCATTTCATTTATTCGTAGTTAAGTGTGATATCTCGGTGGATGTTGGGCCGTCACTGTTGTGATTAAAGCAAAGTCTCTGATACCATCTTAATCTGTCACGCCCCGGGGGTTTTATTTTAGCGGAAACGATACCTCAAAGTACGCGTGTAGTGCGTACAAATTTTTTCGTTTAAAAACCTCCTTCCCCGGCGCGTGCCCAGACCCGCCACATATACAGATTTACTCGAAAATCGGGCAGAGTCTCCTCTGTATATGCACGGCGTCGCGGCTGGTACAATAGTCGAACATAAGCAATCATTTTCCCATTTAATCACAACAGATCGAAGTTAGCATGATGCATGAAGACTAAACAATACCCGTGGCCAATCAAGTTGAAAGGATAAACTCACAGTTTTGAAAGCAGGTCCACACGACCCAAGGTTTTGAAGCCAGTTTGAAAAGATGCCATAAATCCACAGGGTTTGGAAAACAGGTCCACACGACCTAGATTTTGAAAGATAGTTTTCGAAGTTCTTTTCTTTTCTAGTTATGTTGCTTTGAAAACGGCCAAACGGAAACAATAAAGGAAACAGTAGTGCATAAGCAGAAAGAAAGTACTCAACATCCACACGACCCCACAAGGGTATCGAGAACCACACAGTAACCTACAATACCGAATGAAATGCAGAGAAGGTAAATAAAACAGCATACTAGGGCTCCCTCAGACCGACTGCTACCAACCCGGCCTCACCGTCGCCTACCTCTACCCCCTGGAGGTACCTGTCACAGAGTGGGTAGTCAGCGACACTATCATAAAAATAGTACTAAAGCAGTAAAGTAATACCAAGCCACAAAAGTAAGACTAGCTGGCACAACCGCTCTACTCGTAACGGTAACTCGCATCCACCTGTACCACCTGTAACACCTGCAACCCCGGTATCACCTGTAACACCTGACCGCATCGGGATCCAATCCCGGCGGTCTCACACCTGACCACATCGAGAGCTGGTATGATCGCATCCACCTGTACCACCTGTAACACCTGCAACCCCGGTATCACCTGTAACACCTGACCGCATCGGAATCCAATCCCGGCGGTCTCACACCTGACCACATCGGGATCCAATCCCGGTGGTCTCACACCTGACCACATCGGGATCCAATCCCGGCGGTCTCACACCTGACCACATCGGGATCCAATCCCGGCGGTCGCACCGCTCGCACCTCGCTGCCTCAAACCCCACAACTAATAAGGGGCCCCCCACTACGTCACCTCGTGGGGTAACACGGGTCAAAGACCGCCTTTCCGGAAAAGAGCACCCTTTGCGGTGGCCAAACCGCGGGTGCGCGTGTCGCAACTCGAGCATAAGTAACCAAGTAACCAAGTAACCAAGTAACCAAGTACACGGGGTAAGGTAGTACATCATAGAAACCGTCAGTGTTAGTACCGATTACCAATAAAAAGTCCCTTTCGGATTACCAACACAATACTTAGCCTCGACCGTAAACCCACCTTGTTGTCGTGCTCCTGACTGATGTAAGGTTCTCTCGCGTCTCGGGTGCCCGCCCGGACCTACACGAATCTCGGTTGTCGGAGGGAAAGGTGATCCGATCCTGCGAGTTCGGCTACAAGGAATGTGAGGACGTCTCCCTCTCCTTCCTTGGTCTCGCCGCTTGGATCCTCCGCGCAATCGGTGAGGAAGCAGAAGGGTTCGGTTGAGAAACTGAAAGGTTGGGGAATTGGGGTTTCGTACGCAGGGGACTTGTGGGGAGTGGGGAATTGGGGTTTCGTACGCAGGGGACTTGTGGGGAGTGGGGAATTGTGGGAAGATGCGGGTAGTTAAGGGGAGTGGATAGTTATGGGAGTTACGGGTAGTTAAGGGGAGTGGGGAGTTGCGGTTAGTTTAAGGGGAGTGGGTAGTTATGGGAGTTGCGGTTAGTTAAGGGGAGTGGGTAGTTAAGGGAAGTGGTGGGTAGTTAAGGGGGAGTTGCGGGTAGTTGTGGGAAGTGGTGGGTAGTTAAGGGGGAGTTGCGGGTAGTTATGGGAAGTGGTGGGTAGTTATGGGAAGTTGTACGACGGGGAAAAACGGGAACGGTTAAGTTGGCGGGATGGGAATGAACCCAAATCAAGTCAAATGCGGGTAATTAGTTGGGTGCGAACCAGGGTCCGGTCTACCCGAAAAACCGCGTTGACCACCTGAACCGTTAGCTACCTTCCGGAATTTATTCCGGGAGATTCCGGCGTCGGAATTCAAAACTGATTTCGCCGCCGTTCTCCGTTTCGCGAGCTCTATTAACTAAAAATACCCGCGGGCCCCGACGGTCTGTCCGGAAACAAGGAATTATTCGATCGCCCTCCAGCCCCCGAAACGAAATGCGGAATAAACGAAACCAAAACGGAAACCGTAGATCGAGGTACCACCAAATAAATAAAATAGTCCACTAACGTAAAAAGATGAAAGGTCCGATCATCGCAGGATCCCGTCCGATCACCTCGAAAAGCGTGCCAGCCACTTAGCACGGGTTTCGATGCACCACTCAAAGCAAATGCTTTGACCCCCATTCCGGGAGATCCGTAAATCGGAAACCGAATCCGTTCGCTTTGCCGTCCTTCATTTTTCGAGCTCAATCGCAGAAAAATACTCACGGTCCAGGCCAGTCCATTGCAGAAACATAGTGAAAGGTTTTCCTAAGTCCCGTCAAAATAAAAGGGAGGCATACAAGGGCAAGGGAACGCCAGGACTCTACACGAAGGGTGTTCGTTCATACACTGGTTCAATCCGGATCGCAGCATCCCATGATCCGGATCCCGAACACTAGTTTTACCTTTTTACTTGCACGATCCGGATCAGGAATTGCAATCCGGATCCCGAACGTTGATGTTTGGTGAAACTGTATGAACGATCCGGATCAGCCATTTCGATCCGGATCCCGAACCATCGTTTTTCTGGAAACCGTCTTTCTTGCTACAGCAATCCGGATCGCAGAAATCCGATTCGGATCGCCGTCCGTAAAAATTCCAGAAATGGTAGGTTTTTTATTCTTATCTCCTTCCTAGGGTTTCTAACCTATAAATAGACCCTATGATTCATTTTTCTAGGGTAAAGCCGATAAAAGAAAAATAGCCATCATATTCAAATATCATTTCATACGGCCTAAGATCCACATATAGAGAAGAAAGGAAATCATTAGATATTACTCTATGTTTCTTCATCTATATTGATTAGTTTGATTCTAGGTTTTCATACTCACATCTTGAGTTGAATCAAACTAATGAATACTTAGATGGTATTTCCTATCTATCTTTGATCTAAGTATTCGGCGGATCATCACCACCCAAAAACAACGATTTCCCCAAAATCGGCGCGTGGACTCGCGTGGCCTTGTGGATTCAAGGTGCAACCGCTCTCATGGATTCGGAGCGAGGTACGTTCGTGGATTCGAAGCGTGCTACTGGGTGAAGACCGTGGATTCGGTCGGACGTCGTGGACTCGACGTTGGACGCCGTGGATTCGGCGTTGGACGCAGATCGTGGATTCGAGACGCGTTGCGGAACGAGCGGAGAAGATCAACTAGGAGCGTATGGTAAAAGGTTGAGTCGTCTGTGAGTACGTTAAATCACCTTGTACGTGTTTAATTCTAGTGGATTTCACCGTGTTATCGGTCTCGTGGTTTTTTACTCCGGTTTGGAGTTTTCCACGTAAAAATCTTGCGTGTTCATTTATATTTCCGCATTGGGTTTTTATTGCGCAATGATTTTTTGAGTGTTTATTGTTTACACCTATTCACCCCCCTCTAGGTGTTTTTTCCCCTATTTAGATCTATATTACATATAACCCAACAAGTGGTATCAGAGAGGGAATAGGGTTGTAAACAATGGTTGAAGGTGGAAACATCAATCGACCCCCTTTCTTTGATGGAACAAATTATGCGTACTGGAAAGTACGGATGAAAGCCTTTTTAATTTCCATCGACGAAAGGGTGTGGCAATCAATTGAATTAGGATGGTCTAATCCAACTGAGATTATTTCTGATGTTCGCACCTTAAAACCTAGGTCGAAATGGACCAAGGAAGAGTTAGATTCATCTTCTTACAATGGCAAAGGAATTAATGCTATTTTTAATGCCTTATCTCAAACTGAATTCTCTCGCGTCTCGGCATGTGAGACTGCGAAAGAAATCTGGGATGTTCTTCAGGTTACACATGAGGGAACTAACCTCGTGAAGATTCAAAAGCTGCAAATGCTTATGAGCAGATTTGACTCCATTTTTATGGCAGAAAATGAATCTTTCACGGACTATTACACACGATTGCAAGACATCGTAAATTCATGTGCTAACCTGGGAGAGAAGATTCCAGAATTTAAAGTTGTAAGAAAGATCTTAAGAACTCTTCCTGAACGATTTCGCCCAAAGGTTACAGCCATTGAAACTATTAAACACCCGGACGAAATGCGTGTAGAAGAATTAGTTGGTTCATTACAAACTTATGAAATGACATTTACTACTAACTATTCTTCGGGAAAAGCATCCTCTTCTAAGTCTTCAGGTTATGCGTTGAAAACAACTAAGGAAGAAGACACGAATTCATCCTCCTCAGACGATGATGAGAACCTATCTATGGAGGACTTTGAGAAGCAACTCGCTCTCTTGACAAGGAAGTTTCGCCGCAACTTTCGAAGGGGTAATTCAAGTAAATCTCCATCCTTCGGAAAGTCGAAGAAAGGCAAGGGTATTTCAAGTTATAAGTCAAGAAAGCAAGAGAACTTTTCAAAGGATAAGAAAAGTTCAGAGGGACAAGTCCAATGCTTCAAGTGCCGAGGATACGGCCATATCTCAACGGAGTGTCCAACTAAGAATCCGTCAAAGAAGAAAGTGATGCAAGCTGTCACTTGGGATGACAACTCAACGTCAAATGAGTCATCCTCAAGTGATGAAGAAGAAAGCGCAACGACATTCCACGCGTCCACATCTTCACCCTTCATGTGCTTAATGGCAAGTACATCCGAGTCATTGTCCAACTCCACTGTTGAAAAGACTGCAATGGACAACGAATCGGATGATTCGGAAGGTGAAGATTTTGTTTTAGCCTACCACAGACTTTTGAGGGATTCAAATAAACTGGCTAAGCAAAACAAGAGTTTGAGAGGGAGATTGCATGATCTCGAAGAAGAAGCAAAAAGGGCAACTTCTCTTTCAAACGCTCTTGAAGTGGAAAGGGAAAATCTGATAAAAGTAAATGTTTCCCTTCAAGAGTCCAATGAGCTTTTTGAGAAGGAACATACAAAACTGGTGGATAAAGCGGATCACTTCTCAAAGCTCTACAACGAGGCTCGACAGGATAACCTGGAAATGACAAAGACCATTTTCCAACTCAAGGATGACTTGCAGCGGTTCTCTTCAGGAAGGAGTAAGTTGGATAGGCTTCTTGGTCTTGGTCAAACAAATCGGTTCAGCCTCGGGTACACTCAAACTGGAAACAGTCCAAGTTCGAGTGGGATAGTTTTTGTGCCTCAGTCGGTATCTCCTCCTCCGACACCGGAATTCAAGACGAACAATGACAACAAACCTACTTCATCCACTTTGGGATCGTCAAGATCTAAGGTATGTTTTCATTGTGGTGTTTCAGGGCACATAAGAAGATATTGCAAGACGGGAGTCAAACGCTCACCTCAAACACCTCTTGCAATGACTACCACAAAGGTGATTCCTCGGAAATCAATTGTAAATCAATTGACGGAAAAGAACCTTGGTAGTTCACCGCGCAAGACGACTTCATCAAGGAGCAGCAATCGCTTTAACAAGACGCTTTCACCTAGGCATATAACTTCACGACCATTACCGACGCATTCCAAAAAGGTTTGGGTGCGCAAAGGTGAAATTTTCCCTTGTCTTGTTACCAATGTTTCCTTGCATGCATATGATAGTTCGTCTTGGTATCTGGATAGCGGGTGTTCCCGTCACATGACCGGTGACAAAAATAGTTTTCAAAACTTTGAGAAAATCTCCGGAGGACTTGTTGTTTTCGGAGACGGTCGGTCTTCCAAAATTGTTGGAAAAGGAACGGTAGCTATTCCAGATGGCCCGATTTTGAAAAACGTCTTATTTGTTGATGGCCTTAAGACTAACCTCATTAGCATAAGTCAACTTTGCGACAATGGTTTTTCAGTTAACTTTTCATCTGTTGAATGCGTTGTAACTGATAAGGACCATGTCTTCTTTTTAAAAGGGGTTAGATCTGAAAACAATTGTTATGTTGTTCCAAATAAAATTTCTGAAAATTGTAGCTTAGCTTCTTTGAATAATGAAACACTTTGGCATGAAAGGCTAGGTCACATAAATTTTAAGGAACTTGCTAGAATTTCAAACAAGGACGTGGTCAAGGGGGTTCCAAAACTTTTACTTAAACAAAACATTGTGTGCGGTGGTTGCCAAAAGGGAAAACAGTCCAGGACTGCACACAAGAACTTGAACCACGTTGGTACAAAACGGCCTTTGGAACTTTTGCACATGGATTTAATGGGGCCAACCCGTCAACCATCTTTGGGAGGAATCGTCTCATGTACCTCCGAGTACTCCGTTACCTCAAACTTTACGCATCTCCAAGGATCATCCTGAATCAAACATCATTGGAGACCCACAAGAAGGAGTTAGAACTCGGAGGCAGTTGGTTTGTGGATTCGCTTGCTACGTATCTTTAATCGAACCAAAGAACATAGATGAAGCTCTTCAGGATGACTACTGGATTAAAGCAATGCAGGAAGAGCTCCATCAATTTGAGCGAAACAAAGTCTGGGAATTAACGAAGCCTCCAAAGCAACATAATGTGATAGGTACCAAATGGATTTTCAAGAACAAGAAAAATGAGGATGGTACTATCATCAGGAACAAGGCACGATTAGTTGCTCAAGGCTACTCTCAAGTAGAAGGTATAGACTTTGATGAAACTTTCGCCCCTGTAGCTAGACTCGAGTCCATTCGTATACTATTTGCTATTGCTTGTCATTTTAAAATCAAATTATTTCAAATGGACGTTAAGAGCGCGTTTCTAAATGGGTTTTTAAATGAGGAAGTTTATGTGGCTCAACCGAAAGGTTTTGTAGACCATAAACAACCTAACCACGTTTTTCGTTTGAAAAAGGCTCTTTACGGTCTGAAACAAGCACCGCGAGCATGGTACGAAAGGTTGACAAAGCACCTTTTGGAGAAGGGCTATACTCGAGGGGGAGCTGACAGGACTCTCTTTGTGAAGCATTATCAAAACAATTTCATTGTAGCACAAATCTATGTCGATGACATTGTATTTGGCGCAACAAGAGATAATGATGCTTCTAAATTTGCGGAGACCATGGAAAGCGAATTTGAGATGTCCATGATGGGCGAATTGACTTATTTTCTTGGATTGCAAATTAAACAAAATGATGAAGGTATTCACTTGTGTCAATCCAAGTATGCAATGGAGTTGGTTAAAAAGTTTGACTTAGAAAATTCGAAGGATTTTCCGACTCCAATGGGAACTAGCCACAAGGGATTTGGAAGTGAATCACATAGTGAGAATGTAGACGAGAAACTGTATCGAAGTATGATTGGAAGTCTACTTTACCTCACGGCTAGTCGCCCGGATATATCCTTTAGTGTTGGGATTTGCGCGAGATATCAATCAGCACCAAAGGATGTTCACCTGAAAGCGGTGAAAAGGATCATCCGGTACATCAAAGGATCAATTAATTTCGGAATTTGGTATCCTATGGGAACTAGTTTGGATATTGTTGGATACTCAGATGCCGATTGGGCAGGGTCAGTGGATGATCGGAAAAGCATGAGTGGTGCATGCTTCTATCTTGGCCATTGCCTTGTTGCATAGCACAGTAAAAAGCAGAATTGCATAGCACTCTCGACTGCCGAAGCGGAATACATTTCAGCGGGTAGTTGTTCAACCCAACTCATTTGGATGAAAAGTGTGTTGAGCGACTTCCGGATTTCAGCAACTTCGGTAACAATTCTTTGTGACAACACTAGTGCTATAAACATTTCCAAAAACCCTGTGTTGCACTCTAGAACAAAACACATTGAACTTAGATATCATTTTCTTAGAGAGCTAGTTGAATCAAATACTCTTCAACTTTCATATATTTCAACTGAAGATCAATTAGCTGACATCTTAACAAAACCTTTGGATCAAAAACATTTTATTCATTTGCGTAAAGCAATTGGAATGCTTTCCTTGAAATAAACTTCCTTTTGAAACTTTTGCTTAGGTTAGGTTTTGTTTTTGTGTTTTTGTTCTTTATCTATGTTTATACATAGTACATTAATTGAGCATGTGTATTATTGACTTTACTTGCATCCTTTCATATAATTAGAAATCTATTATGCTTTGGATATCATAATAATTCAGTTGATGCATTGATCATTTATTTAAATTAAACCATTTTTAATTGATCAAAGTCAATTTCTCTCTCAATGATCTCTTGGTATTGTTGTTATCTTATTTGACTATTTAGTTGAGTATGAATTCGAGATCAATCATTGGTTGAATACTTTATATATTAAATAATTGATAGCCAATTGAGGGGGAGTCAAAGAAAAGTAAAATGCTCAAAAGATGTGGAAAGAGTTACATCCCAATGAGGAGTGTGAAAACTACCACCACATGGAGGAAAGAGCTACCACCTCGGTCGTCCGAGTACTGTGTGCAGCTACCACATGTATACCAAGCATGGTTGTTCAATTTTTGATTAAGTAAAATGCATATTGAGATACTTGACTCTGTCAAATTTCAAGGTTGGTATAAGGTGGGTTTTGTAAAGAAAGATGCTCAAAGAGCCACTCTCTTCAACAGATTGTCTAGATACATTATATAACTTATTTGGGATTTCAAACATCTATTGATCTTGGTAATTCATTTTCTTTACCATTTTAATGATTTGATAAACGCCGTACTCATAAGATCATGATGGATGTGTTTGAACTTGATCAACTTTAAAAGTTTTAATTTCTATAAATTGTCATGTCATTATTTGAATGTTATTGATAGATTTAACATAATTTATTTCTCTTGACATGAAACGATGATTTTTGTTTAAAGTTGATGTGCTAAAATGCTTACAAACTTTTTCTGGACTTTATGGATTTTTTTCTAAATTTTTCTGAAGAAAAAGTTGCAGCTGATCCGGATCGGGTTAAATAATCCGGATCCCGAACGCAGGCTTCTTCCTGCGGCTAGCCGATCCGGATCGAAATGTAGATCCGATCCGGATCGCGGCTAGGGTTTTAACAAGAACGAAAGGGTTTTGATTTCTTTTACCTTAATCTTTTGTTCTCAAGCCTCTGGAGCCAATCTCTCTAGAATCCTTGCACCTTGGAGCTTTCCTAACCCAAGTTCTTCGAATCCAAGTAAGTTTTATTGATCAAAATCTCGTTTTTCACTGGTTTTCTCTTTTTTCTTCAAAACGTGATGAGATTTTTCTATCCTTTTCGTTTGTGAATAGTTTTTGGTCAAATCTCTTTTGAAATAAGAACTCTGGGTAGATTAGTTTTGATTATATGCTAGGTTTTTTTCTGATTAACGAATTTTTGGGCTTCGATTTCTGAAAATTCTGTTTTAGGGCATATAATGGGAATTTTTGAAAAACATGCAATTGATCTATTTTTAAAATTCTTTTCGCAAAACTAATTTGATTCTTAGTCTCTCTACATGATTATGATTGTTTGGGTACAATTTTTCAAATTTTTGAAAATTAACAATTTTTTTATGTGTTCTTGAGTTGGTCTTCATAGGATACATTTTTCACTAGCAATCAAAATGGTGATCACATGGATTATTTTCCTACTTGCTGCCATGGTTCATGTCAAGGATACTGCCAAGCCCAAGAGGGCCAAGAAAGCAAAGAAGACTAAGGATGATTCCGACACGGAGTCGGAAACGGAATCAAGTGATTGGGATGAGTTTCAAGTTGAAGCAAGAACTATTCCCACTGCTTCAAAGGGAAAGGCGCCTGCGGAAACGTCAAAGGCTCCTCCTACTGCTGCTGAAAAGGGCAAAGCTCCCATGGAAGAAACTTCTGGGAAGACAAAAAGGAAAAGACTTGCTCGACGACTTGGACGAGCTCGGGGTATTGAAATAAATGAAACAGGTCAAGCAAAAACAAAGGATACTCCTCAAACTGAAACTGAGTCTGAAGACGATTGGGACACATTTCTTGATGAAGTACAACAGGATATTGATGAAGAAAATAAGGTTTACCTAAAGAGCAAGAAGCTGACAAAGTCTTCCACAAGGAAAAAGAATGTGCCAAGCAATGAACCTCTTGACAATTCACACTCTTTGCCAAGAAGATCTCCTCGGAATGAAGGACAGACTGCTCCGTCAATTGTCACACAACGTTCCTCAAATTCCAGAAGAACTGACCAAAAGGGAAACCTGGAGTCTTCCATCAAACAAAAGCAAGACAAAATGGCTCTAGGACTCAGAAAGATGTCCAAGGATATACATCAGATGAAACAAGAGTGTTCTACGATTTCGGGATTGCTTAAAGGAATTTTGAAAAAGCTGGGTTGCACGAGCTTTGAGGACTCCACCTCGAATGACTCAGATTCAGATGCTTGAATCGTTTGTCAACTAATTCTCTTGTGCAGGTTTTCAATTTTTAGGTTTTAAATGCTCTGTTTTTACTTTGCTTTAATTTTAGTTCTCAGGTTTTTCTCGATTTTGAAATTTTTAACTCTCCTTGTCTTGTGTTTTTGGCTAACATTTGTGACAAAAAGGGGGAGAGAGTTTAGAGAGAACTTGAACAATGATGATGTGAAAACTGTGTGAATGTGTGAACATCAAGGTAAGTATCACTTCAACTTCAACTTTGGTTTTTATCTTGTGTTCTGTGTGCATGTCCCTACTAACTATTCGACTAACTATTTGGGCATGTAATATGACTAACAAGTTGATGTTGGACTAACACTTTGTGACATTTGGTGTTTGAATGCATAGAAGATATGTTGGTTTTTGACTATGATTCTCTTACATATCTGAATTCTCAAATGTCATGATGATCAGATAAACTCTATCTCTGTACTTGTTTTTGTATGTTTCAATTCTTGAGGTATCTAACGATTCTTTTTGTCAAGAATGATTTCTGTGTGCAGAGAGTACAGATGTCTAAGTCTAGAGTCTGTTTTAGGAGTTTATCTGATGTTTTTAAAATTTTTGGATCTCCATTGTAAATTTTTGTTGTATGGTGATAGCAACAAAAATATCTTTTTGAATTTTCTTTAGTGGATCTGTGTTTTGTCACGAAACCGCCAAAGGGGGAGATTGTTACGGAATTTGTGTTGGCGTAATTTCGTGATAGGTTCAAGTCTTGAAGATTGAAGGTGAAGAAGGTTGGATCATTTAACTCAATCTCAAGAAAGAAGAATTCAAAAGGATCAGGTATGTTTAACTAAAGATTTTTGGTGATCCGAATACTTCTTGTAGTGTAGAAACACCTGGAAGAATTTTTCATTGCATAAAAATAAAAAACTGGACATGGGACATGTTCAGGATCCGGATTAGGCATTCCAATCCGGATCTCGAAGGGTGTTCGTTCATACACTGGTTCAATCCGGATCGCAGCATCCCATGATCCGGATCCCGAACACTAGTTTTACCTTTTTACTTGCACGATCCGGATCAGGAATTGCAATCCGGATCCCGAACGTTGATGTTTGGTGAAACTGTATTAACGATCCGGATCAGCCATTTCGATCCGGATCCCGAACCATCGTTTTTCTGGAAACCGTCTTTCTTGCTACTGTAATCCGGATCGCAGAAATCCGATCCGGATCGCCGTCCGTAAAAATTCCAGAAATGGTAGGTTTTTGATTCTTATCTCCTTCCTAGGGTTTCTAACCTATAAATAGACCCTATGATTCATTTTTCTAGGGTGAAGCCGATAAAAGAAAAATAGCCGTCATATTCAAATATCATTTCATACGGCCTAAGATCCACATATAGAGAAGAAAGGAAATCATTAGATATTACTCTATGTTTCTTCATCTATATTGATTAGTTTGATTCTAGGTTTTCATACTCACATCTTGAGTTGAATCAAACTAATGAATACTTAGATGGTATTTCCTATCTATCTTTGAGCTAAGTATTCGGCGGATCATCACCACCCAAAAACAACGATTTCCCCAAAATCGGCGCGTGGACTCGCGTGGCCTTGTGGATTCAAGGTGCAACCGCTCTCGTAGATTCTGTAGAAACTCGAAATATTTTATTTTAATAAATAGAATAAAAGTGAATTTTGAGCTGGTTTTGAATTTAAAAGACGTTTGTTGACCTATATGGTCAATCGCCAGTGTGCAAGTCGCACTATGCACTAGGCAAAAAGGCTATTTTCCAATCCGGACGTAATCTTGGAAATCCGAGATGACCGTTGTGATCGTCTCGTCGAACTGAGCGAGATTCATATTCTGCACTTTTCAATCTGACGGTCGGATCATCCAGAAATCGATGAAGAAGCGGGCAAATTACCGCGACCAATGTAACAGTGGTATGCGCACAGATCACTTAAGTGAATTACTGTGTATATGAACAGTAACCTCAAATTTCGAGACACCGACGGATGCAACGTTGACTGATTCACTGTTCGGAATCCGAACATAGTGATCCAGGTAGTCGATTTGATCGGTTTTGTCATTCTGAACGCAATGGCACTGACGAAATCTGCATCGTAAAGCGTGCCGAACTGTATAATTTACAGTATAAGATGGAATTTAAAAATTATAGAGCTAAATTTTAGCGAACCAAAATAGCTACCCGATAGGTTTCGTCGTGCCGGACGTCGTGGCGGTGTCAGATTTTCAGTTTGACAGTCCGGTTGTCTCGAAAAGCGTGAAATAAGGCGAAAATCGTGATAAATTGCGCGAAAACCCTATATTTCATGCTCCGAAAAGCGTGCGACTCCTTGGAGAGGGACTATTGTGCGAAAGGAACCTCCTGTGAGGGATTAAACACTAAATACTAAGTGTTGGTGGGTTTATTCGCAAATGTTCCTTGCATAATATATATAGGTGTATATTGAGTTCGGGATTCAACAAACCCTAAACCCACAGCACCCTTGCCCTAGCCGCCTGTGCAACCAACCCCTCCCTCTCTGCCGTGCTCCCCGGAGCCTCCCCGCACCAGCCGCCGCATCATCGCCGGAGAAGAAGGAAGACCCACCTTATCTCGGGTTGTGGGTGAGGAAGCAACCAGAGAGATATAATTGCACCAAACCTCTTCTGGGTGTCCCTCGGTGTGGCCGCGACCGAGCCAAGTGCCCCCCCGACGTCGGACGTCGCCGCGAGCCGCCGCGGGGTCATCTTCTCCTTGGGATTTTCCGGCGAGGTGAGTTGTTGGAAAGAATGTTATTTTGATGGCTCATAAGTGTGTGAGTGTTGTTCCTGACATCGTGTGGGGTTCTTCTGTGAAGCCCGAGCCATCGCCGTGCCTCCGGTGGCCGGCGGGAGCAACTTACCGCCGGAAAACCCTTTTTGGTTCGATCTTGAGCACGGGCAACATCCGGCCGTTGTACTAAAGATCAGAACAGTTGGTCTTGTTCCTCTGGGCGACTGCGCGTTTCCCCCAAGGTTTGGGGTTGATCAGACAAGGATCCGCGCCGCACCACGATGCCCTAGAACCGGGCTTTGTTGCACTTCGCCGGATTTCCTCCGCCCGGCGCCGCCGCTTGCTCCCGACCCCAGCCACGCCTGCAGGAAGCTTCCTGGCGTCGAGGTGATCCTCTTGATCCAAGTTGTGCCGGGCCTGAGGCCGCCGACCGGATTTCGCCATTAGCACCCTCATTTTCCGGCGAACTCCTTTTCCGGTGAACTCGGGGCTTCGCGCGGTGGGCAACCGACTCAGGTATGATCTGTAGATTATTTTGGAGCTCCCCAGCCCTTTGCATGTGAACTTGAACGTGGAGCTTCTGTTTTCTGTTGTTGCACCCAGGGCTTGCCCGAGTCCCGTTTCCGGCCACCGGCGACGCCGCTGGACTCCGGCCACCAACCCAGGTAAGCTTTCTGTGTTAAATGCTAGAACTCCATCAAGTTACTTTAGGCCAGAGACCCTTGTGTGATAAGTTGGTCCAAACCAACTAGTTAATGTGGATATTTGAGCCTTGTTCCGGCCGCCGCCGCACCTGAGCTCCGGCTGTAGGTCGGACCTGGCCCAGAGTTCATCTGGGAGAGTCATCTAACTGATGCTCATCTTAACTCCAGGTCTTAACTTGGTTGGATCCAAGACTAACTCAACCCGAGTTCTTGCTTGAATTGGGTGCTGCTCCGGCAATCTCCCCGGCCAGTCCTCGGCAGGTTTCAGGTGAGCACCACACTTCCCAGTTATTAATTTACATGATGCTCCTGTTACAGCATAATTATATCATGTGTATGTCATCAAGTAGCAATGTAGCAGTTGTGGACTTAGGTTTTTATGGGCCAACTTTGCTCTCGGACTTCGTGTCAGCCCCAGCTTGTGAGCATGATTTTCGTCTCGTCGAAACAGATTCGACAGAATTTACGGTGCAGCTTTTGAGTTCCCGGATTGCGAGAACGAGTCAAAACAAGCCATTAACTTTGTGATTTTATGCAATTTTAAAAGATGTTATGGACCCGATTGTGTTTTCGGGCGTCGTGTCAACTCCAAACAGTGAGCACGGCTTTTGTTAGGTTGAGAACTATCTACGGGTACCTTCAGTTCATGTTAGAACCCTTCGAATATTTTTAACGAGTCGAAATGTGTAGTTTGAGAATAATTATGTGATTTTAGGAAACCCTGGGGACTTAGATGCAAATGTAACTTCGTGGGCTGTCGCGGGCAGCGTTTACCTGATCTCTAAACTTTTTGTTGGAGGTCCGTTAGTCTTCGTTGAGCGGGAATCGGGTAACGAACCGTAAATCGGCGAAATCGTCGGTTTAACGGCTTCCGGCGCATATTCACGTACTTTGATGAAATAAAATGACAAATGGACTTTATTATCTGCCTCTGGTCATTCCCGACATTGTCCTGGCAGCTCCAGTGACTCCAGTGTTCTGTCGGTGGCTTCCGGAGCCAAATTGGCCCTACCGGAAGTGATATAGTGATTATAGTCCGAGCGAGCATCAATTTTAGTAAAGTGGTTTAACTACTGAGTCATTCCTGATTAGCACTTTATGATTCAGGTCCTTGCAGTCTGACTCCGGCCCACGAGCCTCTGTTGGAGTCGTTGGATCGGCCTACATACAGGTGGGTTAGCTTCGGTCCGGGCTTGATCTATTCGGCCCTCTGGTTGCTTTAGTCCAGTCGGACACCTGTTTTTGATTGCCCTGCTGATTATATATATGACCTATCTTGACATATCATGATTTCACCGATTGACACTGACTTGATTAGACTCATCATATATACCTGCTGATTTTATCTAGATTAGCCTTGACGATTGTATTGACATGCCCTATGATTAGTCCTGATAGATCTTGATCTACGTGAGACACATCTTACGTACCTGTTTATCAGTTTTTATATTTCTGATAGACCTTGATCTTCATGAGACATACCATATACATGTATGTTCATCAGCTCTTTCAGTATATAGATCTACATGATTTGATGGCACTTGTTGATTCCTGTCAGCCGATTTATTGTTGATATCCCGATATGCATGATTGATTGATCCTGATTGTTGGATACTATTCGATATTCCGATATGCATGATTGATAGATACACATTTCTTGTATTCTAGACTGTATGATATATGACTGATATACATAGACATCTGCATCCCTGTGGGGATTTCCGGCATATTGCCGATTACCCGGTCTGTGGACCGTGAGATTTAGCATTCGCATTGTGATGATTGTGCACCTGCTGTTCGTTCGCGTACGCTGTGGGATTGATCCCCCACATTGCGTCCTTTACCGGTAAAGGGTCTGCTTGACCCGTGAGCTTGCCCCTCTTGTTGTATCACTGGGTACGGGGAGCCCCTTGGTTGTACCGATATGAGGAAAACTCTTGGCTGTACCTTTTCGTACGAGGATCCTCTTGGCTATATCAATGGTATGGGGTTTGCGGTTCAGTTCTGCTAGGTGGAATCCAGGATGATTGTGGTTGGCTTGGCATAGATATCTTCGCCTGAGGTCCTCGTGACCAATAGTGGCTTCGGTTAGTATTTGCTGTTCTTTTGTTGATGCATAGCTGACATCTCGATATTCTAGCATGTTCTACTGTTTATTCCTATACCCATATCTGCACAGTGATATCCTGATTTCCAGCATTTATTACTTGCAGTTTCATTACCCTTGATTACCTGCTTATTCAGTTATCTGTGGATTTTGTTGATTATCAGTAGATCTGCTTTATTGCTCAGCTTTACCCTATGATTCTTACTATCCGCAGATTATTGTATCCAGTAGGTACGATTAGCTATTTCTCGGCTCGTCGTGCCCACTGGGATACACTCCGGTGTGTCTCACACCCTCGGGTGACTGTTTTTCAGGTCGCTTGGGTGATGGGATGTCGGGACACGTTGGTGAGACGATGGCGATAGTATCGACCCATATGTAGTCAGTATATTTCATTTTCCGCATTTCAGTTTACTTGTTATAGATTGACTAGTTTTGGCATGCGTAGTTTAGACTACTCTGGTATTGACTGATTATGGTTAGCCGTGCATGTATAGGAAAGGCTCTGCCCAGTTGGGCAGGGAATTTACTATACATGTGGCGGTCTGTTACGCCCGGTTTGCGAACTCTGATTTATAAAAAAAAAAAAAAAAAAAAAAAAAAAAAAAAAAAAAAAAAAAATTCAGACTTGATTTTTAAACTCGGGGCGTGACAGATTAGATGGTATCAGAGCAATAGGAATACGATGCCTAGGTTTGGCTAGGAACGAACCCTAGGATGACTTGTGTTCACGAGAGAGCGCAGGGTTTTGGCAAAATGGATTAGAGCTCAGGTGTGTTTCGTGTTCGCATTTTTGGGATCGTTGTCAGTAAAGGGTTAGCCGCGGTCATGGTTTCGGCCGTGGGCTTGATGTTTCAGTGGAGCCAAAGGGCTCGGATTAGTCACAATGGTTAAAAGTTAGACCACCGTTCTTGTCGTAATCGTCTAGCTGATGGCACAGCAGCAGAAGACTGCTTGTATTGCACCAGCCTTACAGTTTGCCAGAGATTGATCAACTTGTTGATCCTTCAATGTTTCCGTGTTATAGTTCAGTGGCCTACGTGCCCGTTGGTAATCCTGGTTTGTGTAGGATTTAAAATTTTGACCTATGCGACAATTCTAGTGTGGTGTCAGTGAATGTTGGAATGTGGTTCCAGATTCTCGTGAGTTGTCAGGGTGACATTCATGACCACGAGATGGTAGTGACCCTCGGTAGATGTTATGTCATCGACATAGAGACTGTGATGGGAGGTATGTGACGTACCTTCAGATGTGAGTTGTGTCCCCAACTAGTTGTTGGCGACATATCTATGGTATTTCGCTTCTCTTTTGGTAAGCACGTTGGCAGCCGACAACGTACTGTCAAAAGAACTGAGGAAATACTCTGCCCAGTAATGGGGAGCACCAGATTGGGTCTAAAAGAGTAGCCTGAGAGTTGCTGATATTTTGTGACTGATTGTCACTACTGCGAACCTGTTAGAGGCTTAATAGTGGTTTAGTTAACCTTAAGCTTCGGGAATAAAACTTTTTTTAAGTTGTAAGTTTCGGGGACGAAACTTCTTTTAAGTTGTAAGTGATGTAGAAACTCGAAATATTTTATTTTAATAAATAGAATAAAAGTGAATTTTGAGCTGGTTTTGAATTTAAAAGACGTTTGTTGACCTATATGGTCAATCGCCAGTGTGCAAGTCGCACTATGCACTAGGCAAAAAGGCTATTTTTCAATCCGGACGTAATCTTGGAAATCCGAGATGACCGTTGTGATCGTCTCGTCGAACTGAGCGAGATTCATATTCTACACTTTTCGATCTGACGGTCGGATCTTCCAGAAATCGATGAAGAAGCGGGCAAATTACCGCGACCAATGTAACAGTGGTATGCGCACAGATCACTTAAGTGAATTACTGTATATGAACAGTAACCTCAAATTTCGAGACACCGACGGATGCAACGTTGACTGATTCACTGTTCGGAATCCGAACATAGTGATCCAGGTAGTCGATTTGATCGGTTTTATCATTCTGAACGCAATGGCACTGACGAAATCTGCATCTGACGAGCCTAAAGCATCGTAAAGCGTGCCGAACTGTATAATTTACAGTATAAGATGGAATTTAAAAATTATAGAGCTAAATTTTAGCGAACCAAAATAGCTACCCGATAGGTTTCGTCGTGCCGGACGTCGTGGCGGTGTCAGATTTTCAGTTTGACAGTCCGGTTGTCTCGAAAAGCGTGAAATAAGGCGAAAATCGCGATAAATTGCGCGAAAACCCTATATTTCATGCTCCGAAAAGCGTGCGACTCCTTGGAGAGGGACTATTGTGCGAAAGGAACCTCCTGTGAGGGATTAAACACTAAATACTAAGTGTTGGTGGGTTTATTCGCAAATGTTCCTTGCATAATATATATAGGTGTATATTGAGTTCGGGATTCAACAAACCCTAAACCCACAGCACCCTTGCCCTAGCCGCCTGTGCAACCAACCCCTCCATCTCTGCCGTGCTCCCCGGAGCCTCCCCGCACCAGCCGCCGCATCATCGCCGGAGAAGAAGGAAGACCCACCTTATCTCGGGTTGTGGGTGAGGAAGCAACCAGAGGAGATATAATTGCACCAAACCTCTTCTGGGTGTCCCTCGGTGTGGCCGCGACCGAGCCAAGTGCCCCCCCGACGTCGGACGTCGCCGCGAGCCGCCGCGGGGTCATCTTCTCCTTGGGATTTTCCGGCGAGGTGAGTTGTTGGAAAGAATGTTATTTTGATGGCTCATAAGTGTGTGAGTGTTGTTCCTGACATCGTGTGGGGTTCTTCTGTGAAGCCCGAGCCATCGCCGTGCCTCCGGTGGCCGGCGGGAGCAACTTACCGCCGGAAAACCCTTTTTGGTTCGATCTTGAGCACGGGCAACATCCAGCCGTTGTACTAAAGATCAGAACAGTTGGTCTTGTTCCTCTGGGCGACTGCACGTTTCCCCCAAGGTTTGGGGTTGATCAGACAAGGATCCGCGCCGCACCACGATGCCCTAGAACCGGGCTTTGTTGCACTTCGCCGGATTTCCTCCGCCCGGCGCCGCCGCTTGCTCCCGACCCCAGCCACGCCTGCAGGAAGCTTCCTGGCGTCGAGGTGATCCTCTTGATCCAAGTTGTGCCGGGCCTGAGGCCGCCGACCGGATTTCGCCATTAGCACCCTCATTTTCCGGCGAACTCCTTTTCCGGTGAACTCGGGGCTTCGCGCGGTGGGCAACCGACTCAGGTATGATCTGTAGATTATTTTGGAGCTCCCCAGCCCTTTGCATGTGAACTTGAACGTGGAGCTTCTGTTTTCTGTTGTTGCACCCAGGGCTTGCCCGAGTCCCGTTTCCGGCCACCGGCGACGCCGCTGGACTCCGGCCACCAACCCAGGTAAGCTTTCTGTGTTAAATGCTAGAACTCCATCAAGTTACTTTAGGCCAGAGACCCTTGTGTGATAAGTTGGTCCAAACCAACTAGTTAATGTGGATATTTGAGCCTTGTTCCGGCCGCCGCCGCACCTGAGCTCCGGCTGTAGGTCGGACCTGGCCCAGAGTTCATCTGGGAGAGTCATCTAACTGATGCTCATCTTAACTCCAGGTCTTAACTTGGTTGGATCCAAGACTAACTCAACCCGAGTTCTTGCTTGAATTGGGTGCTGCTCCGACGATCTCCCCGGCCAGTCCTCGGCAGGTTTCAGGTGAGCACCACACTTCCCAGTTATTAATTTACATGATGCTCCTGTTACAGCATAATTATATCATGTGTATGTCATCAAGTAGCAATGTAGCAGTTGTGGACTTAGGTTTTTATGGGCCAACTTTGCTCTCGGACTTCGTGTCAGCCCCAGCTTGTGAGCACGAGTTTCGTCTCGTCGAAACAGATTCGACAGAATTTACGGTGCAGCTTTTGAGTTCCCGGATTGCGAGAACGAGTCAAAACAAGCCATTAACTTTGTGATTTTATGCAATTTTAAAAGATGTTATGGACCCGATTGTGTTTTCGGGCGTCGTGTCAACTCCAAACAGTGAGCACGGCTTTTGTTAGGTTGAGAACTATCTACGGGTACCTTCAGTTCATGTTAGAACCCTTCGAATATTTTTAACGAGTCGAAATGTGTAGTTTGAGAATAATTATGTGATTTTAGGAAACCCTGGGGACTTAGATGCAAATGTAACTTCGTGGGCTGTCGCGGGCAGCGTTTACCTGATCTCTAAACTTTTTGTTGGAGGTCCGTTAGTCTTCGTTGAGCGGGAATCGGGTAACGAACCGTAAATCGGCGAAATCGTCGGTTTAACGGCTTCCGGCGCATATTCACGTACTTTGATGAAATAAAATGACAAATGGACTTTATTATCTGCCTCTGGTCATTCCCGACATTGTCCTGGCAGCTCCAGTGACTCCAGTGTTCTGTCGGTGGCTTCCGGAGCCAAATTGGCCCTACCGGAAGTGATATAGTGATTATAGTCCGAGCGAGCATCAATTTTAGTAAAGTGGTTTAACTAGTGAGTCATTCCTGATTAGCACTTTATGATTCAGGTCCTTGCAGTCTGACTCCGGCCCAAGAGCCTCTGTTGGAGTCGTTGGATCAGCCTACATACAGGTGGGTTAGCTTCGGTCCGGGCTTGATCTATTCGGCCCTCTGGTTGCTTTAGTCCAGTCGGACACCTGTTTTTGATTGCCCTGCTGATTATATATATGACCTATCTTGACATATCATGATTTCACCGATTGACACTGACTTGATTAGACTCATCATATATACCTGCTGATTTTATCTAGATTAGCCTTGACGATTGTATTGACATGCCCTATGATTAGTCCTGATAGATCTTGATCTACGTGAGACACATCTTACGTACCTGTTTATCAGTTTTTATATTTCTGATAGACCTTGATCTTCATGAGACATACCATATACATGTCTGTTCATCAGCTCTTTCAGTATATAGATCTACATGATTTGATGGCACTTGTTGATTCCTGTCAGCCGATTTATTGTTGATATCCCGATATGCATGATTGATTGATCCTGATTGTTGGATACTATTCGATATTCCGATATGCATGATTGATAGATACACATTTCTTGTATTCTAGACTGTATGATATATGACTGATATACATAGACATCTGCATCCCTGTGGGGATTTCCGGCATATTGCCGATTACCCGGTCTGTGGACCGTGAGATTTAGCATTCGCATTGTGATGATTGTGCACCTGCTGTTCGTTCGCGTACGCTGTGGGATTGATCCCCCACATTGCGTCCTTTACCGGTAAAGGGTCTGCTTGACCCGTGAGCTTGCCCCTCTTGTTGTATCACTGGGTACGGGGAGCCCCTTGGTTGTACCGATATGAGGAAAACTCTTGGCTGTACCTTTTGGTACGAGGATCCTCTTGGCTATATCAATGGTACGGGGTTTGCGGTTCAGTTCTGCTAGGTGGAATCCAGGATGATTGTGGTTGGCTTGGCATAGATATCTTCGCCTGAGGTCCTCGTGACCAATAGTGGCTTCGGTTAGTATTTGCTGTTCTTTTGTTGATGCATAGCTGACATCTCGATATTCTAGCATGTTCTACTGTTTATTCCTATACCCATATCTGCACAGTGATATCCTGATTTCCAGCATTTATTACTTGCAGTTTCATTACCCTTGATTACCTGCTTATTCAGTTATCTGTGGATTTTGTTGATTATCAGTAGATCTGCTTTATTGCTCAGCTTTACCCTATGATTCTTACTATCCGCAGATTATTGTATCCAGTAGGTACGATTAGCTATTTCTCGGCTCGTCGTGCCCACTGGGATACACTCCGGTGTGTCTCACACCCTCGGGTGACTGTTTTTCAGGTCGCTTGGGTGATGGGATGTCGGGACACGTTGGTGAGACGATGGCGATAGTATCGACCCATATGTAGTCAGTATATTTCATTTTCCGCATTTCAGTTTACTTGTTATAGATTGACTAGTTTTGGCATGCGTAGTTTAGACTACTCTGGTATTGACTGATTATGGTTAGCCGTGCATGTATAGGAAAGGCTCTGCCCAGTTGGGCAGGGAATTTACTATACATGTGGCGGTCTGTTACGCCCGGTTTGCGAACTCTGATTTATAAAAAAAAAAAAAAAAAAAAAAATTTAGCCTGCTTTTCAAAACTCGGGGCGTGACAGATTCGAAGCGAGGTACGTTCGTGGATTCGAAGCGTGCTACTGGGTGAAGACCGTGGATTCGGTCGGACGTCGTGGACTCGACGTTGGACGCCGTGGATTCGGCGTTGGACGCAGATCGTGGATTCGAGACGCGTTGCGGAACGAGCGGAGAAGATCAACTAGGAGCGTATGGTAAAAGGTTGAGTCGTCTGTGAGTACGTTAAATCACCTTGTACGTGTTTAATTCTAGTGGATTTCACCGTGTTATCGGTCCCATGGTTTTTTACTCCGGTTTGGAGTTTTCCACGTAAAAATCTTGCGTGTTCATTTATATTTCCGCATTGGGTTTTTATTGCGCAATGATTTTTTGAGTGTTTATTGTTTACACCTATTCACCCCCCTCTAGGTATTTTTTCCCCTATTTAGATCTATATTACATATAACCCAACACTCTGGACTTAGCACCCTTCACCAAAGTTGTTGCTCACCTTGTTGTGCATCTTGCAAAGAAAGCTTGGATTTTTTGGAGGCCGCGGCGTCAACGACTTCGGCATCGTAGCGCAGAGCGACGATATTCCATTGGAGGCCCGTTATCGTCGAACTTCAGTCTGAGAGGTCCACAAAGCTACCCCGAGTTTATTTTTGGACGATTTTCACGACGTTGGATCCACGAGAGGTAGACCTATGTTTTTCGTATTGATCACTTTCCTCGCATCTGAGATTTTATAGGGGTTCCTGGTACGGTTTTAACACTCTTTGCCGCTGGGTTTTCATTTTGACAGCAGCACTTTGCCGGAATTTTATCTCCGCGCTCGACCGTTGGATCGAGACGAGCCTGTACACTTTTTTCATCTTCTCGTCGCGAGGATTATCAATGTATTTTTCTTGGATTTTTCTGAGACTTTCCCGGAGGTATATTTTTCTCCCTTTACCTGTGCATGCGATTACAGTTGTGTGGTTGTGAGGTTTTGCACACCTGTGTTGTGGAATTTGTAACTCGGCCTTCGGCGCTCCGAATTTGACGTGCAGGTACCCGTTTCGAAGGTCTCGACGCGATGATCGCAGTAGTATTTTTACCGGATTTTTCGGAGCCCTTTTTGCAGGTGAACAATTAGCATCTTTGAGGCTGAATTTCAGATTGTGATTACTTGGTTAAATTTTGGAATAAAGTGTAATTGTAAGCCTTGTGTTGTACCCAAGAGGGTTTGCAGGTACTGCTGGACCCGTTGGATCTGGAGTTATTGATTTTTTGGTATTTTCAGCTGTAGGACTTTGGACAGTTCAGCTCTTCAGGTGGGTTGCCTCGTCTTCAAGATCTACGGATTGCACATTAATTCTATATGTGTAGGAACTTGCATGATTGGAATAGTATATTGATAGCATGCTAGTCTGTAAAAATTGATGTTCCTGATGTATTCAGATGATCATGTGATTTATTGTTTTCCTACAACCTGTTAATTATTGTTATCTTGGAACTTGACCTAGCACCCCCGCCATATGCAGCATGTTCAGCCAGACTATAGAAAACTCCACTTTGGGCTAGGTTTTTATTGCTCTAGACATTCCCACACCATTATTCTATGTTTCATTATGGACTTAGAGTTTTCCTCGCCCGAGTAGTGGGCCGAGAGGTCAGGTTGTTGTGGGATGCATTTACACTCGTGTCTGGGGACTGAGTGGAGTCTGATAGCAGTCTGTAGATCAGGGTTCTTTTGGGAGCCGTCAGAGTGACAGTGGGTCTCGGCTGTGTAGTTTTCCAGCCTGTGAGTGAGACAGTGTTTTGTTGGTTACAGCCGATCTTGTTGATCGAGGATTTGGATTATAGCCTGCATGAGCCACATTTGAGCTCGACAGAGATGCACGGATACTTTCCTCGGTGGGGTCGCGCCCCTCGAGTGCCACTCCGGAGTTGGGCCTGATACTTCTATCGCGACTTGTCGATGCAGTCCCTCTGGCTGGGCCAGTTTTGGCAGTCACGGACGCCCTACGTAAGTCCGGTCCTCCATGGATGTAACGGCAGTAGGTAGGCGCAGGTTTGACTGGACCCGAGGAGGCCGTCAGTATAGATTGGGTGATCTGAGTTGAGAGTTAGTAGATGCACCATATTTCTTTCTGTTTCCCCTCCTTGAGCATCTAGATAGAGGCATAGTAGCTGTAGAGTTTACTTTTCCAACTTTTCCTTTCAGCACTGCATTTGTTACTTTATGCCTCTAGTAGACTTAGTGGGCAGACCGTCGGGCTTGTTGGCGGTACCCACTGAGAACTACTGTGGGATGTAGTTCTCACACCTGCCGTGGTGTTTATTTCCCTAGGGACTTCTGCCCCTGTTCCTGCTGCTCCAGTTGCTGATCCTACTTCTTCAGATCGAGGTAAGGGAGTCGCGAGATAGATCCCTACCGGTCGTCCCCTGAGAGAGTAGATGTACCCCCTTTTCAGTTTTTGTGAGTTATATGTTTAGAGACTTTTGTAGTGAGGTATAGAGTTGTACTCTTCTTCTGCTTTTGAGAGACTTTATGTATTTGAGGTGAGGACTGTGTTGTATATTGTTGGAGTTGTATTTGTTTCCTTTTCAGCATTTTACTTTTCAGCTCTGATATATGCTAGTATAGTTGATCTTTTTGCAGGTTAGTCGTTACGTCTATACGGGGCTTCCCGTATGGGCGGCGGATCTGTTGGCGAGCCTGGGTCGCAGTTTCGACCCCGGGGCGTGACACGGTCTACCACCGACAGTGCAGAAGTGGACACGATGGATCCGGCAATAGTGGAGAATCGACTACTCCAACAATAGTTCCGCGACATGGCTGAGTGCATCCTCTATTGCTAGAAAAGATGAACCCCACACGGCCTGCCTTCACAAGGACGGTCTATGGAGCGACACTTTTCAGGTAATACCGACGGTGGGTTTACCCGCTTCCGAGAAGTGATCGACAGGACCATTGTGGTGGGGCGGGAATTGGCCGCTCCACGCACCCGGTAGAGGGATCATGAGCCTGCCGGGGGCCGAAAATGACCCCAGCCATTACCTAGGAATGACTTTACCCACATGAGCCGACCACCCCAGTATCCGAAGACGCCGCAAGGAACCTGAAACATATCAGACAAGGGAACCGACACGTCAAGGAGTATCGACGAGAATTCGTAAGGCTGGCCAATTGTGTTCCCTTTGTCATAAGGGAGGAAGCTCACAAAGCCGCCTCTTCGTAGACGGATTGCGAATCATTATCATTTCGAAGTTGTGCAAGCAGCAGATCTTCACACCTTCCAGAAAGTGGTGGATAGGGCCACCATAGTGCGGCGCGGATTTGCGGTGACGCGCGCCCGACGAGAGGACTCGGAGTACAGTAAGGATAAGAAACGACCCCCAGCCCTTCTCCGGAGGGGGATTTTCTAGCGGGGACCGGCCTTACCTCATCTGCAGAGGAGCACCCCGGGCGATTATTCATTTTCGGAAGCACGACCATTGCTTCTGATGTGACAAACTAGGACAGTTCCGCTTTAACCGCCCTGAACCGGGAACAATTTTTCGAAGTCACGACACGGATGAGAGGTCTTATGCGACGACACAACAAAGGACGCACTACCCGAGGGGAGTAGTAGCAGGAAAGACCCCTTACGAAGAGTAATGTCGGTCTTGACCCCATGATGACCCTTGGAAGCGAATATTTTGTACCTTCCTGCCCAATAAGGTTGGGAAGACTCAGTTGTCTTTGGCGTTGGCCATTCATTTATGGGTCAAATTGGTCCAACTTCCTGCCTCGAGACAATAGGCCCAGGAGACTAATAAGTTGAGTTGGGTGAGCCCAATAAGTTGAGTGGGGCTGCGGTCCACAATAGACCTAACGGCAAGAGGCCCAACAATAGACCCAACGTCCAAGTGGGTTGAGTCCGGTCGAGATCTGTGGCGCTGTGCCTGTACACTTTAAGTGAATTGGTTGCGTATCTCTAAAAGCTCGAGCTTTTGGGATTAAGGGTTAGCGCCAACAATCCGACATTTGGGACTTAGTGGTGTCACCGCTAAGAGAATTCGGAGAGATACTCGGAAGGGTTTGGTTTACTGAGTATCAGGTGCTAGTCGATTGTGAGACAACGAGTATGCCACCGAGCCTATTCCGGACACTCGACCTATCGCCAAGGCACCATATCGAATGGCGTTTGCGGAGCTTAAGGCACAATTAGGAAACCTCTTGGATAATGGGGTTCACCAAACCAAGCGTGTCGTCTTGGGGTACACCCGTACTACCCGTACGGAAGAATGACGAGAGTCTATAATGGTGCATCGACTACCGAGAGATAAACAAGGTCACGGTGAAGAACAAGTACCCTCTGTCTCAGATTAATAACCGATTCGACCAACTACCAGGAGCGACGGCGTCCTCAAAGATTGATCTGCAGTCCGACTATCGCCAGCTTAGAGTCCGGAGCGATGACATACCAAAAACAGTCTTTTGAACTCGGTATGGTCATTACGAGTTTACGGGTATACCGTTTGGACTCATAGTCGCTCCAGCGGTGTTCATGAATATAAGGAACAAGATCTTGGAACCTTTCTAAACTAGTTTGTAGTAGTCTCTATAAATGTCATCCCGATCTACGCTCGCATAGACAAAGAGCACGAGGAACACTTGCGAGTGATCCTCCGGACCCTCCGGGACCAGAAATTGTATGCCAAACTCAAAAGGTGTGAGTTCTGGCTCTGCGAGGTAGACTTGTTGGGACACATGGTCTTAGTGTCGGGAATAGCGGAGGACCCGAGAAAGATAGAATTCGTGACCGACTGGGCTCGGCCAACAACGGTGACAGAAATCCGAAGCTTTCTGGGACTGGCGGGGTACTACAGACGCTTCTTGGGAGGCTTCTCAAAGATAACCACTCCCCTGATTCGACTAACCCGGAAAGGGGAGAAGTTCGTCTGGACAGCCCAGTGCCAGAAGAGCTTCGAGGAACTCAAAGACAGACTCACACGGGCGCCAGTACTTACATTGCCGAAGCCCGGTGAGGATTATGAGATCTGTTGCGACGCATCCCGAAGCGATCGTGGAAGCGTGTTAATGCAACAAGGGAAGGTTGTAGCCTACGTGTCGGGACAGCTCATGGACTATGAGCGGAACTATCCTACACACGACTTGGAACTCACGGCAGTCGTGTATGCTTTGAAGCTCTGGAGGCACTACCTCTATGGGGCGCACCGTAACGTGTTTTCCGATCACCAGAGCCTCAAATACTTGTTTACACAGAAGGAACTGAACTTATGGCAAAGGCAGTGGCTGGAACTATTAAAGGACTACGATTTGTCCATCCACTACCACCCCGGAAAGGCAAACGTGGTGGCCGACGCCTTGAGCCGGAAAGGACAGACGGGGGAAACGGCACTGAGCGCCCTTACCCAACAGGATCAGCTAATTGCACAATTCTCGCAGTTGAGGCTGGAAGTAGTGCCGGCAGGTGCAGTTGCGAAACTTCTGTCCTTGGTGATAAGGCCTACACTGATAGAGAGGATCTTGGAAGGCCAAGCAACGGACACGCAACTACAACAAGTGCGGGACAAAATATCCTCGAAACAAAGCGGGGATTTTGCGATTGGCACTGATGATGTGTTAAGTTTCCGGGGACGAGTTTGCGTGCCCGACGTGCCGGAGTTGAGGAACGAAATCCTAACGGAAGCGCATAATGCCCCTATGCTGCGCATCCCGGAGGTACGAAGATGTACAAAGTCCTGAGGCAGACCTTTTGGTGGCCCAAATTGAAGAGTGGTGTGACGTAATTTGTGGCGCATTGTTTGGTGTGCCAATAGGGGAAAGCGGAATATCAGCGACTGGCAGAAAAACTACAACCATTGCCCATACCAGAGTGGAAATGGGAATGGATTACTATGGATTTCGTAACCGGTTTTCCGTGATCGCAACAAGGACGTGACGCGATATGGGTCATTGTGGACCGTCTGACGAAATCGGCTCACTTTCTGCCTATCCACACGACGTGGACCCGAGATCGGCTAGCGCAAACCTATATCGACGAGGTTGTAAGGTTGCACGGAATACCGTCGTCGATAACTTCTGATAGGGACACACGCTTTGTGTCAAACTTCTGGCGGAGTCTGCAGCAGGCATTGGGGACCAAACTGCAGTTTAGCACGGCCTTCCACCCGCAGATGGACGGGCAATCAGAATGAGTAATCCAGATTCTCGAAGATATGCTCCGAGCTTGTGTGCTGGATCTGGGTGAGGGATGGTCGCGTTACCTACCCCTCGTGGAATTTGCCTATAATAATAGCTACCAAGCTAGTATTCAGATGGCGCCGTACGAAGCCTTGAACGGGCGACGATGTCGATCGCCTATCTGCTGGGATGACTTGGGGGAGCGGAAGCATTGGGGCCAGACCTTGCAGAGGAAACGGAGGCAAAAGTGCGCCTTATTAGGCAGCGGCTGTTGACTTCTCAGAGCCGGCAGAAAAGCTACGCGGACCAGAGGCGACGAGAATTGGAATTTATGGTGGGAGAACACGTGTTACTTCGTGTATCACCGTCTAAGGGGACAAGACGGTTCGGCATACGAGGGAAGCTGAGCCCACGATACGTGGGACCGTTCGAAATCTTGGAGCGCGTGGGCCCGGTGGCCTACCGGTTGGGCTTACCGCCAAACCTCGAACGGGTACACAATGTATTCTACGTCTCGATGCTCCGAAAGTACCTTCCCGACCCGTTTCACGTCCTTGATGCCTCTGCCTTCGAGTGGTGCGAGGACTTGAGCTTCAAGGGAACGCCGATACGGATATTGGCACGAGAGGAAAAGAAACTTCGCAACCGGACGATCCCCTACGTAAATGTGCAATGGAGTAACCATGAGGAGCGCGAGGCGACATGGGAACTTGAGACGAAAATGAGGGAGTGTTTCTCTGAGTTGTTTAGCGAGGGTTGAGGTTAAGTTTCGGGGACGAAACTTCTTTTAAGGGGTGTGTGGTGTAATATCACAGTTTTCATGTAACGTTTTACCCTCCTGCTAATAAAACTTAAGTTATGGAAAATTGAATTAACGGGTTTACTTAAGTTGATAATCTTGAGGTGCGGGTATTTTTCTATGAAAGAGCTCGAAAAACGGTGAACGGCGGTGCGACCGGATCCGGATTCTGACTTATGGATCCCCCAGAAAGGGGAAATTAGGATCGCGGTAACCGTCGGGTGCATCAAAATTCGTGTAGGTGATTGTGCATGCTTTTTGAGGAGATAAGGAATTATCTTTAAAGAATTATCTTTAGAGAATTATCCTGAAGGAATTATTTTTAAGGAAATATCTCTAAGGAAATATCTCTAAGGGAATATCTCTAAGGAATTATCTTTAAGAAATTATCTTTAAGGAATTATCTCTAAGGAATTATCTCTAAGGAATTATCTCCAGGGATTAATTAAATAAATAATTAGAGATTGAAATACCCGATGTGGATTTTGACGGTACGTACATATGAAAAGGGAAAATAAAAGAAATAAATTAATAATAAGATTTATTTATTCCCCGTATACCGAAAGGAAAATCCTAGTTTTAAAAGATCGCCTCCTCAAACCCTTCCCTCTTGTGCGTGCCGAAAACCAAACGAAACCCTAGTTCGAAAAGAGAGAAAAGAGAAAAGAAAAGGAAACCCTAACCGGAGGAACAAGAAATAGAGAAGGAGGAAGCGAAGGAACTCGATCGCCCCGATCGACGTGCCGGAGACCGGAGAACGAGACATCACCGCCATCGGAGGGCAGATCCGGATTCTCACCACCGCAAAGAACGGAGATCGGGATCGCGTTGCCTCCTCCATCGGCGTAAGGTTAGGAATCGTTATTTCTCCTTCATCGGTTTAATCGTGGGTTTTTTCGTGTTCTTTGAGATCGCTTTAATTGGTAATTTGATCACGGGTTTTTGATTGGTTTTGATCGGTGATTTGTTCGTGTTCTTGACCGGGTTTGATCGATGGTTTTTAATCGGTCTTGATCGGAGGTTTGATCGGGTTTTCGATCGATGTTTCGTTGGTCTCCAATCAATGGTTTTATCGTTAGAGTTGCCGCGGATTTGTTTGGGTTATTTTCGTGTTCCGTTGGAGCATAGGGGAATTAACGGGAAGCCGCCGTCGCCGTTGTTAAACGGGAGGCCGCCGCCGCCGTTATCATGTTCACGAGGTCGTCGCCGTAGCCGCTGGGGTCGCGTGGTCGCAACCGGAGCTGGAAAAGACGACGAAATTGGAAAATTAAAACAAAATCCAGGATTTACTGTTCACGGAGCCCAGCCCGTAGGCGCGGTCCACGCCCGGGGCGTGCACCCTGTTACGGAATTTGTGTTGGCGTATTTCGTGAAATCGGTTAAGTCTTGAAGATTGAAGATGAAAAAGTTGGATCGTATACCTCAATCTCAAGTAACAAGAATTTAAAAGGATCAGGTACGTTTAATTAAATAAGTTTGATGATCCGAATACTTCTTATAGTGTAGAAACACTTGGATGAATTTTTTATTGCATAAAAATCAAAAACTGGACATTCCATATGTTCAGAGTCCGGATCGGGCTTTACAGTCCGGACCCCGAACATAGGTTAGTTCGTGCATAATTCCAGTCCGGACCCTGGGAATTTCAGTTCGGACCCTGAACGTGGAATTTGCAAGAAAAGCATGAACAGTCCGGACCGTGGATTTCAGTCCGGACCCCGAATGTCGTCTTTTCTGGAAATTGTCTGTTTCGCTGAGACAGTCCGGACCGCCAACTCCAGTCCGGACTGTCGTCCTGTAAAATTCCAGAAATGGTTAGTTTTTGATTCTTATCTTCTTCCACAAGTTTTCTAACCTATAAATAGACCCTCTAATTCATCTTTTAAGGGGACGGCGCTAAGTGGAAGGAATCCAATCAATCCAGAAATATTCCACATATAGAGAAGAAAGGAAATACTTGATTTAATTCTATGTTTCTTCATCTATATTATTAATTTGATTCTAGGTTTTCCAAACTCAGATTTTGAGTAGAATCAAATTAATGAATACTTAGATGGTATTTCCGATCTATTTCTAATCTAAGTATTTGGCGGATCATCACCACCCAAAAACAACGATTTATCCCAAATCGGCGCGTGGACTCGCGTGGCCTTGTGGATTCAAGGTGCTACCGCTCTCGTGGATTCGGAGCGAGGTACGTTCATGGATTCGAGACGTGCTACTGGGTGAAGACTGTGGATTCGGTCGAACGTCGTGGACTCGACGTTGGACGCCGTGGATTCGGCGTTGGACGCTAATCGTGGATTCGAGCAGCGTTGCGGAGCGAGCGGAGAAGATCTACTAGGAGCGTATGGAAAAGGTTGAGTCGTAAGTGTGTACGGTAAATCACCTTGTACGTGTGTTAATTCTAGTGGATTTCACGGTGTTATCGGTCCCGTGGTTTTTTACTCCGGATTGGAGTTTTCCACGTAAAAATCTCTGCGTGTTATTTATTTTTCCGCATTGGGTTTTATATCGCAAAGATTTTTGAGTGTTTATTGTTTACACCTATTCACCCCCCTCTAGGTGTTTTTTCCCCTATTTAGATCCATTTTATACATAACCCAACAAGTGGTATCAGAGCAGGGAATAGGGTTGTAAAAAATGGTTGAAGGTGGAAACATCAACAGACCTCCGTTATTCGATGGAACAAATTATGCCTACTGGAAAGTACGGATGAAAGCCTTTTTAATTTCCATCGACGAACGGGTGTGGCAATCAATTGAATTAGGATGGTCTAATCCAACTGAAATTATTGTTGATGTTCGCACCATCAAACCTAGGTCGAAATGGACCAAGGAAGAGGTAGATTCTTCTTCTTACAATGGCAAAGGGATTAATGCTCTATTTAATGCTTTGTCTCAAACTGAGTTCTCTCGCGTCTCGGCATGTGAGACTGCGAAAGAAATCTGGGATGTTCTTCAAGTTACACATGAGGGAACTAGCCTTGTGAAGATTCAAAAACTGCAAATGCTTACGAGCAAGTTTGACTCTATTTTCATGGTAGAAAATGAATCTTTCACAGACTATTACACACGATTGCAAGACATCGTAAACTCATGTGCTAACTTGGGAGAGAAGATTCCAGAATTTAAAGTTGTAAGAAAGATATTAAGAACTCTTTCTGAACGATTTCGCCCAAAGGTCGCAGCCATTGAAACAATTAAACACCCGGACGAAATGCGTGTAGAAGAATTAGTTGGTTCACTTCAAACATATGAAATGACTTTTTCTACTAACTATTCTTCTGGAAAGGCATCCTCTTCTAAGTCTTCAGGTTTAGCATTGAAAACAACAAAAGAAGAAGACGCGGATTCATCCTCCTCAGACGATGACGAGAACCTATCTATGGAGGATTTTGAGAAGCAGCTTGCTCTCTTGACACGAAGATTTCGCCGAAACTTTCGAAGGGGTAACTCAAGTAAAACTCCATCCTTCGTAAAGTCGAAGAAAGGCAAAGGTTCTTCAAACTTCAAATCAAGAAAGCAAGAGGGCTTTTCTAAGGATAAGAAAAGCTCAGAGGGACAAATCCAGTGCTTCAAGTGCCGAGGCTACGGTCATATTTCAACGGAGTGTCCTAATAAAAATCCGTCAAAGAAGAAAGCGATGCAAGCCGTCACTTGGGATGACACCTCATCGTCAAATGAGTCATCGTCAAGTAATGAAGAAGATAACACAACGGCATTCCACGCGTCCACATCTTCACCCTTCATGTGCTTAATGGCTAGTACATCCGAGTCATTGTCCAACTCCACTGTTGAAAAGATTGCAATGGACAACGAATCGAGTAACTCTGAAGGTGAAGATTTTGCTCTTGCCTACCATAAGCTTTTGAGGGATTCAAAGAAACTGGCAAAGCAAAACAAGAGTTTGAGAGGGAGATTGCAGGATCTTGAAGAAGAAGCAAAAAGGGCATCTTGTCTCTCAAACGCTCTTAAAGTGGAAAGGGATAATCTGATTAAAGTAAATGTTTCCCTTCAAGAGTCCAATGAGCAATTCGAGAAGAATTATGTAGATATGGTGAACAAAGCGAATTACTTCTTGAAGCTCTACGGCGAGGCTCGACAGGAAAAATTGGAAATGACGGAGACCATTTTCCAACTCAAGGATGATCTAAAGCAATTTTCTTCTGGAAGGAGTAAGTTGGATAAGCTTCTTGGTCTTGGTCAAACAAATCGGTTCGGCCTCGGATACACTCAAACTAGAGACATTCCTAGTTCGAGTGGGACAGTCTTTGTGCCCCAGTCGGTATCTCCTCCTCCGACACCGGAATTGACGACAAACGACGACAACAAACCTACTTCCCCCTCTTCGGGATCGTTAAGCACCAAGGTATGTTTTCGTTGTGGTATTGTAGGGCACATAAGGAGAAATTGCAAGATGGGAGCCAAACGCTCAACTCAAGCACTTCTTGCAACGACTACCAAAAAGGTGATTCCTCGGAAATCTAATGCAAATTATTCGAAGGAAAAGAGCCTCGGTAGTTCATCAAACAAGACGACGACGTCAAGGAAAAGCGATGGATCAAACAAGACGCTTCCACCAAAGGTATCAACTTCACAATCATTTCCGACGTACACCAAAACTCGAAAGGTTTGGGTAGGCAAAGGTGAAATCTTCCCTTGTCTTGTTACTAATATTTCCTTGCATGCACATGATAATTCATCTTGGTATCTGGATAGCGGTTGTTCCCGTCACATGACCGGTGACAAAAACTGCTTTCAAAATTTTGAGAAAATCTCCGGAGGACTTGTAGTTTTCGGAGACGGTCAGTCTTCCAAAATTGTTGGAAAAGGAACAGTAGCTATTCCAGATGGCCCGATTCTGAATAATGTGTTATTTGTTGAAGGCCTTAAGACTAACCTCATAAGTATCAGTCAACTTTGTGACAATAGTTTTTCAGTTAATTTTTCATCTGTTGAATGTGTTGTAACTGATAAGGACCATGTTTTCTTTTTAAAGGGGGTTAGATCTGAAAACAATTGTTATGTTGTTCCCAATAAAATTTCTGAAAACTGTAACTTAGCCTCTTTGAATAATGAAACACTTTGGCATGAAAGGCTAGGTCACATAAATTTTAAGGAACTTGCTAGAATTTCAAACAAAGACGTGGTCAAGGGGGTTCCAAAACTTTCACTTAAACAGAACATTGTGTGTGGTGGTTGTCAAAAGGGAAAACAATCCAGGACTGCACACAAGAACTTGAACCACGTTGGTACTAAACGGCCCTTAGAATTATTGCATATGGATCTTATGGGGCCGACTCGTCAACCATCTTTGGGAGGTAAATGGTATATTTTCTTATTGGTTGATGATTTCTCTAGATACTCATGGGTAGTATTTTTAAAAGAGAAAGCTGATACTTTTGATTCTTTTCACGAGATATGCCATCGTATTATGATTGAAAAGAATGAAAAGATCATTCGTGTTAGAAGTGATAGAGGTGGAGAATTCATAAATTCTAAATTCATTGATTTTTGCACTTCCAACGGCATTAAACATGAATTCTCAGCACCCTATACACCTCAACAGAATGGTGTAGTCGAGCGCAAAAACAGGGTTGTTCAAGAGATGGCACGTGTTATGCTTTATAGCCGGAATTTACCGCTATATTTTTGGGCTGAAGCAGTGAACACCGCCGTCTATGTAATTAATCGAGTGTATTTGCGCCCGGGAACTTTAAATACACCATATGAACTATGGTTCTGTAGAAAACCAAACATCAAATATTTTCGTATCTTTGGGAGTCAGTGTTACATCTTACGTGACCGCGAAAATCTTGGAAAATTTGACTCTCGAAGTGACGAAGGGATTTTCTTGGGTTATTCTACGAACAGTAGAGCATATCGGGTATTTAACTTGGAATCTAAAACGATAGTGGAATCTATAAATGTTAAAGTAGATGAAGCTTTTCACTCTGCATTTGAAAAATCTACCCCTGATGTCTCTATTGATGATGATACTCCTGTAAATGCATCTTCTCATGATAATACTTCCAATATTAATGATGCAACTAATGGCTCTTCTAGTTTATCTGACATGCAGGATTCATCACATGTTTCCCCGAGGACTCCGTTACCTCAAACGTTAAGAATCTCCAAGGATCATCCAGAAACGAACATTATTGGAGACCCTCATGAAGGAGTCAGGACTCGGAGACAGTTGGTTTGTGGATTCGCTTGTTACGTTTCCTTAATCGAACCAAAGAATGTCAATGAAGCTCTTCAGGATGACTACTGGATTGAAGCAATGCAGGAAGAGCTCCATCAGTTCGAACGAAACAAAGTCTGGGAATTAACGAAGCCTCCGATGCAACACAACGTGATTGGTACTAAATGGATTTTCAAGAATAAGAAAAATGAGGATGGTACCATCATCAGGAACAAAGCACGTCTAGTTGCTCAAGGCTACTCTCAAATAGAAGGTATAGACTTTGATGAAACTTTCGCCCCTGTAGCTAGACTCGAGTCCATTCGTATCTTATTCGCTATTGCTTGTCACTTTAAAATAAAACTCTTTCAAATGGACGTTAAGAGCGCGTTTTTAAATGGGTACTTAAATGAGGAAGTTTATGTGGCTCTACCGAAAGGTTTTGTAGACCATAAACAACCTAATCATGTTTTTCGTTTGAAAAAAGGCTCTTTACGGTTTAAAACAAGCACCGCGAGCGTGGTACGAAAGGTTGACAAAGCACTTTTTGGAAAAGGGCTATACTCGAGGGGGAGCAGACCGGACTCTCTTTGTGAAGTATTATCAGGATAACTTCATTGTTGCACAAATCTATGTCGATGACATTGTATTTGGAGCAACAAAGGATGATGATGCTTCTAAATTCGCAGAAACCATGGAAAGCGAATTTGATATGTCTATGATGGGCGAACTGACATACTTTCTTGGATTGCAAGTGAAACAAAATGATGAAGGCATCCATCTGTGTCAATCCAAGTATGCAAAGGAGTTGGTAAAGAAATTCGGATTAGAAGATTCTAAAGATTTTCTGACTCCTATGGGAACTAGCAATAAGGGATTAGGAAGTGAATCTCTTAGTGAAAGTGTAGACGAGAAACTTTATCGAAGTATGATTGGAAGTCTACTCTACCTCACGGCTAGTCGCCCGGACATATCCTTTAGTGTTGGGATCTACGCGAGATATCAGTCAGCACCAAAGGAGGATCACCTGAAAGCGGTGAAACGGATCATCCGTTACGTCAAAGGAACTGTAAACTTCGGAATTTGGTATCCTATGGGAACAAGTCTTGACATTATAGGATATTCAGATGCCGATTGGGCAGGATCAGTGGATGATCGGAAAAGTACGAGTGGTGCATGTTTTTATCTTGGCCATTGTCTTGTTTCATGGCATAGTAAAAAACAGAACTGCATTGCACTCTCGACTGCCGAAGCGGAATATATCCCAGCGGGTAGTTGTTCAACCCAACTTATTTGGATGAAAAGCGTGTTGAGCGACTTCCGAATTTCAGCAACTTCGGTAACAATTTTATGTGACAACACTAGTGCTATAAACATTTCCAAAAATCCTTTGTTGCACTCAAGAACAAAACACATTGAACTTAGATATCATTTTCTTAGAGAGCTAGTTGAATCAAATACTCTTCAACTTTCCTACATTTCAACAGAGGATCAATTAGCTGACTTTTTAACAAAACCTTTGGATCAAAAACGTTTTATTCATTTGCGTAAGGCAATTGGAATGCTTTCCTTGAAATAATTTCTTTTTGAAACCAATCCTTAGGTTAGGTTTTGCTTTTGTGTTTTTATTCTTTACCTATGCTTGTACATAGAACATTAATTGAGCATTAGTTATATTGACTTTAACTGCATCCTTTTATATGTTTAGAAATTTATTATGCTTTAGATATCATAATATTTCAGTTGGTGCAATGATCATTTATGTCAATTAAGTCATTTCTTAAAGTGATCAAAGTCAATTTCTCTCTCAATGATCTCTTGGTATAGTTTTTATCTTATTTGACTATTTAGTCGAGTATTAAATCTAGATCAATGTTTGGTTGAATACTTTATATGTTAAATAATTGATAGCCAATTGAGGGGGAGTCAAAGAAAAAGTATCATGCTCAAAAGATGTGGAAAGAGTTACATCCCAATGAGGAGTGTGAAAACTACCACCACATGGAGGAAAGAGCTACCACCTCGGTCGTCCGAGTACTGTGTGCAGCTACCACATGTATACCAAGCATGGTTTTTATATTTTGATTGAATAAAATGCATGTTGAAATACTTGACTCTGTCAAATTTCAAGGTTGGTATAAGGTGGGAATTTTAATGAAAGATGCTCAAAGAGCCACTCTCTTAAAAAAAAAATTGTCTAGATACATTATCTAATATATTTGGGATTTCAAACATCTACTGATCTTGGTATTTCATTTTCTTTACCAAATTGATGATTTGATAAAGGCATTACTGTCACGCCCCAGGTGTAAACCGAAACCCGGGCCCATCTACAGATCCGCCGTGCACACGGTATTTCCCGCGTACACGAAGCGCCAAACCTGCTCAGATATAAGAGATAGTAATAAAAGAGCAATAAAACAGAGCTGAACTAAAATCTAATACATCTCAGACTGAAGCTGGAAATAAAATACCATACATCTGTATAAATGATACATCAGTCTCTCCCAGCTCACCAAAATAAATACAACCTGCTGGCAAAAGCCAGTCCCAAATGTAAAAGTACAACCGTCTGAGGAATCTTGGGTACACCAACAGTCCAGCTAACTCGCTCATCCTGCCTCGAGATCTATCTACTCAGCCGTCCTCTCTCCTCGACCCGCCGCTGAAAGCCCAGCAGCACCCGCAGAAGACACTGCAAAACAAGGAAGAAGAAAAAGAGAAAAGAAGAATGGGGGTGAGAACTACTAGTAAACCAGTAGCCTCCCCTAGTGGGTAAAACCTCAAATTCTGACACACCCACTAGGTCTACCAGAGGCAAAAAGGAAAGAAGAGTGGTAAGAAATGAAACCGCTGAAAAAGGGAAATCTACCACTAGTATGCCTCTAAAATACAGTCCTAGACTGGAATAACCGTATGCAACAATAACCAACCGTCCCAGATGAACCCAATCTGTACCGCCCTCATCATCGGGCAAGTAAGCCGCGCCGATGTGATAGCAAAGTTCCTGCTGCCGCCCTCATCATCGGGCAAATAAGCCGCGCCGATGTGATAGCAAAACTGTCCATAACTGTCTGGCCCCGGCCTCCGGAGGGGAACTCGAGGGGAGCGACCCACACGAGGAAAGCATCACCGGGCAATAACCGCGCCGGTGTGAAAGGTAAAAGCAGGACTGGATCACAACTATAAAGCCCCAGTGGAACACAACCCTCCACTAAAAGAAAACTGATCCCCAATCTGATGCACAAGTGATCATCCGGTCAATCGCCCAAAATCCGCGATCGCCGCAGTACCTCACAATCTACAACCAAGTCTCACCACCGACCTCCGGTCAACCGCCCAATATCCGCGGTCGCCGGAATAACCACAATCACAATCATGTCCCACATCCGACATCCGGTCAACCACCTACTATCCGCGGTTGCCGCAAAACCCTCTAGTCCATAATCATGTCCTATCACCGATGTCCTATAACCGACATCCGGTCAACCGCCCAATATCCGCGGTCGCCGCCAAAACCCATAATCCATAATCTAGGCCCCAGCTACACTATCCCAACCCCTGCTCAAACCCGAGCAACAAATACCACCTGACTAACGAAAGGAGAAAAGAAACAAACAAGGTTTCTCCTAAGTCAAGTTCCAGCATGAAAGTGTAGCGATAAAAGATGGCCTATCTAGATGTCCATACAAGCATGCAAGTGTTCTCAAGGAAATAAAGGAAAAGGTGTCCAATAGTGGTTCCACATGTGTAATAATTAATAGCTCCACATAGATATAACCATCATGCTAAAACATCATCCAACCACACATGTCTATAGTCCATGTTCCATAATAAAGCATCACTATCCACCTATGCATGTCATAAAATCCTCAAATAGTACCATCCACTAACAGGATAATCATATAGTCCAAAATAAATATTCCATTCCACATGCAAGGTTAGACGCTAACATTCTATCCATACAAACATGTACAAGTCCCAACCACTATCAGATATCCACAATAGTATTTTCCTTATGATAGGCTCACAATTTTATATTACATTAAGCATGCATGTCCAAATAAAGGGATCACTCTAATATTCCTAGTGAGCATGTCAAAATAGAGGTAAACAACAACCACCCACCTCGATCGCTAATTCCAAGTCCAAATAGTGCTCTCGCCCAAGCCGATAAGCCGCCGCGATCACTGTACAAAATTCCCCAAAAGAACATACATAAATAATCTTACAATGCCCCAATAAAATCTGCCCAAATACACAGTCCAATGTTTCCCTGTTTTCACCTGCGAAAAATGCTCGGAAAATTCCAAGAAAAATACTTTCACGATCCTCGCGACGAGCCCGTCGAAACGAGTACCTGCACGCTCAAATCCGAGTTTCCTACACTGAGAAACAAATCCGACAAGGGAACCACCCCGAAATAAACTGCTCTCAAAAACTGTAGCACTAATTCCTGTAAACAGAGATTTCTCAGCTTCGAAAAATATTCATAAAATTCCAAGAAAATTTGGGGATGTTCCTTGCGCTGTGTAGATGAAAAATGCCTTTTGAATCACCCCAATCCGATGCCTGTGCGCAAAGATATGGCCGAAATACCACAGTGCTGTCCAAAACTCCGCCCAAGAAAAAGGGTCAAATGGAAGCTCGGGGAACTCCAAGATAAACTCGAAATGAGGAGGAGCTCAAAACACGAAGATCAAAGCCCTACCTGTCGTGAATCTAACAGCGCAAGAATCTCCTCAATCGGAGGTCGGAGTAAGCCGGGGGAGTCCCCGCACCAAAATGCGACGAAGAAGACCACAAACGAACGAGCGTCGTGCCGCGCCGTAAAAATGCAAACCTCGGGATGTGTGCTGCAGAAAAATCCTGGAATCTGCCGATGGATCCAGCTCTGGGAGAGGAGGGAATCTCGTGAAGGTTACACAGTGAAAGGATGAACAGGGAAAAAGATATTCGGACTTGAACAGGGCCTTCAAATACAAGCTGGAAACAAATCCAAAAATTCCCAAAATGTCCCAACTTCCGGGCGCTGGGGACTTTCGGGCGGCTACAGTGTTGGGCCCGGCCCAACACTGTGCGCGCCCGAAAATCCCTCGGGCCTCCACGTCGCCCCGCGAACAGGCAACAGCCGCGCCGACCTCCCAGCGTGTGACGCGTGGCCCAGTGCGGAGCCGACGCGTGGCGTGCCGTTGGTCAGCGCGCCCACGTGCGCACCTGGCACGCCGCCTGACGCGCCGCCTGGCGCCCCTGCCAGGCACAGTTCCCGAGGCACCCCCCCCGTGCCTCGCTGGACCTCGCGTTCCTGAGCCATCCAATAGAAAGTCGCCACGTGTCCCGCCGGTCCATGCACCGCGCCCGCCTGCTCCGTGGTCCAAGTCCACTGCACCGGCCAATCCCAACATGCCACGTGTCCTAACCCTGGTGCACGACGGCCCGTGGACCGCGCACCTGCCCGCGGCCGCTCCGCCGCCTGCCCGACCCGTCCGCCGTGCTCCGCCGCTGCCCGCCGCCGCTCTGCCGTGCCGGAATTACTGTTCCGACGTGAACAGTAACCGGTGCTCAAAAATAACAAGTGGGTAGTCCATTTTGACCGTTTTCGCGCGCTGAATCCGAATTTGATGTCCATTTTGCCAAATTCCAACTACAAAATTTGCCGAAGGCATCCGGAAAGGTGTTCCTTGATCCAAACTTTGCGCTGAGTCCATTTTTAATATCCGCTTCGCGCGAAACCATTTCTAAAGATCCGACGGAGTCCACTGATCACCCACGTGATCCATTAAGCCCGAACTCCGCCACTTGTGTCCAATTGGTGCACAAACACCTCCAACACATAGTACAGGCTCCCCAGATGTCACCAATGACTCTACCATAGCTCTGCAGAGATCCAGGTCATCACATCCTCCCCCACTAAAAGAAAGTTTCGTCCTCGAAACTAAAGTTATTCCTCAATCCGGAACCTCAACAAGTCGAGGGGGTAAATATCCAATCATCCACCACTCAAGCTCCCAAGGCTGTCTAATACCTCCTCTAGAGACGCGATACAACCCTCGGGTCTCTAACTAGAACAAAGTGGAGGCGGGCATTCCAGAAAACCGCACCACCTCATCCAAGTACAGCTGGGCTAACCGCTCGAGCTACCAAGTAGCCTGCATCGGTACAGGCAACCGCTCCTCCCAGGGCCACGATAATCCAACCACAAGTCCATGGACACAAAAGCTTGATCCCAATACCTCTGTACTCCCAAGGTATCCAATATAAGTCCCCCAACTGATCACGTAGACTCTGATCTCTAATCTTTAAACCGTTGGGGTGTAGAAGCAATTCCCCAACTCTCCGGCATCAACACACAGCCATATGCAGTCGAGAAAACCCGATTACAAATCAACCTTCAGGAAGACCCGGGACCCTTACAGCTGGTAAATCAAATCCTCCATGCTCGACAAGGGTGCTAGCTCCAGATGGTCACTTCATCAAATTCCCGGGGATCCACACAAAGCCGAAGTGAACCAACCATCCACACTCGAATAGCACCGGCGCCCCCAAAGGCGACACACTTGGCTTGACAAAATTTCCAAAACATCGAATCCTGGAGTTGTGTCCTCAACTCTCAAACTAGTGACATGCAAGACCACTCCGATAGGAGAACTGTCACGCCCCGAGGGTTTTCGTTCAGCGGAAACAGTACACAAAAGCGGTCATTTGGCTCGAAATAAACCTTTTTTTTTTTTGAAAAGCTCCCTTCCTCGGTGCGTGCCCAGACCCGCCGCATACACAGGGTCACTCTGCACACGGACAGAGTCTCCCCTGTATATGCACGGCGTCGCGATCAGTAAAGTGTCCAAACACAATCCACAATTCAATCACAACAGTTTAGCGTTCATTCATACAAACATACAAGTATTACAACTAAAGCATTTTCATGGCCGGTTGGTTTGAAAGGATAAATCCACAATTGTTAAAAACGGCGCCCACTCGACGCCTAGAATATTTTGAAAAACGGTTTCGAAAGCCACATAAAACCACAGGGTTTTGAAAACAGTGCCCACACGACACTTAGGTTTTGAAATCCCTTTTCAAAGATCCATAAATCCACAAGGTTTGAAAACAGTGCCCACACGACACCTAGATTTTGAAAGCGGTTTTCGCAATCCCTTTTGGGTTTGTTTTTCTTTTTCTGTTTGAAAGCGGCCAACGAAGAAAGAAAGGAAGGTTTATTAAATAAGCAGAAGTTGCCGACATCCTACCGACCCCACGAGGGTATCGAGAACCACACATAAGACTACCGTAATAAATGGAAAGCGTCAATAAAGGAGGAAAATACAATACGGGGTCTCCGTAGACCCGGAAACTCCAGCCTCGGCCTCACCGTCGCCTATCACTCTCCCCGGAAGGATCCTGTCCCAGAGTGGGAAGTCAGCGACAATATAGAATAATAAGGAAAGCAGGAAAAAGAAGTGCGCCCAACCGTAAACTATCCGGAGCAACATCCTCCCAAACTGGGAATAACCACGCACACCTGCATAACCTAATCCGGGCACCTACCCCGGCGTCCCCACCGAGCACCTACCTCGGTAAACCACGTCGGGCACCTACCCCGACGGGTCACACCGCTCGCACCTCGGGGCCTCAAACCCCCCACCTGCGGGGGCCCCCACTACGTCACCTCGTGGGTTTACACGGGTCATAGACCACTTTTTCGGAAAAGCGCACCCTTTGCGGTGGCCAAACCGCGGGTGCGCGTGCTGCTGCCTCGAACAAAGTAACCGATAATACCAACAATACTCAGTAATAAAACCATACCCGCTATCACGTTAGTAACATAAATGTATATTCAAGAGTAAGCACGTCAACCGCTATCATGTTAGTAACATCACGTATAATCAAGAGTAAAAACGACCGCCGGAAACCGACGCTAAACACCAAGGCAAAAGAACCCACCTAAAACACGAAGGAGGAAACGTGCGGGAGCTCCAACTGAAAAAAAGTACCCTTGCCGTGTGCCCGAACAGCTACAATAAAAATTATTTGTTAAAAACCATCGTCGTGGTTAAAAACACTCAAAAACGGTGTCACGCCCCGGGGGTTCAAATCGCGCGGAAGAGGAGCCACCGATGCCCCTGAATCAGCCATATATTTTTTTTTGTAAAACATTACTCCCCGGCGCGTGCCCAGACCCGCCGCATACACAAATTCATTCTGCAAATGGGCAGAGTCTCCTTTGTATATGCACGGCGTCTCAACTACAAAGTGTCTCACAAGGCGTAGCACACACAATCTCTAACCACATCAGTTGGAGTCTCGTACACATACAACCAAACAATACACATGATATTCTAGCATTCACTTAGAGCATAGAGGCCGGTGTTTTGAAAGGATAAATAATCACAAGGTTTTGAAAGCGGCATCCACACGACGCCATCGTTTATGAAAACAGTTCGCAAACACATAAATCCCATAAGGTTTGTAAAGCTCGGTGCCCACTCGACACCCACGTTTTAAAAGTAGTTTTCGCAATCGGTTTTCTTTGCTTTCCATCGTTCAAAACGGCCAAGTAAGAGAGAACGTAGAGTTCATTCAATTATTCGAAAAGGAAAAAGGGCAACATCCACTTCGACCCCACGGGGGTGTCGCAATCCACAACTAGCTACCATGAATAATAAAAGAAAAGGGAAAAAGAGTCACTGTATCTGAAGTCACCCAAAAATCAGATCAGCACCCTCGCGTCCTCACCGGCGCCCTAGCACTCGCCCCTGGACGAACCTGTCACGGAGTGGGAAGTCAGTGACTAGAAATAAACATAATGAGCAAGAATACTATAATAAAACAAACCACTGTAACCAGAGCAACTGTCACCCCCCCCCCCTCCCATACACCGTCAACAATGATCACAACCTGCACCAAACATAAACCGGGCACCCTCCCCGGACACCGCACCGGGCCCCTACCCCGGTGCCCCTCCCCTCTCTGCCGAGCATCTGCCTCGGCCGCCGAGCACCAACCTCGGCGTCACCGCTCACACCCTCCACCCATGAGGGCCCCCATCCCTAACGCCACCTCCGCGTGGGGTACACGGGTCAACGTACCACTTTTCCGGAAAAGCACACCCTTGCGGTGGCCAAACCGCTGGTGTGCGTGTAGTAAAACTTGAGCCTCAGATGATAAAGCGAATAAAATAAGAATCGGGGTCAGCGTTGCTCATAAGGACAAACAGAAGGGTGAACACCTTTGCTCATGAGAAAATCTTAAAGAGGAAAACACCGTTGCTCATTGAGAGCAACTTGAAGAGGAACACACCTTTGCTCACGAAGAGCAACTTAGAGAGAAACCCACCTTTGCTCACGAGGAGCAACTTAGAGAGAAACCCACCTTTGCTCACGAGGAGCAACTTAGAGAGAAACCCACCTTTGCTCACGAGGAGCAACTTAGAGAGAAACACCTTTGCTCATGTCCGCCCTTACCCAATTTACCTCGGCGAATTTACCCACCTTGTGTGTGTGTCGTCCGGCGTTCGGTACGTCCGAGATCGTGCGTCCGCTGCCAACAATGTCCTGCACTCCTGAAGGTATAAGGGCAAGTCAAGACTAAGGATCCGAAACTCACACCGACTCCCACCCATGTGCGGCGGAGTTCCCCGCCCGGCACCGGCCCGTGCAGCGCACACTCCGCCCGGGCACAGCACCCCGTGGCCCCAGCCCGCGCGGGCGCCCATGCGCGGGCAAGCGCCGCACGGGCGCGCTGTCCGCGGTGCGGGGGCGAGCCCGTGCGGCACCAGCCCGCGCGGGCGCCCCACCTGCGGGCGGCCCCGCGCGGCCAAGCGCCGCGCGGCGCGTTGCCCGCGGTGCGGGGGCGACCCCGCGCGGCACCAGCCCGCGCGGGCGCCCCACCTGCGGGCGGCCCCGCGCAGCCAAGCGCCGCGCGGGCGCGTTGCCCACGGTGCGGGGGCGACCCCGCGCGGCACCAGCCCGCGCGGGCGCCCCACCTGCGGGCGCCCCGCGCGGCCAAGCGCCGCGCGGGTGCATTGCCCGCGGTGCGGGGGCGACCCCGCGCGGCACCAGCCCGCGCGGGCGCCCCACCTGCGGGCGGCCCCGCGCGGCCAAGCGCCGCGCGGGCGCGTTGCCCGCGGTGCGGGGGCGACCCCGCGCGGCACCAACCCGCGCGGGCGCCCCACCTGCGGGCGGCCCCGCGCGGCCAAGCGCCGCGCGGGTGCATTGCCCGCGGTGCGGGGGCGACTCCGCGCGGCCTTAGCCCGCGCGGGGCGCCCCACCTGCGGGCGGCCCCGCGCGGCCAAGCGCCGCGCGGGCGCATGCCCGCGGTGCGGGGGCGACTCCGCGCGGCCTTAGCCCGCGCGGGCGCCCCACCTGCGGGCGGCCCCGCGCGGCCAAGCGCCGCGCGGGCGCATGCCCGCGGTGCTGGGGCGACTCCGCGCGGCCTTAGCCCGCGCGGGCGCCCCACCTGCGGGCGGCCCCGCGCGGCCAAGCGCCGCGCGGGCGCATGCCCGCGGTGCGGGGGCGACCCCGCGCGGCACCAGCCCGCGCGGGCGCCCCACCTGCGGGCGGCCCCGCGCGGCCAAGCGCCGCGCGGTGCTCACCTGCGGGTGGTGCCCGCGCGACGCTCCCGCCGCGCGGCGCCCCGCCCGCGGCCGGTCCGGCGGCGGCGGCGGCGGTGTTCCCCGTGAAGACTCCACCCCCGAAACGCCTACTCAACAAAACTAATAAAAACTCACCTTTGAAACGCCGGAAAAGAGAGGGAGGGGATCGTCCTAACGTTGCCCGGTTGATCCCGCGAGCAAGCTACCTCCGTCCTTTTCCCGAAAGCCCCGTTTAATTCTTCTCTTTTTCCCCCTCGTGGCGTCTCTTAAAGAGAAAACCCTAGCCGTCTTTTTCTCTCTTCTCTTTTCCCTTCTCGTGGCGTTTCTTAAAGAGAAAACCCTAGCCGTCTTTTCTCTCTTCTCTTTTCCCTTCTCGTGGCGTCTCTTAAAGAGAAAACCCTAGCCGCCGAACGAAGCGACCTAGGAGGGAACGCCTAAAACCCTTGGTTCCTCAAAGGGTTAAAGAATAATTAAATAATAGGGACAGATCCGGCGGCTAGAATTACCTCGAGAAACGTGCCGATCGTCCGCACGGATCCCGGGGCGCCTAAGTGGGGTCCGAATTTTGGAAAAATTATTCCGGGTGAACCGGGAGTCGGAATCTGAAACCGATCGCGCCCCCGTTCTCCATTTCGCGAGCCCTTCCGCCTAAAAATGTCCGCGAGCCCCGACGGATTCTCCGGAAAAACACCCAAAAATTGCCCCTCAGGCGGGCAGTCGAAGGAAAAAAGGGGTAACGGGAAGGGTCACGAAAAAGCCAGGTCTTACATCACTCACTAATAAAAACAAGTTTCGTCCCCGAAACTTAACTCCCGCCTGCTGCGAAGGGGTTCCGGGTAGCACTCCTTCATCCTTGATTCGAGTTCCCAGGTTGTCTCACGTTCTTCCTGATTGCTCCAAAACACCTTCACGTAGGGAGAAGTCCGATTTCGTAGCTTTTCAGTCCTCCCGCGCTAGGGTCCGCACCGACTCTTCCTCGTAGTTCAAGTTTTCTTTGAACTCGATTTGCAGAGTCGTCAAGCACTCGCGACGGATTGGGGGATACTTCCGAAGCATGAATGCGCGGACACGACCAGAGCTCGGTCGTGATTCGGTGGTAGGGCGGGGCGATGGGCCACGGGGCCGTCGCACTCCGGAATCCCAAAAAGTCCCACGTACTATGGCGCAACTAGCCTCTCAACCCGACCCGCCTCGCCCCTGATCGTCCCAACGAATCAGGGGGGGGGGGGGCTTGCAGCGCCTACCGTATGATGCTTTGTACGGCGTCACCCGGGTGCTTGTCTGGTAATTGACGCCGTAGGCGAACTCGACGAGGGGTAGGTAGCGTGACCATCCGCCCATTCAAAACCAATATGCACGCTCGGAGTATGCCCTCGAGGATCTGGATCGCCCGTTCGGATCGCCCATCCATCTGAGGTGCAAGGCCGGGCTGAAGTGTAGTTTGGCCCGAAGTGGTAGGTGTCGGCGTTCCGTGTAGCCTCGCAACTCATCGATGTATACTTGGTCAGTCGGTCTCGTGTCCAGGTCGTAATCCCTCAATAGCCCCAACCACCGTCTTCGCCATAGGTTCGGCTCCTTCTGGGTGGAAGGGCGTTTAAGGCTTTGGTGGTCCGTGGGTACGTTACCGTGGGCCCCGAAGAGATAGTGCCTCAACAGTCTCAGGACGAGGTCGACTGCGGCGAACCCCAGGTCGTGTGCCGGTTAGTTCTACATGTAGTCCTTAAGTTGCCTTGTCGCATAGGCCACGACTCTTCCTTACTGCCTTAGTACTCCCTCCAGTCCAATTCGCGATGCAGTGCGGCATAACTCGAAGTCTTCCCCGGGCGTTGGTACGGCGAGCACGGGCGCCCTTGTTAATCGCTTTTTAGACTCTTCACAGCTTTCCTTGGCGTTGGGCCGTCCAAAGGAACTCGGCGCCCTTTACTTTTCGCTACTAAGTGCGCGGTCCCCAAGTAGGAAGAAACAAAAGAGTGCGTGCCTAAGTAGATCAAGGCCAAATCCGGTTGGTTTTGGATGAAAGAAAAGAAGGGATCTTAGAAAAGAAAAGGGAGTATCTGCGGACTACGCCAACGGCGGATTCCCGCAGTCCCTCTTAAAGGCGTTCGCCCCTCCCCAAAAGATCCGAGGAAAAACGAACAGGAAAACAACGAAGCTATTACTAACGACGGGACATAGCCGAATCCCACAACAGATAAAGAAAGGATGGTATAACTCACACGACCAGGGGGGGGGGTTTGGTCGGGGTCAGTCAGGGATGGTTTACTCAGGTTCGACGGATGTCCCCAACTAAAAAGAAGTAGTTCAAGTATTACCTGTCGTCACTCGGTTCGGGACGTTGCACCGTCTGCTGGGGCGGCTGGGGTAGCCCTCCCGCAACCCCTGGGCCAGCGCCGCACTGCGTGGTTGGGCAGGGTCCTGGTATCGTACGAGTCCGCCGACGGCGAGCCGTCGGGTCGGTCCTTCTGTGGGTTGGGAGCCGCGGTATCCTCTCGTCCCTCCGGTTGTGGCGTTGCGGCTGTAGCGGCCCGTTCTCGCGGACATGAAGCGCGGGTGTGATCTGGTTTGCCGCAACCATTGCAGTGGGAGTACCTCCAAAGGCAGTTCGTCACTCGATGCGCCTTTCCGCAGATGACGCAGGGCCCTTGTAGCGACTCCGGGGTTCCTGTTGGTACCTGCCCACCCTTCCTTGCATTTTCCAGGTGTTGGTTCGCCCAGTACCTTGGTTTGGGGCTCCCCTGCAAGGCGGGGGTGGCGGCTTTCTCTGCTTCGACAGGTCCCCGGCGCCGGGGGGCCTAGTGACGCCTGGCTTCTGGGGGCACGTGTAACGCGTGTGACCCGGTCTACCACACCGGAAACAGTGATCATCCCGCCAGGGGCAGCCCATCATTCGATGTGCGCCGCCACAAATGACGCACGGCTTCAATGGGTCGGGCCCCTCCTCCTTCACTGGTCCAGACTCCGGTTCTACCTTCGGACGTTTGGTCGCGCGGCTCGCCAGATAGGGGTCCTCCGCCGGGTCACAGTAGGGGCACCCTTGCCGGGCGTACTCTTGCTCCGCACGCATGGCCAAATTGACTGCATCGTGATAGGTGGGAAATCCCGCTGGTGGCATCCCGCGAGGGGTACCGTCCCATGGGCCGTGCTGGAAGTGGTCAACGCTCTCAAGATCCTGCGTCAGCATGCACAGACGCTCCGTGAGAGTCAGCAGCTGTCCTGCCACATCGCGCAGTTGGTTGCGCAGCAAGCGGTTCGCTCCGGCTGCGGCGTCCATTTCCGTCGGTCGTCGCTCACTGTGTTGGACTGCTATTGTATCTGCGTACATAATGAAAGCATACCGATCATCACAAAACATAGAGACATAACTGTCAAGGTAACCTGGCTCCTAAAGGGTTCTACTTAATCTCTACCCTCCCCCACGTACACTCGTGTTCTATTTATTTATCCCGTGTTCACTTTATTACTTAGCAGCCAGAGTATTGCGCCCGTGGATGTTAGGCCCCGACTGTTGTGGTTAGAGTTTACCGCTCTGATACCATCTTAATCTGTCACGCCCCGGGGGTTCAAATCGCGCGGAAGAGGAGCCACCGATGCCCCTGAATCAGCCATATATTTTTTTTTGTAAAACATTACTCCCCGGCGCGTGCCCAGACCCGCCGCATACACAAATTCATTCTGCAAATGGGCAGAGTCTCCTTTGTATATGCACGGCGTCTCAACTACAAAGTGTCTCACAAGGCGTAGCACACACAATCTCTAACCACATCAGTTGGAGTCTCGTACACATACAACCAAACAATACACATGATATTCTAGCATTCACTTAGAGCATAGAGGCCGGTGTTTTGAAAGGATAAATAATCACAAGGTTTTGAAAGCGGCATCCACACGACGCCATCGTTTATGAAAACAGTTCGCAAACACATAAATCCCATAAGGTTTGTAAAGCTCGGTGCCCACTCGACACCCACGTTTTAAAAGTAGTTTTCGCAATCGGTTTTCTTTGCTTTCCATCGTTCAAAACGGCCAAGTAAGAGAGAACGTAGAATTCATTCAATTATTCGAAAAGGAAAAAGGGCAACATCCACTTCGACCCCACGGGGGTGTCGCAATCCACAACTAGCTATCATGAATAATAAAAGAAAAGGGAAAAATAGTCACTGTATCTGAAGTCACCCAAAAATCAGATCAACACCCTCGCGTCCTCACCGGCGCCCTAGCACTCGCCCCTGGACGAACCTGTCACGGAGTGGGAAGTCAGTGACTAGAAATAAACATAATGAGCAAGAATACTATAATAAAACAAACCACTGTAACCAGAGCAACTGTCACCCCCCCCCCTCCCATACAACGTCAACAATGATCACAACCTGCACCAAACATAAACCGGGCACCCTCCCCGGACACCGCACCGGACCCCTACCCCGGTGCCCCTCCCCTCTCTGCCGAGCACCTGCCTTGGCCGCCGAGCACCAACCTCGGCGTCACCGCTCACACCCTCCACCCATGAGGGCCCCCATCCCTAACGCCACCTCCGCGTGGGGTACACGGGTCAACGTACCACTTTTCCGGAAAAGCACACCCTTGCGGTGGCCAAACCGCTGGTGTGCGTGTAGTAAAACTTGAGCCTCAGATGATAAAGCGAATAAAATAAGAATCGGGGTCAGCGTTGCTCATAAGGACAAACAGAAGGGTGAACACCTTTGCTCATGAGAAAATCTTAAAGAGGAAAACACCGTTGCTCATTGAGAGCAACTTGAAGAGGAACACACCTTTGCTCACAAAGAGCAACTTAGAGAGAAACCCACCTTTGCTCACGAGGAGCAACTTAGAGAGAAACCCACCTTTGCTCACGAGGAGCAACTTAGAGAGAAACCCACCATTGCTCACGAGGAGCAACTTAGAGAGAAACACCTTTGCTCATGTCCGCCCTTACCCAATTTACCTCGGCGAATTTACCCACCTTGTGTGTGTGTCGTCCGGCGTTCGGTACGTCCGAGATCGTGCGTCCGCTGCCAACAATGTCCTGCACTCCTGAAGGTATAAGGGCAAGTCAAGACTAAGGATCCGAAACTCACACCGACTCCCACCCATGTGCGGCGGAGTTCCCCGCCCGGCACCGGCCCGTGCAGCGCACACTCCGCCCGGGCACAGCACCCCGTGGCCACAGCCCGCGCGGGCGCCCCTGCGCGGGCAAGCGCCGCACGGGCGCGCTGTCCGCGGTGCGGGGGCGACCCCCGCGCAGCACCAGCCCGCGCGGGCGCCCCACCTGCGGGCGGCCCCCGCGCGGCCAAGCGCCGCGCGGCGCGTTGCCCGCGGTGCGGGGGCGACCCGCGCGGCACCAGCCCGCGCGGTCGCCCCACCTGCGGGCGGCCCCGCGCGGCCAAGCGCCGCGCGGGCGCATTGCCCGCGGTGCGGGGGCGACCCCGCGCGGCACCAGCCCGCGCGGGCGCCCCACCTGCGGGCGGCCCCGCGCGGCCAAGCACCGCGCGGGTGCATTGCCAGCGGTGCGGGGGCGACCCCGCGCGGCACCAGCCCGCGCGGGCGCCCCACCTGCGGGCGGCCCCGCGCGGCCAAGCGCCGCGCGGGTGCATTGCCCGCGGTGCGGGGGCGACCCCGCGCGGCACCAGCCCGCGCGGGCGCCCCACCTGCGGGCGGCCCCGCGCGGCCAAGCGCCGCGCGGGCGCGTTGCCCGCGGTGCGGGGGCGACCCCGCGCGGCACCAACCCGCGCGGGCGCCCACCTGCGGGCGGCCCCGCGCGGCCAAGCGCCGCGCGGGTGCATTGCCCGCGGTGCGGGGGCGACTCCGCGCGGCCTTAGCCCGCGCGGGCGCCCCACCTGCGGGCGGCCCCGCGCGGCCAAGCGCCGAGCGGGCGCATGCCCGCGGTGCGGGGGCGACTCCGCGCGGCCTTAGCCCGCGCGGGCGCCCCACCTGCGGGCGGCCCCGCGCGGCCAAGCGCCGCGCGGGCGCATGCCCGCGGTGCGGGGGCGACTCCGCGCGGCCTTAGCCCCCGCGGGCGCCCCACCTGCGGGCGGCCCCGGCGGCCAAGCGCCGCGCGGGCGCATGCCCGCGGTGCGGGGGCGACCCCGCGCGGCACCAGCCCGCGCGGGCGCCCCACCTGCGGGCGGCCCCGCGCGGCCAAGCGCCGCGCGGTGCTCGCCTGCGGGTGGTGCCCCGCGCGACGCTCCCGCCGCGCGGCGCCCCGCCCGCGGCCGGTCCGGCGGCGGCGGCGGCGGTGTTCCCCGTGAAGACCTCCACCCCCGAAACGCCTACTCAACAAAACTAATAAAACTCACCTTTGAAACGCCGGAAAAGAGAGGGAGGGGATCGTCCTAACGTTGCCCGGTTGATCCCGCGAGCAAGCTACCTCCGTCCTTTTCCCGAAAGCCCCGTTTATTCTTCTCTTTTTCCCCTCGTGGCGTCTCTTAAAGAGAAACCCTAGCCGTCTTTTTCTCTCTTCTCTTTTCCCTTCTCGTGGCGTTTCTTAAAGAGAAAACCCTAGCCGTCTTTTCTCTCTCTTCTCTTTTCCCTTCTCGTGGCGTCTCTTAAAGAGAAAACCCTAGCCGCCGAACGAAGCGACCTAGGAGGGAACGCCTAAAACCCTAGGTTCCTCAAAGGGTTAAAGAATATTAAATAATAGGGACAGATCCGGCGGCTAGAATTACCTCGAGAAACGTGCCGATCGTCCGCACGGATACCGGGGCGCCTAAAGTGGGGTCCGAATTTTGGCAAAATTATCCGGGTGAACCGGGAGTCGGAATCTGAAACCGATCGCGCCCCCGTTCTCCCATTTCGCGAGCCCTTCCGCCTAAAAATGTCCGCGAGCCCCGACGGATTCTCCGGAAAAACACCCAAAAATTGCCCCTCAGGCGGGCAGTCGAAGGAAAAAAGGGGTAACGGGAAGGGTCAACGAAAAAGCCAGTCTTACAAACGGGAAGAAACGGGCTAAAAACAGCTTCTGGACCCATTTTCTGAAGACGGGTGCACGGAGCCAGGCGTGGACCGGGTCCACGACGGAGGGCGGCAGCGGTGTAGACCAGGCGCACGCCGCAGCGGTAGACGCTGCGGCAGGGCCGGGCCGCGCACGAGTTTGAAGCGCGCACCGGGTTCACGCTGTTCGCTACGGGGTGTGCAACCGGGTGCACGCCTCAGCGGTGGCCGTGCGGCCTGGCCTCGTTCGTAGTGCCGGGTCCCGCGCCCCGGGGCCCGATGCCGTGCGCGGTTTGCAGCCGGGTGCCCATGACCGCCCGCCTGGCGCACGCGAGCCGTGCGCCGGTTCCCCGCGCCCCTGGGCTCGGTAACCGTTGCGCGTGGGTGCAACGACCGGCCCCGTGTACCGCCAGGGCACCCATTCCTTGACGCCCAGTGAACAGTGTCGCTCCCTTTGCCCCCCCCCGCGGCTTTCCTACGCGAACCCCGCGACCCCCGGCGACCTGCGGCGACGACCCCGTGGACACGACACGGCGGCGGCGCCATCCGTTTAACAACGGCGGCGGTGGCCTCCCTCGACATCCCGTATCGCTCGCAACACCGCCAGAAAAATGGGAAAACCTCGTACCAAAACGACGAAAAACCCAAAACTCTACCGCTCGTTTTCGCCGGTAAAGGGGGAAGGAGGAAGATCGTCCTCTCTCCATCGGTCGCCTCTGTTCTTCACCGTCAACCGTGGAGTGTGAAAACCTAGGGCGTTCTTCCTCGCAAGGCGATTCGGTGAAACTACGCACTGGAATGAGAAAGTGGGAGCAACCCTACGCCCCCACCGAAGATGTAAATAATCACAACGGTGAGAAGGTGGTGAGTGGCACCCCTAACCCCCAGATTCGAAACTCAGCGATCGGATGCCGGGTCATGTCCACTTACCTCGAATAAGCGTGGCCTAATTCGCCCGCACTTCTTTCTGATGCACCCGAGACCGCTGGTTTACCTCGAAAAGCGTGCGGAGTCTTCCGCACGCTTTTGATGCACCCGGAACCACTGGTAATCTTTCAAATTT
>CM055065.1:40900066-40992275 GCA_029204045.2 Tillandsia leiboldiana
GCTTTTGGAATTGTTACAAGATTTAGTACCCTCATGTGTAATTTTGAGAATATCCCAATGTGCCGTCGCGGTTTCACACGCGGAAATTCTTGTAAATTCAGTCGAGAAAAGAGAGTAAAATAAGCGTTCATACCTTCCCATTGTAAGAAGATCTTCAAATTCTCTTTGGACATCTAGAGCGAGGTTTGGGTAGTAGAATTTCCTACTTCCCCTCAACAGGATGCCCCCAACCGCATCCACGGATTGCCATACTCGCTCATCAATTGCGATGAGAAAAGCTCTCATCCGCACTTTCCAATAAGCATAATTGTCCCATCAAAAGAGAGGTCTATAATATTACCACTTTCCCCATCATGATAGATAAACCTAAAACCCGCTCTGATACCAAGTTGGTTATTATGATCCACAAGGATCTAAATAGGTACTATCAACACTAGAGGGGGGGGTGAATAGGTGTAATACTTAAAAACTCCAATCTCAGTGCAAAATAAAAACCAATGCGGAAATAAAAACAGCACACCGAGATATACTGGAACTCCAACCAGGAGAAAAACCACGGGCCCAACACGCAATAACAATCCACTAAGAGAGAAGAATAACAGGTGATTACCGACTCCACGGACTCAACCCTCCTTCAGCTTCTTCGGACCTTGCGCTGACCGTTGGATATCCACGCAATAACAATCCCTAAGAAAAGAAGAATAACAAGGTGATTACCGTCTCCACGGATTAACCCCTCCTTCAATTTCTTGGACCTCGCGCTCCAACACGTTTTGGCCCGTCCCTGTGTGCTCACGCCAATCCACGAACCACGAGCACGCTTCGAATCCACGAAACGCCTTTAGCACACCGAATCCACGATGCCACGTCGAATCCCCGACGCAAACTAGTCGATAGAGAATAGTTGACGTCGATGTGGATCCTCTGGCTTAGATGCTCATTGAGGAACCGTAGAAGAAAATCTCTAAGCAAAGAGTAGAGTCAATTCGACAAAAGATAGTTCTGAAAGAACCATCGAATTGACCTAAAAGAGGCTATGAAGAAGATCGATAAAAACCTAGCCTCTAGGGTTGCTCTCAATGTTTTTATAATTGATCGGCCGTAGCTCCCACGTTTTTGAGAAACCCTAAGTGTCTATTTATAGTTTAGAACCTTTGAAAGAGATAAACAAAAACATACCTTATCTGGAAATTTTCAGGACGGCGATCCGGATCAGATTTACTGGCGATCCGGATCGTCGTAACGAGATTGACGATTCCAGAAACCAAGGTTTCGGGATCCGGATTGCAAGCCCCGATCCGGATCGTTCATACAAATCAGAAAACTTAACATCTTCGCGCCGGATCGAAAAGTGCATGGATCCGGATCGAAGTCTTGTATGAGCAACAACTTTCGGGATCCGGATCGTGTGGCTCTGATCCGGATCCTGAACAAGGCCGAACACCAGTTTTTGATATTATGCAATTAAAGTTCATCCAAGTGTTTCTACACTATAAAAGAAAATTCCGGATCACCACAATATTTAGTTAAACATACCTGATCCTCTTGAATACTTTCTTCTTGAGATTGATGTACTGATCCACATTCTTCAACCTTCAATCTTCAAGATTCAAGACACTGAGTGTCAACTTGAGCTCTGTTGAATCTTCTCTATCTTTGATTGCTGATTGACAATTGATCCCTTTAAGACTCCGACTCAACTCACTGATTGACTCACGAATATGCCAATACCAAAAGCCGTAACACGAATTAAAAGTACCGGGCGCATCCACTCACAGACACTCATATCCTATACCCCGTCCCTCTAATCAACATGGAGCGTGCAGGTCAGCAACTGCGTTAACGCTTGCCATAAAGGCTCCAAGTACTCTCGGTCCCCCTACCGGAACAGACCCTGCCTCCAAGGGCTTCCATAATCACTCCCACACTTCGGGGTGACGCAGCCGCCAAAACTGGCTCACTTCGATCGTCCCGCAGATCCCACAGCTTACCGCGGCTGTCACTCCACCCTGCCAGTCGGTCCCCCCCAACACTAAACGTCCGCCACTTATGGGGCTTACTCGCTTACTGCCGCCAACTGTGGCCACTGCGCTATCGACAACTGTGCCACTGCGCTGATCCCAAACTGTGGTCACTGGCTGGATCGGACAACTTGTCACTGGCTCCGCTGATCTGCCTCCAACACACCTACCCGTCAGGTCCCGAAGCCTCTCAACCCAATCTTGGTATCCGCCCCGAACAACCAGCTCAGACCAACTGCCGCACAAGGGGCACCCGGTCAGGGCCCAACGTCGGGGAGACAACCGCTCACCAGACAAACCGCAAATCAGCACACCCCAAACACTCGACCCCAATCTAGCGAAAGTCATAGACATCCTCTATTTTTGTAACTTTTTTGTCTGCATCCAACATAACTGTCCCCACAAATAGGATATGTCGATCCCTCTTCACTCACAGAAGAGTCAAACCAATAATCACCGCCTTTCGCAAAATGTCGCTTCTCTCACGCACTAACATCCTAGGGCCTCCGAAAAGCCTAGGGTTTCCCAGTCCCAAATGACCTATCCCTAAGCTCTGATACCACCTATCTGTGACGCCCCGTGTGTAAACCAGAACCCGGGCCCGTCTACAGATCCGCCGGGCCACGGTATTTCCTCGCGTACACTAGCGCCAAACCTGCTCAGTATATAAGATAAGTAACAAATAGCAATAAAACATAGGCTAAAATCTAATACATCTCAGACTGAAGCTGGAAATAAAATACCATACGCTGTATAAATGATACATCATCTCTCCCTGCTCACCAACAGAATACAACCTGCTGGCAAAAAAGCCAGTCCCAAATGGAAAGTACCACCGTCTGAGGAATCCTGTACACCAACAGTCCAGCTAGCCTCTCGCTCCTCCCGCCTCGAGATCTATCTACTCAACCGTCCCTCTCCCTCGACCCGCCGCTGAAACCCAGCAGCACCCCCGAGAAGACCGCTGCAAAATAAGAAGAAGAACGAGGAAAGAAGAATGGGGGTGATAATACTAGTAAACCAGTAGCCTCCCCTAGTGGTTAAAACCCAAGTCTGACACACCCACTAGGTCTAACCATAGGCAAAAGGAAAAAAGTGGAAAGAATGAAACCGCTGAAAAGGGAAATCTACCACTACTAGCCGCTAAAATACAGTCCTATAGACTTGAATAACCGTATGCACAATAACAACCGCCCCAGTGAACCCAATTGGACCACCCTCATCATCGGTCAGTAAGCCGGGCCGATGTTATAGCAAATTTCCTGCGGCCACCCCCTCATCATCGGGCAAAGTGCGCGCCGAGATTTGATAGCAAAACTGTCCATAACTGCTGGCCCCTGTTGGGTTATATGATATAGATCTAAATAGGGAAAAAACCCTAGAGGGGGTGAATAGGTGTAACAATAAACACTCAAAAATCATTGCGCAATAAAACCCAATGCGAAAAATAAATAACACGCAAGTTTTTACGTGGAAAAACTCAAACCGAGTAAAAAACCACGGGACCGATAACACGGTGAAATCCACTAGAATTAACCACGTACAGGTGATTTAACGTACTCACAGACGACTCAACCTTTTACCATACGCCTCCTATTGATCTTCTCCGCTCGTTCCGCAACGCGTCTCGAATCACGATCTGCGTCCAACGCCGAATCCACGGCGTCCAACGTCGAGTCCACGACGTCCGACCGGAATCCACGTTCTTCACCCAGTAGCACGCTTCGAATCCACGAACGTACCTCGCTCCGAATCCACGAGAGCGGTTGAACCTTGAATCCACAAGGACACGCGAATCCACGCGCCGATTTTTGGGGAATCGTTGTTTTTTGGTGGTGATGATCCGCCGAATACTTAGATCAAAGATAGATCAATACCATCTAAGTATTCATTAGTTTGATTCAACTCATATGTGAGTAAGAAACCTAGAATCAAACTAATCAATTATAGATGAAGAAACATAGATTAGATCTATATTTCCTTTCTTCTCTATATGTGGATCTAGGGCCGATAAGTGATATTTGATTATGACGGCTCTATTTTGATTATCGCTTGCCTAGAAAAAAGAATCATAGGGTCTATTTATAGGTTAGAAACCCTAGGAAAAGATAAAATCAAAAACCTACCATTTCTGGAAATTTTTACGGACGGCGATACGGATCGGATTTCTCGATCCGGATTGCAGTAGCAAAAGACGTTTCCAGAAAAACATGGTTCGGGATCCGGATCGAAATGGCTGATCCGGATCGTTCATACATTTCACCAAACATCAACGTTCGATCCGATTGCAAATCCTGATCCGGATCGTTCAAGTAAAAAGGGTAAACTAGTGTTCGGGATCCGGATCATGAAATGCTCGATCCGGATTGAACCAGTGTATTGAACGAACACCCTTCGGGATCCGGATTGGAATGCCTGATCCGGATCCTGAACATGTCCCATGTCCAGTTTATGATTTTTTATGCAATAAAAATTCTTCCAGGTGTTTCTACACTACAAGAAGTATTCAGATCACCAAAAATCTTTAGTTACACTACCTGATCCTTTTGAATTCTTCTTTCTTGAGATTGAGTTAAATGATCCAACCTCTTCACCTTCAATCTTCAAGACTTGAACCTTTCACGAAATTACGCCAACTCAAAATCCGTAACAATCTCCCCCTTTGGCGGTTTCGTGACAAAACACAAATCCACTAAAGAAAATTCAAAAGATATTTTTGTTGCTATCACCATACAACAAAAATTTACAATGGAGATCCAAAAAATTTAAAAACATGAGATAAAACTCCTAAAACAGACTCTAGACTTAGACATCTGTACTCTCTGCACAAAGAAATCATTCTTGACAAAAGAATCGTTAGATACCTCAAGAATTGAAACATACAAAACCAAGTACAGAGATAGAGTTTATCTGATCATCATGACATTTGAGAATTCAGATATGTAAGGAATCATAGTCAAAAACCAACATATCTTCTATGCATTCAAAAACCAAATGTCACAAAGTGTTAGTCCACACAACTTGTTAGTCATATTACATGCCCAAATAGTTAGTCGAATAGTTAGTATGAACATGCAACAAATCACAAATAAACCAAAGTTGAAGTTGAAGTGATACTTACCTTGAATGTTCACACATTCACACACAGTTTCACATCATCATTGTTCAAGTTCTCTCTAAACTCCTCTCCCCCCTTTTTGTCACAAACAAGCCAAAATTACAAAAATGAGAGAATTTAATAGTTCAAGTACCAAAAAGTTGAGAACTAAAACTTAAAACTAAAACGTAAGATCTGCACAAAAAGTAAAAAAAAATGAAGTTCCTGCATAAAAATTAGTTGGCAAACGATTCAAGCATCTGAATCTGAGTCTTCGAGGCGAGTCCTCAGAGCTCGTGCAACCCAGCTTCTTCAAAATTCCTTTAAGCAATCCCGAAATCGTAGAACACTCTTTTTCATCTGATGTATGTCCTGGACATCTTTCTGAGTCCTAGAGCCGCTTCTCTTGCTCTTGTTTGATGGAAGACTCCAGGTTTCCCTTTTGGTCGACTCTTCTGGAATTTGAAGAACGTTGTGTGACAATTGACGGAGCAGTCTGTCCTTCATTCCGAGGAATCTTCTTGGCAAAGAGTGTGAATTGTCAAGAGGTTCATTGCTTGGCACATTCTTTTTCCTTGTGGAAGACTTTGTCACTTCTTGCTCTTTAGGTAAACCTTATTTTCTTCATTATACCTTGTTGTACTTCATCAAGAAATGTGTCCCAATCGTCTTCAGACTCAGTTTCAGTTTGAGATTATCCTTTTTTTGCTTGACCTGTTTCATTTATTTCAATACCCCGAGCTCGTCCAAGTCGTCGAGCAGTCTTTTTCTTTTTGTTTCCCAGAAGTTTCTTCCATGGAGCTTTGCCCTTTTCAGCAGCAGTAGAGGAGCCTTTGACGTTTCCGCAGGCGCCTTTCCCTTTGAAGCATGGGAGCAGTTGTTGCTTCAACTTGAAGCTGATCCCAATCACTTGATTCCGTTTCCGCCCGTGTCGGAATCATTCTGAGCTCTCTTCGTCTCGTAGCCTTCTTAGGCTTGGCAGTATCCTTGACATGACCATGCAGCAAGTAGAAAATAATCCAGGTGATCACCATTTTGATCGCTAGTGAAAAATGTATCCTGTGAAGACCAACTCAAGACACATGAAAAATTGTTAATTTTCAAAAATTTGAAAATTGTACCCAAACAATCATAATCATGTAGAGAGAGTATAAATCAAATTAGTTTTGCAAAAGGAATTTTAAAACTAGATCAATTGCATGATTTTGGAAAATTCCATTATATGCCCTAAAACGAAATTTTTAAATCGAAGCCCAAAATTCGTTAATCAGGAGAATACCTAGCATATAATCAAAACTAATCTACCCAGAGTTATTATTTCAAAAGAGATTTGACCAAAACCATTCACAAACGAAAAGGAAGAAAAATCTCATCACGTTTTGAAGAAAAAGGAAAAACCTGTGAAAAAACGAGATTTTGATCAATAAACTTACTTGGATTCGAAGAACTTGGGTTAGGAAAGCTCCAAGGTGCAAGATTAGAGAGAGAGGCTCTAGAGACTTGAGAACAAAGATAAGTAAAAGAATCAAAACCCTTTCGTTCTATTAAAAACCCTAGCCGTGATCCGGATCGATCGAGATTTCGATCCGGATCGGCTACCGCAGGAAGAACCCTGCGTTCGGGATCCGGATCATTTAACCCGATCCGGATCAGCTGCAACTTTTTCTTCAGAAAAATTAGAAAAATCCAAAAATCCATAAATCCAGAAAAAGTTTGTAAGCACACATCAACTTTAAACAAAATCATCGTTTCATGTCAAGAGAATAAATTATGTTAAATCTATCAATAACATTCAATAATGACATGACAATTTATAGAAATTAAAACTTTTAAAGTTGATCAAGTTCAACACATCCATCATGATCTTATGAGTACGGCGTTTACCAAATCATAAATGGTAAAGAAAATAAATTACCAAGATCAATAGATGTTTGAAATCCCAAATAAATTATATATGTATCTAGTCAATCTGTTGAAGAGAGTGGCTCTTTGAGCATCTTTCATTAAAAAACCACCTTATACCAACCTTGAATTTGACAGAGTCAAGTTCTCAATATGCATTTTACTTAATCAAAAAATGAACAACCATGCTTGGTATACATGTGGTAGCTGCACACAGTACTCGGACGACCGAGGTGGTAGCTCTTTCCTCCATGTGGTGGTAGTTTTCACACTCCTCATTGGGATGTAACTCTTTCCACATCTTTTGAGCATTTTACTTTCTTTGACTCCCCCTCAATTGGCTATCAATTAATTTAAGATATAAAGTATTCAACCAAGGATTGATCTCGAATTCATACTCAACTAAATAGTCAAATAAGATAACAACAATACCAAAAGATCATTGAGAGAGAAATTGACTTTGATCAATTAAAAATGGTTTAATTTAAATAAATGATCAATGCATCAACTGAATTATTATGATATCCAAAGCATAATAAATTTCTAATTATATGAAAGGATGCAAGTAAAGTCAATAATACACATGCTCAATTAATGTACTATGTATAAACATAGATAAAGAACAAAAACACAAAAACAAAACCTAACCTAAGCAAGAGTTTCAAAAGAAGTTTATTTCAAGGAAAGCATTCCAATTGCTTTACGCAAATGAATAAACGTTTTTGATCCAAAGGTTTTGTTAAAATGTCAGCTAATTGATCTTCAGTTGAAATATATAAAGTTGAAGAGTATTTGATTCTAAGTAGCTCTCTAAGAAAATGATATCTAAGTTCAATGTGTTTTGTTCTAGAGTGCAACACAGGGTTTTTGGAAATGTTTATAGCACTAGTGTTGTCACAAAGAATTGTTACCGAAGTTGCTGAAATCCGAAAGTCGCTCAACACACTTTTCATCCAAATGAGTTGGGTTGAACAACTACCCGCTGAAATGTATTCCGCTTCGGCAGTCGAGAGTGCTATGCAATTCTGCTTTTTACTGTGCCATGCAACAAGGCAATGGCCAAGATAGAAGCATGCACCACTCGTGCTTTTCCGATCATCCACTGATCCTGCCCAATCGGCATCTAGTATCCAACAATATCCAAACTAGTTCCCATAGGATACCAAATTCCGAAATTAATTGATCCTTTGATGTACCGGATGATCCTTTTCACCGCTTTCAGGTGAACCTCCTTTGGTGCTGATTGATATCTCGCGCAAATCCCAACACTAAAGGATATATCCGGGCGACTAGCCGTGAGGTAAAGTAGACTTCCAATCATACTTCGATATAGTTTCTCGTCTACATTTTCACTATGTGATTCACTTCCAAGTCCCTCGTGGCTAGTTCCCATTGGAGTCGGAAAATCCTTCGAATTTTCTAAGTCAAACTTTTTAACCAACTCCATTGCATACTTGGATTGACACAAGTGAATACCTTAATCATTTTGGTTAATTTGCAATCCAAGAAAATAAGTCAATTCGCCCATCATGGACATCTCAAATTCGCTTTCCATGGTCTCCGTGAATTTAGAAGCATCATTATCTCTTGTTAGCCGCCAAATACAATGTCATCGACATAGATTTGTGCTACAATGAAATTGTTTTGATAATGCTTCACAAAGAGAGTCCTGTCAGCTCCCCCTCGAGTATAGCCCTTCTTCAAAAGGTGCTTTGTCAACCTTTCGTACCATGCTCGCGGTGCTTGTTTCAGACCGGAAAGAGCCTTTTTCAAACGAAAAACATGATTAGGTTGTTTATGGTCTACAAAACCCTTTCGGTTGAGCCACATAAACTTCCTATTAAAAACCCATATAGAAACGCGCTCTTAACGTCCATTTGAAATAATTTGATTTTAAAATGACAAGCTATCGCGAATAAGATACGAATGGACTCGATCTAGCTACAGGGGCGAAAGTTTCATCAAAGTCTATACCTTCTACTTGAGAGTAGCCTTGAGCACTAATCGTGCCTTGTTCCTGATGATAGTACCGTCCTCATTTTTCTTATTCTTGAAAATCCATTTGGTAACTATCACATTGTGTTGCTTTGGAGGCTTCATTAATTCCCAAACTTTGTTTCGCTCAAATTGATGGAGCTCTTCCTGCATTGCTTTAATCCAGTAGTCATCCTGAAGAGCTTCATCTATATTCTTTGGTTCGATTAAAGATACGTAGCAAGCGAATCCACAAACCAACTGCCTCCGAGTTCTAACTCCTTCTTGTGGGTCTCCAATGATGTTTGATTCAGGATGATCCTTGGAGATGCGTAACGTTTGAGGTAACGGAGTACTCGGAGGTACATGAGACGATTCCTGCACATCAGATAAACTTGAAGAACCATTAGATGCATCATTAATATTGGAAGTATTATTATGAGAAGATGCAATGGCAGGTGTATCATCATCTAGAGAGATATCGAGGGTAGATTTTTCAGATGCAAAGTGAAAAGCTTCATCTACTTTAACATTAATAGATTCTATGATCGTCTTAGATTCCAAGTTAAATACCCGATATGCTCTACTATTTGTAGAATACCCCAAGAAAATCCCTTCGTCACTTCGAGAGTCAAACTTTCCAAGATTTTCACGGTCACATAAAATGTAACACCGACTCCCGAAGATGCGAAAATATTTGATGTTGGGTTTTCTACCACACCATAGTTCATATGGTGTATTTAACGTTCCCGGGCGCAAATAAACTCGATTAATTACATAGATTGCAGTATTCACAGCTTCAGCCCAAAAATGTAGCGGTAAATTCCGGCTGTGAAGCATAACACGTGCCATCTCTTGAACAACCCTGTTTTTGCGCTCGACAACACCATTCTGTTGAGGTGTATAGGGTGCTGAGAATTCATGCTTAATACCGTTTAAAGTGCAAAAGTCAATGAATTTAGAGTTAACGAATTCTCCACCTCTATCACTTCTAACACGAATGATCTTTTCATTTTTTTCAATCATAATACGATGGCAAATCTCGTGAAAAGAATTAAAAGTATCAGCTTTCTATTTTAAAAATGCTACCCAAGAATATCTAGAGAAATCATCAACCAATAAGAAAATATACCATTTACCTCCCAAAGATGGTTGACGAGTTGGCCCCATTAAATCCATGTGTAAAGTTCCAAAGGCCGTTTTGTACCAACGTGGTTCAAGTTCTTGTGTGCAGTCCTGGACTGTTTTCCCTTTTGACAACCGCCGCACACAATGTTTTGTTCAAATGAAAGTTTAGGAACCCCCTTGACCACATCTTTGTTTGAAATTCTAGCAAGTTCCTTAAAATTTATGTGACCTAGCCTTTCATGCCAAAGAGTTTCATTATTCAAAGAGGCTAAGTTACAATTTTCAGAAGTTTTACTAGGAACAACATAACAATTGTTTTCTGATCTAACCCCTTTTAAAAAGAATACATGGTCCTTATCAGTTACAACACATTCAACAGATGAAAAGTTAACTGAAAAACCATTGTCGCAAAGTTGACTTATGCTAATGAGGTTAGTCTTAAGGCCATCAACAAATAACACGTTTTTCAAAATCGGGCCATCTGGAATAGCTACTGTTCCTTTTCCAACAATTTTGGAAGATCGACCGTCTCCGAAAACAACGAGTCCACCGGAGATTTTCTCAAAGTTTTGAAAACTATTTTTGTCACCGGTCATGTGACGGGAACATCCGCTATCCAGATACCAAGACGAATTATCATATGCATGCAAGGAAACATTAGTAACAAGATAAGGGTAAATTTCACCTTTGCGCACCCAAACCTTTTTGGAGTGCGTCGGTAATGGTCGTGAGGTTATTCTCCTAGGTGAAGGCGTCTTGTCAGATCGATTGCCGCTCCTTGATGATGTCGTCTTGCGCGGTGAACTACCAAGGCTCTTTTCATTTGAAAAGTTTTGCTTTGATTTCCGGGGAGGCGCCTTTTTGGTAGTTGTTGCAAGAAGTGCTTGAGTTGAGCGTTTGGCTCCCATCTTGCAATTTCTCCTTATGTGCCCTAAAATACCACAACGAAAACATACCTTAGTACTTGACGATCCCGAGGAGGATGAAGTAGGCTTGTTGTCGTTGCTTGTCGTTAGTTCCGGTGTCGGAGGAGGAGATACCGACTGGGGCACGAAAACTGTCCCAACCGAACTAAAATCGTCTTTAGTTCGATTGTATCCGAGGCCGAACTTGTTTGATTGACCAAGACCAAGAAGCTTATCCAACTTACTCCTTCCTGATGAAAAACGCTGCAGGTCATCCTTGAGTTGGAAAATGGTCTTTGTCATTTCCAGGTTATCCTGTCGAGCCTCGTTGTAGAGCTTTGAGAAGTGATCCGCTTTATCCACTAGTTTTGTATGTTCCTTCTCAAAAAGCTCATTGGACTCTTGAAGGGAAACATTTACTTTTATCAGATTTTTCCTTTCCACTTCAAGAGCGTTTGAGAGAGAAGTTGCCCTTTTTGCTTCTTCTTCGAGATCATGCAATCTCCCTCTCAAACTCTTGTTTTGCTTAGCCACTTTCTTTGAATCCCTCAAAAGTCTGTGGTAGGCTAAAGCAAAATCCTCACCTTCCGAATCATCCGATTCATTGTCCGTTGCATTCTTTTCAACAGTGGAGTTGGACAATGACTCGGATGTACTTGCCATTAAGCACATGAAGGGTGAAGATGTGGACGTGTGGAATGCCGTTGCGCTTTCTTCTTCATCACTTGAGGATGACTCATTTGACGTTGAGTTGTCATCCCAAGTGACGGCTTGCATCACTTTCTTCTTTGACGGATTCTTAGTTGGGCACTCCGTTGAGATATGGCCGTATCCTCGGCACTTGAAGCATTGGACTTGTCCCTCTGAACTTTTCTTATCCTTTGAAAAGTTCTCTTGCTTTCTTGACTTGTAACTTGAAGTACCCTTGCCTTTCTTCGACTTTTCGAAGGATGGAGATTTACTTGAATTACCCCTTCGAAAGTTGCGGCGAAACTTCCTTGTCAAGAGAGCGAGTTGCTTCTCAAAGTCCTCCATAGAAAGGTTCTCGTCATCGTCTGAGGAGGATGTATCCGTGTCTTCTTCCTTAGTTGTTTTCAACGCATAACCTGAAGACTTAGAAGAGGATGCTTTTCCCGAAGAATAGTTAGTAGTAAATGTCATTTCATAAGTTTGTAATGAACCAACTAGTTCTTCTACACGCATTTCGTCCGGGTGTTTAATAGTTTCAATGGCTGTAACCTTTGGGCGAAATCGTTCAGGAAGAGTTTTAAGATCTTTCTTACAACTTTAAATTCTGGAATCTTCTCTCCCAGGTTAGCACATGAATTTACGATGTCTTGCAATCGTGTATAGTAGTCCGTGAAAGATTCATTTTCTGCCATAAAAATGGAGTCAAATCTGCTCATAAGCATTTGCAGCTTTTGAATCTTCACGAGGTTAATTCCCTCATGTGTAACCTGAAGAAGATCCCAGATTTCTTTCGCAGTCTCACATGCCGAGACGCGAGAGAATTCAGTTTGAGATAAGGCATTAAAAATAGCATTAATTCCCTTGCCATTGTAAGAAGATGAATCTAACTCTTCCTTGGTCCATTTCGACCTAGGTTTGATGGTGCGAACATCACCAATAAATTCAGTTGGATTAGACCATCCTAATTCAATTGATTGCCACACCCTTTCGTCGATGGAAATTAAAAAGGCTTTCATCCGTACTTTCCAGTACGCATAATTTGTTCCATCAAAGAAAGGGGGTCGATTGATGTTTCCACCTTCAACCATTGTTTACAACCCTATTCCCGCTCTGATACCACTTGTTGGGTTATATGAAATATAGATCTAAATAGGGGAAAAAACACCTAGAGGGGGGTGAATAGGTGTAAACAATAAACACTCAAAAAATTATTGCGCAATAAAATCCAATGCGGAAAAATAAAAGAACACGCAAGATTTTTACGTGGAAAAACTCCAAACCGGAGTAAAAAAACCACGGGACCGATAACACGGTGAAATCCACTAGAATTGAACCACGTACAAGGTGATTTAACGTACTCACAAACGACTCAACCTTTTACCATACGCTCCTAGTTGATCTTCTTCGCTCGTTCCACAACGCGTCTCGAATCCACGATCTGCGTCCAACGCCGAATCCACGGCGTCCAACGTCGAGTCCACGACGTCCGACCGAATCCACGGTCTTCACCCAGTAGCACGCTTGGAATCCACGAACGTACCTCGCTCCGAATCCACGAGAGCGGTTGAACCTTGAATCCACAAGGACACGCGAATCCACGCGCCGATTTTTGGGGAAATCGTTGTTTTTTGGGTGGTGATGATCCGCCGAATACTTAGATCAAAGATAGATAGGAAATACCATCTAAGTATTCATTAGTTTGATTCAACTCAAGATGTGAGTAAGAAAACCTAGAATCAAACTAATCAATTATAGATGAAGAAACATAGAATTAGATCTAGTATTTCCTTTCTTCTCTATATGTGGATCTAGGGCCGTATAAGATGATATTTGATTATGACGGCTCTATTTTGGATTATCGGCTTGCCCTAGAAAAAAGAATCATAGGGTCTATCTATAGGTTAGAAACCCTAGGAAGAAGATAAGAATCAAAAACCTACCATTTCTGGAAATTTTACGGACGGCGATCCGGATTGCAGTAGCAAGAAAGAAGGTTTCCAGAAAAACGATGGTTCGGGATCCGGATCGAAATGGCTGATACGGATCGTTCATACAGTTTCACCAAACATCAACGTTCGGGATCCGGATTGCAAATCCTGATCCGGATCGTTCAAGTAAAAAGGTAAAACTAGTGTTCGGGATCCGGATCATGAAATGCTGCGATCCGGATTGAACCAGTGTATGAACGAACACCCTTCGGGATCCGGATTGGAATGCCTGATCCGGATCCTGAACATGTCCCATGTCCAGTTTATGATTTTTATGTAATGAAAAATTCTTCCAGGTGTTTCTACACTACAAGAAGTATTCGGATCACCAAAAATCTTTAGTTAAACATACCTGATCCTTTTGAATTCTTCTTTCTTGAGATTGAGTTAAATGATCCAACCTTCTTCACCTTCAATCTTCAAGACTTGAACCTTTCACGAAATTATGCCAACTCAAAATCCGTAACAGCCCCGGCCTCCGGAGGGGAACTCGAGGGGAGCGACCCACACGACGAAAGCATCACCGGGCAATAACCGCGCCGGTGTGAAATGTAAAAGCAGGACTGGATCACAACTATAAAGCCCCAGTGGAACACAACCCTCCACTAAAAGAAAACTGATCCCCAATCTAATGCACAAGTGATCATCCGGTCAATCGCCCAAAATCCACGATCGCCGCAGTACCTCACAATCCACAACCAAGTCTTACCCCCGACCTCCGGTCAACCTTCCAATATCCGCGGTCGCCGGAATAACCACAATCACAATCATGTCCCACATCCGACATCCGGTCAACCGCCTACTATCCGCGGTTGCCGCAAAACCCTCTAGTCCATAATCATGTCCTATCACCGATGTCCTATAACCGACATCCGGTCAACCGCCCAATATCCGCGGTCGCCACCAAAACCCATAATCCATAATCCAGTCCCCGGCTACACTATCCCAACCCCTGCTCAAACCCGAGCAACAAATACCACCTGACTAACGAAAGGAGAAAAGAAACAAACAAGGTTTTTCCTAAGTCAAGTTCCAGCATGAAAGTGTAGCGATAAAAGATGGCCTATCTAGATGTCCATACAAGCATGCAAGTGTTCTCAAGGAAATAAAGGAAAAGGTGTCCAATAGTGGTTCCACATGTGTAATAATTAATAGCTCCGCATAGATATAACTATCATGCTAAAACATCATCCAACCACACATGTCTATAATCCATGTTCCATAATAAAGCATCACTATCCACCTATGCATGTCATAAAATCCTCAAATAGTACCATCCACTAACAGGATAATCATATAGTCCAAAATAAATATTCCATTCCACATGCAAGGTTAGACGCTAACATTCTATCCATACAAACATGTACAAGTCCCAACCACTATCAGATATCCACGATAGTATTTTCCATATGATAGGCTCACAATTTTATATTACATTAAGCATGCATGTCCAAATAAAGGGATCACTCTAATATTCCTAGTGAGCATGTCAAAATAGAGGTAAACATCAACCACCCACCTCGATCGCTAATTCCAAGTCCAAATAGTGCTCTCGCCCAAGCCGATAAGCCGCCGCGATCACTGTACAAAATTCTCCAAAAGAACATACATAAATAATCTTACAATGCCCCAATAAAATCTGCCCAAATACACAGTCCAATGTTTCCCTGTTTTCACCTGCGAAAAATGCTCGGAAAATTTCAAGAAAAATACTTTCACGATCCTCGCGACGAACACGTCGAAACGAGTACCTGCACGCTCAAATCCGAGTTTCCTACACTGAGAAACAAATCTGACAAGGGAACCACCCCGAAATAAACTGCTCTCAAAAACTGTAGCACTAATTCCTGTAAACAGAGATTTCTCACCTTCGGAAAATATTCAGAAAATTCCAAGAAAATTTGGGGATGTTCCTTGCGCTGTGTAGATGAAAAATGCCTTTTGAATCACCCCAATCCGATGCCTGTGCGCAAAGATATGGCCGAAATACCACAGTGCTGTCCAAAACTCCGCCCAAGAAAAGGGTCAAATGGAAGCTCGGGGAACTCCAAGATAAACTAGAAATGAGGAGGAGCTCAAAACACGAAGATCAAAGCCCTACCTGTCGTGAATCCAACGGCGCAAGAATCTCCTCAATCGGAGGTCGGAGTAAGCCGGGGGAGTCCCCGCACCAAAATGCGACGAAGAAGATCACAAACGAACGAGCGTCGTGCCGCGCCGTAAAAATGCAAACCTCGGGATGCGTGCCGCAGAAAAATCCTGGAATATGTAGATCGATCCAGCTCTGGGAGAGGAGGGAATCTCGTGAAGGTTGCACAGTGAAAGGATGAACAGGGAAAAAGATATTCGGACTTGAACAGGGCCTTCAAATACAAGCTGGAAACAAATCCAAAAATTCCCAAAATGTCCCAACTTCCGGGCGCTGGGGACTTTCGGGCGGCTACAGTGTTGGGCCCGGCCCAACACTGTGCGCGCCCGAAAATCCCTCGGGCCTCCACGTCGCCCCGCGAACAGGCAACAGCCGCGCCGACCTCCCAGCGTGCGACGCGTGGCCCAGTGCGGAGCCGACGCGTGGCGTGCCGCTGGTCAGCGCGCCCACGTGCGCACCTGGCACGCCGCCTGACGCGCCGCCTGGCGCCCCTGCCAGGCACAGTTCCCGAGTCTCCCCCCCGCGCCTCGGTGGACCTCGCGTTCCTGAGCCATCCAATAGAAAGTCGCCACGTGTCCCGCCGGTCCATGCACCGCGCCCGCCTGCTCCGTGGTCCAAGTCCACTGCACCGGCCAATCCCAACATGCCACGTGTCCTAACCCTGGTGCACGACGGCCTGTGGACCGCGCGCCTGCCCGCGCGCTGCCCGCGCCCGCGCGCTGCCCGCGGCCGCTCCGCCGCCTGCCCGAGCCCGTCCGCCGTGCTCCGCCGCTGCCCGCCGCCGCTCTGCCGTTCCGGAATTACTGCTCCGGTGTGAACAGTAACCGGTGCTCAAAAATAACAAGTGGGTAGTCCATTTTGACCGTTTTCGCACGCTGAATCCGAATTTGATGTCCATTTTGCCAAATTCCAACTCCAAAATTTGTCGAAGGCATCCGGAAAGGTGTTCCTTGATCCAAACTTCGCGCTGAGTCCATTTTTAATATCCGCTTCGCGCGAAACCACTTCTAAAGATCCGACGGAGTCCACTGATCACCCACGTGATCCATTAAGCCCGAAGTCCGCCACTTGTGTCCAATTGGTGCACAAACACCTCCAACACACAGTACAGACTCCCCAGATGTCACCAATGACTCTACCACAGCTCTGCAGAGATCCAGGTCATCACAATTACGCATAAGATCATGTTAGATGTGATTGAAATTGTTCAACTTTAAGGGATTTAATTTTTATAAATTTTCATCTCATTATTTGGATATTGTTGATAGATTTTGCATAATCTATTTCTTTTAGTATGAAACGATGATTTTATCTAAAGTTGATACACAAAAGTGCTTACAATCTTTTTCTGGATTTTCTGAATTTTTCTGAAGAAAAAGTTTGGAGCCGGTCCGGACTGGACAAGCTGATCCGGACCCCGAACGCAGGAAAATCCTGCGGGTAGCCGATCCGGACTGGATTCTTCAGGCAGTCCGGACCGCGGCTAGGGTTTTATTAAGAACAAAAGGGATTTGATTTCTTTTACTACAATCTTTTGTTCAAAAGTCTCCAGAGCTTCTCTCTCTAGAATTCAAGTATTTTGGAGCCTTCCCAACTCGTTTTCTCCAAATCCAAGTGAGTTTTCTTGATCAAAATCTCGGTTTTTCACAGGTTTTCTATATTTTTCTCAAAACGTGATGCAAATCTCATATCTTTTTCGTTTGTGATTTGTTTTTGATCAAACTTCTTTTGAAACAAGAACTCTGGGTAAATTAGTTTTGATTATATGCGAGGTTTTCTCTTGATTAACAGATTTTTAGGCTTCGTTTTCTAAAAATTCGGTTTTAGGGCATATAATAGGAATTTTCAAAAATCATGGAATTGATCTATTTTTAAAATTCTTTTTGCAAAACTAATTTGATTCCTAGTCTCTCTACATGATAATGATTGTTTAGGTACAATTTTTCAAATTTTTCAAAATAAATAATTTTTGTCGTGTTCTTGAGTTGTTGTTCACAGGACTTGTCTCTCCCATCGAACAGTAGAAATGGTTATCACTTGGATCGTATTTCTTCTTTCTGCCATGGTTCACGCGAAAGCAACAACCAAGCCTAAGAGGGCTAAGAAGGCAAAGAAAACTCGAGATGACTCTGAGACGGAATCAAAAACTGAATCAATCGACTGGGATGAGTTGGTGGTTGAAGCGACAGTTCCTACTGCTTCCAAAGGGAAAGCACTTGCTGAAACCTCTAAAGCAAAGGCGCAGGATATTGCTGATGAGAAAGACGAATTGTATGTCAAGAACAAAAAGCTCAAGAAGTCCAAACACTACACTAGACAGGAAAATGTCATGGGAAGTGGATTTCAAATCACTGAATCCCTCTCTAGAGCACACTCGGTACCTAGAAAATCCCCATGGGCTGAAGGCCAGCATGCATCATCTGCCTCTACAGCTCGTCCAGCGACTTCAAGGAGAAACGCTCTAGAAGCTACCGTATTGGCCTCCATTCATCAGGACCAAAGAAGACTTTCTGCTGACCAAGAGAAATTGGCATTAGGTCTCCGGCAAATAGCCGCTGAACAAAAACAGATGAAGAAGAAATGTTCCAAAATATCACGAATGCTGAAAGGGATTTTGAACAAGATAGACGATACCAGTTCAGACAGTTCTGATTTGGCTTGATCTTTGGCTTATATGCTCTAACTTTTATCTTTTTATGCAGTTTTTTTTTTTTGTTTTAGGTACTTTTAAGTGTTAGTTCTCAGTTCACTTTTGGTTCTTGAACTCTTAACTCTTCCTTCTTTTGTAATTTTGGCTAAGTGTTGTGACAAAAAGGGGGAGAGGGTATAGGAGAACTTTGAACAATGCACAATGCTCTGTGATTGACCATGACTATACTTGTGTGAGAACAATGCTGAAACTAAGGTAAGTATAACTTTCAACTTTGGTTTTGTATGGGTTTTGATGCATGCCTCCGCTAACTATTCGACTAACTATTTGGGCATGTAATATAACTAACAAGTTGCTTGTTGACTAACCTTTCTGTGACATTAGGATTTGTATTGCTTAGAAGATATGTCGATTTTTGATTGTGATTTTCATACATATCTGAATTTGCAAATGTCATGATAAGTATAAACTCTATCTCTGTGTTTTGGTTTTGATTGTTGAAAATTCTTGAGGTTACTAACGATCTTTTGTGTCAAGAATGACTTCTTTTGCAGAGATTACAGATGTCTAAGTCTAGAGTCTGTTTTAGGAGTTTAACTCATGTATTTATCTTTATTTGGATCTCCAATGTAAATTTTTGTTGTATGGTGATATCAACAAAAATATGTTTTTGAATTTTCTTGAGTGGATTTGTGTTTTGTCACGAAACCGCCAAAGGGGGAGATTGTTACGGAATTTCAGTTGGTGTATTTCGTGAAATCGGTTAAGTCTTGAAGATTGAAGATGAAAAAGTTGGATCGTATACCTCAATCTCAAGTAAGAAGAATTCAAAAGGATCAGGTACGTTTAATTAAATAAGTTTAATGATCCGAATACTTCTTATAGTGTAGAAACACTTGGATGAATTTTTTATTGCATAAAAATTAAAAACTGGACATTCCATATGTTCAGAGTCCGGATCGGGCTTTACAGTCCGGACCCCGAACATAGGTTAGTTCGTGCATAATTCCAGTCCGGACCCTGGGAATTTCAGTCCGGACCCCGAACGTGGAATTTGCAAGAAAACCATGAACAGTCCGGACCGTGGATTTCAGTCCGGACCCCGAATGTCGTCTTTTTTGGAAATTGTCTGTTTCGCTGAGACAGTCCGGACTGCCAACTCCAGTCCGGACTGTCGTCCTGTAAAATTCCAGAAATGGTTAGTTTTTGATTCTTATCTTCTTCCACAAGTTTTCTAACCTATAAATAGACCCTCTAATTCATCTTTTAAGGGGACGACGCTAAGTGGAAGGAATCCAATCAATCCAGAAATATTCCACATATAGAGAAGAAAGGAAATACTTGATTTAATTCTATGTTTCTTCATCTATATTATTAATTTGATTCTAGGTTTTCCAAACTCAGATTTTGAGTAGAATCAAATTAATGAATACTTAGATGGTATTTTCGATCTATTTCTAATCTAAGTATTCGGCGGATCATCACCACCCAAAAACAACGATTTATCCCAAATCGGCGCGTGGACTCACGTGGCCTTGTGGATTCAAGGTGCTACCGCTCTCGTGGATTCGGAGCGAGGTACGTTCGTGGATTCGAGACGTGCTACTGGGTGAAGACCGTGGATTCGGTCGGACGTCGTGGACTTGACGTTGGACGCCGTGGATTCGGCGTTGGACGCTAATCGTGGATTCGAGCAGCATTGCGGAGCGAGCGGAGAAGATCTACTAGGAGCGTATGGAAAAGGTTGAGTCGTAAGTGTGTATGGTAAATCACCTTGTACGTGTGTTAATTCTAGTGGATTTCACCGTGTTATCAGTCCCGTGGTTTTTTACTCCGGATTGGAGTTTTCCACGTAAAAATCTCTGCGTGTTATTTATTTTTCCGCATTGGGTTTTATATCGCAAAGATTTTTGAGTGTTTATTGTTTACACCTATTCACCCCCCTCTAGGTGTTTTTTCCCCTATTTAGATCCATTTTATACATAACCCAACACACCCGGCGCATGCCTCCGCAGCCCGAAGGCGCAGACCCGGCGCACGGGCGCATACGCCAGCCCAGCCCGCAGGCGTGGTCCATGCCTGGGCGCGCACCCGGTGCTGCCGCCGAGATCGGGAACTGGTGAACTCGGCGCGGTCCTTTTGCCCGTGCGCGGCCCGGCCCAAGTCGCTGCTGTCTACCGCACAGCGCGCGCCCGGTCTGCGACGCCGCCACCCTTGGCCGCATACCCGGTCCACGCCCGGCTTCGTGCACCAACCCCCAACGGAAGAGTCTGGTAGCTCCGTTTTCGGCCCGTTTCGCCTCGTTTTTGAGTGTTTTTAACCACGACGATATTTTTAACAACGATGTAGTTCTTTCGGGTCAGTTTTTGGTTCGACGGTTTTTTGTTGGACGACACGGTCCGCTTGGCACAGTGATTTTGGTTTTTCGTTGGTCTATTATTACAGTGGTCCGGACCACTGATTTTGCCTGTTTAGGGTAAAAAGTGTTAAATGGTGTTCTTGGTTATTTTATTAGGCCGCGTGAAGTTCTGATTGCCTATGAGGGTCCCGGGCGCGGTCGTTTATCTTCGTTCAGGTGGGTACCTTTGGTTATTTTCGGTGTAATGTCGTTCCCGCGTATTTTGCATGATAAAGTAGATGTTTTGGTAAACTGTCTAACCCCATTGCATGTAAATCCTGTTTTATATTCTAACTGAGGCGGCTGAGGTCGCAATACTGTTTTATGTTCTAACTGAGGCGGCTGAGGTCGCATGGCAGTTTATATGCTCATATTGCTTACACGCACATCGGCGGTTTGGCCACCGCACAGGGTGTATTTTTTCGGAAAGATGGCAAGGATTACCCGTGTACCCCATGACTCATGATGATGGGGATCCCTCAAGGAGAGGCGACTGCTACTTGGGCAGTGGAGGGGATTGGTGGCACAAAGAAAATGAGCCCGCTATTTGGGGTCGGGGCCCAATAGCTATCTGGGGTAGGAGCCCAGCATGTTTTCTATTTGGGGTTGGGGCCCAACTTATTTCAAATCTGGGGTAGGTGCCCAGTGAGCTTTGTGACAGGGATTTAGCGTTACATGAGGGGGAAGTAAATGCTCCGGTGTATCGGTTGGTTCTTTTCAGTTATCGCATTTACTTATGTGTTCTACTTTATCAGTCACTGACTACCCACGCTGTGATAGGTCCGCGCATGGGTGGGAACCGGGACGACGGTGAGGCATCGGTTAGAGGATCCTAGCCGTGATGGCTACTAAACTTTATCGTTACTGGTTATCTCTTTGATGTTGGTTAGTTAAACTGTGATTTCTACTTGTGTGGTTTCTTGTGGATGTCGGAATGAGGACTTCGAGTAGGATTATCTTCTCTTATCTGTGAATGTTAAGATGTGTGATTGCGGCTCGTTTTCAAGTACAAACATGGTTTCAAATGTATTTTCAAACCAAGTGTCATGTGGGTACTGATTTCAAAACCCGTGGATTTATCCTTTCAAGTAAGGTGGCTTCTTAAAAGAGTTTGCGAAAATATTTTGTAAAATCGGGTGTCGAGCGGACACCGACTTTCAAACCTATGGGTTTATGGTGTAGTTTCAATATGATAAATGTGACTGTATGGTTAAGTATAGTCTCTTCTCGTTGTCTGTCAAGGTTTGCATGGTTAAAGTAATTGTCGTGCTTGGAACGCCGTACATATACAAAGGAGGCTCCGCCCGTTTGGGGAGTGGATTTGTATATACAGCGGATCTGGTGCGCACGGGAGGCGAGGTTTATACAAAAAAAAAAAATGGATACGTTTTTCGCTCTTTTAGAACCTCCGGGGCGTGACACGCCACCCGCGGGCGGCGGCGCCCGCTCGGGCAGGCACCGCGCGGGGCGCCGCCCGCAGGTGGCACTCGCCGCGCGGCACGAGCCCGCAGGTGGCGCTCGCCGCGCGGCCTCGTGCCGCGCAGGGCGCCACCCATGGGCGACGGCGCCCGCGCGGGCAGACACCGCATGGGGCGCCACCCGCAGGTGGCGCGCGCGCCGCGCGGCCTCGTGCCGCGCGGGGCGTCGTCGTGCGTCGTGAGTGACACTGTTACTGGGTTTCGTGGTGTTTTTAGGTTTTTGTTTCCGTTTTCGCGGCATGGTGCGTTTAAGTTGACTAATCGTTCGTTTGGAGACTTCTTTAGGTCCAGGTGCTGAGTGAGAGCGTGTCGTGGTTCAAGTGTCCCGATCTTCACGCTACGAGGTGGCTACTTTTGCAATAAGTTTTGGTGTCTGTTGTCGTTATGGCAAGTGTAATAAAGTAGATGTATCGTGTTAACTGTTTAAACCCAATGCATGAGAAATTCTCGTTCTTTCATGTCTAACTGTAGCGACTGAGTGTCGCGATGCTTTAACACACGCCGGTTTCGGCTATTATGCTCATGGACGCTTACACGCACACCAACGGTTTGGCCACCGATTGGGTGTACTTTTCCGGAATTGTGGTACGTTGACCCGTGTACCCCACGAAGGTAAAGGTGTTGAGTGGGGACCCCTCACGGTTGCTAAAGGTGCGGCACTAGTACCGTGGAGGTGTTAAAGGCACAATGTGGGAGCAAAGTGATTGTCCACTAGGGGGTCTTTAGACCTTTTGATAGATGTTCTATTATTTAAAATAGGGGATACGGTGTCTCATGAGGGGGAAAGCGAAATGCTCCGGTGTATCGGTTTGTCTTTCCAATACTCTTTATTACTATGTTCATCTACTTTATTTGTCACTGATTTTCCCACACTGTGACAGGTCCGACTAGGGGTGGTAGCCGGGACGATGGTGAGGCAGCGTTTAGAGGACATTAGCGATATGAGGCTTTATTCCGTCATTCTTGCTTTGGGTTATCTCATCTCCTTTTCATTTAATTAATAAGTTATCAATTGCTTGGCTGTGGAATAATGCGGATGTTGGATTGAGAGTTATTTTAGTGATGCGATTTTGGTTATGCTTTTTATTGACTTGTGTGCGGCATGTTTTAAACTGAACAAAAAGGTTTCGAAAATGCTTTCCAAAACCAAGTGTCGTGTGGACACTACTTTGTAAACCCCTAGATTTATCCTTTCAAATGATGTAGCCGCCCTAAAGAGACTTGCAAAAACACTTTGGAAAATTGGGTGTCGTGTGGACACCGTTTGTAAACCTGTAGTCTCATCTCTTAATCTCGTGAATGAAAACTTTAGTTGTGAACAATTGTATTACTCTCTCTAGTTGTTTTCACTATGACTGTGTGGTTGAAGATGATGTTGTTAATGTAACGCCGTGCATATACAAAGGAGACTCTGTCCGTCTATAGAGTGAATTTGTATATGTGGCGGGTCTGACACTCACCGGTAGGCGAGGTTGTTTTCAAAAGGAAAAAAATATATACGTTTTCCGCTTATCCCAAATCCTCCGGGGCGTGACAGCCTTAGAGATTGGCGCAGTTCCCGGGACTACGTCAATCAAAAACTCAATCTCCCTATCCGGCGGCATACTAGTCAACTCCGGTGGAAAAATATTCGGGAACTCGCGAACAATCAGGATATCCCCGAGTCCCGGCGCCGCCATAGGCCCCTCAACAACACTAGCCAAAAAGGCTACACATCCTCTGCGGATCATCTGCCTCGCTCGAGAAGTTGAAACCATAGAGGCAAAGAAAGCACTCTGGCCTCCCCGGTACACAAACATCTCCTGGCCTGGCTCTCTAAAAGTGACAGTCCTCGCGGCACAATCAATAGTCGCGCATCAAAGTCCTTCAGCTGTCTCAAGACCAATAGGTCTGCTGGCATAATCCAGGACTCGATCTGCATCGGGCAAGACCAACAACACTCCTCCACGTGCAAAGTGTGATCGGGAATCTGAACCTCTCGTGCACGTGGTAAAAGTCCTACCTCTAACCCATGTAATGATGCAAATGATCTACTAATAAAAGAATGTGATGCCCTGGTATCAAATAAGGTACGTACTCTAATGCCAGAAAGTAAAGTGATACCTGCCACCACATGGTCTGCTACTGAAGAGTCCTCTACCTGGGCGACATACACTCGCCCACTCTGAGCTGGAGGCCGATAGTCAGTGGGATGGGAAGAAGATGGCCTGCTCGCTGGAGCATAGGACCGCTGAGCCGCCGGTCGCTGCTGAGGTGCAAAAGGAGCCGATGCCAAAGAAGGTGCCGCAGGTATCGCAATGGGGCATGAGGCTCGCAAGTACCCGGCCTGTCCACAGCCATAACAACGTCCCCACCGCTGGTCACAGGTGCCGAGAAAATGCTGACCTCCACAGAAGATACAACTGCCAGGAACCCGTAACTGCCGCGACTACTGCTGCTGCTGAGACTACCGCTGCGATCTCTGCTTCCTCGGCTAGGGCCTCTGCTGCTGCTGCTGATGTGGTGGCCTCTGGGATCCACCAGGCCCTCGCCGCTCCGAACGCCAAGGGCTCGAAACTGAGGCCGCGGCGGTCGTGGCGGTCTCCACGAACTGGCCTGTCCCCCATCATCTGGTGTTGGTCGCTTCCTATCTGAGCTCTGCGCGACCATACCGCCCCGCCTGGCGACTACGTGGTCTCCTCTCTCTACCCACTGGGCATGCTCCGCGGCCTCCTCGAGAGTCTGAAGCCGCTGAGCATGCACCAAGATATAAATCTCAGTGCGGAGACCTGCCTCAAATAACTCCACCTGGTGGGGTCCATCACGAGCGACAAATGGCATGCAGTTAGGCAACTGCGTGAACTCCTGATAGTAAGCCTGAACTGGTCGGTCGCCATGCAACAGGTTCTTCAAGTCATCCTCTAGTTTCCGCTTTACACTAGTCGAAAAGTAAGTATCTAGTATCATACAGAGGAACTCAGACCAGGGTAGCTGTCGGGTGATCTGAAACTCTAGTGGCTCCACCCGATGCCACCAGGCATCTGCATCTCCATCTAAACAGTGCACCGCCATATGCACCCTGTACCTCGAATCAATGAAGAAGTCCCGAAATAACTTCTCTATCGCTGCTAACCACATCCCGATCTCCCACGGCTATGCATCCCGCCCCGAAAATCTAGGTGGTCCTCGCTGACAAAACCTGGTAAGCTTGTCAGCGATATCCTGCTCCTCATCCGATGTCAAAGGCTGGATCGCTCCCGGAGCCCCACTACTCGACGATGGCGCCGTCGGCACGAGTGGTACAACTGGTGGTGCAGGGGCCTCAGGAACAGTCCGGGGCGGTGCCTCTCTCTGGGCCAGTAACCGATCGATCCTCTGCTCCTGCCGGCGGTGGCTCTCAGCCAACTGGGCCACCAAGGCCCACAACTCACTAAGCTCAGAAGGTCTGGACAGCTCCGGCTGATCCGGGGGTGTAGGGATACCCCGGGTAGGGATCTGACGTCGAGGAGGAATCCTGCCACAAGAAACCACCAATCAGTAACATAACCCCACACGACCCAATCTAGCGAAAGTCAAAGACATCCCCCTATTTCTATAACTTTATGTTGTCTGCAGCCAACATAATTGTTCACCAGAAATAGGATATGTCGATCCCTCTTCACTCACTGGAAGAATCAAATAAACAAATCACCGACTTTCGCAAAATATCACGTCTCTCGCGCCCTATCATCCTAGGGTCTGCCAAAAGCCTAGGGTTTCCTATGTCCCAACTGACCTATCCCTACGCTCTGATACCAACCTAATCTGTCACGCCCCGGGTGTAAACCAGAACCCGGGCCCGTCTACAGATCCGCCGTGCACATGAAATTTTCCGCGTACACGAAGCGCTGGTAACCTGCTCAGATATAAGATAAGCAATAAAAGAGCATAAAAACAGAGCTGAACTAAAAGAACTATAGATAATCTCAGACTGGAAATATGATACAAGCTATAAAGGTACAATAAACTCCCAGCTTACTGAATAAATACAACCAGCTGGCTAAAGCCAGACCCAAAAGTAAAATACTATAGCTTGAGATACAAAAAGGGGTACAATAAAAGGCCAGCTACTCTCACGGTCTGGGCAGTCGATCCAAAGGCAAAAAATCTATAAGCACCAATGACTTGATACTTTTAAAAGAATAGGAGCTCAATTATATATATATATATATATATATATATATATATATATATATATATATATATATATATATATATATATATATAGTCCGGTTATGGTGCTTATAATGTTTTTACCTTTAGATTTATTATGTTGACTAATTCCACCTCTTAGATTATGTTATTCCACCTACCACCCACAAAACCCAAGGGGCCCACTTGTTGGGTTATATGAATAATAGGATCTAAATAGGGAAAAAAACACCTAGAGAGGGGTTAATAGGTGTAAACCATAAACACTCAAAAATCTTTGCGATATAAAAACCCAATGCGGAAAAATAAATAACACGCAGAGATTTTTACGTGGAAAACTCCAAACCGGAGTAAAAAACCACGGGACCGATAACACGGTGAAATCCACTAGAATTAAACACGTACAAGGTGATATACCGTACTCACAGACGACTCAACCTTTTCCATACGCTCCTAGTTGATCTTCTCCGCTCGCTCCACGACGCTTCTCGAATCCACGATGTGCGTCCAACGCCGAATCCACGGCGTCCTACGTCGAGTCCACGACGTCCGACCGAATCCACGGTCTTCACCCAGTAGCACGCTTCGAATCCACGAACGTACCTCGCTCCGAATCCACGAGAGCGGTTGCACCTTGAATCCACAAGGCCACGCGAGTCCACGCGCCAATTTTTGGGTAAATCGTTGTTTTTTGGGTGGTGATGATCCGCCGAATACTTAGATTAGAAATAGATCGGAAATACCATCTAAGTATTCATTGATTTGATTCTACTCAGAATATGAGTATAAAAACCTAGAATCAAATCAATCTATATAGATGAAGAAACATAAGATTAAATCTAGTATTTCCTTTCTTCTCTATATGTGGATCTTAGGCCGTATATAAGATTATATTTTATTATGACGACTATTTGGATTAACCCTAGAAAAAGAATCATAGGGTCTATTTATAGGTTAGAAACCCTTGGAAGAAGATAAGGATAAAAAACTAACCTTTTCTGGAGTTTTTACATGACGACGATCCGGATCGGAGATCGGCGATCCGGATTGCAGTAGCGAGAAGAACAGTTTCCAGAAAAACGAAGGTTCGGGATCCGGATCGAAGTGCTTGATCCGAATCGTTCATACAGTTCACCAAACATCAACGTTCGGGATCCGGATTGCGAAGCCTGATCCGGATCGTTCAAATAAAATGGTAAACTCAGTGTTCGGGATCCGGATCAAGGGAAGCTACGATCCGGATTGAACTGGTGTATGAACGAACCACCTTCGGGATCCGGATCGAACAGTCTAATCCGAATCCTGAACATGTCCCATGTCCAGTTTTTGATATTTATGCAATAACAAATCCATCCAAGTGTTTCTACGCTATAAGAAGTATTCGGATCACCAAAGATATTAAGTTAAACATACCTGATCCTTTTGAATTCTTCTTTCTTGAGATTGAGTTATATGATCCAACTTCCTTTACCTTCAATCTTCAAGACTTAACTGAATTCACGAAATATGCCAACTCTAATTCCGTAACAATCTCCCCCTTTGGCGGTTTCGTGACAAAACATAGATCCACTCAAGAAAATTCAAAAAGATATTTTTGTTGTTATCACCATACAACAAAAATTTACAATGGAGATCCAAAATAAAATACATGAGTTAAACTCCTAAAACAGACTCTAGACTTAGACATCTGTACTCTCTGCAAAAGAAAGCATTCTTGACAAAAGAAATCGTTAGATACCTCAAGAATTTTATATCATTCAAAAACCACATACAGAGATGAAGTTTATACTCATTTATACTTACCATGACATTTATACATTCAGATATGTAAACTGATCATAGTTAAAACACCAACATATCTTCTATGCAATCAAAAACCAAATGTCATGTTAGTGAACATCAACTTGTTAGTTATATTACATGCCCAAATAGTTAGACGAATAGTTAATCGAGGCATGCATTCAAACACAAATGAAAACCGAAAGTTGAAGTTCTACTTACCTTTCAAGTTGAGGTTATACTTACCTCTATAGTTTCAAGTTTTCTCAGTAACCATTGTATCATAGTATCATTGTTTATACTTCTCTCTCCCCCTTTTTGTCACAAAAGTTAGCCAAAAAATTACCAAAATGGAGAAAATAGTTAACAGTTCAAGTACCAAAAGTTTGAGAACTAAAACTTAAAACTAAAACTTAAAGACCTGCACAAAAAAGGTTAAAAAAAAAAAATGAAGTTCCTGCACAAGAGAATTATTAGACAAACAATTCAAGCATCTGAATCTGAGTCATTCGAGGCGGAGTCCTCAGAGCTCGTGCAGCCCAGCTTTCTCAAAATTCTTTTAAGCATTCCCGAAATCGTAGAACACTCTTGTTTCATCTGATGTATGTCCTTGGACATCTTTCTGAGTCCTAGAGCCATTTTGTCTTGTTCTTGTTTGATGGAAGACTCTAGGTTTCCCTTTTGGTCAATTCTTCTGGAATTTGAAGAACGTTGTGTGACGATTGACGGAGCAGTCTGTCCTTCATTCCGAGGAGATCTTCTTGGCAAAGAATGTGAATTGTCAAGAGGTTCATTGCTTGGCACATTCTTTTTCCTTGCTTGCTGCTTAAGTATTGAGGAAGACTTCAGTAGCTTGTTGTTCTTTAGGTAAACCTTATTTTCTTCATCAATATCTTGTTGTACTTCATCAAGAAATGTGTCCCAATCTTCTTCGTCTTCAGATTCAGTGTCAATTTGAGAGATATTCTTTGGATTCTCTTGACATGGTTCATTTATTTCAATACCTCGAGCTCGTCCAGGTCGTCGAGCAAGTCTTTTTCTTTTTAAGAATATGGATGAAGAGGTCATTGGTGCTTTTCCTTTTTCCGTAGCAGTGGGCGGAGCCTTTTCCTTTGATGTCTCTGCACGGGATTTTCCTTTCGATGCAACAGAGGTTTTCTGTGGCGATTTTCCAGGATGTGTTTCATCATCTGACAACTCATCCCAATTGACTTCATCCTTTTTAGCCCTCTTGGGCTTGACAGTGTCTCTCGTATGTACCATAGTAGCCAGAAGAAAAATGATCCAGGTGATCACCATTGCTATTGGTTCCTTGTGAAAAGAAATCCTGTGAGCAACAACTCAAGAACACGAAAAAATTGTTAATTTTCAAAAATTAGAAAAATTGTACCCAAACAATCATTATCGTGTAGAGAGACTAGGAATCAAATTAGTTTTGCAAAAGGAAATTTAAAAATAGATCAATTGCATGATTTTGGAAAATTCCCATTATATGCCCTAAAATCGAAATTTTTGAAATCGAAGACCAAAAATCCGTTTATCTTGAGAATACCTAGCATATAATCAAAACTAATCTACCCAGAGTTCTTATTTCAAAAGAAATTTGATCAAAAACCATCCACAAATGAAATTGATACAAGACATTCATCACGTTTTGAGGAGGAATAAGAAAAACTGTGAAAAACTGAGATTTTGATCAATAAAAATTACTTGGAATTGAAGAACTTGAGTTTGAAAGCTTCCAAGATGGATGAAATCTAGAGAGAGAAGCTCTGGAAACTTTGGAACAAAAGATTGGAGTAAAGGAAATCAAAACCCTTTTGTTCTATATAAAACCCTAGCCGCGATCCGGATCAGTTCGTGATTACGATCCGGATCGGCTACCCGCAGTGAAAAACTGCGTTCGGGATCCGGATCGGCAGGTCCAATCCGGATCGTCTGCCCGCAGAAGAATATCTGCGTTCGGGATCCGGATCGGCAGGTCCAATCCGGATCGGCTCCAACTTTTTCTTTAGAAAATTTCAGAGAAATTCTAGAAAAACCAGAAAAAGATTGTAAGCACTTTTGGGTATCAACTTTAAACGAAAATCATCGTTTCATACAACAAGAAATAGATTATACCAAATCTATCAATAACATCCAACAAATGAAACGAAAATTTATGAAAATTAAATCCCTTAAAGTTGAACAACTTCAATTACATCTAACTTGATCTTATGAGTAATGCCTTTATCAAATCATCAATTCGGTAAAGAAAATGAAATACAAAGATCAATAGATGTCTAACATCCCAGATAAATTAGATAATATATCTAGTCAATTTATTGAAGAGAGTGGCTCTTTGAGCATCTTTCATTAAAAATTCCACCTTATACCAACCTTGAAATTTTGACAGAGTCAAGTATTTCAACATGCATTTTAATTAATCAAACTTGAAAAAACTTGCTTGGTATACATGTGGTAGCTGCACACAGTACTCGGACGACCGAGGTGGTAGCTCTTTCCTCCATGTGGTGGTAGTTTTCACACTCCTCATTAGGATGTAACTCTTTCCACATCGTTTGAGCATAATACTTTTTCTTTGACTCCCCCTCAATTGGCTATCAATTATTCAAGATATAAAGTATTCAGCCAAATATTGATCTCGATTTCATACTCGACTAAACAGTCAAATAAGATAAAAACTATACCAAGAGATCATCGAGAGAGAAATTGACTTTGATCAAAACAAAGATGATTTAATTCACATAAATGATCATTGCATCAAATGAAATATTATGAAATCTAAAGCATAATAAATTTCTAAACATATAAAAGGATGCAGTTAAAGTCAATAAAACTAATGCTCAATTAATATTCTATGTCTAAGCATAGATAATGAACAAAAACACAAAAACAAAACCTAACCTAAACAAGAGTTTCAAAAAGGGTTTATTTCAAGGAAAGCATTCCAATTGCTTTACGCAAATGAATAAAACGTTTTTGATCCAAAGGTTTTGTTAAAATGTCAGCTAATTGATCTTCAGTTGAAATGTAGGAAATTTGAAGAATATTTGATTCAACTAGCTCTCTAAGAAAATGATATCTAAGTTCAATGTGTTTTGTTCTAGAGTGCAACACAGGGTTTTTTGAAATGTTTATAGCACTTGTGTTGTCACATAAAACAGTTACCGAAGTTGCTGAAATCCGGAAGTCGCTCAACACGCTTTTCATCCAAATAAGTTGAGTTGAACAACTACCCGCTGAGATGTATTCCGCTTCGGCAGTTGAGAGTGCAATGCAGTTTTGCTTTTTACTATGCCATGCAACAAGACAGTGTCCAAGATAAAAACATGCACCACTCGTACTTTTCCGATCATCCACAGATCCTGCCCAATCGGTATCTGAGTATCCAATAATATCTAAACTTGTTCCCATAGGATACCAAATTCCGAAGTTTACAGTTCCTTTGACGTACCGGATGATCCGTTTCACCGCTTTCAGGTGAACCTCCTTTGGTGTTGATTGATATCTCGCGCAAATTCCAACACTAAAGGATATATCCGGGCGACTAGCTGTGAGGTAAAGTAGACTTCCAATCATGCTGCGATAGAGTTTCTCGTCTACATTATCACTAAGAGATTCACTTCCTAATCCCTTATTGCTAGTTCCCATAGGAGTAGGAAAATCTTTAGAATCTTCTAATCCGAATTTCTTTACCAACTCCTTTGCGTACTTGGATTGACACAGATGGATGCCTTCACCATTTTGTTTCACTTGCAATCCAAGAAAGTATGTCAGTTCGCCCATCATAGACATCTCAAATTCGCTTTCCATGGTTTCTGCGAATTTAGAAGCATCATTATCCTTTATTTCTCCAAACACAATGTCATCGACATAGATTTGTGCAACAATGAATTTATTTTGATAATGCTTCACAAAGAGAGTCCGATCTGCTCCCCCTCGAGTATAGCCCTTCTCCAAAAGGTGCTTTGTCAACCTTTCGTACCATGCTCGCGGTGCTTGTTTTAAACCGTAAAGAGCCTTTTTCAAACGAAAAACATGGTTAGGTAGTTTACAGTCTACAAAACCTTTCGGTTGAGCCACATAAACTTTCTCATTTAATGTCACGCCCCGGGGGGTTTGTTTTAGCGGAAATGATTCATAAAGTCAAACATTTGACGTGTAAAATTTTTTGTAAAAGCGAACCCCTCTTCCCCGGCGCATGCCCAGACCCGCCACACATACAGGGTCACTCTGCAACGGACAGAGTCTCCCCTGTATGTGCACGGCGTAGCATTCAGTACATGTTCCAACATACACAACCATTCAATCACAACAATTATTAACATACAACCAGCATTCTAACTTATTTGAAACGTATGGCCGATCAGTTTGGAAAGGATAAATCCACAGTTTTAAAAGGAGCGCCTACCCGGCGCTTACGTTTTGAAAGCGAGTTTCGAAATCAACATAAAACCACAAGGTTTTGAAAACGGTGCCCACCCGACACCAAGTTTTGAAATCCCTTTTGCAATCCATAAATCCACAGGGTTTTGAAACTAGTGCCCACACGACACTTCGATTTTAAAAACGGTTTTCGCAATCTTTTCTTTTGCTTTTGCCTTTTTCATTTTCAAATGGCCAACAAGATTAAAAGGGAGAGTAACGCATAAGAGGATAACTAAATGCAACCCATACCGACATCCACGCCGACCCCACGAGGGTATCGAGAACCTCTCACATAACTACAATGTAAATGAAATGCAAGAAAGAAAAGGAAATACAGTCCAGGGTCCCCAGCGACCCAGCTGCTCCTGTCCCGTCCTCACCACCGCCTACGTCTCCCCCCGTCTGAACCCTGTCACGAAGTGGGAAGTCAGTGACGTAAAAGTAGTAGAGCAGGAGAATATAATAAAACAAACCGTGAAGACAACCGGAGCAACCACCCTCTCGAGGAAGAAGGCAACCTGTACACCTGTATCCTGTAATACCCGGCCACGTCGGACAACTAAACCGACGGCCCATACCGTACCGGCAGAAACCTGACCACGTCGGACAACTAAACCGACGGGTCGCACCGCTCGCACCTCGGCGCCTCAAACCCCACCACTAATAAGGGGCCCCACTACGTCACCTCGTGGGTATACACGGGTCATAGACCACTTTTTCGGAAAAGCGCACCGTTTGCGGTGGCCAAACCGCGGGTGCGCGTGTTGCAGCCTCGAGCCAAGTAACCATAACCACCATCATGTCAGCATCATAATATGTATAACAAGAGTAACGCGGCAAAGTGTATAATCAAAAGCAAAACCGTAGCATATGCGATGAAAAGTAACCCGCTATCATGTATAATAAAAAACGAGGTAATAATACGTGCGCTCGAAGGTAGCCCGCCAACATATAGCTATCAAAAGGAGAACGACCGTCGGAGACCGACGCTAAACACTATGAAGAACCCACTAACATGCATAAGCTATCACCCATCACTATTTAACCCCAGTACACTTAGAATAGACCCCGTCCAACATGATAGAGTTAGATGCTAGGACAAAGAAAATAAAACCCACTACATAATAAACCTGATCATAACGACATTACGCATAAAGGGATTCTAAGGGTGTACCCACCTGAAACGTGAAGAAAGTGTGTGGAAACTTCAGTTAAAATGCTCCCACCCTGAGCCCGAAAAGAACTACAGTAAGAAGTATCGTTAATAACATCGTCGGGGTCAAAAACACTCAAAAACGGGGCGAAACGGGCCAAAAACGGAGCTTCTGGGCTCTTTGGCTGAAGGCTGGTGCACGGTCCGGGCGTGGACCGGGTTTACAGCGTCGGCGGTTGCGCCGCATGCGCCGGGTGCACGCAGGAAGCGTGCACCGCGCATCCTGGGCCGGGCCGGTGCACGACACGAGCGTGCACCGGGCTCACGGCCACTGGGGCCTACGGTGAGCACCGGGTGCACCCCGTAGCGTGCACCGCACCCGAGCGGGCCGGGCCGGCGCACGAAAGCGTGCGCCGGGTCCGCGGCTCTGGCTGCCGATGCGTGCGCCGGGTGCACGCCTGGAGCGTGCACCGCGCACGGTGTGCAGCCCGGCGCACGGTTTCGTGCGCCGGGTCTGCACCTCCGAGGCTGCAGGGCGTGCACCGGGTGCACGCCTGGGCCTGTGGACCGCGGCCGTACGGACAGCACAGTGAGCCCTAGTTTTCGCGTTTTCTCTCCGTTTTCGCTCCCGTGCGACTCCGGCGACGACCCCGCGAACATGGTAGCGGCGGCGGCGGCCTCCCGTTTAACAACGGCGGCGGCGGCCTCCCGTTCGGCAACACGCCTCGCACGCAACACGAAAAGAAAGAAAATCTTATACCGAAAAGATAACCAGGAAGACCCGAACCGCTCACCTTGTTTTCGCCGGTGAGGGAGAAAGGAAGAGGATCGTCCCGCTCTCTTTCGCCGGGTTCCGCAGGGCGTGCGATCGTCCTTCCTTCTCCTCGTCTCCGTCTCGGTTCCTTACGCCCTCGGTTGAAAAGAGAGGAAATATGAATCGGGGTTTTTCCCCTTCCCTTTCTTAAGGGGGCCGCCTTAAACCCTAGCCGTCAAGAGAGAAACCAAGGAGGGAAAAACCCTACGACCCCCCCGATTGTAAAGAAACCCTAAAATTGCCAAAATAAAAACCGACGGCTAAGATTGTCTCGAAAAGCGTGTCAAACGCTCGCACGGATCCCGGAGCACATAGAAAGGGGCCCAAACTTCAAAAATTTATTCTGGGAGATCCGGGAGTCGGAATTCGAATCCGATCGCGTCTCCGTTCACCGTTTTGCGAGCTCTAGCACCAAAAATTATCCGCAAGTCCCGATGATCAGCCCAAAAATTCTCGAATTTCTGCCCCACCTTAGTCAACTAAAAAAAATATTAAATTAGGACCCTAAACGAAAAACCGAAAGGTCGAGGTACCACCCAAAAGATAAAATAACCCACTGACATAAAAAAGTAAAAAGTCCGATCGCCTCGAAAAGTGTACCAGCCACCTAGCACGGATTCCGATGCACCACTCAAAGCAAACGCTTTGACCCCCATTCCGGGAGATCCGTAAGTCGGAATCCGAATCCGTTCGCTTTGCCGCCCTCCGTTCTTCGAGCTCAAACGCAGAAAAATACTAGCGGCCCCGGTCAGTCCATTGCCGAAAGCGGTGAAAAGTTTTCCTACCAGTCCTGTCAAAATAAAAAGGGGGTATACAGGGTAAGGGAACGCCAGGACTCTACATTTAAAAACCCATTTAAAAACGTGCTCTTAACGTCCATTTGAAAGAGTTTTATTTTAAAGTGACAAGCAATAGCGAATAAGATACGAATGGACTCGAGTCTAGCTACAGGGGCGAACGTTTCATCAAAGTCTATACCTTCTATTTGAGAGTAGCCTTGAGCAACTAAATGTGCTTTGTTCCTGATGATGGTACCATCCTCATTTTTCTTGTTCTTGAAAATCCATTTAGTACCAATCACATTGTGTTGCTTCGGAGGCGTCGTTAATTCCCAGACTTTGTTGCGTTCAAACTGATGGAGCTCTTCCTGCATTGCTTCAATCCAGTAGTCATCCTGAAGAGCTTCATCGACGTTCTTTGGTTCGATCGTGGAAACATAACATGCGAATCCACAAACCAACTGTCTTCGAGTTTTGACTCCTTCTTGTGGGTCTCCAATGATGTTTGATTCAGGATGATCCTTGGAGATGCGTAACGTTTGTTGTAATGGAGTACTCGGAGGTACATGAGATGATTCCTGCACATCAGATAAGCTTGAAGAACCATTAGATGCATCATTCATATTGGAAGTATTATCATGAGAAGATGCATTTACAGGAGTATCATCATCAAGAGAGATATCAGGGGTAGATTTATCAGATGCAAAGTGAAAAGCTTCATCTATTTTAACATTTATAGATTCTACGATCGTCTTAGATTCCAAGTTAAATACCCGATATGCTCTACTATTCGTAGAATACCCCAAGAAAATCCCTTCGTCACTTCGAGAGTCAAACTTTCCAAGATTTTCGCGGTCACGTAAAATGTAACATCGACTCCCGAAGATACGAAAATATTTGATGTTGGGTTTTCTACAACACCATAGTTCATATGGTGTATTTAACGTTCCCGGGCGCAAATAAACTCGATTAATAACATAGATTGCAGTGTTCACAGCTTCAGCCCAAAAATGTAGCGGTAAATTCCGGCTATGAAGCATAACACGTGCCATCTCTTGAACAACCCTGTTTTTGCGCTCGACAACACCATTCTGTTGAGGTGTATAGGGTGCTGAGAATTCATGCTTAATGCCGTTGGAAGTGCAAAAATCAATGAATTTAGAATTTATGAATTCTCCACCTCTATCACTTCTAACACGAATGATCTTTTCATTCTTTTCAATCATAATACGAAGGCAAATCTCGTGAAAAGAATCAAAAGTATCAGCTTTCTCTTTTAAAAATGCTACCCATGAATACCGAGAGAAATCATCAACCAATAAGAAAATATACCATTTACCTCCCAAGGATAGTTGACGTGTTGGCCCCATAAGATCCATATGCAATAATTCCAAGGGCCGTTTGGTACCGACGTGGTTCAAGGATGAGAGAAGAATTCACCTTTGCGTACCCAAACCTTTCGAGTTTTGGTGTACGTCGGAAGTGATTGTGAGGTTGATACCTTTGGTTAAAGCGTCTTGTTTGATCCATCGCTTTTCCTTGACGTCGTCGTCTTGTTTGATGAACTACCGAGGCTTTTTCCTTTCGAATAATTTGCATTTGCTTTCCGAGGAATTACCCTTTTGGTAGTCGTTGCAAGAAGTGCTTGAGTTGAGCGTTTGGCTCCCATCTTGCAATTTCTCCTTATGTGCCCTGCAGAATTACAACGAAAACATACCTTAGTGCTTGACGATCCCGAGGAGGGTGAAGTAGGCTTGTTGTCGTTGCTTGTCGTGAATTCCGGTGTCGGAGGAGGAGATACCGACTGAGGCACAAAAACTGTCCCAACCGAACTAAAATCGTCTTTAGTTCGATTGTATCCGAGGCCGAACTTGTTTGATTGACCAAGACCAAGAAGCTTATCCAACTTACTCCTTCCTGATGAAAATCGCTGTAAGTCATCCTTGAGTTGGATAATGGTCTCTGTCATTTCCAATTTTTCCTGTCGAGCCTCGCCGTTGAGCTTCAAGAAGTAATTCGCTTTGTTAACCATATCTATATAATTCTTCTCGAATTGCTCATTGGACTCTTGAAGGGAAACATTTGCTTTTATCAGATTATCCCTTTCTACTTCAAGATCGGTCGAGAGAGAAGTTACCCTTTTTAGTTCTTCTTCGAGATCCTGCAATCTCCTTCTCAACCCCTTGTTTTGCTTAGCCAGTTTCTTTGAATCCCTCAAAAGTCTATGGTAGGCTAGAGCAAATTCTTCACCTTCCGAATCATCCGATTCATTGTCCGTTGCATTCTTTTCAACAGTGGAGTTGGACAATGAGTCGGATGTACTTGCCATTAAGCACATGAAGGGTGAAGATGTGGACGCGTGGAACGCAGTTGCGTTATCTTCTTCATCACTTAACGATGACTCATTTGACGATGAGGTGTCATCCCAAGCGACGGCTTGCATCGCCTTCTTCTTAGACGGATTCTTAGTTGGACATTCCGTTGAGATATGGCCGTACCCTCGGCACTTGAAGCATTGGACTTGTCCTTCTGTGCTTTTCTTATCCTTAGAAAAGCCTTCTTGCTTTCTTGACTTGTAACTTGAAGAACCCTTGCCTTTCTTCCACTTTCCGAAGGATGGAGTTTTGCTTGAATTACCCCTTCAAAAATTTCGGCGAAACTTCCTTGTCAAGAGAGCGAGCTGCTTCTCAAAGTCCTCCATAGATAAATTCTCGTCATCGCCTGAGGATGATGAATCCGCATCTTCTTCTTTTGTTGTTTTCAAAGCATAACCTGAAGGCTTAGAAGAGGATGCCTTTCCCGAAGAATAGTTAGTAGGAAATGTCATTTCATAAGTTTGTAAAGAACCAACTAATTCTTCTACACGGATTTTGTCCGGGTGTTTAATAGTTTCAATGGCTGTAACCTTGGAACGAAATCTTTCAGGAAGAGTTCTTAAGATCTTTCTTACAATTTTATATTCTGGAATCTTCTCTCCCAAGTTAGCACATGAGTTTACGATGTCTTGCAATCGTGTGTAATAGTCAGTGAACGATTCATTTTCTGCCATGAAAATAGAGTCAAACTTGCTCGTAAGCATTTGCAGTTTCTGAATCTTCACAAGGTTAGTTCCCTCATGCGTAACTTGAAGAACATCCATGATTTCTTTCGCAGTCTCACATGCCGAGACGCGAGAGAACTCTGTTTGTGATAAGGCATTAAATAAAGCATTTATTCCCTTGCCATTGTAAGAAGATATATCAATCTCTTCCTTGGTCCATTTCGACCTAGGTTTGATGGTGCGAACATCACCAATAATTTCAGTTGGATTAGACCATCCTAATTCAATTGATTGCCACACCCGTTCGTCGATGGAAATTAAAAAGGCTTTCATCCGTACTTTCCAGTACGCATAATTTGTTCCATCGAAGAACGGGGGTCTGTTGATGTTCCCACCTTCAACCATTGTTTACAACCCTATTCCTGCTCTGATACCACTTGTTGGGTTATATGAATAATAGGATCTAAATAGGGGAAAAAACACCTAGAGGGGGGTGAATAGGTGTAAACCATAAACACTCAAAAATCTTTGCGATATAAAAACCCAATGCGGAAAAATAAATAACACGCAGAGATTTTTACGTGGAAAACTCCAAACCGGAGTAAAAAACCACGGGACCGATAACATGGTGAAATCCACTAGAATTAAACACGTACAAGGTGATATACCGTACTCACAGACGACTCAACCTTTTCCATACGCTCCTAGTTGATCTTCTCCGCTCGCTCCACGACGCTTCTCGAATCCACGATGTGCGTCCAACGCCGAATCCACGGCGTCCAACGTCGAGTCCACGACGTCCGACCGAATCCACGGTCTTCACCCAGTAGCACGCTTCGAATCCACGAACATACCTCGCTCCGAATCCACGAGAGCGGTTGCACCTTGAATCCACAAGGCCACGCGAGTCCACGCGGCGATTTTGGGGTAAATCGTTGTTTTTTGGGTGGTGATGATCCGCCGAATACTTAGATTAGAAATAGATCGAAAATACCATCTAAATATTTATTTATTTGATTCTACTCAGAATATGAGTATAAAAACCTAGAATCAAATCAATCAATATAGATGAAGAAACATAAGATTAAATCTAGTATTTCCTTTCTTCTCTATATGTGGATCTTAGGCCGTATATAAGATTATATTTTATTATGACGGCTATTTGGATTAACCCTAGAAAAAGAATCATAGGGTCTATTTATAGGTTAGAAACCCTTGGAAGAAGATAAGGATCAAAAACTAACCTTTTCTGGAGTTTTTACATGACGACGATCCGGATCGGAGATCGGCGATCCGGATTGCAGTAGTGAGAAGAACAGTTTCCAGAAAAACGAAGGTTCGGGATCCGGATCAAAGTGCTTGATCCGGATCGTTCATACAGTTCACCAAACATCAACGTTCGGGATCCGGATTGCGAAGCCTGATCCGGATCGTTCAAATAAAATGGTAAACTCAGTGTTCGGGATCCGGATCAAGGGAAGCTACGATCCGGATTGAACTGGTGTATGAACGAACCACCTTCGGGATCCGGATCGAACAGTCTCATCCGGATCCTGAACATGTCCCATGTCCAGTTTTTGATATTTATGCAATAACAAATCCATCCAAGTGTTTCTACGCTATAAGAAGTATTCGGATCACCAAAGATATTAAGTTAAACATACCTCATCCTTTTGAATTCTTCTTTCTTGAGATTGAGTTATATGATCCAACTTCCTTTACCTTCAATCTTCAAGACTTAACCGAATTCACGAAATACGCCAACTCAAATTCCGTAACACCACTATCATCCTGTTGGGGCCAAAGAGTGGCTTGCGCGTGATCGGGCCGAGGAGGGATCTGCTCTGCAGGGTTCTCCTCTGGTAACTCTCACGACCGTTCGGCCGGTGACAACCGAATCGGGTTTATGGAGGTATAGAGGAATCGCTGGTCTCGACTTAAATTAGTCGAACCGAGTGAAGAGATAATGGTACGGCTGAGGAGTCGAATATGATTTTGAAGCGCAAGAAATGCAAATAAAGACACGGCTGATTGGCCGGTTTACACTCTAAATGCTCAAATAAAGACACGGCCGAATTGGCCGGTTTACACTTTATATTAATTTGAAGAAGGGGATACAAGGAAGAAGGTAGGGATAGAAGGATTACACTTAAACCTACTCCTAGGAAAATAGTTGTTGGGGCCAAAATGTGACTTGCGCGCGACCGGTCCCTGCTGGGTGACCCTTTAGAAGGTGTCGAAATGCGTCGCGTGCCAACAATCAAGCGATCGGGCCGAGGAGGGATTCGCTCGACCGGGTTCTCCTCTGGTAACTCCTCGCAACCGCAACGACCGGTGACTACTAAAGCGGGTTCGCAGAGGTAGAGAGGAATCGCCGATTTCGACTTAGATGAGTCGAAACGTAAATGGATAAATGTACGGCTGATGAGCCGCTTGAAATTTTAAAGCACAAAAAGGGCAAATAAAGACACGACCAAGGGGCCAGTTTACACTCTAAATGCAAGGATAAATAAAGACACGACCGAGAGGCCAGTTTACACTTTATATTGATAAGAAAGAAGGGGATACAAGTAAAAAAAAGGGATGGAAGGATTAATTAATCCTACTCCTAGGAAAGCAGTAAAAAAGAAGAAAAAAAATTAAGTTACTCCTACTCCTAGATAAAAGAAGAGCTGGGGTGGTACCGGGCTTACGAGGTTGCCGGCCCTCGATCTCTTCAATGGTTCAGGTATTTATACACATCCCGAACCATATTATTAGGTTCACAGCCCAGGCGCGAGCAGGTCCACAGCCCAGGCGTGTGCACCGGGACTAGGGAAAAGACGCCGTGCCACGTGGCAGTACGTGATTGGCTGGGCGGCGTCAAACGTAGCGGCAAGGCAGCGACACGTGGCATGTTCTGATTGGCCGACACTTTTCGGAAGACCCGGCGCGTAGACCGGGATCGTGGACCGCACACGGACCACGTGGGACACGTGGCACACTCCCATTGGCGGGCGCAGCCGCCAGGCGTGCACCGGGCGCACGGAGCAGCAGGAGCAAGGACACGTGGCGCGATCTCAGTGATTCAGGTGCTGCGCGTGGATGGCCCGGATGCGCGCCACGTCATTTCAGGCGCGCACGGTAACATTCGGGCACCCGAAATGCCCCCTTTGAGCCGAATCTTGGTCTTCCTTGGATTTCAGCTATAAATAGGCATTGCGAGCTTCATTTGAGGAGTTACTATGATCCGATTTGACGGCCATTTTTGATAGTGAGTTTCTACTTCGAGTCTTCTTCGCTTCTTGGGGTTTTGGGGAATTTTTGGAGATCGTTTGATATTTTCCCTACCCGATCTCGCGAGTCGCGACGTTTCTTCGACATCGGTTTTTCTATTGACTCTTCGTCAGAGAGCTCCCCTGAGCTGATCTTTTGGAGTTTTTCGCCAATTTTTTTGGCAGCGTTTTTAGGATAGGTAGGCCTTCGATTTTGATACCCATCTCTCTGCTCCATTTCAAGTTTTTTTGGGAGTTCGTGTAGCATCTTTAGACCCCTTTTTTCTGCAACACTTTTCTGGACATCGGAGGAGTAATATTGCATTTTCTCAGGCTACGGTTGTCGGAACTGGGAGTTTAAAAACTCGATTTCTATCTACACTTCGCGAGGATCGTAACCGTATTTTTTTTGGAATTTTTGGAGGGCATCTCGTAGGAGGTAATTTCCTGTTTTGTGTACAGATGTGCGATAAGATTACTGTTTTGAGCTATTTGACCTTACCGCAATGTTCGGCTTATATCTCAGCGACCGGGAGGAGTTTTCTGATGATTTTTAGTGCGTTGGAATCGTGGGAACCTGAGGATCACGCACGTTAAATTTCAGCTCTTTTGGACTTTGGACTGACGCGCGCATCCAGGTGGGTTGGATTTTCCTCCAAGTCTGCGGACTTCCTCCTATTTCTAGTAGTGTAGCTTTTAGCATACTAGAATGGTTGTTATCGTTGATGTATTGTGATAGAGTTATGTGATTTGACTAGCACCCAGATATATGATTGCATGTATTTAGCTAGACTGTTAGAATATTTTCACATGGGCAAGGTTCTTGTATGTTTTAGTTCCCACCCCTTTGCATTCCTTTTCCTGGACATAGAGGTTTTCCTCACCCAGGTAGTGGGCCGAGTAGTCGGGATTGTGTGGGATGCATGCTACACTCGTGCCCGGAGGCCGAGTGGAGTCTGGTATTTGTGGCTTGTACTGTGCCAGTGATGGGAACCGTTTGGGTAAACGGTGGTCCCGTATCGTCGGGTATTCTTTGTGTTGTTGCCGCCACCTAGGTAGTGGCCATGGTGTGCATGTGATATCATGACCTTGAACCCAAAATTTTTTTGGACACTCATGATTTTAGTTACATGTGTTTTCCTTCCGAAGCTCGAGGGGTCGCCGGAGCCTGTTCTTGTTTGATAGGGCGAAGGCACTAGCTCTTCGGGGTTCGGAAAATAAATCTGTTTCAACTGATTTTCGTAAGAACTAAAATCTATAAAAGTGGTTTTCTCAAATCAAGACGGTTTCCTAAAAAGTGAGCTATTTTTATCCTCACCTCGAGAGGGTTTGAGTGGAAATGGTTTTCAGCAATAAAGATCACCTTTTTCTTACAAACTACCTCACCTATGAGGGTGAGTAATCTGGGTTCTTAGGGCGGGTTCCTCCTCGGGTAGAGAACAACGGAAGGCAATGCCTATAGCCTATTCTTGTTTGATTGGGGTTGTATGGTATTAGTCTTCTGGGGTTTTCAGACCCTTCGTTGGTATGGCTATGGAGTATCTCCAGCCAGTGGGTTTTATTGGATCGAGTAGGATTCCTGTGTTGGGAACCGTTTGGGTTGACGGTGATCCCGGCTGTTGAGTATCTCCAGCCAGTTTCTTTTAGTGGATTGAGTTGGAGTCCTGTTTTAGGAGCCGTTTGGGTTGACGGTGATCCCGGCTGTGGAGTATCTCTAGCCAGTGGGTTAGTGTTGTGAGTTAGACATTGTCGATCCGCTTGATCATGGATATGGATTATAGCCTGCAGATGCCGCTTATTGAGCTAGATGAGACACGCTTATTCCTTAGTGGGGTCGCGCCCCTCGAGAGCCGCTCCGGATGCGATGATGATGATGATGCGTCTAATGAGGCTGCCTTGCGTGATATTGTGATATTCCGATTGGACACCCTACGTTGATACAATATGGAGGCGTCGGTTGGACACCCTACGTTGATACACTAGGGAGGCGCAGGCTTGACTGGACCAGATTTGGCAGTCAGAGAGATTGGGTTGATGTGAGCACCTCGGGAGCGAGTGGATGCATAGCATGTTCATAGTTGAGTGTTTCTCCTTTGAGCATGATACAGATTGGGTTGATAAGAGAACCTCGTGAGCGAGTAGATGCATAGCATGTTCATAGTTGAGTGTTTTTCCTTTGAGCATGATACTTGAGGCATAGTAGCTGTAGTTTTCATTTCAGCTGTTATTATTTCAGATTACCTATCATTTGCCTCTAGTAGACTTAGTGGGCGGACCGTAGAGTAGGAGACCCACTGAGAACTACGTGACGGTGTAGTTCTCACACCCGCTGTGGTGATAGGTTTTTCTGAGGTAGCTGTTCCGGTTTCTGTTCGAGCGAAGGCAGCAGTTCGAGATAAGGGCGTGCTGTAATATCACAACTTTTCGTGTAACGTTTTACCCTCCTGCTAATAAAGTATAAGTTAGAGGAAACCGAATTAATGGGTTTTCTTAAGTAGATAATCATGTGGTGTGGGTATTTTTTTGAGATAGAGCTCGAAAAATGATGAACGACGGTACGACCGGATCCGAATTTCGACTTACGGATCCCCCAGAAAGGGGTTTTTAGGATCGCGATAACCGTAATGTGCATCGGAATCCATGCAAGAGATCGTGCATGCTTTTCGAGAAGATAAAGAATTATCTCTTATGAATAAATAAATAAATAATTAATTATTAAATACCCGGATGTGGATTTCTACGGTACGTATCAAGAGAGAGAAATCATTTTTCCCGAAAAGAAACCCTAGCCGGAGAGAAAAGAAAGAAAGAGGAAGGGAAAACCCTAACCGGAGGAGAAAAGAAAGAAAGAAGGAGAAAGCGGAGGGACCCAATCATCCCCGATCAACGTGCCGAAGCCGGGAGCGTGAACGGATCGCCTTCTCCGACGAAATCGTGGTAAGCGACTCTCTCCTCCGAAGTCGTTTTGGGGTTTTTCTTCTGTTTTTGGTTTGGCCGCCGCCGCCGCCGTCCCGGACTGCCGCAGCGCCGCGCGGGGCAGGCACCCGCGCCCGTGCCGCAGGCAGCACCGCGCGGGGGCAAGCCCGCGCGGTCGGGTTGTCCGCAGCACCATGCGGGGCAGGCGCCGCACCTACGTTGTAGGCAGCGCCGCGCGGGGCAAGCTCGCGCGGTCGGGCTGCCCGCAGCGCTGCGCGAGGCAGGCGCCCGCGCCTGCGCAGTAGGCAGCACTGTGCGGGGGCGGGCCCGTGCAGCTGGGCTTCCCGCAGCGCCACACGGGGCAGGAGCCCGCGCAAGCGCTGCAAGCAGCGCCGCGCGGGGGCAAGCCCGCGCGGTCGGGCTACTCGCAACGCCGCGCAGGGCAGGTGCCCGCGCGGCCGCGCCTTGGGCAGGCGCCGCGCGGGGGCTAGCGCCCGCGCGGTCGCGGCACTAGAGGTGCCGCGCGGGGTTGGTGCTCGCGCGGCCATGCCACGTGCGGCGCCGCACGGGGCTGGTGCCCGCGCGGCCGAGCCGCATGCGGTGCCACGCGGGGCCGGTGCCCGCGCGGCCGCACGTCATGCAAAAGACGCGGTGGCGGCCGCGTCGTCCGTCGCTCGCCGTCGCGCCGTCCGTCGCGCGTCGTTGCCACCGCCAGTGCTGCTGGTCGGGCGCACATGGCCCGCACTCGAGTGCGGGCCACGTGTCGGCCGGCCAGGGGGCGGGCGCATGCACCGCCTCCAGCAACCCCCTGCCACGCGGCAAGCGCCCAGTCGCCCCGCACAGCTGTTTGCTGTGCGGGGGACACGTGGCAGCACCGGAGCTTTCCGGGCGCGTCGGACGGCTTCCGTCCGACCTGCTTGGCGGATTCGGGCGCCCGAAAATTGGCGCCCGAATCCGGCCCAAGTGGGGGTTGCGGGCTAGGCTATAAATAGTGGCTTTGGGGGGGCCTTTGCTCTTTTTCTGAGCTGAGTTTCACAGTGAACCTTTTAGGAAAAATCTTCCTCCACCTGAGATAAATTTCACTGAGCGTCCCTGGGATTTTTAGGAGCGCGTTTTTCGAGGTTGGCCATTTTACGGCGCGGCGCGACGCTTGTTCACCGGCGACCCGTTTCGTCCCTTTTCAGTGTTCGGGCTTCCCCGGCTCACCCCGACCTCCGATTCGGGTGATTCTTGTGCCGTTGGACTCTTGACAGGTAGGGCTTCATTTTTTATGTTTTGAGTTGCCCCTGGTTTTCATGTGGATTTTGAGTTTCCCGAGCTTCTTTGTGACCCATTTTTCTTCGCGGAGTTTTGGACAGCACTTGATTGATCTGTCTATAACTTCGCGCTCAGGCAACGGATCGAGGTGATTCAAAAGGCGTTTTTCATCTACATCTCGCAAAGGAATCTGCTGGATTTTTCTCAGATTTTTCTGGATAATATTCGAAGGTGAAAATCTCCTTTCTCTATAGTCTTTTGGTAAAGAATTTCTGCACAGTTTTGTTAGGGGTGCCTCCCTTGCCGAATTTGTATCTCAGCGAAGGAAGCTCGGTTTTGGTCGTGCAGGAACTCGTTTCGACCGGTTCGTCGCAAGGATCACGACGGTATTTTTCTTGGAATGTTCTGAGCACCCTTCACAGGTGAATATGGGGAAACTTTGGATTGACAGTTTTGGACAGATTTTCATGATCATTTAAAGCTTAAATTGTGTACATTCTTTTGGGAATTTTTCACAGTGTTGTGGGTGGAGTGCAGCTCCCCACAAGGTAGGCTAAGGCTAGTAAGACGAATCTCACATCGCCTGGTACTTGTGAGTGTGCTTGAGCCTGACGTGGTAGCTTTTATATTCTGATGCATACATTTAGCTATCTTTTTAGCTGGGCATGTAGAGGCATATTAGTGGTAGCTTTTATCAGTAGTCATACGTATAGTTTTCCACCTTTATTCTTTTCGCCTCTGGTAGTCCTAGTGGGCATGTTCGACTTGAGGTTTACCCACTAGGGGAGGCTACTGTCTTTATAGTAGTTCTCACCCCCACTCTTTTCCTTTTCTTTTCCCCTTTGTTTTGCAGAGTCCTCTGCAGGAGCTGCGGGACCCTCTTCCCAGGACCGAGGTAAGAGGATCGTTGACTAGTTAGCTGCTTCCCTGATACAGAGTTCAGTAGATTTTGATGTATCCCCAGTACACTCAGACGGTTGTATTTTCCTTTTATTTTTGGGTCTGGCTTCGGCCAGCTGGATGTATTTTATTTTGTGAGCTGGGAGAGACACTTGTATATTTATGAGAGTTATGTTGTACTTTCCTTTCCAGTATTTGTCTGAGATGTACTAGTTTTAGTTTAGCTCTGTTTTTATGCTCCTTTATTATATCTCTATTTCTGAGCAGGTTACCAGCGCTTCGTGCACACGGAAAATTCCGTGTGTACGGCGGATCCGTAGACGAACCCGGGTTCTGGTTTACACCCAGGGCGTGACAGATTAAGTTGGTATCAGAGCTTAGGGACAGGTCAGTTGGGACTTAGGAAACCCTAGGCTTTTGGCAGACCCTAGGACGGCAGGGCGTGAGTGGCGTGATATTTTGCGAAAGTTGGCAATTTATTATTAAAACTCTTCCTGTGAGTGAAGAGGGACTGGCATATCCTATTTCTGGTGGACTACTATGTTGGCTGCAGACAACATAAGGTTACAGCAATAGGAGGATGACCATGACTTTCGCTGGATTGGGTCGAGAGTGATTTTGTTTGCTGACCCGTGGTTTCTTGTGTGGCAGGATGCCTCCTAGGCGGCAGATCCCTACCCGGGGGACTCCTACACCCCCTGAGGAGCCGGAGCAGTCCGGACCTTCCGAGATTAGAGAGCTGAGGGCCATGGTGGCCCAGTTGGCGGAGAGTCACCGCCGACAGGAGCAGAGGTTTGAGCAGTTGCTTGCCCAGGTTGGGGCACCTCCTCCTACTACTGTAGAGGCCCCTGTACCGCCAGTTGTACCGCCGACTATTCCACCAGTTCCTACGGCACCGTCGTCGAGCAGTGGGGCCCAGGGGATGTTCAGGCCATTGACCCCAGCGGAGGAGCAGGAGTTTGCTGACAAACTCACACAGTTTTGTCAGCGAGGACCGCCTAGGTTTTCAGGGCGGAGCACACACCCGTGGGAGATAGGATCGTGGCTGGCAGCAATGGAGAAGTTATTTCGGGGCTTCTTCATTGACCATAGATACAGAGTGCATATGGCAGTACACTGTTTAGAGGGGGATGCAGATGCCTGGTGGCGTCGGGTTGAGCCTTTGGAGTTCCAGATTACCCGACAGCTGCCCTGGTCAGAGTTTAGACGGATGATTCTTAATACTTATTTCTCCACGAGCGTAAAGAAAAAGCTTGAAGATGATCTGAAGATTCTCCAGCAGGGTGACCGGGCGGTATGGGACTACTTTCAGGAGTTCACGCAGTTGCTCAACTGCGTACCCTATGTTGCCAGGGATGGGCCGCACCAGGTGGAGCTTTTTGAGACGGGCCTACGCCCAGAGATCTATACCTTAGTGCATGCCCAGAGGCATCAGACCTTATCAGAGGCAGTGGATCATGCACAGTGGGTCGAGAGGGGAGACCACGTTGTTGCTAGACGTGGAGGCTCGGTCGCTCAGAGTTCTGAGAGGAAGCGACCAGCGCCAGACGATGGGGGACAGGCCAATTCCTGGAGGCCGCCCCGACCGCCACCGCCTCAGTTTACGGGTCGTGGGCGTTCGGAGCGGCGAGGGCCTGGGGGACCCCAGAGGTCCCCACAGCACCAGCACCAGCAGCCCCAGCGACAACAGCAGCACTCGCAGCAGCAGAGGTCGCAGTCGCGACAGCAGGGGTCACAGCGGCAGAGGCAGCAGCAGCAGCAGTCGAGGCCGCCCCAGTCTACAGTTGGGTGTATTTTCTGCAGGGGTCAGCACCCCTCTGATACTTGTGATTTGAGGCACGGTCGCTGTTTTAGATGCGGGCAGTCAGGTCATCTGCGAGCTACTTGCCCTTTTTCGACATCGCCGGCTCCTTCCTCAGCATCAGTCCCTTCGGTGCCCCAGCAGCGGCCTTATGCTCTAGCGAGCAGGGCTCCTTCCTCCCACCCTGCAGACTTCAGACCTCCGGCAGAGAGCGGGCGAGTCTATGCCGCCCAGGTAGAGGACTCCTCAGCAGCCGACCACGTGGTGGCAGGTATCACTTTACTTTTTGGTACTAGAGCTCGCACTTTATTTGATACCGGTGCATCACATTCTTTTATCAGTAGATCATTTGCATCATCCCATGGACTAGAGTTAGGTCAGTTGCCACATGCATTAGTGGTACAGATTCCCGAGCATACATTGCATGTAGAGGAGTGTTGTTGGTCATGTCCAGTACAGGTTGAGTCTTGGATTTTGCTGGCGGATCTGATGGTCCTTAACTAGCTGCGAGATTTTGACTTAGTGCTTGGGATGGACTGGCTGGCTCGCTACTTCGCGACGATTGATTGCGCCACGAGGACTGTGACTTTTAGCGAGCCAGGCCAGGAGGTGTTTGTGTATAGGGGGTGCCAGAGTGCTTTCTTTGCCTCAGTAGTTTCGACTTCTCGGGCGAGGCAGATAATGCGCAGTGGATGCGTGGCCTTTTTGGCTTGTGTGGTTAAGGAGCCTACGGCGGCACCGGGACTCGCGGATATCCCTATTGTCTACGAATTCCCGTATGTGTTTCCACCAGAGCTGATTAGCATGCCGCCGGATAGGGAGATCGAGTTTTTGATTGACGTAGTCCCAGGAACTGCGCCAATCTCTAAGGCTCCTTACCGAATGGCACCGGCTGAGCTGCGAGAGTTAAAGGCACAACTACAGGATTTAATGGATAAAGGTTTTGTGAGACCAAGTTGTTACGGAATTTGAGTTGCCGTATTTCGTGAATTCGGTTAAGTCTTGAAGATTGAAGGTGTGACGCCCCACTTCCCAGGGGGCACCCATCCTAGAACTACTCTAGCTCTAGCACGCTTAACTCTCATAACCTCTTGGATCTTGCTACCATCCAAAATGCTATAGCCGGGTTAAGAGATTTAGTCCTATTATATCATTTATATATAGGACTAATCCAAATTCCGGGGATGTCACAGAAGGTAAAGGAAGTTGGATCATATAACTCAATCTCAAGAAAGAAGAATTCAAAAGAATCAGGTATGTTTAACTTAATATCTTTGGTGATCCGAATACTTCTTATAGCGTAGAAACACTTGGATGGATTTGTTATTGCATAAATATCAAAAACTGGACATGGGACATGTTCAGGATCCGGATCAGATTGTTCAATCCGGATCCCGAAGGTGGTTCGTTCATACACCAGTTCAATCCGGATCGTAGCTTCCCTTGATCCGGATCCCGAACACTGAGTTTACCATTTTATTTGAACGATCCGGATCAGGATTCGCAATCCGGATCCCAACGTTGATGTTTGGTGAACTGTATGAACGATCTGGATCAAGCACTTCGATCCGGATCCCGAATCTTCGTTTTTCTGGAAACTGTTTTTCTCGCTACTGCAATCCGGATCGCCGATCTCCGATCCGGATCGTCGTCATGTAAAAACTCCAGAAAAGGTTAGTTTTTGATCCTTATCTTCTTCCAAGGGTTTCTAACCTATAAATAAACCCTATGATTCTCTTTCTAGGGTTAGTCCAAAAAGAGGCCGTAAATCCAAATAGCCGTCATAATCAAATATCATCTTATACGGCCTAAGATCCACATATAGAGAAGAAAGGAAATCATAGATTCTATCTTATGTTTCTTCATCTATATTGATTGATTTGATTCTAGGTTTTCATACTCACATTTTGAGTAGAATCAAATCAATGAATACTTAGATGGTATTTCCGATCTATTTCTAATCTAATTATTCGGCGGATCATCACCACCCAAAAAACAACGATTTACCCCAAAATCGGCGTGTGGACTCGCGTGGCCTTGTGGATTCAAGGTGCAACCGCTCTCGTGGATTCGGAGCGAGGTACGTTCGTGGATTCGAAGCGTGCTACTGGGTAAAGACCGTGGATTCGGTCGGACGTCGTGGACTCGACGTTGGACGCCGTGGATTCGGCGTTGGACGCACATCGTGGATTCGAGAAGCGTCGTGGAGCGAGCGGAGAAGATCAACTAGGAGCGTATGGAAAAGGTCGAGTCGTCTGTGAGTACGGTATATCATCTTGTACGTGTTTAATTCTAGTGGATTTCACCGTGTTATCGGTCCAGTGGTTTTTTACTCCGGTTTGGAGTTTTCCACGTAAAAATCTCTGCGTGTTATTTATTTTTTCCGCATTGGGTTTTTATATCGCAAAGATTTTTGAGTGTTTATGGTTTACACCTATTCACCCCCCTCTAGGCATTTTTTTCCCCTATTTAGATCCTATTATTCATATAACCCAACAAGTGGTATCAGAGAGGGAATAGGGTTGAAAACAATGGTTGAAGGTGGAAACATCAACAGACCCCCGTTCTTCGATGGAACAAATTATGCGTACTGGAAAGTACGGATGAAAGCCTTTTTAATTTCCATCGACGAACGGGTGTGGCAATCAATTGAATTAGGATGAGCTAATCCAACTGAATTTATTGGTGATGTTCGCACCATCAAACCTTGGTCAAAATGGACCAAGGAAGAGATTGATATATCTTCTTACAATGGCAAGGGAATAAATGCTTTATTTAATGCCTTATCACAAACAGAGTTCTCTCGCGTCTCGGCATGTGAGACTGCGAAAGAAATCTGGGATGTTCTTCAAGTTACGCATGAGGGAACTAACCTTGTGAAGATTCAGAAACTGCAAATGCTTACGAGCAAGTTTGACTCTATTTTCATGGCAGAAAATGAATCATTCACAGACTATTACACACGATTGCAAGACATCATAAACTTATGTGCTAACTTGGGAGAGAAGATTCCAGAATTTAAAATTATAAGAAAGATCTTAAGAACTCTTCCTGAAAGATTTCGTTCCAAGGTTACAGCCATTGAAACTATTAAACACCCGGACGAAATCCGTGTAGAAGAATTAGTTGGTTCTTTACAAACTTATGAAATGACATTTCCTACTAACTATTCTTCGAGAAAGGCATCCTCTTCTAAGTCTTCAGGTTATGCTTTGAAAACAACAAAAGAAGAAGACACGGATTCATCCTCCTCAGGCGATGACGAGAACCTATCTATGGAGGACTTTGAGAAGCAGCTCGCTCTCTTGACAAGGAAGTTTCACCGAAACTTTCGAAGGGGTAATTCAAGCAAAACTCCATCCTTCGGAAAGTGGAAGAAAGGCAAGGGTTCTTCAAGTTACAAGTCAAGAAAGCAAGAAGGCTTTTCTAAGGATAAGAAAAGCACAGAAGGACAAGTCCAATGCTTCAAGTGCCGAGGGTACGGCCATATCTCAACGGAATGTCCAACTAAGAATCCGTCTAAGAAGAAGGCGATGCAAGCCGTCACTTGGGATGACACCTCATCGTCAAATGAGTCATCGTCAAGTGATGAAGAAGACAACGCAACTGCGTTCCACGCGTCCACATCTTCACCCTTCATGTGCTTAATGGCAAGTACATCCGACTCATTGTCCAACTCCACTGTTGAAAAGAATGCCACGGACAATGAATCGGATGATTCGGAAGGTGAAGATTTTGCTCTAGCCTACCATAGACTTTTAAGGGATTCAAAGAAACAGGCTAAGCAAAACAAGGGGTTGAGAGGGAGATTGCAAGATCTCGAAGAAGAAGTAAAAAGGGTAACTTCTCTCTCGACCGATCTTGAAGTGGAAAGGGATAATCTGATAAAAGTAAATGTTTCCCTTCAAGTGTCCAATGAGCAATTCGAGAAGAATTATATAGATATGGTTAACAAAGCGAATTACTTCTTGAAGCTCAACGGCGAGGCTCGACAGGAAAAATTGGAAATGACAGAGACCATTATCCAACTCAAGGATGACCTACAGCGATTTTCATCAGGAATGAGTAAGTTGGATAAGCTTCTTGGTCTTGGTCAATCAAACAAGTTCGGCCTCGGATACAATCGGATTGAAGACAATTTTAGTTCGGTTGGGACAGTTTTTGTGCCTCAGTCGGTATCTCCTCCTCCGACACCGGAATTCACGACAAGCAACGACAACAAGCCTACTTCACCCTTCTCGGGATCGTCAAGCACTAAGGTATGTTTTCGTTGTAATTTTGCTGGGCACATAAGGAGAAATTGCAAGATTGGAGCTCAAAGATCAAATCAATCACATCCTGCAACTGCTACCAATGAGTTCACTCCCCATAAATCAAAGAAGGACTTTTCAAAAGAAAAGAACATTGGTAGTACTTCAAACAAGACGATGACAAAAGAAAAAGATCAATCATACAAGACGTCTTCATCAAGGAAACTTTCTCAACCATTGCCAACATACTCTAAAACTCAAAAGGTTTGGGTATGCAAAGGTGAAATCTTTCCTTGTCTTTAATCTTTCTACGATTAAATGTTGTGTAGTTTATGTAGACTATTTTTCTTTCTTTGGGCCAACACGTCAACCATCCTTGGGAGGTAAATGGTATATTTTCTTATTGGTTGATGATTTCTCTAGGTATTCTTGGGTAGCATTTTTAAAAGAGAAAGCTGATACTTTTGATTCTTTTCACGAGATTTGCCTTCGTATTATGATTGAAAAGAATGAAAAGATCATTCGTGTTAGAAGTGATAGAGGTGGAGAATTCATAAATTCTAAATTCATTGATTTTTGCGCTTCCAACGGCATTAAGCATGAATTCTCAGCACCCTATACACCTCAACAGAATGGTGTTGTCGAGCGCAAAAATAGGGTTGTTCAAGAGATGGCACGTGTTATGCTTCACAGCCGGAATTTATCGCTACATTTTTGGGCTGAAGCTGTGAACACTGCAATCTATGTTATTAATCGAGTTTATTTGCGCCCGGGAACGTTAAATACACCATATGAACTATGGTGTGGTAGAAAACCCAACATCAAATATTTTCGTATCTTCGGGAGTCGATGTTACATTTTACGTGACCGTGAAAATCTTGGAAAGTTTGACTCTCGAAGTGTCGAAGGGATTTTCTTGGGGTATTCTACGAATAGTAGAGCATATCGGGTATTTAACTTGGAATCTAAGACGATCGTAGAATCTATAAATGTTGAAGTAGATGAAGCTTTTCACTTTGCATCTGATAAATCTACCCCTGATATCTCTCTTGATGATGATACTCCTGTAAATGCATCTTCTCATGATAATACTTCCAATAAGAATGATGCATCTAATGGTTCTTCAAGTTTATCTGATGTGCAGGAATCATCTCATGTACCTCCGAGTACTCCATTACAACAAACGTTACGCATCTCCAAGGATCATCCAGAATCAAACATCATTGGAGACCCACAAGAAGGAGTCAAAACTCGGAGACAGTTGGTTTGTGGATTCGCCTGTTACGTTTCCATGATCGAACCAAAGAATGTCGATGAAGCTCTTCAGGATGACTACTGGATTGAAGCAATGCAGGAAGAGCTCCATCAGTTTGAACGCAACAAAGTCTGGGAATTAACGACGCCTCCGAAGCAACACAATGAGATCGGTACTAAATGGATTTTCAAGAACAGGAAAAATGAGGATGGTACCATCATCAGGAACAAAGCACGTTTAGTTGCTCAAGGCTACTCTCAAATAGAAGGTATAGACTTTGATGAAACGTTCGCCCCTGTAGCTAGACTCGAGTCCATTCGTATCTTATTCGCTATTGCTTGTCACTTTAAAATAAAACTCTTTCAAATGGACGTTAAGAGCGCGTTTTTAAATGGGTTTTTAAATGAGGAAGTTTATGTGGCTCAACCGAAAGGTTTTGTAGACTGTAAACTACCTAACCATATTTTTCGTTTGAAAAAGGCTCTTTACGGTTTAAAACAAGCACCGCGAGCTTGGTACGAAAGGTTGACAAAGCACCTTTTGGAGAAGGGCTATACTCGAGGGGGAGCAGATCGGACTCTCTTTGTGAAGCATTATCAAAATAACTTCATTGTTGCACAAATCTATGTCGATGACATTGTGTTCGGAGCAACAAAGGATAATGATGCTTCTAAATTCGCAGAAACCATGGAAAGCGAATTTGAGATGTCTTTGATGGGCGAACTGACATACTTTCTTGGATTGCAAGTGAAACAAAATGGTGAAGGCATCCATCTGTGTCAATCCAAGTATGCAAAGGAGTTGGTAAAGAAATTCGGATTAGAAGATTCTAAAGATTTTCCTACTCCTATGGGAACTAGCAATAAGGGATTAGGAAGTGAATCTCTTAGTGATAATGTAGACGAGAAACTCTATCGCAGCATGATTGGAAGTCTACATTACCTCACAGCTAGTCGCCCGGATATATCCTTTAGTGTTGGGATTTGCGCGAGATATCAATCCGCACCAAAGGATGTTCACCTGAAAGCGGTGAAACGGATCATCCGGTACGTTAAAGGAACTGTAAACTTCGGAATTTGGTATCCTATGGGAACAAGTCTAGATATTATTGGATACTCAGATGCCGATTGGGCAGGATCTGTGGATGATCGGAAAAGTACGAGTGGTGCATGTTTTTATCTTGGCCATTGTCTTGTTGCATGGCATAGTAAAAAGCAAAACTGCATTGCACTCTCGACTGCCGAAGGGGAATACATCTCAGCGGGTAGCTGTTCAACTCAACTTATTTGGATGAAAAGCGTGTTGAGCGACTTCCGGATTTCAGCAACTTCGGTAACTGTTTTATGTGACAACACAAGTGCTATAAACATTTCAAAAAACCCTGTGTTGCACTCTAGAACAAAACACATTGAACTTAGATATCATTTTCTTAGAGAGCTAGTTGAATCAAATATTCTTCAAATTTCCTACATTTCAACTGAGGATCAATTAGCTGACATTTTAACAAAACCTTTGGATCAAAAACGTTTTATTCATTTGCGTAAAGCAATTGGAATGCTTTCCTTGAAATAAACCCTTTTTGAAACTCTTGTTTAGGTTAGGTTTTGTTTTTGTGTTTTTGTTCATTATCTATGCTTAGACATAGAATATTAATTGAGCATTAGTTTTATTGACTTTAACTGCATCCTTTTATATGTTTAGAAATCTATTATGCTTTAGATATCATAATATTTCATTTGATGCAATGATCATTTATGTCAATTAACTCATCTTTGTTTTGATCAAAGTCAATTTCTCTCTCGATGATCTCTTGGTATAGTTTTTATCTTATTTGACTGTTTAGTCGAGTATGAAATCGAGATCAATATTTGGCTAAATACTTTATATCTTAAATAATTGATAGCCAATTGAGGGGGAGTCAAAGAAAAAGTATTATGCTCAAAAGATGTGGAAAGAGTTACATCCCAATGAGGAGTGTGAAAACTACCACCACATGGAGGAAAGAGCTACCACCTCGGTCGTCCGAGTACTGTGTGCAGCTACCACATGTATACCAAGCAAGGTTTTTCAAGTTTGATTAATTAAAATGCATGTTGAAATACTTGACTCTGTCAAAATTTTAAGGTTGGTATAAGGTGGGATTTTTAATGAAAGATGCTCAAAGAGCCACTCTCTTCAATAAATTGACTAGATATATTATCTAATTTATCTGGGATTTTAGACATCTATTGATCTTTGTATTTCATTTTCTTTACCGAATTGATGATTTGATAAAGGCATTACTCATAAGATCAAGTTAGATGTAATTGAAGTTGTTCAACTTTAAGGGATTTAATTTTTATAAATTTTCGTTTCATTTGTTGGATGTTATTGATAGATTTGGTATAATCTATTTCTTGTTGTATGAAACGATGATTTTCGTTTAAAGTTGATACACAAAAGTTCTTACAATCTTTTTCTGGTTTTTCTAGAATTTCTCTGAAATTTTCTAAAGAAAAAGTTGGAGCCGATCCGGATTGGACCTGCCGATCCGGATCCCGAACGCAGATATTCTTCTGCGGGCAGACGATCCGGATTGGACCTGCCGATCCGGATCCCGAACGCAGTTTTTTTCACTGCGGGTAGCCGATCCGGATCGTAATCACGAACTGATCCGGATCGCGGCTAGGGTTTTATATAGAACAAAAGGGTTTTGATTTCTTTTACTCCAATCTTTTGTTCCAAAGTTTCCAGAGCTTCTCTCTCTAGATTTCATCCATCTTGGAAGCTTTCGAACTCAAGTTCTTCAATTCCAAGTAAGTTTTATTCATCAAAATCTCGGTTTTTCACAGTTTTTCTTATTCCTCCTCAAAACGTGATGAATTTCTTGTATCAATTTCATTTGTGGACGGTTTTTGATCAAATTTCTTTTGAAATAAGAACTCTGGGTAGATTAGTTTTGATTATATGCTAGGTATTCTCAAGATAAACGGATTTTTGGTCTTCGATTTCAAAAATTTCGGTTTTAGGGCATATAATGGGAATTTTCCAAAATCATGCAATTGATCTATTTTTAAAATTCTTTTTGCAAAACTAATTTGATTCCTAGTCTCTCTACACGATAATGATTGTTTGGGTACAATTTTTCTAATTTTTGAAAACTTACAAAATTTTCGTGTTCTTGAGTTGCTCTTCACAGGATTTCAATCCTCTTAAAGCACGCACAGCTATGGAATTCTCATGGATCTTCTTGCTGTTAGTCACAATGGTGCATACTCGAGCAACCAATAAACTGAAAAGAGCCAAGAAACCTCAACGAAAAGGTGAATTTGATCTGATTAGTGACTCGGAAACTGAAACAAATAATGATGAAGTAGACTGGGACGTGTTAACGAATGATGATGAATCAATGCCCGTTAAACCTGAACAAAAGGCTTCCAATGGATCAAAAGGAAAGGCACCCATTGACACAGGAAAAGCACCTATGACGTCGCCGACCGTCTCGGTAAAAAGGAAACGACTTGCTCGACGCTTTGGACAAGCACGAGAGGCTAATGCTAGCAAGCCAATGGTTCCTGACTCCTCGCCTCGGGTGGAAGGAGTGTTCGTCAGCATTGATCGCCTTCGAGCTTTTGAACATCGTGAATGTATCGGTGAACGACATGTCAACATTGAAGCTCTCCGAAATCACTCACCAGAGTTTGGAACTTTAATTGAGCAAGCTAATCTCATCCAAGTCTGCCGATGCCCTGAATTACTTGGGTATTGCTTGTATCGTGTAAGAACCTTCTACACGAATGCAAGACATCTTCAAGAAGATGAACGTGGCTCAATGCATTTCTATACAAATATCCAAGGGATGAAACTTAAAATCACTCCGCAATTAATCGGCGAAGTCCTTGGAATGGAATCCAACACATCGGGGATCAACTATTTGACGGGAAGAAGTTTAACGAATGCCTTGTGGCAAACAGTGATAGGAAAAATTTGTTTGGAAGGAACTGAATCAGCTGATGGAAAAAGTGTAAAATCCAAACATCTTCGACTGGAGTACCGATTTCTTAATTTCATCACATGTTACAATATTCTTCCTAACATGCAAACCAAGTTAGTGAGATGGGATAGAATGCTGTTCTTATATCTCATAGGTCATCCCTCTGAGGCTGTAGGATTGAACATGAACATCCCCTACATAATTTGGAATAGAATGTCAAGATATGTTGTGCATCCTCATCCTTCTGAGCGACTTCCATTTCCATTAATCATCATGAGGATCTTGCAAAAGTTTGAAATTGATATAAGCTCGACATCATATCAACACTGTTGGGGGATGATAGATGAGTCAACGATTGTGAAGTCACTTCACAAATTACCACATGTTACTCCGACACCCTCCACTGGAAAGAAACCTTGTGTCGGCACCTCTGCCTCACCGTCTCAACAAGCACCCGGCGCGGATGATCAAGCATCGGTAACTTCGATTTTCAAGCAACAACAACGCCTATCTTTTCAACAAGAGCAAATCACCAAAGAGCAGAGGCGAATCTCCGAAGAACTCGAGATAATCACAGCATCCCAAATCACATTAACTAAGACGGTCTCGTCAATAAAGAAGTTAATGCAGAAAACGTTCTCGAAAATAGGATACAGCGCCTCGGATGACTCAGATTCAGATGCTTGAATCGTTTGTCTAATAATTCTCTTGTGCAGGAACTTCATTTTTTTTTAATCTTTTTTTGTGCAGGTCTTTAAGTTTTAGTTTTAAGTTTTAGTTCTCAAACTTTTGGTACTTGAACTGTTAACTATTCTCTCCATTTTGGTAATTTTTTGGCTAACTTTTGTGACAAAAAGGGGGAGAGAGAAGTATAAACAATGATACTATGATACAATGGTTACTGAGAAAACTTGAAACTATAGAGTTAAGTATAACCTCAACTTGCAAGGTAAGTAGAACTTCAACTTTCGGTTTTCATTTGTGTTTGAGTGCATGCCTCGACTAACTATTCGACTAACTATTTGGGCATGTAATATAACTAACAAGTTGATGTTCACTAACATGACATTTGGATGTTGATTGCATAGAAGATATGTTGGTGTTTTAACTATGATCAGTTTACATATCTGAATATATAAATGTCACGGTAAGTATAAATGAGTATAAACTTCATCTCTGTATGTGGTTTTTGAATGATATAAAATTCTTGAGGTATCTAACGATTTCTTTTGTCAAGAATGATTTCTTTTGCAGAGAGTACAGATGTCTAAGTCTAGAGTCTGTTTTAGGAGTTTAACTCATGTATTTTATTTTGGATCTCCATTGTAAAATTTTGTTGTATGGTGATAGCAACAAAAATATCATTTTGAATTTTCTTGAGTGGATCTATGTTTTGTCACGAAACCGCCAAAGGGGGAGATTGTTACGGAATTTGAATTGGCGTATTTCATGAATTCGGTTAAGTCTTGAAGATTGAAGGTAAAGGAAGTTGGATCATATAACTCAATCTCAAGAAAGAAGAATTCAAAAGGATCAGGTATGTTTAACTTAATATTTTTGGTGATCCGAATACTTCTTATAGCGTAGAAACACTTGGATGGATTTGTTATTGCATAAATATCAAAAACTGGACATGGGACATGTTCAGGATCCGGATCAGATTGTTCAATCCGGATCCCGAAGGTGGTTCGTTCATACACCAGTTCAATCCGGATCGTAGCTTCCCTTGATCCGGATCCCGAACACTGAGTTTACCATTTTATTTGAACGATCCGGATCAGGCTTCGCAATCCGGATCCCGAACGTTGATGTTTGGTGAACTGTATGAACGATCCGGATCAAGCACTTCGATCCGGATCCCGAACCTTCATTTTTCTGGAAACTGTTTTTCTCGCTACTACAATCCGGATCGCCGATCTCCGATCCGGATCGTCGTCATGTAAAAACTCCAGAAAAGGTTAGTTTTTGATCCTTATCTTCTTCCAAGGGTTTCTAACCTATAAATAGACCCTATGATTCTCTTTCTAGGGTTAGTCCAAAAAGAGGCCGTAAATCCAAATAGCCGTCATAATCAAATATCATATTATACGGCCTAAGATCCACATATAGAGAAGAAAGGAAATCATAGATTCTATCTTATGTTTCTTCATCTATATTGATTGATTTGATTCTAGGTTTTCATACTCACATTTTGAGTAGAATCAAATCAATGAATACTTAGATGGTATTTCCGATCTATTTCTAATCTAAGTATTCGGCGGATCATCACCACCCAAAAAACAATGATTTACCCCAAAATCGGCGCGTGGACTCGCGTGGCCTTGTGGATTCAAGGTGCAACCGCTCTCGTGGATTCGGAGCGAGGTACGTTCGTGGATTCGAAGCATGCTACTGGGTGAAGACCGTGGATTCGGTCGGACGTCGTGGACTCGACGTTGGACGCCATGGATTCGGCGTTGGACGCACATCGTGGATTCGAGAAGCGTCGTGGAGCGAGCGGAGAAGATCAACTAGGAGCGTATGGAAAAGGTTGAGTCGTCTGTGAGTACGGTATATCACCTTGTACGTGTTTAATTCTAGTGGATTTCACCGTGTTATCGGTCCCGTGGTTTTTTACTCCGGTTTGGAGTTTTCCACGTAAAATCTCTGCGTGTTATTTATTTTTTCCGCATTGGGTTTTTATATCGCAAAGATTTTTGAGTGTTTATGGTTTACACCTATTCACCCCCCTCTAGGTATTTTTTTCTCCTATTTTGATCCTATTATTCATATAACCCAACACAAGTGTATCGCCTTGGGGAGCGCCGGTGCTATTTGTGAAGAAGAAGGATGGTTCACTTCGACTGTGTGTTGATTACCGAGAGCTGAATAAAGTGACCATCAAGAACAAGTACCCTTTGCCGCGCATTGATGACCTATTTGATCAGCTGCAAGGGTCTTGTGTCTTCTCCAAGATTGACCTACAGTCTGGTTACCACCAATTGAAGGTGAAGGCTGAGGACATTCCAAAGACGGCATTCAGGACGCGGTACGGGCATTATGAGTTCACCGTCATGCCTTTTGGATTAACAAATGCCCCTGCTGCTTTTATGGATTTAATGAACAGGATCTTTCGACCATACCTGGATCGGTTCGTCGTGGTATTTATTGATGATATCCTGATCTATTCCCGGAGTGATGTGGAGCATGAGGAGCACCTGAGGATTGTGCTACAACTTCTCAGAGAGAGGAAGTTGTATGCCAAATTATCTAAGTGCGAATTTTGGCTTAGGGAGGTTGCCTTTTTGGGACATGTAATCTCCGCCGCAGGAGTGGCTGTAGACCCGGCGAAGATTGAGGCAGTCCGGGATTGGCCCCGACCGACGACGGTATCTGAGGTTCGCAGTTTCATGGGTCTAGCCGGATATTACCGTCGGATTGTGGAAGGTTTTGCGAAACTTTCCACACCCCTCACTCGCCTGACTCGTAAAGGGATTAAGTTTATTTGGAGTGAGGATTGCCAGAGGAGCTTTGAGGAATTAAAGAACAGATTGATGTCGGCTCCTATCCTCTCCCTCCCTGTCATGGGGAAAGGATATGTGATTTACAGTGATGCATCGCACAGTGGACTTGGTTGCGTGCTGATGCAGGAGGGTAGGGTGATCGCTTATGCCTCGCGGCAACTGAAGGATTATGAAAAGAATTACCCTACCCACGACTTGGAGCTTGCTGCAGTGATTTTTGCGTTGAAGTTGTGGCGCCACTATCTGTATGGGGAGCACTGCGAGATTTACACAGACCACAAGAGCTTGAAGTACCTGTTTACGCAGAAGGAGCTCAACCTAAGGCAACGCAGATGGATAGAATTGTTAAAGGACTATGACGTGGGCATACTCTACCATCCAGGCAAGGCCAACGTGGTTGCTGATGCCCTGAGCAGGAGAGCAGTGCAGAGCCTATCTTTGATGATCACCGATCAGGCACCATTACTTGAGCAGATGAGGCGGTTAGAGCTCGAGGTTGTGTCCCCTGGGGTCTCTGCTAGACTTATGTCTCTAGTCGTGCAGCACACTCTGTTGGACAGGATTCGAGAGAAACAGAGTGAGGACCCCCACTTGATGAGGATTCGAGAGCAGATTCAGACGGATTCGACAGGGAATTTCTCAATTGATGCTTCGGGAGTACTGCGGTACAGGGACCGAGCTTGTGTGCCCATGGATACAGAGATTCGAGAGCAGATCTTGAGGGAGGCCCACTATACACCTTATACCATCCATCCTGGAGGGACTAAGATGTATAGGGACCTCAAGGCACAGTTCTGGTGGAACGGGATGAAAAGAGACATTGGGAGATTTGTAGCACATTGCTTAACTTGTCAGCAAGTGAAGGCTGAGCATCGTGTACCTGCTGGCAAGCTGCAAAGCCTCCCAATCCCGGAATGGAAATGGGAACATGTTACGATGGATTTTGTCACTGGTTTGCCGAGAGCACAGACGGGAGCAGATGCTATCTGGGTAGTCGTGGGCAGGCTTACCAAGTCCGCTCACTTTTTACCGGTTCAGATGACTTGGCCGATAGAGCGACTGGCACAAGTGTACTTGGCTGAGGTGGTTAGATTGCACGGGGTACCCGTTTCCATTGTATCAGATAGAGACCCGAGGTTTGTCTCGCATTTCTGGAGGAGTTTACAGACAGCCTTGGGGACGCAGCTCCGATTTAGTACAGCATTCCACCCACAGACTGATGGACAGTCAGAGCGCACTATTCAGACCCTTGAGGATATGTTGAGAGCTTGCGTTCTGGACTTTGGAGGAGGGTGGTACCGACACTTGGGATTAGTTGAGTTTGCGTACAACAACAGCTATCAAGCGAGCATTCAGATGGCTCCATTTGAGGCGTTGTATGGACGCAAGTGTCGGTCACCCCTATATTGGAGTGATATGGGTGAGAAGAAGACTTTGGGTCCTGATCTACTATTAGAGGCAGAGGAAAAGGTCAGATTGGTACGACGACATCTCGAGACCGCCCAGAGTCGACAGAGGAGCTATGCTGATACACGACGGCGAGACTTAGAGTTCCAGGTGGGCGATCATGTCTTTTTGAAAGTCTCACCTTCGAAGGGGATTCGGAGATTTGGTATTCGTGGGAAACTGAGCCCTCGTTATATTGGACCTTTCGAGGTGTTGGAGCGCTTAGGGCCGGTTGCCTACAGGCTTGCACTTCCTCCTAGGCTTGCGGGTGTTCACGACGTATTCCATGTATCGACTCTGAGGAGGTATGTTCATGACCCGTCTCACATCATCGATTTCACCCCACTGGAGGTTGCTGAGGACCTGAGCTATGTTGAGCGGCCGTTGAGGATCTTGGACCGTGAGGTTAGGGAGTTGCGCAGTCGGGCCATCCCTTATGTGAAGATCCTCTGGAGCAGTCATGATGAGCGCGAGGCTACTTGGGAGCTGGAGTCAGCGATGATGGATGCTTACCCCCACTTGTTCGAGGCCCCGGCTTGAGGTATGGCTTTTGTTTCGAGGACGAAACTTTTTCTTGTGGGGGAGGATGTAGTGTTCTGGATTCCCCATGCAGCTTTTCCGTTGAATCCACGGTGTAGAACACCTAGTGTTGGTGTGTCTGGCCCATGGTGCATCAAAGGGATGCCACAGATGGACCCTGTGTGACATTTGCAGCTGATTTGGCCTTCGGCTGTGTTTGCTGAATTTTAGAAAAGGAATTGGGCCAAACCGAGTTCGGATTTGGATTCAACGCGGAAAAACGCTTGAAAACGGCTATTTGCTTGTTAAATTTGGAGTCCGGATGACCAAAAACGGGCTTCCGGAAGTTTTCAGGGAAATTCGGTGCATGGGGGTGAACCGTGGACCGGCCAGAGCCACGTGGCAGCCCATTATTGCACGGCTCACGTCACTCGGTCCACGGGAAGGCGCGGCCGGTGCAGGGACCGCGCGGCGGGCCACGTGGCGTGCGCGGAGTGGCTAGCTCATGCGGCGCGGTTCAGCGAGCGCGTGCGGCCTTGTGGACCGGGCGTATGACACGTGGCGGCACAGTATTCGCGGGCTCACGAAAGCGCGGTCCACGGGAGCACGGTGCGGCACCTCGGGGCGCGTACCAGCGCAGGGCGCTAGTGCGGCTGGTCGGGCGCACATGGCCCGCACTCGAGTGCGGGCCACGTGTCGGCCGGCCAGGGGGCGGGCGCATGCACCGCCTCCAGCGACCCCCTGCCACGCGGCAGGCGCTCAGTCGCCCCGCACAGCTGTTTGCTGTGCGGGGGACACGTGGCTGCACCGGAGCTTTCCGGGCGCGTCGGACGGCTTCCGTCCGACCTGCTTGGCGGATTCGGGCGCCCGAAAATTGGCGCCCGAATCCGGCCCAAGTGGGGGTTGCGGGCTGGGCTATAAATAGTGGCTTTGGGGGGCCCTTTGCTCTTTTTCTGAGCCGAGTTTCACAGTGAACCCTTTAGGAAAAATCTTCCTCCACCTGAGATAAATTTCACTGAGCGTCCCTAGGATTTTTAGGAGCGCGTTTTTCGAGGTTGGCCATTTTATGGCGCGGCGCGATGCTTGTTCACCGGCGACCCGTTTCGTCCCTTTTCAGTGTTCTGACTCCCCCGGCTCACCCCGACCTCCGATTGGGGTGATTCTTGTGCCGTTGGACTCTTGACAGGTAGGGCTTCATTTTTTATGTTTTGAGTTGCCCCTAGTTTTCATGTAGATTTTTAGTTTCCCGAGCTTCTTTGTCACCCATTTTTCTTCACGGAGTTTTGGACAGCACCTGATTGATCTGGCTATAACTTCGCGCTCAGGCAACTGATTGAGGTGATTCAGAAGGCATTTTTAATCTACATCTCGCAATGGAATCTCCTGGATTTTTCTCAGATTTTTCTGGATATTATTCGAGGGTGAAAATCTCCTTTCTCTGTAGTCTTTTGGTACAAAATTTCTGCACAGTTTTGTTTGGGGTGCCTCCCTTGCCGAATTTGTATCTCACCGAAGGAAACTCGGTTTTGGTCGTGCAGGGACTCGTTTCGACAGGTTCGTCGCAAGGATCGCGACGGTATTTTTCTTGGAATTTTCTGAGCACCCTTCACAGGTGAATATGGGGAAACTTTGGATTGATAGTTTTGGACAGATTTTCATGATCATTGAAAGCTTGAATTGTGTATATTCTTTTGGGAATTTTTCACAGTGTTGAGGTGAGCTTTTGGATCGAGCGCGGGTTTCGCATTTGGGACAAGGATTTTAGCGCTCGAGGTGGGTACCATTGTTAACCTCCTACTTGTGATAACCCACTAGGCATATTAGAGCTAGTCCTATGTAATGTTGCTAGTATACTAGTGGAATGAACATAGCATGCTTAATTGGAAGAAATGGAATTGTGGTTGATACTTGAATCTTTAGAGGACTAGGTACTAATAAATGGTAATTCTTACAAATGCTAAGTTGATTAGAATCCATGGGAACAATTGCTTAAAACCTTTTGGTAATAATCGGCTAAACTATATCATGCTTTATGTATAATTGGGAAACCTATGCATGTGTATAAATTAGCTTATGGCACGTTAGTACTTCTGATATTTAAACAAAGGCATACTGTAATTCTTGTAAGAATTGGAACACTGAAATTATATTGTTAAGAAAAAGGACTTTTGCATGCTTGAATGGTTACCTAGTTAGGCCATCTTTTTCTGCTGCACTATCATGCTGGAATTGACTTAGGAGAAACCATGATTTTATTTTCTCCAGTTACCTAGACATAGGGGATATCATGCTCGGGTTAGAGCAGGGGCCGGGATAGTGTAGGCAGTTATTGGGATTTGGGACAGGCAGGTTTGAGGCCAGGGTATTTGCGGCAACCGCGAATTTCGGGCGGTTGACCGGATTGTTATTTATGCATCAGATTTGGGGATAGTGGATCGGGACTTCTTTTGTGGAAGGGCTCTTCCCACTTAGTTAGAGTCTTGGTCCAGCCCTACTATATCAGGTTACTTGTGGCGACTTATTTTCACTCGTGAGGGTCGCTCCCCTCGAGTGCCACTCCGGAGTGTGCGTACTTGTGACCGTGCCGGTCAGGAGCCGGTCTGTTGCCTTTGGGATGGGACCGTGTCGGTCAGGAACCGGTCTGCACCCCGCAGCTGAGTTGAGAGTTAGTAGGCGTAGCAGGCAGTACCAGTGTTCACCGGCGTTTAGATTGGGTTACCCAGGCAGGCATATGTATATTCTGATGCATACATTTAGCTACCTTTTTAGCTGGGCATGTAGAGGCATATTAGTGGTAGCTTTTATCAGTAGTCATACGTATAGTTTACCACCTTTATTCTTTTCGCCTCTGGTAGTCCTAGTGGGCATGTTCGACTTGAGGTTTACCCACTAGGGGAGGCTACTGTCTTTATAGTAGTTCTCACCCCCACTGTTTTTCTTTTCTTTTCCCCTTTGTTTTGCAGAGTCCTCTGCAGGAGCTGCGGGACCCTCTTCCTAGGACCGAGGTAAGAGGATCGTTGACTAGTTAGCTGCTTCCCTGATACAGAGTTCAGTAGATTTTGATGTGTCCCCAGTACACTCAGACGGTTGTATTTTCCTTTTATTTTTGGGTCTGGCTTCGGCCAGCTGGATGTATTTTATTTTGTGAGCTGGGAGAGACACTTGTATATTTATGAGAGTTATGTTGTACTTTCCTTTCCAGTATTTGTCTGAGATGTACTAGTTTTTGTTTAGCTCTGTTTTTATGCTCCTTTATTATATCTCTATTTCTGAGCAGGTTACCAGCGCTTCGTGCACACGGAAAATTCCGTGTGTACGGCGGATCCGTAGACGAACCCGGGTTCTGGTTTACACCCGGGGCGTGACACTCATGGTGAGGCGACTGCTCCTTGGGCAGTAGAGGGATTGGAGGCACCAAGAAATGAGCGCGGTATCTGGGGTTGGTGCCCAGCATGTTTTTAATCTGGGGTAGGTGCCCAGCGTATCTGTGACAGGGGATTTAGCGATTCATGAGGGGGAAGTGAATGCTCTGGTGTATCGGTTTGTTGATTACAGTTTTATAGCATTTACTTGTTTATCATCTACTTTATCAGTCACTGACTACCCACACTGTGACAGGTCCGAACAGGGGTGGGAACCGGGACGACGGTGAGGCAGCGTTTAGAGGACCCTAGCCGTGGAGGCTAATGAACTTTCAGTTTTACGGTTATCTTTTATTATTCTTGGTTAGTAATCTGTGATTGCTTGTGAATGGATTATTGTGGATGTTGGGTTGAGATCTTAGCTTAGGAATGACTTCTTATATCTGTGATTGTTGAGATTTATGAATGCGGCTTGTTTTCAAATATAAAAATGGTTTCAAAAGCGTTTTCAAACCAAGTGTCGTGTGGGCACTGATTTCTAAACCCGTGGATTTATCCTTTCAAGCAATGTTGCCGCTTAAAAGAGATTGCGAAACCGTTTTGTAAAATCGGGTGTCGTGTGGACACCATCTTTCAAACCTATGAATTTATCCTTTCATTGCGATGTGGTGATTATTACTATATGGTTAAGTGTGATCTCTCCTTCTGATTGCTCATTGATTGCATGGTTAAAGTTCTAGTCGTATTCGGAACGCCGTACATATACAAAGGAGGCTCCACCCGTTTGGGGAGTGAATTTGTATATGTGGTGGGTCTGGCGCGCACCGGAGGCAAGGTAAATTTGAAGAAAAAAAAATATATATATGTTTTCCGCTCTTTTAGAACCTCTGGGGCGTGACAAAATCTTAAGTATCTATTTATAACCTTTGGAAATCAATCAAAGTCGGTTTAGCATTCTTATCACGACATGACATTGCGTACTGGTATTAAATAGTAGGTTCCGGTACTCAATGACGCAACAGACAGATTTACATATTGCGTTCCGGTACTCCAAGTTGGGTTCCGGTACTCAATATAAATTCCAAAAAATCTTGTGTCGGGTTTTGAGGAACTCAAAGTGGGGTTCCGGTACTCAATGTAAAAAACAGAATTTTTCAAAGATAAGTTTAACAAAACAAACCATGTACCGGAATCCAAACTTAAAATAAGTTATGAGTTAAAATCCAAGTTCCCAAAACCTCTTCTAAACCGGGTTTTAATAAAATCATGATTCCAAAGATTGTAAATATACTTAAATCACCATGATTAATTTAAACATACTTGAGTGTCAACTTGAGCTCTTGTTGAATCTTCTCCGAGTCTTCGAATGCTGATTTGACAATTTGATCACTTCAAGACTCCGACTCAAATCACGAAATATGGCAACATAAAAGCCGTAACACAAGGTGTCTTCTTTTGCCAGAGGTCTTTAGACCATTTGGCAGGTGCACTATTTCGATTTACAGGGGGTTTCTGTTGATTCATGCGGGGAAGTGTGGATGCTCTGGTATTTCGGTTTGCTTTTTCTCAGTATTTATAGCATCTTACATATTTTACGTTTACCTCTTACTCTTTGTGTCATTGACTTCCCACACTGTGACAGGTTCGGGCAGGGGTGGGATCTGGGACGACGGTGAGGCTGCGACTTGAGGACTTTAGCCTTGTTTTGGGCTGGTGACTTTCCCTTTACTAAGTTTTGATTATTTCGGTTAGTTAGTCTATGTGCGCATGTTCCTTTTGTGGATGATGTGGATTGTTGGGATTGTTTTATGTTCATGTGGACGAATGGTTTTTCTTATTACTTGCTTGTATGGCCAATTTGCAAACCAAGAAAGAGATTGCGAAAATGTTTTTAAAATCTGGTGTTGTGTGGACGCCGTTTTGCAAACCCGTGGACTTATCTTTTTAAAATTTGGTGGCCTGATTGGATATGGTGTTTGGTTACTTTTCCCTCCTCTTTTCATACTTGGCTGGTGTGGTTAAAGTGAAGTTGTATTATCCTACGCCGTGCATACGCAGGGGTTGCTCTGATTATTTCGTCGAGGACTCTTGCGTATGTGGCGGATCTGTGCACGACTGGCGGGTGTTCTTCAAAAAAAAAAATAATAATAATAAATAAATAAATAAAAATGTACATGCTTTTCCGCCTAATTAAACCCCCGGGGCATGACTGTGAGGCCATCCCCTATCTCCTATTTCCTATAATCGTAATCATGGTTTGGTACCCTAAACTCTCTCCCTCCTTCCCTTGCCCCCCTACATTCTCTTGATCTTCTTTTCTGTGAGGGTTCGCCTATAAATAGTGCCTAATGTGTGGAGATGGAGCTCGTGGTTCTCTATATGTGGCTTGGTTCTTTGTGTTCTCAGAGCTCGCGGTTCTTTGTGTTCTTCTTGGGGAAAGGTTGTACTCTATATTTCCATTGGTGGACTGTGTTCTTCTTTGGTGGGTAAGATAATATTTCTAAATAGATTATCTTTAATCCAGAGAAAACTGTGATTAAATTTTAAGTGTTTTCTTTAATTTTGCTAGAAAATTTATTATTTTTTGCTTATGGTTGCCTATGGGCAAAAATGTGATCAATCTTTGGGGATCTCTCTAATTTTGATAGAGAATTTGTTGTTTCATGCTTATGGTTGGTTGTAGGTTATTGGTTTGTTGTTGGTTAATTAGGAGTTCTCTTTATTTCTGTATTACTAAATAAAAGGTGGTAGCAAGGGCATTCCTATTTAATTCTTTTTTCAGAATTTTGTGTCTAAAATTTCCTCCTCACATATTTGCAAGGCCTGATAATCATTCCTCCTGTGTCTTCTAAGGCAATAATGGTAGAAAGGAAGAGAAAGGACTTACTGAGGCAATGAAAGGAAAAGAAAAGACTTACTGAGAAAATGAATGTATAAGAAAGAAGAAGAGGTTTGGACAGCCTGATTCCTACGGCAACCACTTCTACAAGTTTGCCATGTTTTCTCCACCCGTCTTCTCCTAAATGAATTCAGATATATTATCTGAGTTACATTTATATTTTGGATTAATTTTCTTCTTGAACTTTTTCCAAATCTTATTTTGTTTTCTTTATTACTCCTATGCCTTTTGAGGCAATGATGATGTACGTAGATGCTGGCGAGTTTGGATGGCCTGGTTGGAGGCAACTGATCACTGATTTTGCACCTAGGTTTGGATTGAATCCTAATATTTTCACAAATCTACTTGCCCTCCTCATGTCATCTCAAGCAGTATTAATAGAAAGAAGTAAAATGAAAAAAAAAAAAAAAAAATTGGTCAATTTAATTCCTACAGCAATTGATTACAAAATTCGTTATACCCTCATGGTCGAATGTTTTTTGTGAGCTAAGATGGTACCTGAGCCTCTGATAATTCTTTACTCCCTCCTTTTTTCTTCTTTATTTTTATTTTCACACCTACATTTCATTCGATTTCTAATTGTCTTGAATCTTTTGATATTATTTTATCCTCAATTTTTTTGTTCTTGCCTTTTATTACTACAAGAAAATAGACATATTATGGCGAAACTAATGGCCACAAAAATAAATAAATTCGCCACAAAATCTTTTTTATGGTCAAAATAGCTTCGCCACAGCTTTGCCACAATAGGACTGCTACAAAAAGTTATTATGGCCAAAAATTATTTCGCCACAAAATGTTCTATGGATTTGTGGCGAAAAAATTCATCACAATCAGTTGACATATGACTACAGATAGTGATTAAAATAATAATAAAAAATCCAACGTTTTGTGAGGAAAAATATTCTTAGCCACAAAAGACATCATATAATTTATGACAAAATTTAATTTCAGCTACATATAATATTGAAATTATTATGATAAAATTTATTTGATGGACACACATAATACTACACATTTTATGACAAATTGCAATATTAGGCACAAATGGTGGTGTAAATAGAGTGGCAAAATTAAGTATTCGGCTACAAATAATATTGTGCATATTACGACAAAATTTTGCATGGTTACAAATAATATTATATTTTTTATAATGAAATTATTTTGGCAATAAATAGTTTAATATAAATTGTGACCAAATATTCTTTAAGTCACTATAAAGTTTTCAAATTATATATATATATATATATATATATATATATATATATATATATATATATATATATATATATATATATATATATATATATATATATATATATATATATATATATATATATATATATATATTGTGGTTATTTTTATTTATTTGGCCACAGAAAACTTGTAGTACTAATTTTGATCTAAAAAAATAAATTTTACATATTATTACTGTGCCATAATAGTTGAATACTACTCAATCAGGATTTAAACATAATATCAATCACAATAATCAAAATATATTCGATAAAATACAGAAAACGAATATATGTTCAACTGACATAATCAAAATAGACTAACAGTTAATTTTTTACATTAAGTATCATTTGCACCCAACCACATATATTTTCAATCTCATCCAAATCACATCTAATATTAAATTAAAACTCTAGGCCAAAAGTGGAATGAAGTTCTTGAGATGATCCAACTCGAAAATATTAATCTTCCAAGATTTTTTCCTGCATAATAAAAAATAATAATAATAAGAATTGTGTATATTATCTATTTATTTTATCAAAAAAATAAAATATATTGGTAATTTATATCTAATTAAGACATACAAAATTAAATAAACTACAAACCGAAATATTTAATTTATATTCATTCCGCTCATTTTAATAAAAATTATATTAACTGACTTACATTTCCTGTGAATGTTGGTTGAATAGACAGAGGTAATCACATTTGTGAAAGTTGTTCCATCATATTATGCATCTGAGAATGCATCTTGGCACGCATCTGTACTTGTACTTCAGCAATTTATATCTCAGCTTCTCTCTCCCTTTGGCTCATCCGCTTATCCATCTCAGTTTGAATTCGTGTTGTCATTGCTTGCTTCTGTTTCCTTGGTTTGTTTTCTTGGTTTGCTTCGCTAATACGCTATTAATTTGATAAAATAGTTAGTAAATCATATATATATATATATATATATATATATATATATATATATATATATATATATATATATATATATATGTATATATATGTATATATATGTATATATATATATATATATATATGTATATATATATATATATAATAATAATAATAATAATAATAATAATAAAATTAAAAAATATTTATAAATATAAAATTCTTTGTTACCTTAAATTTTGGATCGTTCTAATAGTTAATAAGTAAATTCCAACATCTTGATCAATATCCTCCGGGCGATGAGCTCGCCTTTGTTCATCAGTCTTATAATTTTTGTAATGAAATTTATACAAGTGACAATGCCATACATTAAAATAATTATGAAATTGTTGCACAAAAACACCAAGAATATGAACATCATCCGGAAGGGCTAAATTTTTCTTTAAAATAATAATATAAATATGAAAAGAACACAAAATAATATACAAATAATTAGAAATGCAGTACATATAAAAAAATTTAGTTAAAATAACCTGAAAAGATAAAACATTTCTATTATGTTTCAGTGCAATTTTTTTTTTAAAAGTTTATTGTTAGCTTCTTGTTATGTTACTCTTTTAGATTTCTTTTAATATAATTTTTTTAAAAAATTATAATTTATTAAATAATTTTATGAATATTTTATTTGACCAAATAATCATATTTTGCCCAACTGAACACTAAAATAAAAAAATTTAGAAGATATTGAATCATTTACCGCCTTTCTCTTAAGAAAAAAAGGTTGAATGATTTATTATTTTCTTTTATTTATTATATATAATTCTAACAATCATACAAAATTTTTAATAAATTACATAAAATCCTAACAAGCTATCCATATAATTGTAACAATCAAATAAAAGTTCTAGTAACTTACATACAATCCTAACAATCTCACGAAAAAAACAATAACATTCTAAACACCTCACAAAATTCTAAATTAAATCTTTAAGCATTTAAATTAAAAAATATTCAAAGAACTTCTTGGTCTCTATGCACTAAAACTAAAAATGGTTTAGGGTTTCATGATTTTTTTCAAAGTCAAAAAATTTTATGTGCTTTTACGATCTTTTTGCAAGCAACAAATTTAAAAAATTGACAAGATACCCAAAGAAAATCCAAAAAATTAACAAAACACCCAAAATCCTAATCAAGATTAAAAAAATATATATTGAGAATGAAAAAGAAAGAAAGAAAAAAAATCCAATTGAGGCTAATTAAAAAAAAAAAACCTAATCAAGATTAAAGTAAAAAAATAAATTCAAACTAGGAGAGGAGAACTACAAATTTTTGTTTCCTGAATGAAGAGAGGCCTTGAGAAGAAGATTTGCTGACAATCGAGGTTAATGCGACGTCATCAATCGTGGTGTAGCCGGGTGTGGATGGAGAGGATATTTATTGAATTGAATATGAGAAAGGAGTACGGTGTAGGGTTTCGATCATGTAGTGTGGGCAGCAAATAATCCTTCAAGCATAGGCGTGCATAGAGAGGTGATCGAAGGGCTGGGCTGAGAGGCGACGAAGAGGCATACGTATGCGGAGAGCAAAATAGAAAATTAATTATGTTAATTAAAAAAAGGCGGTAGAGAGGAAATTTTAATTAGGGCATACATGTTGTATGTGTGGAGCGGCTGTTGGGGCCAAAATGTGGCTTGCGCGCGATCGGCCCCTACTGGGTGACCCTCCAGAAGGTGTCGAAATGCGCCGCGTGGCAACAATCAAGCGATCGGGCCGAGGAGAGATCTGCTCCGCCGGGTTCTCCTTTGATAACTCCTCGCAACCGCAACGACCGGTGACTACTGAAGCGGGTTCGCGGAGGTAGAGAAAGAATGCCGGTTTTGACTTAAATGAGTCGAAACATGAATGGATAAATGTACGGCTGATGAGCCGATTATAATTTTAAAGCGCAAAGAATCACCAATAAAGACACGACTAGTGGGTCGATTTACACTCTAAAGGGAAAAAAGCAAATAAAGACACGGCTGAGCCCGTTTACACTCTAAATGCAAAGATAAATAAAGATACGACCGAAAGACCGATTTACACTTTATATTGATAAAGAAGAATGGGATACAAGTGAAAAAAAGGGATAGAATGATTAATTAAGCCTATTCTTAGGAAAGCAATAAAAAAGAAGAAAAAAAAAGTTAAGTTACTCCTACTCTTAGATAAATGAAGAGCTGGAGTGGTACCGGGCTTACGAGGTTGTCGGACTTCGATCTTTTCGACGGCTCGGGTATTTATACACCTCCCAAACTGTCTTATTAAGCGCCGATTCAAATTATTGGCGCAAATTGGGGGAAGTTATCGGATATCCAGCAACTACTTCATCTTGAGCCGAAAGCCCTCCATCAGGATATAAGTCGTTTATCCGTCTAGGTTCATCCCTTAATTGTTGCGCCAGAGCATGATCCTTATCGCTTTCCAGCACTGGGCATGGTCTGCCGTTTCGGGTTAGTTGCGAGATTCACGCCCGAACCTCACACTCATTCCTTCCAAGATCTTTCCCTTCTCGGTTCTGGTAGCCGAAAAGCCATCTTGGACTCCCACTTTTCTCGTCGCTTGACTGGAGAGGTTGGGTGGCCGCCTTCAACCAAATCTGGTCTTAGATGGGGTGTGACTCCCCTTATCGGTTGCTTCTCCTATCAGCTAACGCCATCAGCCAACGGTGCGTCTTGACCTTTATATGGCTGAGCTCGGCCACGGGCATTTCTTCGGTCATTTCTTCTATCAGCTGATGCTTTCAACAGATAGTATGCGTCACGTGCTGCTCTCTTTTGAGTCCAATCTCGATCAGGATGCAGATATTTTTTCTTCCGACTCATTCACCCGTCGGCTGTTGCTCCTGGCCGATGGCATGTGTCGTGCACGGCTTTCTTTCATGATTGAAACCGGTCCGAATCAGGATGTAGGCCCTTCTTTGGCTAACCCATCCTTCCGTCGGCTAGTGCCTTCGCTCGATGGTAAGTCGCACGCGTGCGGGATGCCCTTACATTCGAGGCCAGTCTCAAATGAGTCCTGCGTCCCTCTTTACCGGCTCACACCCTTATCTGCTAATATTCTTCAGCCGATAATTAACGCCACGTGTCGTCCCCTCTCGTGGCAGAAAAATCTAGTCTCAACAATGCCCCCTTGGCAATCGCCCGATGTGTCGTTCAGGTGATTGTCGAAAAGGAAATAACTCTGGGATCTGACGATGTCGCCCTACGATTTTCCCCCTACCCTGGCAGGATCCCTACTCACTGCCCGAGGGTTTTGTGAGCAAGGGCCGATTTCTTTCTTGACTTCTCGAGTAGCCGCAGTGTCTTCTTTTGACCACTTGGCTGATGCGGAAAGCCCCTTTCTCGTTTGTGAACCTCCTCCCGTACAATCAGACTCTGACTGAGGAATCTTGTCATTCTTGATCTGTGTTTTCCCAGAGTCATCCTACCCGGAATCATCTCATTTCCCTCGGCCTTACGCTTGAGGCCTGGATATGGCTTCTGGTGCTATAACCGAATATGTCGGCTCCTTGTGCCAGCCTGTTCCCTCAAGGTCCCAATGTGGCCTTGTCTACTGGCCACCTCTCATGCCAGTCGACTCAGGCTGGGGTCCGGTCGTTGCGGTTATTCAGCCGTTCTTCCTTGGTTACCCGGACGAAAGAAAATTTCGTCCGAGTCTTCGTCGACTGATGTATCATCGGTCCGCTTTTCTCCGGGCTCTATTTCAGTCGAGGATGAGGTTGTGCTTCCTTCGTCGCCCCATCTCTTGTGTGAGGTCATTTCTTCGAGGTCCCGCTCGGCGGGATTCTCGACCTCCTTTTCTTCAGCTTCGGTTCCGACCAAAGATGGTGCCTGGATGTCCTTAGGTGGCCATTTCTCATGCCGGGCCGCCTTGCTACCATCCCGCATGTTAGGTTTTTTGGCCTCCAATTGTCTCTTTGGCCCTCCTTGGCTGTGCTTCACAGCGTCCTCCAAGGCTTTCAGTCGAGTTTCTAATTCTAACCAGGCAGCCTCGTCCGTCGGCTTTATGATTGCTGATCGAAGTATTAGTGCTTCCCTTTGAGGCGACATAATAGGTCCTTCCACCTCATTATTGCGGTGTTTCAGTGCCTCCGGGAGTTGACGCGTGGACTGTTCCCAACTCGGGTTTGGCTACGACTGTCCGGTTGTGACGCCGCCATTGCAGGTTTCGGCCTTTAGCCTCTGCATTCAACGCTTTTGCGTCCTTGTCACGACCGGTCCTTGCCATCGAGTCGGTCTTGTGAACCGTTGCTCCGCTGGTATTTCTATCGCCGAGCCCCTCCTCACCCAGTGTTCGCTGGGGATCCCTTTTCTTTGCCATGGCTTTGGCCACCGCTGGATCCCAAATTTTCGGGCTAGTTGAACGCCTACATCCTCCACTTGCCACTCGACGGGCTGGCGGACGTTGATATAAGGACTCGTGGGGACTTCACTTGCCCCCGGCACCCTCCGGTAAAGGGACGTTGGTGGCGTTCTTCTCCTCCGATGGTTAACCGTGTACTCTCGCGCCCCAAGCGGTCCGGTCCTTTGCAGGAGCCTTTTCCATCTCGGGCGTTGTAAGGGCTCGTGTGCGACACTCCTTCGACTTGTAGACCCCAATGTCTTCGAGATCCGCCTTAGCTTTGTTTTTCTTTGTAGTCGTGGCGAGAAACCTGCTGGCGCTGACGTTGCGGGGCTTGTGACCCCTCTCGGCCGACTGAGGCCGGCCTTGGCTTTCCTCATCTGTAAGATTCTCATAAGATCCTTTGAAAGGGATAGCCTCGCTCCCCTTTGTTGGAAAGGCGCTTTTTAGGCCTCTGGCCGAGTTTGGGCTCAACGGGTGGTCGCGATGGGTCGCGCTGTCACTATGGTTGACGGGGGTGACCAATTTCTTCATTTCTTCTGAGACATCGAGGAAAAGGACGTCTCGGTCTTCTTGCAATAGTTTAGCCCTGTGCCTAATGCAGCACCAAAACCTGTCTCGAGCTGATTCTTGCTCCGCGGGAGGCTCGGGTTCCCGGATTGCCCTTTTTCCTTTAAGGCTAATCATGTTCGTCTGTGCAAGACTAGGGAACTTGCATATAGGCTGCGCCCCCGACCCAGCCCTCGGGCCGCCGACGTTATAAATGAACTCCTTTATCCGGGCGTGACCATTAAGGAGTCCCGCCGGAGGTAGTGACCTGCAATGGCCAACTAGGTTTTGAGGCGGTCTATGCTGAAGGACCTGCCTGTAGCTCCCACCCCCGGTTCCTCCGGCGAGCCCGACCGGCTGCACTAGCAAAGGTGGCGGCATGAGTTGGCTAATCTGAGGATCTTCGGCGGGCCTGGTTCTAAGCGTGGAGGCTGCCGCTTGTACCCGCACAGGTGGCGGCTTGTACAGGCCACCCTGGCTCTGAGGCGGTCTTTGCTGCAGGACCTGCTTATCACTGCTGCCCCCGATCGTCTCGGCAGATTCGGCCTACGACGCCAGAGCCGCTGACTGAGCCGAAGGAGACGGCGACCATTGGTGGTCCGCCTGAATCTGAGGCGGTCCGTGTGGAGGGGCCTGCCTAACATCCCTACCCCCAGCTACTTCGATGGGTCCAACTTGGGGTGTCGGCGTCGGTTGCACTAGGGGAAGCGGTGGCCCACGGAGGCCAACCAGTTGTAACGTCATTGGTACTTGGCCCGCCCCCAGTGGTTGGGCCATGTAGACCGGTGCCGTTGGTTGTGTATCCTTTCGCAGCTGCACCGATAGCATCGCCGACACTGTCGAGGCTGTAGCCACCAGCGATGATTGCGGCGGGGTGGACGAAGACTCCTGCAGGCCTTCGCAGCAAGGTTCCTTTCGGGCAAAGAACTGCTCGAAGCGAGCGAGGTTTTCATCCGAGGCCACCGCGTTGACGTCCCAGGCCAGAGCCCTCCTTTCGAGGGACCTCATCATACGGGCCAACTGCCCATATAACTCTGTCAGGGATGGCTCCGGTAGAGCCGATTCTCCATACAGTTATGGAACTGTGACATGCTGACAGTAGAACCAAGTAAAATTTTCCTGAGGGTCCCACCGGGCGTGTCAAGAAGGTTGTTGGGACCAAAATGTGGCTTGCGCGCGATCGGTCCCTGCTGGGTGACCCTCCAGAAGGTGTCGAAATATACCGTGTGCCAACAATCAAGCGATCGGGCCGAGGAGGGATCCGCTCGGCCGGGTTCTCCTTTGGTAACTCCTCGCAACCACAACGACCGGTGACTACCGAAGCGAGTTCGCGGAGGTAGAGAGGGATCATTGGTTTCGATTTAAATGAGTCGAAACTTGAATGGATAAATGTACGGCTGATGAGCCGATTATAACTTTAAAGAGCAAAGAATCACCAATAAAGACACGACCAGTGGGTCGGTTTACACTCTAAAGGGAAAAAAGCAAATAAAGACACAGCTGAGCCTGTTTACACTCTAAATACAAAGATAAATAAAGACACAACCGAAAGACCGGTTTACACTTTATATTGATAAAGAAGAAGGGAATACAAGTGGAGAAAATGGATAGAAGGATTAATTAAGCCTACTCCTAGGAAAGCAGTAAAAAAGAAGAAAAAAAAGTTAAGTTACTCCTAGTCCTAGATAAATGAAGAGCTGGGGTGGTACCGGGCTTACGAGATTGCCGGACCTCGATCTCTTCGACGGCTTGGGTATTTATACACCTCTCGAACCGTCTTATTAAGTGTGATTCAAATTATCGGTGCAAATTGGGGGAAGTTTTTGGATATCCAGCAACTACTTCCTCTTGAACCGAAAGCCCTCCATTAGGATAGTAGTTGTTTAACCGTCTAGGTTCATCTATTAATTGTTGCGCCAGAGCATGATCCATGGCGCTTTCCAGCACTGGGCGTGGCATGCCGTTTCGGGTTAGTTTCAAGATTCACGCCCGAACCTCACACTCATTCCTTCCAAGATCTTTCCCTTCTCGGTTCTGGTAGCCGAAAAGCCATCTTGGACTCCTGCTTTTCTCGTCGCTTGACTAGAGAGGTCGGGTGGCCGCCTTCAACCGAATCTAGTCTTAGATGGGGTGTAGAGTACCGGGACTTCGTATAGTGCACCGACTTCGCAAGATGGCGTGGTGCGGTGGAATCGCCCGCAGCATGTTCAGAATATGATTACAGATGAGTTCGGGATGTTTCGGATCGACGCGGGAGCCGTTGGAGTAAAAAGTGAGTTGACGGCGTCGGATTTGGAAGCCCCAGATTGATGCAGCCTGGAGGGGCATTGCGTACCGGTACGCGGAGAGGAGTACCGGAACGCGGGGCCGGGTACCGAAACGCCGTGATTGGTACCGGTACCCAGTGTTGGATTGAGCAGATTTGGCCAAGGTTTGGGGAATTCGTGCTTTGGGTACCGGTACTAAAAAGAAGAAGGATGGGGAAAAAATCCAATCCAAGCTCAAAAATCCGATCCACTGTCCAAAAATTCGGAAATCCGTGAAAACCGAAAATACGGAAAAGCATAGTACTCACCTTGTGCTGCTTCCTCTGCGCGCGAGAGCTCCAACCAGCCCAGCTCTCCCTCTCGCTCACTCTCCCGCTGCAGCTACTAAGGAGGAGGAAGAAGAGATGGAGAAGTGAATAGGTGAGAGGGGTTAAATAGACCAACACCCCACCAAACAGTGAAGTTACCACACTGCCCCCAGCTCTCGGAGGCCTTGAGTACCGGTATGGAGGTGCACGCGGACTGTGTGTGTAGGGAGTGGGAGGAGTTGGTAGATGTGTTGACCGGAGCCTGTAGGGAGTGTCCTTGAGGCCATTGAAGTGTGCTGTGAGCTTTCGGGGATTTTTCTGGACTTCGGATGAGGCGCGCGCGCGACTGAGTGCCGAGGCGCTGTTCCGGCTGGTTTTGGTAGAGCGACTACGCGCTTCATCGATTTCAGTGTTGCCTATGGAAGGCGATCCAGGTGGGTTGGAAATTCTTCCAAGCTTTGTGGAATGCCCTCTAATGTTTCTGTATGCATGTTGAGCATGTATGGTTTATCTGTTATTATAGTTGGTAAATCTGATAGTTGCCTAGAAAATTACAGAAAGATAATTCTGAGCCCCAGATATTTTTAGCATGATCTAGAGATGATTTTACACTAGACTGCATATTTTCTTGACATTCGGGATGCATCTGGACCTTCATAAAATTTCTATAACTGGTTTTAAGTTAAACTATGATTTTAAAGTGTTTTAAAATATCGAGAGCATTATAGATAGTCCAGGTAGTTCGGGATGCATGTATCCTCGTGCCATGGGGCCGAGCGGATTTTTAGAACTCTGTGGGATGAGTTTCTAGTGTCATGAGAGATTGAGCATTTGTTTCACTTCAGGGGCGAAAGCTACGGGTGGTTGTGCCTGCAGCCTGTTCCTTGTTTGATTTGAGTTGTAGGCGTCAGTCTTTCGAAATTTTCGGGCCTCTTATGTGAGAGATTGAGGACTGATTCCATTGTTGGGTCGGAAGCTACGGGCGTGTGATGACCTGGACCTCCGCAGAGCTGTTGTAGTGCGTTGGGTGGCTTCTGGAGGCCTACGGGGTGCGTTGGAGGTGTTTGTGCACCAACTGGACACAAGTGGCGGACTTCGGGCTTAAATGGATCACGTGGGTGATCGGTTGACTCCGTCGGATCTTTAGAAGTGGTTTCGCGCGAAGCGGATATTAAAAATGGACTATGCGCGAAGTTTGGACAAATGAACATCTTTCCGGATGCCTTCGGCAATTTTTAGAGTTGGAATTTGGCAAAATGGACATCAAATTCGGATTCAGCGCGCGAAAACGGTAAAAATGGACTATCTACTTGATATTTTGCGCAACTGGTTACTGTTCACGCCGGAACAGTAACTCCGGCTGCCGGCGGGCAGCGGTGGCGGCGGCGGGCAGCGGCGGAGCACGGCGGACGGGCTCGGGCAGGCGGCGGAGCGGCCGCGGGCAGCACGCGGGCGCGGGCAGGCGCGCGGGAGCGCGGGCAGCCGCGTGGTCCACGGGCCGGCGTGCACCAGGGGCAGGACACGTGGCATGTTGAGATTGGTCGGTGAAGTGGACTTGGACCATGGAGCAGGCGGGCGCGGTGCATGGACCGGCGGGACACGTGGCGAATTTCTATTGGAAGGCTCAGGAACGCGGGGTCCACCGAGGCGCGGGGGGTGCCTCGGGAACCGTGCTTGGCAGGGGTGCCAGGCGGCGCGTCAGGCGGCGTGTCAGGCGCACACGTGGGCGCAGCTAGCGCGCGCTGACCGGGGGCGCGCCACGCGTCAGGTGCGGCGCGTGCCACGTGGCGCAAGGCAGTTGGCTCCTTCGGCTGTTTGCTGTTTGGTGGTGACGTGGCATCACCAGGGAGTTTTGGGCGTTCCGCGTTGGGGAGCTAGCGGGGGATTCGGGCGCTCGAATCCCTGTGTGCGCCCGAAACCTAGGACATTTTGGGAATTAGTTGAATTGTTTCCCAGCCGATATAAAGACCAAGAACAACTCCAGAGAGCTCTTTCCCTGTTCATTTTCTTCCACAGCCACCTTCACGAGATTTCCTCCTCTCCCAGAGCCGGATCCATCTGCAGATTCGAGGATTTTTCTACGGCACGCATCCCGAGGTTTGCATTTTTACGGCGCGGCGCGACGCTCGTTCGTTTGTGATCTTCTCCGTCGCGTTTTGGTGCGAGGACTCCCCCGGCTTACTCCGACCTCCGATTGAGGCGATTCTTGCGCCGTTGGACTCACGACAGGTAGGGCTTTGATCTTTGTGTTTTGAGCTCCCCCTCTTTTCGAGTTTATCTTGGAGTTTCCCGAGCATTCTTTTGACCCATTTTTGTGGGCGGAGTTTTGGACAGAACCACAGTGTTTCGGCGATATCTTCGCGCTCAGGCATCGGATTGGGGTGCTTTGTGCAGTGTTGTGGTGATTGCTTAGACTGGGCGTGGACATCACTGTTAGGACCAGGACTTAGCACTCGAGGTGGGTGGTTGTTGCTTACCTCTATTTTGACATGCTCACTAGGAATGTTAGAGTGACCCCCTGCACTTGGACATCTTGATAAATCATGATCGGGGTTGGGTTTATGCATGCCTGTGTGGGGATTGGGTTGCTTTGATAGCGTTTAACCTTGCATGTGGAATGGAATATTTATTTTGGACTATATGATTATCCTGTTAGTGGTTCTACTTGAGGGTAGGTGACATGCATAGATGGATACTGTTAATGATCAATGACTTAAATTATATTTCCTTGAGAACACTTGCATGCTAGTATGGACATCTAGATAGGCCATCTTTTATCGCTACACTTTCATGCTGGAACTTGACTTAGGAGAAACCTTGTTTGATTCTTTTCTCCTTTCGTTAGTCAGGTGGTATTTGTTGCTCGGGTTTGAGCAGGGGTTTGGGATAGTGTAGCCGGGGCCTGGATTGTGGATTATGGGTTTTGGCGACGACCGCGGATATTGGGCGGTTGACCGGATGTCGGTTATAGGACATCGGTGTTAGGGCATGATTATGGGCTAGAGGGCTGTGTGGCAACCGCGGATTTTGGGCGGTTGACCAGATATATATATTATTTTACCCGATTTGGATTGAGAAAGTGTAGCGGCTACCGCGGATAGTGGGCGGTTGACCGGATGTCGGATGTGGGACATGATTGTGATTGTGGGTTATTCCGGCGATCGCGGATATTGGGCGGTTGACCGGAGGTCGGTTGTGAGACTTGGTTGTTGATTGTGAGGTATTGCGGCGATAGCGAATTTTGGGCGATTGACCGAAAGGTTACTTTTGCATCTGATTGGGAATCAGTTTTCTTTTAGTGGAGGGTTGTGTTCCACTGGGGCTTTATAATTGTGATCCAGTCCTGCTTTTGTTACTTATCACACCGGCGCTGTTATTGCCCGGTGATGCTTTCCTCGTGTGGGTCGCTCCCCTCGAGATCCCCTCCGGAGGCTGGGGCCAGATAGTTATGGACAGTTTTGCTATCACATCGGCGCAGCTTATTTGCCCGATGATGAGGGCAGCAGCAGGAGTTTTGCTATCACATCGGCGCGGCTTACTTGCCCGATGATGAGGGCAGTACAGATTGGGTTCATCTGGGACGGTTGGTTATTGTTGCATACGTTTATTCCAGTCTAGGACTGTATTTTAGAGGCATAGTAGTGGTAGATTTCCCTTTCTCAGCAGTTTCAGTTCTTACCACTCTTCCTTCCTTTTTGCCTCTGGTAGACCTAGTGGGTGTGTCAGGGTTTGAGGTTTTACCCACTAGGGGAGGCTACTGGTTTACTAGTAGTTCTCACCCCCATTCTTCTTTCCTCTTTTTCTTCTTCCTTGTTTTGTAGTGTCTTCTGCGGGTGCTGCTGGGCTTTCAGCGGCGGGTCGCGGAGAGAGGACGGCTGAGTAGATAGATCTCGAGGCAGGATGAGCGGGTTAGCTGGACTGTTGGTGTACCCAGGTTTCCTCAGACGGTTGTACTTTTACATTTGGGACTGGCTTTTGCCAGCAGATTGTATTTATTTTGGTGAGCTGGGAGAGACTGATGTATCATTTATACAGATGTATTGTATTTTATTTCCAGCTTCAGTCTGAGATGTAATAAATTTTAGTTCAGCTCTGTTTTTATTGCTCTTTTATTATTATCTCTTATATCTGAGCAGGTTTGGCGTTTCGTGTACGCGGGAAATACCGTGTGCACGGCGGATCTGTAGACGGGCCCGGGTTCTGGTTTACACCCGGGGCGTGACAGATTAGGTGGTATCAGAGCTTAGGGATAGGTCAGTTGGGACTTAGGAAACCCTAGGCTTTTCGGCGGACCCTAGGATGTTAGTGCGTGAGAGACGCGATATTTTGCGAAAGTTGGTGATTTATTTGTTTGACTCTTCCTGTGAGTGAAGAGGGATCGACATATCCTATTTTTGTGGGACAGTTATGTTGGCTGCAGACAACATAAAGTTACAAAAATAGAGGGATGTCCTTGACTTTCGCTAGATTGGGTCGAGTGTTTGGGGTGTGCTGATTTGCGGTTTTGTCGTGGTGAGCGGTGTCTCCCCGACGTTGGGCCCTGACCCGGGTGCACCTTGGTGCGGCAGTTGGGTCTGAGCTGGTTGTTTCGGGATGGATACCCAGATTGGAGTCTGAGAGCTCCGGACCCGAAGGGTTGGTGTGTTTGAGGTAGATCAGCGGAGCAGTGGCACAGTTGTCGGAGCAGCGCAGTGGCACAGTTGTCGGAGCAGCACAGTGGCACAGTTGTCGGAGCAGCGCAGTGACACAGTTGTCGGAGCAGCGTAGTGGCACAGTTGTCGGAGCAGCGCAGTGGCACAGTTGTCGGAGTAGCGAGTAGCCCCATCCGTCCCGACGTTTGGTGCTGGGGCACCGAGGCAGGGTGGATAGTTGACAGCGGGAAAGCTGTGGAATTGCTTTGATCGAGTGAGCCAGTTTTGGCGGATGAGTCACCCCGATTTGTGGGATTGAGTATGGAGCCTTTAGAGACAGGGTCTTGTTCGGTGGGGGATAGAGAGTACCTGGAAGCCTTTTGTGTCAAGAGTTAACGCAGTTGCTGAACTGCACGCTCCATGTATAGAGGGAAGGGGCGCATAGGATATGAGTGTCTGAGAGTGGATTGCGCCAGGATACCTTTTAATTCGTTGGGTCCCTCCATTACGGATTTGGAACGCCTCGTTGGAGTAGGCGCCGGGTATGGAGCGTGGCATTGTAGTTCCTTTGGATTGGAATCTACCGCCTGAGGCGAGTTCTGATTGAGGTGCTTGGCGCCGGGTGATGGAGTGTCACGCCCCGGGGGTTCGAATCGCGCGGAAGAGGAGCCACCGGTGCCCCTGAATCAGCCATATATTTTTTTTTGTAAAACAATACTCCCCGGCGCGTGTCCAGACCCGCCGCATACACAAATTCACTCTGCAAACGGGCAGAGTCTCCTTTGTATATGCACGGCGTCTCAACTACAAAGTGTCTCACAAGGCGTAGCACACACAATCTCTAACCACATCAGTTGGGGTCTCGTACACATACAACCAAACAATTCACATGATATTCTAGCATTCACTTAGAGCATAGAGGCCGGTGTTTTGAAAGGATAAATAATCACAAGGTTTTGAAAGCGGCATCCACACGACGCCATCGTTTATGAAAACAGTTCGCAAACACATAAATCCCATAAGGTTTGTAAAGCTCGGTGCCCACACGACACCCACGTTTTAAAAGTAGTTTTCGCAAACGGTTTTCTTTGCTTTTCATCGTTCAAAACGGCCAAGTAAGAGAGAACGTAGAATTCATTCAATTATTCAAAAAGGAAAGAGGCAACATCCACTTCGACCCCACGGGGGTATCGCAAACCACAACTAACTAACATGAGTAATAAAAGATAAAGGGAAAGAAAGGTCACTGTGTCTGAAGCTCGATCAAAGTCAGAGCAGCACTCTTGCGGCCTCTCCGGTGCCCTAGCGCTCGACCCCGGACGGTCTGGGTGAACCTGTCGCGGAGTGGGGAGTCAGTGACAAGAAATAACATAATAAGCAAATAGGGCTAAAGTCAGGCAAACCACGATAGAAACCAGAGCAACCAACAATGAAGAACCATGTGCAAACCATAAATGCTGAACCCCGTGCTAACAATATAATGCAGAACCTCGTGCAAACCAAAACCGGGCACCTCCCCCGGCAACCACACCGAGCACCTGCCTCGGAGACCCCTACCGAGCACCTGCCCCGGCCGCCGAGCACCCACCTCGGCATCATCCACCATAACCACACCCTGTATCAAAACAACATCGGGCACCTTCCCCGATGCCCACCGCCGAGCACCTGCCTCGACATCACCGCTCACACCCCCGACCCATGGGGGCCCCCATTCCTAACGCCACCACCGCGTGGGGTACACGGGTCAACGTACCACTTTTCCGGAAAAAGCACACCCTTTGCGGTGGCCAAACCGCGGGTGTGCGTGTAGCAATCTCGAGCCTCATCCGAGCACCATCCTCGGCAAACCAGACCGAGCACCTGCCTCGGCAACCAAATATCCACACAATAGCTTTAACAGGGTTAGCAAATGTAACATGCAATTACAAGATCTTTGTGCGTGTAGCAAAATCTCGAGCCTCATCCGAGCACCATCCTCGGCAACCCAGACCGAGCACCTGCCTCGGCAACCAAATATCCACACAATAGCTTTAAACAGGTTAGCAAATGTAAACATGCAATTACTAAGATCTTTGTGCGTGTAGCAAAATCTCGAGCCTCATCCGAGCACCATCCTCGGCAACCCAGACCGAGCACCTGCCTCGGCAACCAAATATCCACACAATAGCTTTAAACAGGGTTAGCAAATGTAAACATGCAATTACTAAGTTCTTACCCCTTTCCCCATAACTCCGGAAACCAAGATAATGAAGAGTCCCCACAGCGACCCATAGTCGCCATACTATAAAGATAATAAAACACAACCTTTACCGGAGTTAACAATATTCCACAAGTTCAACTTTAATGTTCTGAAAGGTCACGTCGATCACTGCCCCCCAACGCTAGTATGCCCCGGACAACCCTACCTTTGTTCGGATAGGGCGAACTGCCCGCCCGGTCTTCTACCGCGACAGCGTAAATCCGGAGGTCCACATCATCCACCAAACCCCTCAACAAAATAAACATAGCAACAACGAAACTGTGCATAAAGAGGTTCTAAGCGGGTACCCACCTGGAACGCGAAGAAAGGGTGTGCGGGAAAATTCCAGTCAGAAGTTCCCCCACCTTGCGTGCGTCGTCCTACGTTCGTCCAGTCCGCGTCTGTGCACCAGTCGCCAACAGCGTCCCGCAACTCCTGAAGGAACAAGGGCAAGTCAAGACTTAGAAGTCCGAAGCTTACAACGACTCCCAACAGCGTGCGGCGGAGTTCTTCGCACAGCACCGGCCCGTGCGACGAACACTCTGCCTGGAGCAGCCCGCGCGGCACCAGCCCGCGCGGGCGCCCCTCCTGCTGGTGCGGGCGACACCGCGCGGCACCAGCCCGCGCGGGCGCCCCTCCTGCGGGCGGCCCCGCGCGGCCGAGGCGCCGCGTGGGCGCGCTGCTCGCGGTGCGGGCGACCCCGCGCGGCACCAGCCCGTGCGGGCGCCCCTCCTGCGGGCGGCCCCGCTGCGGCCGAGCACCGCCTGCGGGCGTGCTGCCCGCGGTGCGGGGCGACCACGCGCCGGCACCGGCCCGCGCGGGCGCCCCCTCTTGCGGGCGCCCCCGCGCGGCCGAGCGCCGCGCGGCGCGCTGCCCGCGGTGCGGGGCGGCCACGCGCGGCACCGGCCCGCGCGGGCGCCCCTTCTTGCGGGCGGCCCCGCGCGGCCCGAGCGCCGCGCGGGCGCGCTGCCCGCGGTGCGGGGCGGCCACGCGCTGGCACCGGCCCGCGCGGGCGCCCCCTCTTGCGGGCGGCCTCGCGGCGGCCGAGCGCCGCGCGGGCGCGCTGCCCGCGGTGCGGGGCGGCCCCGCGCGGCACCAGCCCGCGCGGGCGCCCCCTCTTGCGGGCGGCCCCGCGCGGCCAGAGCGCCGCGCGGAGCGCGCTGCCCGCGGTGCGGGCGGCCCCGGCGCGTCACCAGCCCGCGCGGGCGCCCCCTCTTGCAGGCGGCCCGCGCGGCCGAGCGCCGCGCGGCGCGCTGCCCGCGGTGCGGGGCGGCCCCGCGCGGGCACCAGCCCGCGCGGGCGCCCCTCTTGCGGGCGGCCCCGCGCGGCCGAGCGCCGCGCGGCGCGCTGCCCGCGGTGCGGGGCGGGCCCCGCGCTGGCACCACCCGCGCGGGCGCCCCCCTCCTGTGGGCGGCCCCGCGCGGCCGAGTGTCGCGCGGCGCGCTGCCCGCGGCGTGGGGCGACCCGCGCGGCACCTGCCCGCACGGCGCACCACCCGCGGCCGGCCCCGCGCGCAGCGATGCGCGACGGCGCCGCCCCTTCTCCCTCCTCGTGACCAACAAAAGAAAATGGGGAGATTCCCCCAAACGGAAACCGTATCCGGCTCACCTCGATGTGCGATAGAGGAGGAGAAGGAGGGATCGTCCGCTTGCCTCCACCGGTCCACCCTTGCCCGTGCGCTTGGTTATTCTTTGCCGGCGGCTACGAGGGAGGAAGAGAGGAAGAAGAAAAGAGCGGCCACCAAAAGAAATAAGAGGAACCCGTAATCCTCTTTCCCACACGGCTATATATTATATACTAAAAGAATTAGGGTTTCCCTTAAAAGGTGTGCGGGCTGCCAACACGAATCCCGAGGCGTCTAAGGGGTCCGAACTTCAAAAAATTTATTCTGGGAGAACCGGGAGTCGGAATGCGGAACCGATCGCGTCCCCGTTCTCCGTTTCGCGAGCCCTTCCGCCCTAAAAATGTCCGCGAGTCCCGACGGACTTTCCGGAAAAAACACTAAAGAATTGTCCCACAGTCGGACAGTCGTAAGAAAGGGATAACGGAAAGGGTAATGGAAAAGCCAGGTCTTACATCACTCACCAATAAAACAAGTTTCGTCCCCGAAACTTAACTCCCGCCTGCGGCGAAGATGTCCGGGTAGCACTCCCCCATCTTTGACTCTGGTTCCTAAGTTACCTCACATTCTTCCTGGTTGCTTCACAGCGCCTTCCCATTGGGGGATCGTCCGGTTGCGCAATCCTTTTTGTCCTCTCGTGCTAAGATCCGCATCGAGGTTTGCAGTAAAGCCAACCGGTATGTCACCGGGCCTACGCGCTCCAACATCCCAATATCGGGTCATTGACGCCAACCAACAATCCCAAAAGCTCGAACCATTAGCAATACGCAACTCATTTACTTAAGGCGTCCTGTCACACCGCCAGCGATCTTGTCCTGACTCAACCCACCTGGACGTCTATGGCGTACTGTTACAACGCCTCGGGTCTGGCCCGTCTCACCTCACCTGGACGTCTAAGGCGTACTGTCACAACGCCTCGGGTCTATTGTCACAAGGCCGGAAGTTGGACCTATTTAACCCTTAACTAAATAGCCAACATAAAAGACAACTAAGTCTTCACCTCCTTATTGGGTAGGAGGGTACGAAGTATTACTTCTAAAGGTTCCTCTAGGGTCGTGGCCAAAATTTCTCTTGTACGAGGTCTTCCTTGCTACTACCTCCCTCGTAGCCGAAACGTCTGCTTTCCCCCCGCCGGTCGCTGATGTTTCGCTTTCACCTGTTGGCACACCCAAAATTGCGCCACAATTTGTGCCACATCGCTCTTTCGATTTGGGCCACCAGAAGGTTGCCATAGATCCCTGCACCTCCTTGTACCTCCGGAATGGGCGGTATAGGAGGTATTATATACTTTGGCTAGATTTTCTTCCCTCGTTTTCTAGCTTATCGGGCACACGAATTCGATCCCCGGAACCTTATTACATCCCTGAGTCACTCGTAAAAATTCCGCCTTGCTCCTGAGGACATTCTGCCTTGCAACAGTTGTAGTTACGTGTCCGTCGTTTGGTCTCCCAAGATCCTCTTGGAGATTCGTCAGACTAGATCTTATAGTCCTTTCCGGCTTCGGCTTGTATGAGCGCTGGCGCCTGTGTGCGTCTGTCTTTAAGTTCTTTGAAACTCCTTTGGCACTGGGCTGTCCAGACGAGCCTCTACCCACTTTGGGTTAGCGATTTAGGGAAGTGGCCTCACACGAAGCGTTCTGTAGTGGCCTGCCGTCCTAAGAAGCTTCGGATCTCCGTCACCGTTGTTGGCCGAGCCCAGTTGGCCACCGACTCGATCGTCCTCGGATCCACTGCAATTCCAGATGTCGAAACGGTATGCCCCAAAAAGTCCACCTCACGGAGCCAAAACTCACACTTTATGAGTTTGGCATATGGTTGCTGATCCTGGAGGGTCTAGGGGATTACTCGCGAGTGTTCCCCATACCCCTTGTCCGTTGTGAGAGTAGATCGGAACGTCCACTATAAGACCATTACCGGTGGTCTAAGGAGGGCTAGAGTATCCTATTCATCATGCCTGTGAATACCGCTGGTGCGTAACGAGTCTGAACGGTATGACCGTGAACTCATGTCGACCACTCCGAGTTCGTAGGTGTTTTTCGGTAAGTTGGTTCCCGAAGACGCACTTGGAACTTCAAGCAGTCAACTACCACTTAAAGATTGCCGCGACTGTCGGCCCCAAGCGTGATGCCATTAACTTTTAACGGAAACCTCATTAGTCCTTAGAGACTAAGAACCCGTCTCGCCCTCGCTGGGCAGGAAGGAGTACAGCCGCCTGCCTCGAGGGGTAGCCGGAGGATCCGACCGAACTTATCTCTACGATGGGATTTCTTCTAATATCTATGGTAGGGAGAACATGAAGCGAGGGGGAGGGGTGGGATGCTGCTACGGGTGATGTCCCTGTTTCCGAGGGCAGTTGAAACAATGGCGCCCCGGGTTTGCCGCATCGAAAACGGTGGTCTTGCTTCTGGGGACATTCGGTCACTTGGTGTATTCCACCGCAATTGATGCAAGACTGTCCACCGACCATTGTCCTCCCGTCGGCGCATTCGTGGTTCCTTATTGCCATCTCAGGTATTTAGGAGGCCGGCTCCTCTTGGTATGCTCCTTTCCAAACAAGGTCGAGCTCGTTCTTATCCCCTGCCGCAATCTGAGCTCTCCGTCGGGCTCGTGAACTCGCAAATTCGTGCTCCACTGTGGTGGCTCTATCGACCACCTCCTAGAAGGTGGCAAATCCGCCGTTTGCACCACCTTGTAGATGTCGCTTCGTAAACCATTCACAAAAAAGACGGGGCTTTGTGAGATCATCTCTTATAACAGGGGGAACACATTTGGTCAACCTCACAAATTGCCCGTTGATAACCCGTAACTGTCTGACTTTTCTTGATGTGCTTCCGGTCATCTTCCATCTGCTGTTGATGCTGTCGGAGAGAAATTCTCTCAACACAGTTTCTCGAACGGGTCCATGATGGAAGGGCGGGGCCCTGCAGTAACGGCGGTCTTCTGGGGATAGGTGTCACCCGGGTCTCTCCCAAGGGAGCTCCAACAGGGCCCGGCATAAGTCCCGAAGTTGCTGTGTTAGTGCTGCTGAAGGCGTCGTCGGATGAACCGACGGTATCTCGGTCACGAGGTCGAGAAGGGGGCAACCGTAGTCTCGCTGACCGCCACGACGACGTCTGTCATGGTGCGGTTGGTCCGGCAAAGAAGCCTGGGCGACCTCCATTGGTAATGTCGACTGTTGCGCCCACTGCCGCATTTGTCCATAAGGGTTGCCAACTGCCGGCCACCTCTTATAGTTGTTGTCGGAGTAGCTGATACTCGCCCGCTATTGGCACCGTACTTTCTGCCCTGCGTTCTCGCTGATAACCCCTTTCGGGCCATAATCGCTACATACAAAGAACCCAAGTCAACCCAGACCTATCGGTCTAGCACCACGACCTACAGACGTACTAAAATTAAATCCCCCAGTTCACTTTATTAATCAGTAGTTAGTGTATGCGCCCCGTGGATGTTGGCCCGACTGTTGTGGTTAAAGTTTACCGCTCTGGATACCATCTTAATCTGTACGCCCCGGGGGTTCGGAATCGGCGGAAAGAGGGGCCACGGTGCCTACCAGCCATATATTTTTTTTTGTAAAGCAAGACTCCCGGCGCGGTGCCAGGACCGCCGCATACACAAATCACTCTGAAAGGGCAGGAGTCTCCTTTGTATATGCACGGGTCTCAAACTACAAAGTGTCTCACAAGGGTAGCACCACAATCTCTCAACCACATCAGTTGGCGGTCTCGTTAAATACAACCCAACCATTACTGATATTCTCTTAGCTCCACTTAGAGAATAGGGGCCGTGGTTTTGAAAGGTAAATAATCACAAGGTTTGAAAGAGGATCCACACGACGCCATGTTTAGAAAACAGTTCGCAAAACTAAATCCCATAGGTTTGTAAAGCCGGTGCCACACCGCCACCCACGTTTAAAAGTAGTTTGCAAACAGGTTTCTTGCTTTTCATCGTTCAAAACGGCCAAGTAAAGAGGCAGTCGAATTCATTCAATATTCAAAAAGGAAAGAGGCACCATTCCCACTTCGACCCCCCGGGGGATCGACAAAACCACAACTAACTAACATGAGTAATAAAAGATAAAGGGGAACGAAAGCACTGCTGTAAGCTCGTCAAAGTCAGAGCAGCATCTTGCGGCCTCTCCGGTGCCTTAGCGCTCGACCCCGGACGGTCTGGGTGAACCTGTCCGCGGGAGTGGGGAGTC
>CM055065.1:40992375-41067375 GCA_029204045.2 Tillandsia leiboldiana
GCAGGGCGTGAGTGACGCGATATTTTGCGAAAGTCGGCAATTTATTATTAAACTCTTCCTGTGAGTGGAGAGGGATTGGCATAGCCTATTTCTGGTGGACTGTTATGTTGGCTGCAGACAACATAAGGTTACAGAAATAGGGGGATGTCTTTGACTTTCGCTGGATTGGGTCGAGAGTGGTTTTGTTTACTGACCCGTGGTTTCTTGTGTGGCAGGATGCCTCCTAGGCGGCAGATTCCTACCCGGGGGACTCCTACACCCCCGGAGGAGCCAGAGCAGTCCGGGCCTTCTGAGATCAGTGAGCTGAGGGCCATGGTGGCCCAGTTGGCGGAGAGTCACCGCCGACAGGAGCAGAGATTTGAGCAGTTGCTTGCTCAGGTTGCGGCACCTCCCCCTACTACTGCAGAGGCCCCCGTACCACCTGTTGTACCGCCGGTTATTCCACTAGTCCCTACGGCACCGTCGTCGAGCAGTGGGGCCCAGGGGATGTTCAGGCCATTGACCCCAGTGGAGGAGCGGGAGTTTTCTGACAAACTCATCCAGTTCTGTAAGCGTGGGCCCCCTAGGTTCTCGGGGCGGAGCACTCACCCATGGGAGATTGGATCGTGGCTAGCATCTGTTACGGCATTTTGGTATTGGCATATTTCGTGAGTCAAGTCAGTAAGTTGAGTCGGAGTCTTAAAGGGATCAAATTGTCAATCAGCAATCAAAGACTTAGAGAAGATTCAATAAGAGCTCAAGTTGACACTCAGTGTCTTGAGTCTTGAAGATTGAAGTTGAAGAATTGTGGATCAGTTACATCAATCTCAAGAAGAAAGTATTCAAGAGGATCAGGTATGTTTAACTAAATAATTTTGGTGATCCGAATACTTTCTTATAGTGTAGAAACACTTGGATGAACTTTTAATTGCATAATAATCAAAAACTGGTGTTCGGACATGTTCAGGATCCGGATCAGAGCCAACGATCCGGATCCTGAAGGTTGTTGCTTCATACAAGACTTCGATCCGGATCCATGCAATTTCCGATCCGGATCCCGAATGTTAAGTTTTCTGATTTGTATGAACGATCCGGATCGGGCAATGCGATCCGGATCCCGAACCATGGTATTTCTGGAATCGTCAATCTCGTTACGACGATCCGGATCGCAGTAAATCCGATCCGGATCGCCGTCCTGAAAATTTCCAGATAAGGTATGTTTTTGATTCTTATCTCTTTCCAAAGGTTTCTAAACTATAAATAGACATTTAGGGTTTCTCAAAAACGTGGGAGCTACGGCCGATCTTTTTATAAAACTCTTGAGAGCAACCCTAGAGGCTAGGTTTTTATCGATCTTCTTTATAGCCTCTTTTAGGTCAATTCGATGGTTCTTTCAAGAACATATCTTTTGTCGAATTGATCTAATCTTTGCTTAGAGATTTCTTCTACGGTTCCTCAATGAGAATCTAAGCAAAGGATCACCATCGAAGTCAATATTCTTATCGACTGAGTTTGCGTCGTGGATTCGACGTGGCATCGTGGATTCGGTGTGCCAAAGGCGTTTCGTGGATTCGAAACGTGTTCTCGTGGATTCGAGTGGCGTTCGTGGATTCGAACGTGTGCAGTGGACGTGCAAAATCGGTGGAGCGCGAGGTCCAAGAAATTGAAGGACGGGTTAAATCCGTGGAGACGGTAATCACCTTGTTATTCTTCTTTTCTTAGGGATTGTTATTGCGTGGATATCCAACCGGTCAGCGCAAGGTCCGAAGAAGCTGAAGGAGGGGTTGAGTCCGTGGAGTCGGTAATCACCTTGTTATTCTTCTATTCTTAGTGGATTGTTATTGCGTGTTGGTCCCGTGGTTTTTCTCCTGGATTGGAGTTTCCACGTAAATCTCGGTGTGCTGTTTTTATTTTCCGCATTGGTTTTTATTTTGCACTGAGATTGAGTTTTTAAGTATTACACCTATTCACCCCCCCTCTAGTTGTTTGATAGTACCTATTTAGATCCTTGTGGATCCTATATTACATATAACCCAACAAGTGGTATCAGAGCGGGTTTTAGGTTTATCTATCATGATGGGTGAAAGTGGTAATATTTATAGACCTCCTCTTTTTGATGGGACTAATTATGCTTATTGGAAAGTGCGGATGAGAGCTTTTCTCATCTCAATTGATGAGCGTGTTTGGCAAACCGTGGTACACGGTTGGGTGCATCCTGTTGAGGAAGTAGGAAATTCTACTACCCCAAAACCTCGCTCTAGATGGTCCAAAGAGGAATTTGAAAGATCTTCTTACAATGGGAAAGGTATGAACGCTTTATTTAATTCTCTTTCCTCGACTGAGTTCACACGAATTTCCGCGTGTGAAACCGCGAAGGAAATTTGGGATATTCTCAAAATTACACATGAGGGTACTAATCTTGTAAAAATCCAAAAGCTCCAGATGCTTACAAGTCAATTTGACTCTATTCATATGGAAGAGCATGAATTGTTTACAGATTATTACACTAGACTTCAAGATGTAATAAATACATGTGCTAATTTAGGAGAAAAGATCCCGGAGTCGAGAATTGTAAGAAAGATACTTCGGACTCTTCCGGAACGGTTTAGGGCAAAGGTTACCGCCATTGAAACCGTTAGTCATCCGGATGAGATGAGTGTAGAGGAATTAGTAGGCGCTTTGCAAACTTATGAAATGACTTTTCCTACTAATCAAGTTTCTTCCAAGTCTTCTTCTAAGCTTACAGGTATTGCATTCAAATCAACAAAGGAAGAAGATAGCGAATCGAGTTCCGACAATGAAATCTCTTTTGCAGAGTTCGAAGAACAATTGGCGCGGATCACAAAGAAATTTCGTCGGAAATTTTGGAAGAATCGAACCGATGGATCTTCATCCACGAAACCATCTAAAGGATCATCGGGTTCTAAATCCTCTAATCTCAAAAGCTTTGCAAAACCTTCTAAAGAAAAAGAAAAAGATAATTTCGAAGGGGAAATCCAATGCTATCGATGCAAAGGCTACGGCCATTTTTCAACGGATTGTCCTTCTCCGAAATCATATAAAAAGAAGGCTTTGTAAGCGAAAACTTGGGACGATTCTACTTCTAATGAATCGACCTCAAGTAAAGAGGAAAAAATCGTTGCTTCTCATGCCTCTCATTTTCCCTCTTCTAATAATTGTTTATCATCATTAGTCACTGACTCTACTCCTTTGATTTTGTATGAAACATCAACAACCGGCGGAGAGTCATCAAGTGAGGGGGAGTCGGACGAGGAAGAACTCGTTGAGGCATATCAACAACTTCTTGCGGAATCTAAGAAGATGGCCAAACATATCAAGAAGTTGAGAAAGCAACGACTTGAAGATCAAGACGAGAATCATGCTTTAAAGATAAAACTTCATGATCTCGAGGAGGAACGAGAACGTTTATTGGAAAACAATAAAATCCTCCAAGAAGAGCGAAACCAATCGGAGACAAACGCTAAATCATATATGGACAAGATTGGTTTTCTAGAAAAACAGTTTGAGGATATTCATGTCACCAATCAAGCTTTGACCAAGCAAGTTCATCAACTTAAATCCGACATACAAAGGCTTTCAACCGGTTCCAAGAAACGAGATTGTATGTCCGGATTAGGTCAAACAAGCAAGGTTGGTTTGGGATTTAAAAAGGATCAAACTGTGCATGCTTCAAGTTCCACATTCAAATTGAAAGGAAGAACATGTCACCTTTGTGGACTTGAAGGACATTTGGTGAAGAATTGCCCGAAAAAGAGAAAGAAGAGTTCTTCGGCAACTTCATCTACGGAGCGAACTCAACGGAATCAAAAGACACATCAAGTTAAAGGAGTTCACTCAACCCACCAAAGGTCCGAGCCACAACATCAATCATACAAGTGGATCACTACGAGGCAAAGACCTAAGGTGGACCAACAGTCAAAGCGGACAACCCCCGGCCACAACGAATCAAGACAACCCAAAATCCAGCGATTTTGGATTCGGAAAGGTGATATCTTTCCTTGTCTTAAGTTCTAAATAGCTTATGACTGTATGTAATGCTTTGATTGGTTTTCCCTTCATATCTTTCTTAATCTTTGCATTACATGTTTTTCAATGCTCTTCGTTTTTATACTTTGTTTTTGAACAAAAGGGTTTTTACTGAACAAGTGCATTGAATAAAAAGGGCTTCACGTTTATTCACTCCAAATTAATTTTATATCGATTATCAACTTTACTCCATAATCATAATCTTGAAGATACTTCATTATAGGAGTTTTTGATATTATAAGCATCAAATTTTAGAAATCATGTGTGATCTTTAGATGCTTAATCTATCTCGGTTGTGTGAATTCATTGTGATAAACGTGAGACAACCGATAGACTAAAATTTGAGATTTAATTCTTTCACGTAAGAGATTGCATTCTTACAAGGGTATTGAAATGATTTGCAAAAGATGTGGAAAGAGTTACATCCGAAAGGAGTGTGAAAACTACCACCACATGTTGGAAAGAGCTGCCACCCCGGTCGTCCGGTTTGTGTGTGAAGCTACCACATGTTATGGATGCTTGATAGTATTTTATGAGAAAATCTTTAGGTGAAGCATTTGGAGATTTATATGCAAAGCTCTTATATTTTGAATAATCTCCTGGTTGGTATAAGGTGGGATAGTTGAAAGATGCTCAAAGAGCCACCCTTAGGTATTTTAGTGCTTATCTCAAATTTGAAAGGGTAAGAAATCAAATTGATGTCATTTGGAAATCTCTGTAAGTCATCTTTGTACATCCGTTACATCTTGATAGACTTTGGATCTCAAGATTATTTTTGATGACTTGTGTTTGATGAATATAACATGAAAAACGGTTTATAATGTTTTACCTTTATTTTTCATGATTTAGGAGTAAATCTTTTTAATCTTGTGAAATTAATTGGATTGAATGACATCTTGTTAATTCATTGGTTAAAGCACTTAAATTGATTTCTTGATGGAATACAAATCGGTATTTGAAAAGATTCTAAAATCTGGATTTGTTTCAAGAAATTATTTGATTTTTGCTTTCTGTTACAGGTACGGAATCTGCATTTTTGTTATATACCAGAACTGAGCTTTTATCTCTCTTTCTCTATGAACTAATATTGTTAGTGCTTTCCTTTTGTCTAGTATGTTTACTGTTTGACAATTTGTGACAAAAAGGGGGAGAAGAGAAATGACGAAAATGAGATCATCAAGAAAGGACAAACAAAACGAAAATGGAAAAATGGGGGAGAACGAAAAATGATGATCGTATCACAAAGGGGGAGAACATAGATGCTCAAGAACATGGAGAACATGGAAAACATGTAAGAGATGCTCAAGATAGGGGGAGACAAAGAAAAAATTGAAAGAGCAGAAAAACAAAAGAACCAAAAGGAAGACGGATCAAATGTAGGATTTTAATTTCTAACAACTAACGTTTGATTTTGTTTGGAGTTTTGTTTTGCAGGAATTACATCACTTTAAGACTCCAAGTCCTAAGTCATAGAGTATGTTCTAGGACTGTTTGGTTCAAATGTAATTTTGTATTTATTGGATCTTTCACGCAAAGAAAATCAATGTTTTGGTGATGACATTGAGTTTCGTTTTTTTTGGTTTAAGATGAGTAACTTGAGCGCTTTTATGTATTTTTGGGTTTTGTCACGAAATTGCCAAAGGGGGAGATTGTTACGGCATTTTGGTATTGGCATATTTCGTGAGTCAAGTCAGTAAGTTGAGTCGGAGTCTTAAAGGGATCAAATTGTCAATCAGCAATCAAAGACTTAGAGAAGATTCAACAAGAGCTCAACTTGACACTCAGTGTCTTGAGTCTTGAAGATTGAAGTTGAAGAATTGTGGATCAGTTACATCAATCTCAAGAAGAAAGTATTCAAGAGGATCAGGTATGTTTAACTAAATAATTTTGGTGATCCGAATACTTTCTTATAGTGTAGAAACACTTGGATGAACTTTTAATTGCATAATAATCAAAAACTGGTGTTCGGACATGTTCAGGATCCGGATCAGAGCCAACGATCCGGATTCCGAAGGTTGTTGCTTCATACAAGACTTCGATCCGGATCCATGCAATTTCCGATCCGGATCCCGAATGTTAAGTTTTCTGATTTGTATGAACGATCCGGATCGGGCAATGCGATCCGGATCCCGAACCATGGTATTTCTGGAATCGTCAATCTCGTTACGACGATCCGGATCGCAGTAAATCCGATCCGGATCGCCGTCCTGAAAATTTCCAGATAAGGTATGTTTTTGATTCTTATCTCTTTCCAAAGTTTTCTAAACTATAAATAGACATTTAGGGTTTCTCAAAAACGTGGGAGCTACGGCCGATCTTTTTATAAAACTCTTGAGAGCAACCCTAGAGGCTAGGTTTTTATCGATCTTCTTTATAGCCTCTTTTAGGTCAATTCGATGGTTCTTTCAAGAACATATCTTTTGTCGAATTGATCTAATCTTTGCTTAGAGATTTCTTCTACGGTTCCTCAATGAGAATCTAAGCAAAGGATCACCATCGAAGTCAATATTCTTATCGACTGAGTTTGCGTCGTGGATTCGACGTGGCATCGTGGATTCGGTGTGCCAAAGGCGTTTCGTGGATTCGAAACGTGTGCTCGTGGATTCGAGTGGCGTTCGTGGATTCGAACGTGTGCAGTGGACGTGCAAAATCGGTGGAGCGCGAGGTCCAAGAAATTGAAGGACGGGTTAAATTCGTGGAGACGGTAATCACCTTGTTATTCTTCTTTTCTTAGGGATTGTTATTGCGTGGATATCCAACCGGTCAGCGCAAGGTTCGAAGAAGCTGAAGGAGGGGTTGAGTCCGTGGAGTCGGTAATCACCTTGTTATTCTTCTATTCTTAGTGGATTGTTATTGCGTGTTGGTCCCGTGGTTTTTCTCCTGGATTGGAGTTTCCACGTAAATCTCGGTGTGCTGTTTTTATTTTCCACATTGGTTTTTATTTTGCATTGAGATTGAGTTTTTAAGTATTACACCTATTCACCCCCCCTCTAGTTGTTTGATAGTACCTATTTAGATCCTTGTGGATCCTATATTACATATAACCCAACAGCATCAATGGAGAAGTTGTTTCGGGACTTCTTCATTGACCAGAGATACAGAGCGCATTTGGCAGTACACTGTCTAGAGGGGGATGCAGATGCTTGGTGGCGTCGGGTTGAGCCCTTAGAGTTTCAGGTCACCCGACAGCTACCCTGGTCGGAGTTCAGGAGGATGATCCTTGATACTTACTTCTCCACGAGCGTGAAGAAGAAGATCGAAGATGACTTGAAGAACCTGCAGCAGGGGGATCGGCCAGTGTGGGATTATTTCCAGGAGTTTACGCAGTTGCTCAACTGCGTACCCTATGTTGCCAGGGATGGGCTGCACCAGGTGGAGCTGTTTGAGACAGGTCTGCGCCCTGAGATCTATACCTTGGTGCACGCCCAGAGGCTTCAGACCTTATCGGAGGCAGTGGATCATGCACAGTGGGTCGAGAGGGGAGACCACGTTGTCGCTAGACGTGGAGGCTCGGTCGCTCAGAGTTCTGAGAGGAAGCGACCGGCGCCTGATGATGGGGGACAGGCCAGTTCCGGGAGGCCGCCCCGACCGCCACCGCCTCAGTTTACCGACCGTGGGCGTTCGGAGCGGCGAGGGCCTGGGGGATCCCAGAGGCCCCCGCAGCATCAGCAGCAGCCCCAGCGACAGCAGCAGCACTCGCAGCAGCAGAGGTCGCAGTCGCGACAGCAGGGGTCACAGCGGCAGAGGCAGCAGCAGCAGCAGTCGAGGCAGCCCCAGTTTGCGGTCAGGTGTATCTTTTGTAGGGGACAGCACCCGTCAGATACTTGTGACCAGAGGTATGGCCGCTGTTACCGGTGTGGACAGTCCGGCCACATTCGAGCTACTTGCCCTTTCGCGACACCGCAGGCTCCTTCTTCAGCATCAGTCCCTTCGGTGCCCCAGCAGCGGCCTTATGCTCCAGCGAGCAGGGCTCCTTCCTTCCAGCCCGCAGACTACCGACCACCAGCACAGAGCGGGCGAGTTTACGTGGCTCAGGTAGGGGACTCCGCGGCAGCCGACCACGTGGTGGCAGGTATCACTTTACTTTTTGGTGCTAGAGCTCGCACATTATTTGATACCGGTGCATCACATTCTTTTATCAGTAGAGTATTTGCATCATCTCATGGACTAGAGTTAGGTCGGTTGCCACATGCATTAGAGGTACATATTCCGGATCATACATTACATGTAGAGGAGTGTTGTTGGTCTTGCCCGGTACAGCTTGAGTCTTGGATTTTGCCGGCGGACCTGATGGTCCTTAGTCAGCTGCGAGATTTTGACATTCTACTGGGGATGGATTGGCTGGCTCGCTATTTCGCGACGATTGATTGTGCCGCGAGGACTGTTATTTTTAGCGAGCCAGGCCAGGAGGTGTTCGTTTACGGGGGGTGCCAGAGTGCTTTCTTTGCCTCTATGGTCTCGACCTCTCGTGCGAGGCAGATGATGCGCAGTGGATGCGTGGCCTTTTTGGCTTCTGTGGTTAAGGAGCCTACGGTGGCACCGGGACTCGCGGATATCCCTATTGTCCACGAGTTCCCAGATGTGTTCCGTCCTGAGCTGATTAGTATGCCGCCGGATAGGGAGGTTGAGTTTTTGATTCACGTAGTCCCAGGAACTGCGCCAATCTCTAAGGCTCCTTACCGAATGGCACCGGCTGAGCTGCGAGAGTTAAAGGCGCAACTCCAGGATTTAATGGATAAAGGTTTTGTGAGACCGAGTGTATCGCCTTGGGGAGCGCCGGTGCTATTTGTGAAGAAGAAGGATGGTTCGCTTCGACTGTGTGTTGATTACCGGGAGCTGAATAAAGTGACCATCAAAACAAGTACCCTTTGCCGCGCATTGATGACTTATTTGATCAGCTGCAAGGGTCTTGTGTCTTCTCCAAGATTGACTTACAGTCTGGTTACCACCAATTGAAGGTGAAGGCCGAGGACATCCCTAAGACGGCATTCAGGTCGCGGTATGGGCATTATGAGTTCACCGTCATGCCATTTGGATTGACAAATGCCCCTGCTTCTTTTATGGATTTATTGAATAGAATTTTTCGACCATACCTGGATCGGTTCGTCATTGTTTTTATTGATGATATCCTGGTTTACTCCCGGAGCGATGTAGAGCACGAGGAGCACTTGAGGATTGTGCTGCAACTTCTGAGAGAAAGGAAGTTGTATGCCAAGTTATCTAAGTGTGAATTCTGGCTTCGGGATGTTGTCTTTTTGGGCCATGTGATTTCAGCCGCTGGAGTGGCAGTAGACCCGGCGAAGATCGAGGCAGTCCGGGATTGGCCCCGACCGACGACGGTATCAGAGGTCCGCAGTTTTATGGGCTTAGCTGGATATTACCGTCGGTTTGTGGAAGGCTTTGCGAAACTTTCCACACCCCTCACTCGTCTGACGCGAAAAGGGATTAAGTTTAATTGGAGTGAGGATTGCCAGAGGAGCTTTGAGGAATTAAAGAACAGATTGATGTCGGCTCCTATCCTTTCCCTCCCTGTTATGGGGAAAGGATATGTGATTTACAGCGATGCATCGCAAAGTGGACTTGGTTGCGTGCTGATGCAGGAGGGAAGGGTAATCGCTTATGCCTCTCGGCAACTAAAAGATTATGAAAAGAATTACCCTACCCATGACTTGGAGCTAGCTGCGGTGATTTTCGCATTGAAGCTATGGCGCCATTACTTGTATGGGGAGCACTGCGAGATCTACACCGACCACAAGAGCTTGAAATACCTGTTCACACAGAAGGAGCTCAACTTGAGGCAGCGCAGATGGTTGGAATTGTTAAAGGACTACGATGTAGACATTTTATACCATCCTGGCAAGGCCAATGTGGTTGCTGATGCCCTGAGCAGGAGAGCAGTACAGAGTCTATCTTTGATGATCACTGATCAGGCGCCATTACTTGACCAGATGAGGCGGTTAGAGCTCGAGGTTGTGTCCCCGGGGGTCTCTGCTAGACTTATGTCTCTAGTCGTGCAGCCCACTCTGTTGGACAGGATTCGAGAGAGACAGAGTGAGGACCCCCACCTGATGAGGATTCGAGAGCAGATACAGACTGGTTTGACAGGGGACTTTTTAGTCGATGCTTCGGGAGTACTGCGGTACAGGGACCGAGCTTGTGTGCCTATAGATGCAGAGATTCGAGAGCAGATCTTGAGGGAGGCTCACTATACACCTTATACCATCCATCCTGGTGGGACTAAGATGTATAGGGACCTTAAGGCACAGTTTTGGTGGAATGGGATGAAAAGAGACATTGGGAGATTTGTAGCACACTGTTTAACTTGTCAGCAAGTAAAAGCTGAGCATCGTGTACCTGCTGGCAAGTTGCAGAGTCTCCCAATCCCTGAATGGAAATGGGAACATGTTACCATGGATTTTGTCACTGGTTTGCCGAGAGCACAGACGGGAGCGGATGCTATCTGGGTAGTCGTGGATAGACTCACCAAATCCGCACACTTTTTACCGGTGCAGGTGACTTGGTCCCTCGAGCGGCTGGCACAGCTGTACTTAGACGAGGTAGTGAGGCTGCATGGTGTGCCCGTCTCCATTGTATCTGACCGAGATCCGAGATTTGTTTCGCGCTTTTGGAGGAGCCTACATGCCACTTTAGGGACACAGCTCAGTTTCAGCACAGCATTTCACCCACAGACAGACGGACAGTCAGAGCGTACTATACAGATTCTTGAGGACATGCTCCGGGCTTGCACGCAGGATTTTGGAGGGGGTTGGGTGCGACACTTATCATTGGCAGAGTTTGCGTACAACAATAGCTTTCAAGCGAGCATCCAAATGGCTCCGTTTGAAGCATTGTATGGACGCAAGTGTCGTTCCCCTCTTTATTGGAGCGATGTGGGTGAAAGGCGGACATTGGGGCCAGAGTTGCTACGAGAGGCGGAGGCTAAGGTCAGGATAGTCAGGCAGCACCTTCAGACAGCACAGAGCAGACAGAGGAGCTATGCAGATGTGCGGAGGCGAGACCTGGAGTTCGCGGTTGGGGATCATGTCTTTTTGAAAGTCTCGCCTTCAAAGGGGATCCGAAGATTCGGGATTCAGGGGAAACTGAGCCCTCGCTACATTGGACCTTTCGAGGTATTAGAGCGCATAGGGCCAGTTGCCTACAGGCTTGCACTTCCTCCCAGGCTTTCAGGTGTTCACGATGTTTTTCATGTATCGACTCTGAGGAGGTATGTTCATGACCCGTCTCACATCATCGATTTCGCCCCACTGGAGGTTACTGAGGACCTGAGCTATGTTGAGCGGCCGTTGAGGATCTTGGACCGTGAGGTTAGGGAGTTGCGTAGTCGGGCCATCCCTTATGTGAAGATCCTCTGGAGCAGTCATGAGGAGCGCGAGGCTACCTGGGAGTTGGAGTCAGCGATGATGGATGCTTACCCCCACTTGTTCGAGGCCCCTGCTTGAGGTATGACTTTTGTTTCGAGGACGAAACTTTTTCTTGTAGGGGAGGATGTAGTGTTCTGGTTTTTCCATGCGACCTTTCCGATGAATCCACTGTGTAGAACACCTTGTGGGGTGTGTCTGGCCCATGGTGCATCAAAGGGATGCCACAGATGGACCCTGTGAGACATTGTTAGATGATTTGGCCTTCGGCTGCATATGCTGAATTTTAGAAAAGGTTTCGGGCCAATCAGAGGTTGGATTTGGATTCAGCGCGGAAAAACGCTTGAAAACGGCTATTTGCTTGTTTAATTTGGAGTCCGGATGACCAAAAACGGGCTTCCGGAAGTTTTTGGGAATTTTTGGTGCATGGGAGGTGACCATCGACCGGCTAGAGCCACGTGGCGGCCTGTCATTGGCCGGCTCACGCAGCTCGGTCCACGGGGGAAGCGGGTTGGTGCATGAACCGCGCGGGCGGGCCACGTGGCGCGCGCGTAGTGGATGGCACACGCGGCGCGGCTCAGGGATTTTGAGCGGCATGGGTGCACCGGGCGCATGGCACGTGGCGGAACGGTACTGGCTGGCTCTGGGAGTCGCGGTCCATGGTGGAGGTGCCTCGGTAAGGAGCGCACTGTGGCGCAGGCGGCGCTGTCGGGGCACTCGAGTGCGGGCCACGCGTCGGCCCGCCATTGGCGGGCCGTACCTACCCCCGCTGACCGCGGGGGGACGCGTGGCGCACAGCGGTGCTTTTACACCGCTGTTCCCTATTGCAGGGCCACGTGGCTTCACCAGAGACTTCCGGGCGCGTCGGATGGGGGATCGTCCGACCAAATTCGGAGCAGTGCGCCCGAATTCTGCGCCCGAATCCGCCCCACTTCAGCCTTAGGGCTGTGCCTATAAATAGGCTTCCTGGGGTCTTCTTCGGGCTTTTTACACACCTTTTCACTATGGAGTCTTCAGAGGAGTTTCACCTCACACAGTGCACTATCCATTGGAGGACTTTGAGGATTTTTGGAGGCACGCATCCCGAGGCTTGCGATTTTCCGGCGCGGCGCGACGCTCGTTCTCCGGCGACCCGCTTCGTCCCTTCTCAGTGTTTGGGCTCTCCCGACTCCCCCCGACCTCCTTTTTCGACGATTCTTGCGCCATCGGACTCTCGACAGGTAGGACTTCAACTTCTCTGTTTCGAGCTTCCTCGATCTCCATGCTGATCTTGGAGTTTTCTGAGCACCCATTTGACCCCTTTTTCTTCGCGGATTTTTGGACAGCACTGCGGTGTTCTAGCCGTATCTTTTCGCACAGGCATCGGAACGGGGCGATTCGAAAGGCATTTTTCATCTTCACTTCGCAAGGAATCTCCTGGATTTTTCCCTGAATTTTTGGAATATTTTCCCGAAGGTAAAAGTCCCCTTTTACTGTGGTTCTGTGTTACAGTTTTTCTGGACAGTTTGTTTGCGGTGTTTCCCTTGCCGGATTTTTATCTCAGCGTAGAAAACTCGGAATTGAACGTGCAGGTACTCGTTTCGACGGGCTCGTCGTGAGGATCGCGACAGTATTTTTCCTGGATTTTTCCGGGTATTTTTTGCAGGTGAAAACAGAGGAACTTTGGACTGTGTATTTTGGGACAGATTTTGTGAGGCAAGGTGTGATTAAAATATGTATATCCTTCTGGGGAATTTTGTGCTGTGTTGTAGGGTTGGTTTTGGCCGAGCGTGGACTGCACCTTTGGGGACCAGGATTTAGCGCTCGAGGTGGGTACCGTTGTTAACCTCCTACTTGTGATAACCCACTAGGCATATTGAAGCTAGTCTTATGTAATGTTGCTAGTATACTAGTGGAATGATATTGGCATCCTTAAATGGGAAGAATTGGACTTATGGTTGATGCTTGCACCGTTAGAGGACTAGGTGCTAATAATGGTAATTCTTACAAGTGTTAAGTTGATTAGAATTCCTGGGAACAATTGCTTAAACCTTTTTGGTAATAATCGGCTATACCATATCATATTTTATGTATAATTGGGAAACCTATGCATGTGTATAAATTCGCTGATGGCGCATTAGTACTTCTGATATTTAAACAAAGGCATACTTTAATTCTTGTGAGAATTGGAACACTGAAATTATATTGTTAAGGAAAAGGACTTTTGCATGCTTGAATGGTCACCTAGTTAGGCCACATTTTTCTGCTGCACTATTATGCTGGAATTGACTTAGGAGAAACCATGATTCTATTTTCTCCAGTTATCTAGACTTAGGGGATATCATGCTCGGGTTAGAGCAGGGGCTGGGATAGTGTAGTCAGATACTTGGGTTTCGGGACGGACAGGCTATGATGGCAGGGTATTGCGGCAACCGCGGATTTTGGGCGGTTGACCGGACAGTTGATATTGCATCAGATCGGGGAGAGGATTTCGGGTTCTTTTAGTGGATGGTACTTTTCCCTATAGATCTGTGTCATGATCCAGTCCTGCGGACTTTCTCTTCTTGGATACTTATTACTCAGGCTTCTTACTCGTGTGGGTCGCTCCCCTCGAGTGCCACTCCGGAGTGCGCGATATACAGACTTGAGTCCTTGAGACTCCTATCCCCTATCGGTGTTATGCGTAGGCTGGCATACCCGATTTGGCAGGCACCGTAGGCAGTACCAGTGTTTACTGGGGGTATAGATTGGATTTTATCAGACAGGCTTTGTTATTCTGATGCATACATTAGCTATTCTTTAGCTGGGCATGTAGAGGCATATTAGTGGTAGCTTTTATCAGTAGTCATACTTATAGTTTACCACCTTTGTTCTTTTAGCCTCTGGTAGTCCTAGTGGGCATGTTCGAGTTGAGGTTTACCCACTAGGGGATGCTACTGTCTTTATAGTAGTTCTCACCCCCACCCCTTTTCCTCTTCTTTTTCTCCTTTGTTTTGCAGAGTCCTCTGCGGGAGTTGCGGGACCCTCTTCCCAGGACCGAGGTAAGAGGATCGTTGATTGCTAGCTGCTTCCCTGATCCAGAGTTCGGTAGATTTTGATGTATCCCCTGTACACTCAGACGGTTGTATTTTCTTTTATTTTGGGTCTGGCTGCGGCCAGCTGGTTGTATTCTTTTCGTGAGCTGGGAGAGACACATGTATATTTGAGAGTTATGTTGTACTTTTATTTCCAGCATTTGTCTGAGATGTACTAGTTTTAGTTAGCTCTGTTGTTATGCTCCTGTATCATTTTCTGTTATATCTGAGCAGGTTACCAGGGCTTCGTGTACACGGGAAATACCGTGTGCACGGCGGATCTGTGGACGAGCCCGGGTTCTGGTTTACACACGGGGCGTGACACGAGTTTCGGGAGGAAGGGTTTTTCTCTCTTGCTCGCACTCGAAAGGGAAGAAGCGTACGGAAAAGAAAAGTGGGAAAACCTAAGTCACCCTACACAAAATTAAAACAGTCGGTCCAAAGCGGAGCGGGGGAGGGAGAGAAAAACCTAAATCCCCAAATTAAAAGAAATTGAACCCGGGTCTGGTTTACCTCGAAAAATGTGCTAAACGCCCGTACCGCCGACAACTTCAGAAAATTGTTCCGGGAGATTCCGGGGTCGGAAATCAGATCCGATCGCGCCGTTGTTCTCCGTTTCGCGAGCTTTAATGTCTAAAAATACTCGCGAGCTCCGACAGTCTGCCCAGAGACAAGGAAATAAAAACCACCTTTCAGGCCCCTTAAGCGGAACGCGGTGCAACTAAAATTAGAAAAAATAAAGGGATCCAGGTTCCCGAAACCCGCAGGTATTACATATGCGGCATGTTTTACACTAAACAAAAGGATTTCAAAAATTCTTTCCAAAACCAAGTGTCGTGTGGGCACTATCTTGAAAACCTCTGGATTTATCCTTTCAAAAGATGCAGCCGCCTAATTGAGACTCGCGGAATTACTTTGGGAATTTAGGTGTCATTTAGACACCGTTCGTAAATCTGCAGTCTCATTTTGATGTTGTGAATGAAACCTTAAGTTTATGGATAAAAGTAGTACTCTCCATCAATGTATTCATTGTGATTGTGTGGTTAAAGAATAATGTTGTAAATGTGACGCCGTGCATATACAAAGGAGACTCTGTCCATTTAAAGAGTGAATTTGTATATGTGGCGGGTCTGACGGGCACCGGCAGGAGGGGTTGTTAAGAAAAAAATATATATATGTACGTTTTCCGCTAATCCTTAAACCTCCAGGGCGTGACAGATTATATGGTATCAGATAAAAACAACTTTAACCACAGTAGTCAGTGACCAACATCCACAGTGCATAACGCCACAAGCAATTGAACATGAGATAACCAAGGTGTAGGTGCGGTAGACCGTGAGTGTACGAGGGAAAAAGGGGAAATCGTGTTCGGTGCGTTTGTAGGTCAAGGTACTAGGTCAGCAACGTTAGGATTGACGCGATTTCTTTGTGTGCACAGATAGCAGTCCGGTTTAGTGAATAATCGTCGACGTGAAATGGACTCTGCAGCCGCAGCGAACCGCTTACTACGCAACCAGCTGTGCGAAGTGGCTGGACAACTGCTTACCCTCACCGAGCACTTGTGCTTACTGACACGGGAATTTGAGGGTATAGACCACTTCCAGCACGGCACCAGGGACGACACTTTTCGTGGGATACCACCTGCAGGATTTCCCACCCTGTAAGACCTGGCTTTTCCGTGACCCTTCCCGTTATCCCTTTCTTACGACTGTCCGACTGTGGGACAATTTTTAGTGTTTTTCCGGAAAGTCCGTCGGGACTCACGGATATTTTTAGGCGGAAGGGCTCGCGAAACGGAGAACGGGGACACGATCGGTTTCGGATTCCGACTCCCGGTTCTCCCAGAATAAATTTTTGAAGTTCGGACCCCCTTAGACGCCTCGGGATCCGTGTCGGCAGCCCGCACACCTTTTAAGGTAAACCCTAATTCCTTTAGTATATAAATATAGCCGTGTGGGAAAGAGGATTAGGGTTCCTCTTTTTCTTTGTCTTTTGGTGGCCGCCTCTTTTCTTCCTCCTCTTCTTCCTCCCTCGTAGCCGCCGGCAAAGAATAACCAAGCGCACGGGCAAGGGTGGACCGGTGGAGGCAAGCGGATGATCCCTCCTTCTCCTCCTCTTTCGCACATCGAGGTGAGTCGGAAACGTTTCCGTTTGGGGGAATCTCCCTCTCTTTTTTCTTTTGTTGGTCACGAGGAGGGAGGAGGGGGGGCGGCGCCGTCGCGCATCGCTGCGCGCGGGGCCGGCCGCGGGTGGGGCGCCGTGCGGGCAAGTGCCGCGCGGGGTCGCCCCACGCCGCGGGCAGCGCGCCGCGCGACACTCGGCCGCGCGCGGGGCCGCCCACAAGAGGGGGCGTCCGCGCGGGCTTGTGCCGCGCGGGGCCGCCCCGCACCGCGGGCAGCGCGCCCGCGCGGCGCTCGGCCGCGCGGGGCCGCCCGCAAGAGCGGGGCGCCCGCGCGGGCTGGTGCCGCGCGGGGCCGCCCCGCACCGCGGGCAGCGCGCCCGCGCGGCGCTCGGCCGCGCGGGGCCGCCCGCAAGAGGGGGCGCCCGCGCGGGCTGGTGCCGCGCGGGGCCGCCCCGCACCGCGGGCAGCGCGCCCGCGCGGCGCTCGGCCGCGCGGGGCCGCCCGCAAGAGGGGGCGCCCGCGCGGGCTGGTGCCGCGCGGGGCCGCCCCGCACCACGGGCAGCGCGCCCGCGCGGCGCTCGGCCGCGCGGGGCCGCCCGCAAGAGGGGGCGCCCGCGCGGGCTGGTGCCGCGCGGGGCCGCCCCGCACCGCGGGCAGCGCGCCCGCGCGGCGCTCGGCCGCGCGGGGCCGCCCGCAAGAGGGGGCGCCCGCGCGGGCTGGTGCCGCGCGGGGCCGCCCCGCACCGCGGGCAGCGCGCCGCGCGGCGCTCGGCCGCGCGGGGCCGCCCGCAAGAGGGGGGCACCCGCGCGGGCTGGTGCCGCGCGGGGTCGCCCCGCTCCGCGAGCAGCGCGCCCGCGCGGCGCCCGGCCGCACGGGGCCGCATCGCAGGAGGGGCGCCCGCGCGGGCTGGTGCCGCGCGGGGCTGCGCCCAGGCAGAGTGTTCGTCGCACGGGCCGGTGCTGTGCGAAGAACTCCGCTGCACGCTGTTGGGGGTCGTTGTAAGCTTCGGACTTTTAAGCTTTGACTTGCCCTTGTTCCTTCAGGAGTGCGGGACGCTGTTGGCGACTGGTGCACAGACGCGGACTGGACGAACGCAGGACGACGCACACAAGGTGGGTACGTTCCCGGGGATTTCGGGAATGGGGTTTAACAGTTAGAAATAGCATGTTGGGGCAAGGTGGAATTGTCAGTCTCCTTCTGTTTACATTTGCTAACCCTGTTAAAGCTATTGTGTGGATATTTGGTTGCCGAGGCAGGTGCTCGGTCTGGTTTGCCGAGGATGGTGCTCGGATGAGGCTCGAGATTGCTACACGCACACCCGCGGTTTGGCCACCGCAAAGGGTGTGCTTTTCCGGAAAAGTGGTACGTTGACCCGTGTACCCCACGCGGTGGTGGCGTTAGGAATGGGGGCCCCCATGGGTGGGGGGTGTGAGCGGTGATGTCGAGGCAGGTGCTCGGCGGTGGGCATCGGGGAAGGTGCCCGATGTTGTTTTGATACAGGGTGTGGTTATGGTGGATGATGCCGAGGTGGGTGCTCGGCGGCCGAGGCAGGTGCTCGGTAGGGGTCTCCGAGGCAGGTGCTCGGTGTGGTTGCCGGGGGAGGTGCCCGGTGTTGGTTGCACGAGGTTCTGCATTATATTGTTTGCACGGGGTTCAGCATTGTATGGTTTGCACATGGTGCTTCATTGTTGGTTGCTCTGGTTTCTATCGTGGTTTGCCTGACTTTAGCCCTATTTGCTTATTATGTTATTTTCTTGTCACTGACTCCCCACTCCGCGACAGGTTCACCCAGACCGTCCGGGGTCGAGCGCTAGGGCACCGGAGAGGCCGCAAGAGTGCTGCTCTGACTTTGATCGAGCTTCAGACACAGTGACCTTTCTTTCCCTTTATCTTTTATTACTCATGTTAGTTAGTTGTGGTTTGCGATACCCCCGTGGGGTCGAAGTGGATGTTGCCTTTTTCCTTTTTGAATAATTGAATGAATTCTACGTTCTCTCTTACTTGGCCGTTTTGAACGATGAAAAGCAAAGAAAACCGTTTGCGAAAACTACTTTTAAAACGTGGGTGTCGTGTGGGCACCGAGCTTTACAAACCTTATGGGATTTATGTGTTTGCGAACTGTTTTCATAAACGATGGCGTCGTGTGGATGCCGCTTTCAAAACCTTGTGATTATTTATCCTTTCAAAACACCGGCCTCTATGCTCTAAGTGAATGCTAGAATATCATGTGAATTGTTTGGTTGTATGTGTACGAGACCCCAACTGATGTGGTTAGAGATTGTGTGTGCTACGCCTTGTGAGACACTTTGTAGTTGAGACGCCGTGCATATACAAAGGAGACTCTGCCCGTTTGCAGAGTGAATTGGTGTATGCGGCGGGTCTGGGCCCGCGCCGGGGAGTAATGTTATACAAAAAAAAATATATGGCTGATTCAGGGGCATTGGTGGCTCCTCTTCCGCGCGATTCGAACCCCCGGGGCGTGACAGACTAAGATGGTATCAGAGAGGTAAACTTTAACCACAACAGTCGGGGCCCAACATCCACGGGGCGCGATACACTAACTACTGATTAATAAAGTGAACTGGGGGATTTAATTTTAGTACGTCTGTAGGTCGTGGTGCTAGACCCGATAGGTCTAGGGTTGACTTGGTTTCTTTGTATGTAGCGATTAATGGCCCGAAAGGGGTTATCAGCGGAGAACGCAGGGGCAGAAAGTACGGTGCCAATAGCGGCGGAGTATCAGCTGCTCCGACAACAACTACAAGAGGTGGCCGGGCAGTTGGCAACCCTTATGGAACAAATGCGGCAGTGGGCGCAACAGTCGACATTACCAATGGAGGTCGCCCAGGCTTCTTTGCCCGGACCAACCGCACCAGTGACGAGACCGTCGGTGGCGGTCAGCGAGACTACGGTTGCCCCTTCTCCGACCTCGGTGACCGAGATACCGCAGGTTCATCCGACGACGCCTTCAGCAGCACTAACACCAGCAACTTCGGGACTTATGCCGGGGGCCACTGTTGGAGCTCCCTTGGGAGAGACCGTGGTGACACCTATCCCCAGAATGACCGCCGTTACTGCGAGGGCACCGCCCTTCCATCTTGGACCACGTTCCGAGAAAAACTATTTGAGGAATTTCTCTCCGACAGCATCAAACAGCAGATGGAAGATGACCGGAAGCACATCAAGAAAGGAAGTCAGACAGTTACGGGTTATCAACGGGCAAATTGTGAGGTTGACCAAATGTGTTCCCCCTGTTATAAGAGATGAATCTCACAAAGCCCGTCTTTTTGTGAATGGTTTACGAAGCGATATCTACAAGGTGGTGCAAACGGCGGATTTGCACACCTTCTAGGAGGTGGTCGGTAGAGCCACCACAGTGGAGCACGAATTTGCGAGTTCACGAGCCCGACGGGAGAGCTCAGATTGCGGCGGGGATACGAAACGAGCTCGACCTTGTTTTGGAAAGGAGCATACCAAGAGGAGCCGGCCTCCTAAATACCTGAGATGGCAATAAGGAACCACGAATGCGCCGACAGGAGGACAATGGTCGGTGGACAAGTCTTGCATCAATTGCGGTGGAATACACCAAGTGACCGAATGTCCCCAGAAGCAAGACCACCGTTTTCGATGCGGCAAACCGGGGCGCCATTGTTTCAACTGGCCCTCGGAAACAGGGACATCACCCGTAGCAGCATCCCACCCCTCCCCCTCGCTTCATGTTTCTTCCTACCATAGATATTAGAAGAAATCCCATCGTAGAAATAAGTTCGGTCGGATCCTCCGGCTACCCCTCGAGGCAGGCGGCTGTACTCCTTCCTGCCCAGCGAGGGCGAGACGGGTTCTTAGTCTCTAAGGACTAATGAGGTCTCCGTTAAAAGTTAACGGCATCACGCTTGGGGCCGACAGCCACGGCAATCTTTAAGTGGTAGCTGACTGCTTGAAGTTCCAAGTGCGTCTCCGGGAACCGGACTTACCGAAAAACAGCCTTACGAACTCGGAGTGGTCGACATGAGTTCACGGTCATACCGTTTAGACTCGTTAACGCACCAGCGGTATTCACGGGCATGATGAATAGGATACTCAAGCCCTCCTTAGACCAGTCGGTAATGGTCTTATAGTGGACGTTCCGATCTACTCTCACAACAGACAAGGGGTATGGGGAACACTCGCGAGTAATCCCCTAGACCCTCCAGGATCAGCAACCATATGCCAAACTCATAAAGTGTGAGTTTTGGCTCCGTGAGGTGGACTTTTTGGGGCATGTCGTTTCGACGTCTGGAATTGCAGTGGATCCGAGGAGGATCGAGTCAGTGGCCAACTGGGCTCGGCCAACAACGGTGACGGAGATCCGAAGCTTCCTAGGACGGGCAGGCTACTACAGACGCTTCGTGGGAGGCCACTTCCCTAAATCGACTAACCCAAAGCGGGTAGAGATTCGTCTGGACAGCCCAGTGCCAAAGGAGTTTCAAAGAACTTAAAGACAGACGCACACAGGTGCCAGTGCTCATACAGCTGAAGCCCGGAAAGGACTATAAGATCTAGTCTGACGAATCTCCAAGAGGATCTTGGGAGACCAAACGACGGACACGTAACTACAACTGGTGCAAGACAGAATGTCCTCGGAGCAAGGCGGAATTTTTACGAGTGACTCAGGGATGTAATAAGGTTCCGGGGACGAATTCGTGTGCCCGATAAGCTAGAAACGAGGGAAGAAAATCTAGCCAAAGTATATAATACCTCCTATACCGCGCATCCCGGAGGTACAAAGAGGTGCAGGGATCTATGGCAGACCTTCTGGTGGCCCAAATCGAAAGGGCGATGTGGCACAAATTGTGGCGCAATATTGGGTGTGCCAACAGGTGAAAGCGAAACATCAGCGACCGGCGGGGGAAAGCAGACGTTTCGGCTACGAGGGAGGTAGTAGCAAGGAAGACCTCGTACAAGAGAAATTTTGGCCACGACCCCAAAGGAACCCTTAGAAGTAATGCTTCGTACCCTCCTGCCCAATAAGGAGGTGAAGACTTAGTTGTCTTTTATGTTGGCTATTTAGTTATGGGTTAAATAGGTCCAACTTCCGGCCTTGTGACAATAGACCCGAGGCGTTGTAACAGTACGCCTTAGACGTCCAGGTGAGGTGAGTCGGGCCAAGACCCGAGGCGTTGTAACAGTACGCCTTAGACGTCCAGGTGGGTTGAGTCAGGTCAAGATCGGTGGCGGTGTGACAGAACGCCTTAAGTAAATGAGTTGCGTATTGCTAATAGTTCGAGCTTTTGGGATTGTTGGTTGGCGTCAATGACCCGATATTCGGGATTTTGTAGCGCGTAGGCCCGGTGACATACCGGTTGGCTTTACTGCCAAACCTCGATGCGGATCTTAGCACGAGAGGACAAAAGGGTTGCGCAACCGGACGATCCCCCTATGGGAAGGCGCTGTGAAGCAACCAGGAAGAATGTGAGGTAACTTAGGAACCAGAGTCAAAGATGGGGGAGTGCTACCCGGACCTCTTCGCCGTAGGCGGGAGTTAAGTTTCGGGGACGAAACTTGTTTTTATTGGTGAGTGATGTAAGACCTGGCTTTTCCGTGACCCTTCCCGTTATCCCTTTCTTACGACTGTCCGACTGTGGGACAATTTTTAGTGTTTTTCCGGAAAGTCCGTCGGGACTCGCGGATATTTTTAGGCGGAAGGGCTCGCGAAACGGAGAACGGGGACACGATCGGTTTCGGATTCCGACTCCCGGTTCTCCCAGAATAAATTTTTGAAGTTCGGACCCCCTTAGACGCCTCGGGATCCGTGTCGGCAGCCCGCACACCTTTTAAGGTAAACCCTAATTCCTTTAGTATATAAATATAGCCGTGTGGGAAAGAGGATTAGGGTTCCTCTTTTTCTTTGTCTTTTGGTGGCCGCCTCTTTTCTTCCTCCTCTTCTTCCTCCCTCGTAGCCGCCGGCAAAGAATAACCAAGCGCACGGGCAAGGGTGGACCGGTGGAGGCAAGCGGACGATCCCTCCTTCTCCTCCTCTTTCGCACATCGAGGTGAGTCGGAAACGTTTCCGTTTGGGGGAATCTCCCTCTCTTTTTTTCTTTTGTTGGTCACGAGGAGGGAGGAGGGGGGGCGGCGCCGTCGCGCATCGCTGCGCGCGGGGCCGGCCGCGGGTGGGGCGCCGTGCGGGCAAGTGCCGCGCGGGGTCGCCCCACGCCGCGGGCAGCACGCCGCGCGACACTCGGCCGCGCGCGGGGCCGCCCACAAGAGGGGGCGCCCGCGCGGGCTGGTGCCGCGCGGGGCCGCCCCGCACCGCGGGCAGCGCGCCCGCGCGGCGCTCGGCCGCGCGGGGCCGCCCGCAAGAGCGGGGTGCCCGCGCGGGCTGGTGCCGCGCGGGGCCGCCCCGCACCGCGGGCAGCGCGCCCGCGCGGCGCTCGGCCGCGCGGGGCCGCCCGCAAGAGGGGGCGCCCGCGCGGGGTGGTGCCGCACGGGGCCGCCCCGCACCGCGGGCAGCGCGCCCGCGCGGCGCTCGGCCGCGCGGGGCCGCCCGCAAGAGGGGGCGCCCGCGCGGGCTGGTGCCGCGCGGGGCCGCCCCGCACCGCGGGCAGCGCGCTCGCGCGGCGCTCGGCCGCGCGGGGCCGCCCGCAAGAGGGGGCGCCCGCGCGGGCTGGTGCCGCGCGGGGCCGCCCCGCACCGCGGGCAGCGCGCCCACAAGAGGGGGCGCCCGCGCGGGCTGGTGCCGCGCGGGGCCGCCCCGCACCGCGGGCAGCGCGCCGCGCGGCGCTCGGCCGCGCGGGGCCGCCCGCAAGAGGGGGGCACCCGCGCGGGCTGGTGCCGCGCGGGGTCGCCCCGCTCCGCGAGCAGCGCGCCCGCGTGGCGCCCGGCCGCGCGGGGCCGCACCGCAGGAGGGGCGCCCGCGCGGGCTGGTGCCGCGCGGGGCTGCGCCCAGGCAGAGTGTTCGTCGCACGGGCCGGTGCTGTGCGAAGAACTCCGCTGCAGGCTGTTGGGGGTCGTTGTAAGCTTCGGACTTTTAAGCTTTGACTTGCCCTTGTTCCTTCAGGAGTGCGGGACGCTGTTGGCGACTGGTGCACAGACGCGGACTGGACGAACGCAGGACGACGCACACAAGGTGGGTACGTTCCCGGGGATTTCGGGAATGGGGTTTAACAGGTAGAAATAGCATGTTGGGGCAAGGTGGAATTGTCAGTCTCCTTCTGTTTACATTTGCTAACCCTGTTAAAGCTATTGTGTGGATATTTGGTTGCCGAGGCAGGTGCTCGGTCTGGTTTGCCGAGGATGGTGCTCGGATGAGGCTCGAGATTGCTACACGCACACCCGCGGTTTGGCCACCGCAAAGGGTGTGCTTTTCCGGAAAAGTGGTACGTTGACCCGTGTACCCCACGCGGTGGTGGCGTTAGGAATGGGGGCCCCCATGGGTGGGGGGTGTGAGCGGTGATGTCGAGGCAGGTGCTCGGCGGTGGGCATCGGGGAAGGTGCCCGATGTTGTTTTGATACAGGGTGTGGTTATGGTGGATGATGCCGAGGTGGGTGCTCGGCGGCCGAGGCAGGTGCTCGGTAGGGGTCTCCGAGGCAGGTGCTCGGTGTGGTTGCCGGGGGAGGTGCCCGGTGTTGGTTGCACGAGGTTCTGCATTATATTGTTTGCACGGGGTTCAGCATTGTATGGTTTGCACATGGTGCTTCATTGTTGGTTGCTCTGGTTTCTATCGTGGTTTGCCTGACTTTAGCCCTATTTGCTTATTATGTTATTTTCTTGTCACTGACTCCCCACTCCGCGACAGGTTCACCCAGACCGTCCGGGGTCGAGCGCTAGGGCACCGGAGAGGCCGCAAGAGTGCTGCTCTGACTTTGATCGAGCTTCAGACACAGTGACCTTTCTTTCCCTTTATCTTTTATTACTCATGTTAGTTAGTTATGGTTTGCGATACCCCCGTGGGGTCGAAGTGGATGTTGCCTTTTTCCTTTTTGAATAATTGAATGAATTCTACGTTCTCTCTTACTTGGCCGTTTTGAACGATGAAAAGCAAAGAAAACCGTTTGCGAAAACTACTTTTAAAACGTGGGTGTCGTGTGGGCACCGAGCTTTACAAACCTTATGGGATTTATGTGTTTGCGAACTGTTTTCATAAACGATGGCGTCGTGTGGATGCCGCTTTCAAAACCTTGTGATTATTTATCCTTTCAAAACACCGGCCTCTATGCTCTAAGTGAATGCTAGAATATCATGTGAATTGTTTGGTTGTATGTGTACGAGACCCCAACTGATGTGGTTAGAGATTGTGTGTGCTACGCCTTGTGAGACACTTTGTAGTTGAGACGCCGTGCATATACAAAGGAGACTCTGCCCGTTTGCAGAGTGAATTGGTGTATGCGGCGGGTCTGGGCCCGCGCCGGGGAGTAATGTTATACAAAAAAAAATATATGGTTGATTCAGGGGCATTGGTGGCTCCTCTTCCGCGCGATTCGAACCCCCGGGGCGTGACACACCCTTCATGAGGCGGTTAACTTGGCCATGCGGGCGGAGCGAGAACTCCTCGAGGCACGTACTCAGCAGGGGTACCCCGGACTATATCAGGGCCAGAGGTACCCCCACCCCGGTCCGGCAGAGGGCCCCTTTTAGGGAGGCCGGGCAACCAAACGCCCGAGGACAGAACAGAAAATTGGGCAAGCAAAGATGGGAGGACCAGAACCACTAGGGAAGCCGTGCGTCATATGTGGTGGGGCGCATCGAGTGACGAGCTGCCCTTGGAGGCACGACCACTGTTTCCGGTACGGCATGCCAGGCCTCTCACGTGTCTCATGCCCCCAGAAACCGGCTACTACCGCCACGGCGCCGCAACCCAAGGAACCAGAAAAGGCTGCAGCTCCTGACCCACGTAAGGACCTACCCGGCAATCAGCACATGACGGATTACGACGACACCAGGTCCCTGCCCGGCCACGCCGTACGTCGCTGGCCCAAGGGTTGTGGACGGGCTCCCCGAGCTGCCCCAGTGGAGGACGCAACGTCCCGAAATGAATAATAGCAGGTAACGTTTTATGTTATTTTTTTCTCTACTCTTCGATTAGGAGAACCGGATACACCTGAGCATCCTACCCTTGTCCGACCCCCGTTCCATTTCCTATTTCCCCGTCTTACCCGGCGTTGTTAAGAGGGAGGTCCTTACCCCCCTTAGGTTTTTAGTTTAGCCCTCCCTAGCGTACATGGGCGGGTAGGTTCTAACGAAGTAAGACAGAAGGGATTCTGTTGCGGGTTATTTAGGTATTTATGAACTAAATATGCCCAACATCCTGCCTCGTGGCAATAGGCCCAGCGGACCGATAAATTGAGTGGGGCTGCGACCCATTGTATACCCAACATCCAGGCGGGTTGAGTTCGGTCAAAATCGTGGGCACTATGTGTTTGGCTATGTATAATTGGATCTAAATAGGGGAAAAAACACCTAGAGGGTGGTGAATAGGTGTAAACAATAAACACTCAAAAATCTTTGCGATATAAAACCCAATGCGGAAAAATAAATAACACGCAGAGATTTTTACGTGGAAAACTCCAAACCGGAGTAAAAAACCACGGGACCGATAACACGGTGAAATCCACTAGAATTAAACACGTACAAGGTGATATACCGTACTCACAGACGACTCAACCTTTTCCATACGCTCCTAGTTGATCTTCTCCGCTCGCTCCACGACGCTTCTCGAATCCACGATCTGTTACGGCATTTTGTGTTGGCACATTTCGTGAGTTTGAGTCGGAGTCTTAAAGGGAACAAATTGTCAAATCGGCTTTCGAAGACTCATTGAAGATTCAACATGAGCTCAAGATAACACTCAGGTATGGTTAATTAAACCATGGTGATTTAAGTTCATTTATAACCATTGGAATCAGGAACTTAGTGAAAACCGGTTTAGACTTGGTTTTAGGAACTTGGATTTAACTTACAATCTTTTTTAAGTTTGGTTTCCGGTACTTGGTTTGATTTGGATAAAGCTTATCTTGGAAAAATCAGTTTTTACATTACGTACCGGAACCACACTTGAAGTTCCTCTAACCCGACACAGAATTTTCTGTAAATTGCACTGCGTACCGGAACACGGACTCGCGTACCGGAACACAATAGAAAAATCTGTGGTTTGCACCATTGCGTACCGGAACGCGATATTTGGTACCGGTACACAATGCCCCATCGGGATAAATTTCCTAAACCGACTTTTATCTTTTTCCAAGGGTTATAAATAGATACTTAGGGTTTCTAAACGAGGGTGACCAATACGAAACACTCGTGAGCAACCCTAGAGGCTGGTTTTTACCGTTCTTCTCTTTCGCCTCTATTAGGTCAATTCGACGGTTCTTCCAAGATCTATCTTTTGTCGAATTGATCTAGTCTTTGCTTAGAGATTTCTTCTACGGTTCCTTCATGATAATCTAAGCAAAGGATCACCATCGAAGCCTATATTCTATATCGGCTATTTGCGTCGTGGATTCGGCGTGACATCGTGGATTCGATGTGTTGAAGGCGTTTCGTGGATTCGAAACGTGTGCTCGTGGATTCGAGTGGCGTTCGTGGATTCGAACGTGTGCAGTGGACGTGCAATCGGTGGAGCGCGAGGTCCGAAGAAATTGAAGGAGGGGTTGACACCTTGTTATTCTTCTTTTCTTAGAGGATTGTTATTGCGTGGACATCCAACCGTTCAGCGCAAGGTCCAAAGAAGCTGAAGGAGGGGTTGAGTCCGTGGAGTCGGTAATCACCTTGTTATTCTTCTATTCTTAGTGGATTGTTATTGTGTGTTGGTCCCGTGGTTTTTCTCCTGGATTGGAGTTTCCACGTATATCTCGGTGTGCTATTTTTATTTTCCGCATTGTTTTTATTTTGCACTGAGATTGAGTTTTTAAGTATTACACCTATTCACCCCCCCTCTAGTTGTTTGATAGTACCTATTTAGATCCTTTGGGATTAATACTCTACAATTGGTATCAGAGCGGGTTTTAGGTTTATCTATCATGTTGGGTGAAAGTGGTAATATTTATAGACCTCCTCTTTTTGATGGGACTAATTATGCTTATTGGAAAGTGCGGATGAGAGCTTTTCTCATCGCAATTGATGAGCGAGTATGGCAATCCGTGGAATGCGGTTGGGTGCATCCTGTTGAGGAAGTAGGAAATTCTACTACCCCAAAACCTCGCTCTAGATGGTCCAAAGAGGAATTTGAAAGATCTTCTTACAATGGGAAAGGTATGAACGCTTTATTTAATTCTCTTTCCTCGACTGAATTTACAAGAATTTCTGCGTGTGAATCCGCGAAGGAAATTTGGGATATTCTCAAAATTACACATGAGGGTACTAATCTTGTAAAAATTCAAAAGCTCCAGATGCTTACTAGTCAATTTGACTCTATTCATATGGAAGAGCATGAATTGTTTACAGATTATTACACTAGACTTCAAGATGTAATAAATACATGTGCTAATTTAGGAGAAAAGATCCCAGAGTCGAAAATTGTAAGAAAGATACTTCGGACTCTTCCGGAACGGTTTAGGGCAAAGGTTACCGCCATTGAAACCGTTAGTCATCCGGATGAGATGAGTGTAGAGGAATTAGTAGGTGCTTTGCAAACTTATGAAATGACTTTTCCTACTAATCAAGGTTCTTCCAAGTCTTCTTCTAAGCTTACAGGTATTGCGTTCAAATCCACAAAGGAAGAAGATAGCGAATCAAGTTCCGACGATGAAATCTCTATTGCCGATTTTGAAGAACAATTGGCGCGGATCACAAAGAAATTTCGTCGGAAATTTTGGAAGAATCGAACCGATGGATCTTCATCCACGAAACCATCTAAAGGATCATCGGGTTCTAAATCCTCTAACCTCAAATTCCTTGTAAAATCTTCTAAGGAAAAAGATGAATTGGAAGGGGAAATCCGATGTTATAGATGCAAAGGCTACGGCCATATTTCAACGGATTGTCCTACTCCGAAATTATATAAAAAGAAGGCTTTGCAAGCGAAAACTTGGGACGATTCTACTTCTAATGAATCGACCTCAAGTAAAGAGGAAAATGCCGTTGCTTTTCATGCCTCTCAAATTCCCTCCTCTAATTTGTGTTTATCATCTTTAGTCACTGACTCTACTCTTTTGATTTTGCATGAAACATCAACATCCGGCGGAGAGTCATCATGTGAGGGGGAGTCGGACGAAGAAGAACTCGTTGAGGCATATGAACAACTTCTTATGGAATCTAAGAAGATGGCCAAGCTTATCAAGAAGTTGAGGAAGCAACGACTTGAAGATCAAGACGAGAATCATGCTTTAAAGATAAAACTTCATGATCTCGAGGAGGAACAAGGACGTTTATTGGATAATAATAAAATCCTCCAAGAAAAGCTAAACCAATCGGAGACAAACGCTAAATCATCTATGGACAAGATTGGTTTTCTAGAAAAACAGTTTGAGGAAATTCATGTCACCAACCAAGCATTGACCAAACAAGTTCATCAACTTAAATCCGACATACAAAGGATTTCAACCGATTCCAAGAGACTTGAGTGTATGTCCGGTTTAGGTCAAACAAGCAAGGTTGGTTTGGGTTTTAAAAAGGATCAAACTGTGCATGCTTCAAGTTCCACATTCAAATTGAAAGGAAGAACGTGTCACCTTTGTGGACTTGAAGGACATTTGGTGAAGAATTGCCCGAAAAAGAGAAAGAAGAGTCCTTCGGCAACTTCATCTACGGAGCGAACTCAACGGAATCAAAAGACACGTCAAGTCAAAGGAGTTCACTCAACCCACCAAAGGTCCGAGCCACAACATCAATCATTCAAGTGGATCACTGCGAGGCAAAGACCTAAGGTGGACCAACAGTCAAAGCGGACAACCCCCGGCCACAACGAATCAAGACAACCCAAAATCCAGCGATTTTGGATTCGGAAAGGTGATATCTTTCCTTGTCTTAAGTTCTAAATAGCTTATGACTGTATGTAATGCTTTGATTGGTTTTCCCTTCATATTTTTCTTAATCTTTGCATTACATGTTTTTCAATGCTCTTCGTTTTTATACTTTGTTTTTGAACAAAAGGGTTTTTACTGAACAAGTGCATTGAATAAAGAAAGGGCTTCACTTTTATTCACTCCAAATTAGTTTTATTTGGATTATCAACTTTACTCCTTAATCATAATCTTGAAGATACTTCATTATAGGAGTTTTTGATATTATAAGCATCAAATTTTAGAAATCATGTGTGATCTTTAGATGCTTAATCTATCTCGGTTGTGTGATTTCATTGTGATAAATGTGAGACAACCGATAGACTAAAATCTGGGATTTAATTCTTTCACGTAAGAGATTGCATTCTTACAAGGGTAAATAAATGAATTTTAAAAGATGTGGAAAGAGTTACATCCGAAAGGAGTGTGAAAACTACCACCACATGTTGGAAAGAGCTGCCACCCCGGTCGTCCGGTCTGTGTGTGAAGCTACCACATGTTTTGATGCTTGAAAAATATTTCTTGAAATTTTTAGTTGAAGCATTTGGAGATTTATATGCAAAACTCTTATACTTTGAACAATCTCCTGGTTGGTATAAGGTGGGATAGTTGAAAGATGCTCAAAGAGCCACCCTTAGGTATTTTAGTGATTATCTCAATTTGAAAGGGTAGAATTCAAGATTGATGTCGTTTGGAAATCTCCGTATGTCATCTTCGTAAATCCGTTACATCTTGATAGACTTTGGATCTCAAGATTATTTTTGATGACTTGTGTTTGATGAATATAACATGAAAAACGGTTTATAATGTTTTACCTTTATTTTTCATGATTTTGGAGTAAATCTTTTTAATTTTGTGAAATTAATTGGATTGAATGACATTTATGTGAATTCACTGTTTAAAGCACTTAAATTGATTTCTTGATGGAATACAAATCGGTATTTGAAGAGTTTCTAAAATTTGGATTTGTTTCAAGAAATTTTTGCTTTTTGGCTCTGTTGTTCCGGTACCTGCTTTTTAGTACCTGAAAATCCAATCCGGATTAGAAAATCCAATCCGGATCCCGAATGTGAAGTTTTCTGGTTTTTCACTTGCGTACCGGTACTACACTTTTAGTACCGGAACTACATTGCGGATCCGGATCCCCCTGCCTGTCAATCCGGATCCCGAACGATGGCTTTTCGGCTTTTACACTGCGTACCGGTACGCGGCTTCTGGTACCGGTACGCGATCTGGGATTCCTTATATTCCGAGACTACAATGTTTTATTTCATCTCTCCCACTTCAAAACCCTCCCTCTCTCTCTCTAAAACATCTCTAAGGGGTTTTTCATCAAGATCAAGTGATTTGTTGCTTTGATTTGTAAGGTTCTTCATTAATCTTGCTTACTTTTGTTTCAAAACCCTAGTTTTTAGGTTTTGATGTTTTATTTTGGGATTTTTGAGTTGATCCTTACTCTAAATGAAATCTCTTGCTTAAATCACTCTTAATTCATGTTTAGAACATATATGGTTGCTTTCTGTCTAATTAGATTCATGTTCCCATGGTTATTTGATTGAATCTAACATTTTCATATGTTCTTAGCATAAAAGAAATTGAGAATTAGGGCTTTTAATGTAAATGATTTTTAAATGATGAATCATCAATTGTGACATGTTTAGAATGTTTCTTAGACATGTTTAAGCCTTCCTATACGATCAAATCATACTGCATTGTGTTCTTTGTAGGAAATGGCATTTTCATGGCTTCTTGCACTAGTGGTTTTGATGGCCACTGGAAGTGGACGTGGTCGCGGTTCTGGAAAGAAAAAGGCTACCAAGCGATCACGCAACGAGGATTCAACTAGCTCAGATTCTGAACATTCCTCAGAATATGAAGAGGAATCAGTTCAAGGAAAGGGGAAAGCACCTTTGGCTTCAAGGAAAAAGAAGGGTGCGGATTCTCCTCCGCGTAGAAGTACCGGTGGACCGGTAATACGCGAGCGCTCTCAACGGAGATCAAATGTTGATGAAAGTGAACCGCATCTGAGTGCAAAACGCCGTGCAAGATTTGCGAATCGCACATGCATTGGAGAGCGACACGTGAACTTTAATGAGCTATGTCGTGAGGTGCCAGACTTTGCAAGGCTTTTGGAACGAAGCCATATTCGGCCACTTGGCAGAGTTCAACCTAAGATGGGTTTTTGTGTGGAGATCATCAGGGAGTTTTACATGCGAGGTAACATACTTCAAAAAGACCATGAAACCGGAGCTTTCGTCTTTGAAACAACAGTTAGAGACGTCAAGTTTGACATTACTCCAGCAGTAATTGGGGCAAACCTTGGATTAGCTGTTGACACTTCTGGTCTATATTTCACTGAGGGTAATTTCAAACATGATACCCATTGGGATATGGTTGTGGACTCTATTTGCAAGACAGGGACGCACACGAACAGATCATATGTTGAATCAAAGGACCTAAAACCAGAGTATCATATTTTGTCCTTAATCGTATGCTACAATCTATTGCCCACACTGGGGACCAAAAGGATTCGATGGGATCGATTGTTACTTCTCTTTTTCCTCGGTCACCCGGAAAGTGCAAATGGAATTAACACCAACATTCCATTTCTCATTTGGCAGCAAATGGTACATGTCATTGAAGGATCAAGGCAACGTGACCTTCTACCGTATCCAATCTTGATTACTAGTATTCTGGAAGATCACGGAGTTGACATTTCTTGTGCCAAATATGATTATGGCTTGGGGGCAATTGATGGAATCACTTTAGCCAAGTCAATCAGTACTTTGAAGACTTTTGGGCATACAAAGGCCTATGCAAGTGAAGCGACAGTGAGTGCACCACCTCGTCAAGAATCTCCTGAACCAGATGAGGTCATAACTCTTCAAACCTTGCATCGGGATGTTCGTTCATTAAAGCAAAGGATGGAGCAAAGGATGGAGCAAGGCTTCAAGAAACTTGAGGATGGTTTAAAGAAAATCTTCGATATCCTTGGGTGCAAACATGATGATGTGGTCACTGGAGCAACTGCACCGAGTACATCGCATGGACCAACATCACATGATGATGATGATGATTCAAATGAGGATGAGTGATCTCTTTTCCTTCTTGTTTTTGGTTTTCAGTTTCCTTTCATGTTGTGTTGAACAAGAACTCTAATCGTCTTGTAACTAAGAACTTATCCTCCTAGTATTTCTACTTTTTGTTTATATTAACCGTTTGGCAATTTGTGCCAAAAAGGGGGAGAACGGAAATGATGGACATATCATAAAAAGGGGGAGACAGAAAATAATGATTGCATCACAAAGGGGGAGAACATGGATGCTCAAGATAGGGGAGAACATGGAGAACATGGATGCTCAAGATAGGGGGAGATAAAGAACAGATTGAAAGAGCCACAAAACAAAAGCTGGAAAAACAAAAGAACCAAATGGAAGACGAATCAAATGTAGGATTTTAACTTCTAACGACTAACGTTTGATTTTGTTTGGAGTTTTGTTTTGCAGGAATTACATCACTTTAAGACTCCAAGTCCTAAGTCATAGAGTATGTTCTAGGACTGTTTTGGTTCAAATGTATTTTGTATTTATTGGATCTTTCACGCAAAGAAAATCAATGTTTTGGTGATAACATTGAGTTTCGTCTTTTTGGTTTAAGATGAGTGACTTGAGCGACTTTATGTATTTTTGGGTTTTGTCACGAAATTGCCAAAGGGGGAGATTGTTACGGCATTTTGTGTTGGCACATTTCGTGAGTTTGAGTCGGAGTCTTAAAGGGAACAAATTGTCAAATCGGCTTTCGAAGACTCATTGAAGATTCAACATGAGCTCAAGATAACACTCAGGTATGGTTAATTAAACCATGGTGATTTAAGTTCATTTATAACCATTGGAATCAGGAACTTAGTGAAAACCGGTTTAGACTTGGTTTTAGGAACTTGGATTTAACTTACAATCTTTTTTAAGTTTGGTTTCCGGTACTTGGTTTGATTTGGATAAAGCTTATCTTGGAAAAATCAGTTTTTACATTACGTACCGGAACCACACTTGAAGTTCCTCTAACCCGACACAGAATTTTCTGTAAATTGCACTGCGTACCGGAACACGGACTCGCGTACCGGAACACAATAGAAAAATCTGTGGTTTGCACCATTGCGTACCGGAACGCGATATTTGGTACCGGTACACAATGCCCCATCGGGATAAATTTCCTAAACCGACTTTTATCTTTTTCCAAGGGTTATAAATAGATACTTAGGGTTTCTAAACGAGGGTGACCAATACGAAACACTCGTGAGCAACCCTAGAGGCTGGTTTTTACCGTTCTTCTCTTTCGCCTCTATTAGGTCAATTCGACGGTTCTTCCAAGATCTATCTTTTGTCGAATTGATCTAGTCTTTGCTTAGAGATTTCTTCTACGGTTCCTTCATGATAATCTAAGCAAAGGATCACCATCGAAGCCTATATTCTATATCGGCTATTTGCGTCGTGGATTCGGCGTGACATCGTGGATTCGATGTGTTGAAGGCGTTTCGTGGATTCGAAACGTGTGCTCGTGGATTCGAGTGGCGTTCGTGGATTCGAACGTGTGCAGTGGACGTGCAATCGGTGGAGCGCGAGGTCCGAAGAAATTGAAGGAGGGGTTGACACCTTGTTATTCTTCTTTTCTTAGAGGATTGTTATTGCGTGGACATCCAACCGTTCAGCGCAAGGTCCAAAGAAGCTGAAGGAGGGGTTGAGTCCGTGGAGTCGGTAATCACCTTGTTATTCTTCTATTCTTAGTGGATTGTTATTGCGTGTTGGTCCCGTGGTTTTTCTCCTGGATTGGAGTTTCCACGTATATCTCGGTGTGCTATTTTTATTTTCCGCATTGTTTTTATTTTGCACTGAGATTGAGTTTTTAAGTATTACACCTATTCACCCCCCCTCTAGTTGTTTGATAGTACCTATTTAGATCCTTTGGGATTAATACTCTACACGATCTGCGTCCAACGCCGAATCCACGATGTCCGGCCGAATCCACGGTCTTCACCCAGTAGCACGCTTCGAATCCACAAACGTACCTCGCTCCGAATCCACGAGAGCGGTAGCACCTTGAATCCACAAGGCCACGCGAGTCCACGCGCCGATTTTGGAAAAATCGTTATTTTTTGGGTGGTGATGATCCGCCGAATACTTAGATTAGAAATAGATCGGAAATACCATCTAAGTATTCATTGATTTGATTCTACTCAAAATGTGAGTATGAAAACCTAGAATCAAATCAATCAATATAGATGAAGAAACATAAGATTAAATCTATTGATTTCCTTTCTTCTCTATTTGTGGATCTATCTATTTCGGTCGTCTTTTTCCCTTTTTCGTGGTTTGCCCTAAAAGATGAATTAAAGGGTCTATATATAGGTTAGAAACCATTGGAAGAGGATAATAATCAAAAACTAACCTTTTCTGGAATTTTTCAGGACGGCGATCCGGATCGGACTTCGGCGATCCGGATTGCAGTAGCGAGAAACACAGTTTCCAGAAAAACAAAAGTTCGGGATCCGGATCGAAGTGCCTGATCCGGATCGTTCATACAATTCACCAAACACCAACGTTCGGGATCCGGATTGAAATGCCTGATCCGGATCATTCAAATAAAATGGTAAAACCAGTGTTCGGGATCCGGATCAAAGGAGGCTACGATCCGGATTGAACTTGTGTATGAACGAACACCCTTCGGGATCCGGATTGAAAAGTCTGATCCGGATCCTGAACATGTCCCATGTCCAGTTTTTGATTTTTATGCAATTAAAAATTCATCCAAGTGTTTCTACACTATAAGAAGTATTCGGATCAGCAAAAATAATTAGTTAAACATACCTGATCCTTTTGAATTCTTCTTTCTTGAGATTGAGTTAAATGATCCAACTTTCTTTATCTTCAATCTTCAAGACTTAACCGAATTCACGAAATACGCAAACTCAAATTCCGTAACAATCTCCCCCTTTGGCGGTTTCGTGACAAAACACAAATCCACTCAAGAAAATTCAAAAAGATATTTTTGTTGATATCACCATGCAACAAAAATTTACAATGAGATCCAAATAAAATAGATACATGAGTTAAACTCCTAAAACAGACTCTAGACTTAGACATCTGTACTCTCTGCAAAAGAAATCATTCTTGACAAAAGAAATCGTTAGATACCTCAAGAATTTTATGTCATTCAAAAACCACATACAGAGATGAAGTTTATACTCATTTATACTTACCATGACATTTATACATTCAGATATGTAATTTGATCATAGTTAAACACCAACATATCTTCTATGCAATCAAAATCCAAATGTCACAAACTTGTTAGTGAACATCAACTTGTTAGTTATATTACATGCCCAAATAGTTAGCAAATAGTTAGTCGAGGCATGCGTGCAATCACAAAAGAAAACCAAAAGTTGAAGTTCTACTTACCTTCATGGTTCACAACTGGACAATCAAAGTTTCATTGTTCAAACTGTTCTAATATTCTCTCCCCCTTTTTGTCACAAAGTTAGCCAAAATTACCAAAATGGAGAGAAAAGTTAACAAGTTCAAGAACCAAAACGAAGAACTAAAAGTAAAAACTAAAACTTAAAACCTGCACAAGAAAAGATTAAAAATCTGCACAAGAAAAAGAAAATAGAAGGATACGGATTATTCAGACTCATCCGAACTGATGCAGCCGAGTATTTGGAAGATTTTCTTTAATCGTTTGTTCATGGATGACTGCTTCTTGTTGACCTTTTTTATTTCTTCCTTTACTTCAATCAGTTCATTCGATATGCGTTCTTGCTCGTTGGAGAGCCTTTGCTGTTCTTTATAAATAGAGGTAACCGATGCATCCTCATCGGATGTTGATGGAGGTGCTTGTTGTGATGCATATGCTGGTTGGACTGGAGGTGGTGCTGCTGGTGAAGAGGTTGTTGCATGTTGTTGTGCTCTTCGTCGGTGAGGAGGTGATGGGGGCTCATCTTGTTTTGTTGAGAGAGACTTTACAATAGTTGTTTCATTGATCGTTCCTAGACTGTGCATGTAGGAACTCGCACTTGTGTCAGCTTTAAATTTTCGAAGAATGCGCATAATGATCATTGGATAGGGAAGTCTCTCTGAGGGGTGAGCATGTTCCACATAGCGTGCCATCCTTGACCAAATGATGTAAGGAATGTTTAAGTTTCCTCCCATTGCCGCTGTGGGGTTTCCAAGAAGATAAAGGAATAACATCCTATCCCACCGAAGAACCTTTGTATTCATATTTGGAAGGACGTTAGAACAAACAATGAAGTTCAAGTAGCGATACTCTGGTCGAAGCTCTTTTGAAAAGACGGAGTTTCCTGCCGACAGAGTATCTGGAAGACAGATTCCATCAACTACCACTCTCCAAGAGTTGGTGGTGAAGGTTTGACTCTTCAGATAATGAGCCCCATCAGCTCTGGCCGTCATTCCTAACGCCTCTCCAATAAGTTGAGTGGTTACTTTAATCTTAACATTCTTAACCAATGTTTGAAATTCTCGACGTCCGCTCTCCTGATCAACTAGATAGCAAGCATTTTGATAAAACATCCTTACTGAGTGAAGACAATACCCAGTGGTCTCGGGAAAATTGCAAATGGGAGCAAGACCTGTCTGGTCATACAGAGTCCCAAAAAGCGAAGAACATTCCTTCAAGGCTTTGACATTAACATGTCTTTCGCCAATGCATTCCCTGTTCTCAAAATCCTTTATCCTAGCAGAGCTGATAAAGTCTTGTGGAGGAGGCTGGCTAGCAACTGGTTGCTCAATGGAAATTCCTCGAGCACTCCCTCTCTTGCGGGCAACACTTTTTCTTTTTGTTTTCACAGAAGTTTCTTCCATTGGAGCTTTTCCTTTTTCAACAGCAGTAGGTGGAGCCTTTGATGTTTCTGCAGGCGCTTTTCCTTTCGAAGTAGTGGGTGTAGTTGCTTCAACTTGAAGCTCATTCCAATCGATCGATTCCGTCTCAGAGTCCGTATCGGAATCATCCTTTGCTTTCTTCGCCTTCTTAGCCTTCTTGGGCTTGATAGTATCTCTTGTATGAACCATAGTAGCCAGAAGAAAAATGATCCAGGTGATCACCATTGCTACTAGTTTCTTGTGAGAAATAAGGTCCTGTGGGAAACAACTCAAGAACACGAAAATTTGTTAATTTTCAAAATTTTGAAAAATTGTACCCAAGCAATCATTATCGTGTAGAGAGACTAAGAATCAAATTAGTTTTGGAAAAAGAATTTTAAAAATAGATCAATCGCATGATTTTCAAAAATTCCCATTATATGCCCTAAAACCGAAATTTTTGAAATCGAATGCCAAAAATCAGTTTATCATTAGAATACCTAGCATATAATCAAAACTAATCTACCCAGAGTTCTTATTTCAAAAGAAATTTGATCAAAAACCATCCATAAACGAAAAAGATACAGAAATTTCATCACGTTTTGAGGAAGAATATGAAAAACTGTGAAAAACCGAGATTTTGATCAATAAAACTTACTTGGAATCGAAGAACTTGAGTTTGAAAGCTTCCAAGATGGATGAATTCTAGAGAGAGAAGGTCTGGAGACTTTTGAACAAAAGATTGAAGTAAAAAGAAATCAAAACCCTTTTGTTCTATATAAACCCTAGCCGCGATCCGGATCAGTTCGTGATTCCGATCCGGATCGGCTACCCGCAGAGAATACCTGCGTTCGGGATCCGGATCGGCTTGTCCAATCCGGATCGGCTCCAACTTTTTCTTCAGAAAAATTCAGAAAAAAATCTAGAAAATCCAGAAAAAGATTGTAAGCTCTTTTGTGTATCAACTTTAAATGAAAATCATCGTTTCATACAACAAGAAATAGATTATGCCAAATCTATCAATAACATCCAACAAATGAAACGAAAATTTATAAAAATTAAATCCCTTAAAGTTGAACAACTTCAATTACATCTAACTTGATCTTATGAGTAACGCCTTTATAAAATCATCAATTCGGTAAAGAAAATGAAATACAAAGATCAATAGATGTCTGAAATCCCAGATAAGTTAGATAATATATCTAGTCAATTTATTGAAGAGAGTGGCTCTTTGAGCATCTTTCATTAAAATTCCCACCTTATACCAACCTTGAAATTTTGACAGAGTCAAGTATTTCAACATGCATTTTATTTAATCAAACTTGAAAAACCTTGCTTGGTATACATGTGGTAGCTGCACACAGTACTCGGACGACCGAGGTGGTAGCTCTTTCCTCCATGTGGTGGTAGTTTTCACACTCCTCATTGGGATGTAACTCTTTCCACATCTTTTGAGCATAACACCTTTTCTTTGACTCCCCCTCAATTGGCTATCAATTATTTAAGATATAAAGTATTCAACCAAAAATTGATCTCGATTTCATACTCGACTAAACAGTCAAATAAGATAAAAACTATACCAAGAGATCATTGAGAGAGAAATTGACTTTGATCAAAACAAAGATGATTTAATTCACATAAATGATCATTGAATCAAATGAATTATTATGATATCCAAAGCATAATAAATTTCTAAACATATAAAGGATGCAGTTAAAGTCAATAAAAACTAATGCTCAATTAATGTTCTATGTCTAAGCATAGATAATGAACAAAAACACAAAAACAAAACCTAACCTAAACAAAAGTTTCAAAAAGAGGTTATTTCAAGGAAAGCATTCCAATTGCTTTACGCAAATGAATAAAACGTTTTTGATCCAAAGGTTTTGTTAAAATGTCAGCTAATTGATCTTCAGTTGAAATGTAGGAAATTTGAAGAATATTTGATTCAACTAGCTCTCTAAGAAAATGATATCTAAGTTCAATGTGTTTTGTTCTTGAGTGCAACACAGGGTTTTTTGAAATGTTTATAGCACTAGTGTTGTCACATAAAACAGTTACCGAAGTTGCTGAAATCCGGAAGTCGCTCAACACGCTTTTCATCCAAATGAGTTGAGTTGAACAACTACCCGCTGAGATGTATTCCGCTTCGGCAGTCGAGAGTGCAATGCAGTTTTGCTTTTTACTATGCCATGCAACAAGGCAATGGCCAAGATAAAAACATGCACCACTCATACTTTTCCGATCATCCACAGATCCTGCCCAATCGGCATCTGAGTATCCAATAATATCTAGACTTGTTCCCATAGGATACCAAATTCCGAAATTAATGGTTCCTTTGATGTACCGGATGATCCGTTTCACCGCTTTCAGGTGAACCTCCTTTGGTGCTGATTGATATCTCACGCAAATCCCAACACTAAAGGATATATCCGGGCGACTAGCTGTGAGGTAAAGTAGACTTCCAATCATGCTGCGATAAAGCTTCTCGTCTACATTCTCACTAAGAGATTCACTTCCTAATCCCTTATTGCTAGTTCCCATAGGAGTAGGAAAATCTTTAAAATCTTCTAATCCGAATTTCTTTACCAACTCCTTTGCATACTTGGATTGACACAGATGGATGCCTTCACCATTTTGTTTCACTTGCAATCCAAGAAAGTATGTCAGTTCGCCCATCATAGACATCTCAAATTCGCTTTCCATGGTTTCTGCGAATTTAGAAGCATCATTATCCTTTGTTGCTCCAAATACAATGTCATCGACATAGATTTGTGCAACAATGAAGTTATCCTGATAATGCTTCACAAAGAGAGTCCTGTCTGCTCCCCCTCGAGTATAGCCCTTCTCCAAAAGGTGCTTTGTCAACCTTTCGTACCACGCTCGCGGTGCTTGTTTTAAACCGTAAAGAGCCTTTTTCAAACGAAAAACATGGTTAGGTAGTTTACAGTCTACAAAACCTTTCGGTTGAGCCACATAAACTTTCTCATTTAAAAACCCATTTAAAAACGCCTCTTAACGTCCATTTGAAAGAGTTTTATTTTAAAGTGACAAGCAATAGCGAATAAGATACGAATGGACTCGAGTCTAGCTACAGGGGCAAACGTTTCATCAAAGTCTATACCTTCTATTTGAGAGTAGCCTTGAGCAACTAAACGTGCTTTGTTCCTGATGATGGTACCATCCTCATTTTTCTTGTTCTTGAAAATCCATTTAGTACCGATCACATTATGTTGCTTCGGAGGCGTCGTTAATTCCCAGACTTTGTTGCGTTCAAACTGATGGAGCTCTTCCTGCATTGCTTCAATCCAGTAGTCATCCTGAAGAGCTTCCTGAAGAGCGAATCCATAAACCAACTGTCTCCGAGTTTTGACTCCTTCTTGTGGGTCTCCAATGATGTTTGATTCAGGATGATCCTTGGAGATGCGTAACGTTTGATGTAATGGAGTACTCGGAGGTACATGAGATGATTCTTGCACATCAGATAAACTTGAAGAACCATTAGATGCATCATTAATATTGGAAGTATTATCATGAGAAGATGCATTTACAGGAGTATCATCATCAAGAGAGATATCAGGGGTAGATTTATCAGATGCAAAGTGGAAAGCTTCATCTACTTTAACATTTATGGATTCTACAATCGTTTTAGATTCCAAGTTAAATACCCGATATGCTCTACTATTTGTAGAATAACCTATGAAAATCCCTTCGTCACTTCGAGAGTCAAATTTTCCAAGATTTTCGCGTTCACGTAAAATGTAACACCGACTCCCAAAAATACGAAAATATTTGATGTTTGGCTTTCTAAAAAACCATAGTTCATATGGTGTATTTAGCATTCCCGGGCGCAAATAAACTCGATTAATAACATAGATTGCAGTGTTCACAGCTTCAGCCCAAAAATATAACGGTAAATTCCGGCTATGAAGCATAACACGTGCCATCTCTTGAACAACCCTATTTTTGCGCTCGACTACACCATTCTGTTGAGGTGTATAGGGTGCTGAGAATTCATGTTTAATGCCGTTGGAAGTGCAAAAATCAATAAATTTAGAATTTATGAATTCTCCACCTCTATCACTTCTAACACGAATGATCTTTTCATTCTTTTCAATCTTAATACGAAGGCAAATCTCGTGAAAAGAATCAAAAGTATCAGCTTTCTCTTTTAAAAATGCTACCCATGAGTATCTAGAGAAATCATCAACCAATAAGAAAATATACCGTTTACCTCCCAAGGATGGTTGACGTGTCGGCCCCATAAGATCCATATGCAATAATTCCAAGGGCCGTTTAGTACCAACATGGTTCAAGTTCTTGTGTGCAGTCCTAGATTGTTTTCCCTTTTGACAACCACCACACACAATGTTTTGTTTAAGTGAAAGTTTAGGAACCCCCTTGACCACGTCTTTGTTTGAAATTCTAGCAAGTTCCTTAAAATTTATGTGACCTAGCCTTTCATGCCAAAGTGTTTCTTTTTTCAAAGAGGCTAAGTTACAATTTTCAGAAATTTTATTGGGAACAACATAACAATTGTTTTCAGATCTAACCCCTTTTAAAAAAAAACATGGTCCTTATCAGTTACAATGCATTCGACAGATGAAAAATTAACTGAAAAACCATTGTCACAAAGTTGACTGATACTTATGAGGTTAGTCTTAAGGCCATCAACAAATAACACATTATTTAGAATCGGGCCATCTGGAATAGCTACTGTTCCTTTTCCAACAATTTTGGAAGACTGACCGTCTCCGAAAACTACAAGTCCTCCGGAGATTTTCTCAAAGTTTTGAAAATAGTTTTTGTCACCGGTCATGTGACGGGAACAACCGCTATCCAGATACCAAGACGAATTATCATATGCATGCAAGGAAATATTTGTAACAAGACAAGGGAAGACTTCACCTTTGCGTACCCAAACCTTTCGAGTTTTGGTGTACGTCGGAAATGATTGTGAAGTTGATACCTTTGGTGAAAGCGTCTTGAATGATCCATCGCTTTTCCTTGACGTCGTCGTCTTGTTTGATGAACTACCGAGGCTCTTTTCCTTCGAATAATTTGCATTTGACTTCTGACGAATTGCCCTTTTGGTAGTCGTTGCAAGAAGTGCTTGAGTTGAGCGTTTGGCTCCCATCTTGCAATTTTTTCTTATGTGCCCTACAATACCACAACGAAAACATACCTTGATGCTTGACGATTCCGAAGAGAGGGAAGTAGGTTTGTTGTCGTTGTTTGTCGTCAATTCCGGTGTCGGAGGAGGAGATACTGACTGGGGCACAAAGATCCTTCCTGATGAAAATCGTTGTAAGTCATCCTTGAGTTGGAGAATGGTCTCTGTCATTTCCAATTTTTCCTGTCGAGCCTCGCCGTTGAGCTTCAAGAAGTAATTCGCTTTGTTCACCATATCTACATAGTTCTTCTCGAATTGCTCATTGGACTCTTGAAGTGAAGCATTTGCTTTTATCATATTATCCCTTTCCACTTCAAGATCGGTCGAGAGAGAAGTTACCCTTTTTACTTCTTCTTCGAGATCCTGCAATCTCCCTCTCAACCCCTTGTTTTGCTTAGCCAGTTTCTTTGAATCCCTCAAAAGTCTTTGATAGGCTAGAGCAAAGTCTTCACCTTCTGAGTTATCCGATTCATCGTCCGTTGCAATCTTTTCAACAGTTGAGTTGGACAATGACTCGGATGTACTAGCCATTAAGCACATGAAGGGTGAAGATGTGGACGCGTGGAACGCTGCTGCGTTATCTTCTTCATCACTTGACGATGACTCATTTGACGATGAGGTGTCATCCCAAGTGACGGCTTGCATCGCTTTCTTCTTTGACGGATTCTTATTAGGACACTCCGTTGAGATATGGCTGTACCCTCGGCACTTCAAGCATTGGACTTGTCCTTCTGAGCTTTTCTTATCCTTAGAAAAACCCTCTTGCTTTCTTGGTTTGAAACTTGAAGAACCTTTGCCTTTCTTCGACTTTACGAAGGATGGAGTTTTGCTTGAGTTACCCCTTCGAAAGTTTCGGCGAAATCTTCTTGTCAAGAGAGCAAGCTGCTTCTCAAAGTCCTCCATAGATAAATTCTCGTCATCGCCTGAGGAGGATGAATCCGCGACTTCTTCTTTTGTAGTTTTCAAAGCAAAACCTGAAGACTTAGAAGAGGATGCCTTTCCAGAAGAATAGTTAGAAGGAAAAGTCATTTCATAAGTTTGTAATGAACCAACTAATTCTTCTACACGGATTTCGTCCGGGTGTTTAATAGTTTCAATGGCTGTAACCTTGGAACGAAATCTTTCAGGAAGAGTTCTTAATATTTTTCTTACAATTTTAAATTCTGGAATCTTCTCTCCCAAGTTAGCACATGTGTTTACGATGTCTTGCAATCGTGTATAGTAATCTGTGAAAGATTCATTTTCTGCCATGAAAATAGAGTCAAACTTGCTCGTAAGCATTTGCAGTTTCTGAATCTTCACAAGGTTAGTTCCCTCATGCGTAACTTGAAGAACATCCCAGATTTCTTTCGCAGTCTCACATGCCGAGACGCGAGAGAACTCAGTTTGCGACAAAGCATTAAATAAGGCGTTAATCCCTTTGCCATTGTAAGAAGAAGAATCTATCTCTTCCTTGGTCCATTTCGACCTAGGTTTGATGGTGCGAACATCAGCAAGAATTTCAGTTGGATTAGACCATCCTAATTCAATTAATTGCCACACCCGTTCGTCGATGGAAATTAAAAAGGCTTTCATCCGTACTTTCCAGTAGGCATAATTTGTTCCATCGAAGAACGGGGGTCTGTTGATGTTTCCACCTTCAACCATTGTTTACAACCCTATTCCCGCTCTGATACCACTTGTTTGGTTATGTATAATTGGATCTAAATAGGGGAAAAAACACCTAGAGTGGGGTGAATAGGTGTAAACAATAAACACTCAAAAATCTTTGCGATATAAAATCCAATGCGGAAAAATAAATAACACGCAGAGATTTTTACGTGGAAAACTCCAAACCGGAGTAAAAAACCACGGGACCGATAACACGGTGAAATCCACTAGAATTAAATACGTACAAGGTGATATACCGTACTCACAGACGACTCAACCTTTTCCATACGCTCCTAGTTGATCTTCTCCGCTCGCTCCACGACGCTTCTCGAATCCACGATCTGCGTCCAACGCCGAATCCACGACGTCCGACCGAATCCACGGTCTTCACCCAGTAGCACGCTTCGAATCCACGAACGTACCTCGCTCCGAATCCACGAGAGCGGTAGCACCTTGAATCCACAAGGCCACGCGAGTCCACGCGCCGATTTTGGGAAAATCGTTGTTCTTTGGGTGGTGATGATCCGCCGAATACTTAGATTAGAAATAGATCGGAAATACCATCTAAGTATTCATTGATTTGATTCTACTCAAAATGTGAGTATGAAAACCTAGAGTCAAATCAATCAATATAGATGAAGAAACATAAGATTAAATCTATTGATTTCCTTTCTTCTCTATTTGTGGATCTATCTATTTCGGTCGTCTTTTTCCCTTTTTCGTGGTTTGCCCTAAAAGATGAATTAAAGGGTCTATATATAGGTTAGAAACCATTGGAAGAGAATAAGAATCAAAAACTAACCTTTTCTGGAATTTTTCAGGACGGCGATCCGGATCGGACTTCGGCGATCCGGATTGCAGTAGCGAGAAAGACAGTTTTCAGAAAAACAAAGGTTCGGGATTCGGATCGAAGTGCCTGATCCGGATCGTTCATACAATTCACCAAACACCAATGTTCGGGATCCGGATTGAAATGCCTGATCCGGATCGTTCAAATAAAATGGTAAAACCAGTGTTCGGGATCCGGATCAAAGGAGGCTACGATCCGGATTGAACTTGTGTATGAACGAACACCCTTCGGGATCCGGATTGAAAAGTCTGATCCGGATCCTGAACATGTCCCATGTCCAGTTTTTAATTTTTATGCAATTAAAAATTCATCCAAGTGTTTCTACACTATAAGAAGTATTCGGATCACCAAAAATAATTAGTTAAACATACTTGACCTTTTGAATTCTTCTTTCTTGAGATTTAGTTAAATGATCCAACTTTCTTTATCTTCAATCTTCAAGACTTAACCGAATTCACGAAATACGCCAACTCAAATTCCGTAACACTATGTCTATACGCTTTAAGTGGGCTGGTTACGTGACCCTAGCGTCTCGAGCTAGGAAACTAATAGATGGCAGGTGCGTGGCTTATTTGGCCTCGGTGGACCTAACAACTCGACCCACTCCCTCACTTTCCGACATCCCAGTCGTAAGGGAATTTTCGGATGTGTTCCCGACGGAACTCCCTGGGATGCCACCCGAACGAGAGGTCGACTTCCCTATTGAACTACTCCCAGGCACTCAACCCATTACCAAAGCACCATACAGGATGGCCTTCGCCGAGTTGAAGGAACTCAAAGCACAACTGGAAGACCTTTTGGATAAAGGCTTTATCAGACCGAGCGTGTCGCCATGGGGCGCGCCCGTCCTGTTCGTAAGGAAGAATGACGGAAGCCTTCGCTTGTGCATAGACTATCGGGAAATAAACAAGGTCACCATCAAGAATAAATACCCCCTGCCGCGGATCGACGATCTGTTCGACCAGTTACAAGGAGCAACGGTGTTCTCAAAGATCGATCTGCAGTTCGGCTATCATCAGCTCAGAGTTAGGGGTGAGGATATCCCCAAAACAGCTTTCCGGACTCGCTACGGCCACTACGAATTCACGGTAATGCCGTTCGGGCTCACCAACGCCCCAGCGGTGTTCATGGACATGATGAATAGGGTGTTCAAACCCTTTTTAGATCTATTCGTAGTGGTCTTCATCGATGATATCCTCATCTACTCCCGTACAGATGAGGAACATGAGAAGCACCTACGTATAGTCCTTCAGACCCTCCGGGACCAGAAACTATATGCCAAACTCAAAAAGTGTGAGTTCTGGCTCCGCGAGGTGGACTTTTTGGGGCATATCGTTTCGGCGTCTGGAATTGCAGTAGACCCGAGGAAGATAGACTCTGTGACCGACTGGCCCCGACCGACAACAGTAACAGATATTCGAAGCTTCCTGGGTCTGGCAGGGTATTACAGGCGCTTCGTGGAAGGCTTCTCCAAAATAGCCACCCCCTTAAATCGTCTACCCGGAAAGAGGAGAAATTTATCTAGACGGACCAATGCCAGAAGAGTTTTGAGGAACTCAAGGACAAATTGACGCGGGCCCCGGTGCTCGCTTTACCGGAGCCCGGGGAGGACTATGAAATTTATTATGACGCGTCGCGGAGCGGTCTTGGAGGTGTGCTTATGCAACGGGGTAAGGTCATAGCCTACGCGTCAAGACAACTTAAGGAGTACGAACGGAATTACCCCACACACGGCTTGGAGCTTGCAGCAGTCGTGTTTGCCCTCAAGCTGTGGAGACACTACCTATACGGGACACACTGTAATGTGTATTCCGATCACGAGAGCCTCAAGTACCTTTTTACTCAGAATGAGTTAAATTTACGGCAAAGGCGCTGGCTCGAGCTGCTAAAAGACTACGATTTGTCGATCCACTACCACCCTGGAAAGGCAAACGTGGTGGCCGACACCTTGAGCCGCAAAGGGCAAACAGTAGAATCAATGACAAATGCCATTACCCAACAAGATCGTCTGATTGCGGAGTTCTCGCAATTAAGACTAGAGGTAGTACCGGCGGAACGGTCGCACAACTCCTGACCCTGGTAGTTAGGCCTACCTTGCTCGACAAGATCTTGGAAGGACAATCGACAGACACACAGTTGCAGCTGGTGCGAGATAGAATACCATCAGACCAAGGGGGCGCTTTCGCAATAGGCTCTAATGGCACAATACGATTCCGATGGCGAATTTGCGTGCCTGACCTAACGGAACTCAAGGAAGAAATCCTGAGGGAAGCGCATAGTGCTCCCTACTCAGTGCACCCTGGGGGGACGAAGATATACAAGGATATTAAACAAACCTTCTGGTGGCCTAAATTAAAGGAGGACGTGACACGATTCGTGGCGCATTGCCTAGTATGCCAACAAGTAAAGGCCGAACATCAACGCCCAGCGGGGAAGTTACAACCGTTACCTGTGCCGGAATGGAAGTGGGAGATGATTACGATGGATTTTGTGACCGGCTTTCCGAGATCCCCACAAGGACATGATGCGATATGGGTCATAGTGGATCGGTTGACGAAATCGGCCCACTTCCTGCCCATTCATACGACATGGACCCGAGACCGACTAGCGCAAACCTACATCAATTAGGTGGTAAGGTTGCATGGGATACCGCCATCCATTACTTCGGATAGGGACACGCGTTTTGTGTCAAACTTTTGGCAGAGCTTGCAACGGGCAATGGGGACTAAACTACATTTTAGTACGGCTTTTCACCCGCAAACCGACGGGCAATCGGAGCGAGTGATCCAGATCCTCGAAGACATGCTCCGAGCATGCGTACTTGACTTGGGTGAGGGGTGGTCTCGATACCTACCCCTTGTTGAGTTCACCTACAACAACAGCTACCAAGCCAGCATTCAAATGGCGCCATACGAGGCCCTGTACGGGCGCCGCTGTCGGTCTCCAATATGCTGGGACGACTTGGGAGAGCGCAAGTTTTTGGGACCAGATCTAGTGGAGGAGACCGAAGCGAAAGTGTGCCTTATCAAGCAACGGCTGCTGACTGCCCAGAGCCAACAGAAAAGTTACGCGGACCACAGACGACGGGATTTGGAATTTACGGTGGGCGAGCACGTATTGCTCCAAGTTTCGCCTTCAAAGGGGACCCGACATTTCGTCCTGCGGGGGAAGTTAAGCCCAAGGTACGTGGGACCGTTCGAAATCCTAGAACGTGTGGGCCCAGTGGCGTACCGATTGGCTTTGCCGCCGAATCTTGATCGAGTCCACAACGTGTTTCACGTCTCGATGTTTCGAAAGTACCTTTCCGACCCCTCTCACACCCTTGATGTTTCCACGATCGAGCTGCAGGAAGACTTAAGCATTGAGGAAACACCGGTGCGAATCTTAGCATGAGAGGACAAGAAATTGCACAATCGGACTATCCCCTATGTAAAGGTCCAGTGGAGCAATCACGAAGAACACGAAGCAACGTGGGAACTAGAAACGAAGATGAGGGAGTGTTTTTCCGAATTGTTTAGCGAGGGTTGAGAATAAGTTTCGAGGACGAAACTTCTTATAAAGTGTGAGTGGTGTAATGACTCAACTTTTCTAGTAATATTTTACACTCCTGTTAGTAAAGTACATCTTTTAGGAAAGCTGATTTATCGAGTTTTCTTAAGTTGGTTGATGTGTTGCACGGATATTTTTCTGTGAAAGGGCTCGAAGAACGATGACCGACGGTGCGATCGGATCTAAAATCCGACCTTGGGATCTCCCAGAACAGGGTTTTTAGGGTTGCGGTGACTTGATGCGCATCGGAATCCGTGCAAGATATCCCGCATGCTTTTCGAGGAAATTATGGGTTTATCCCGTATAATTAATTAATCAATTAATTAGTTATTTGTTAATAAATATTTAAATGTGGGAATTATTCATATGTATGAGAGAAAATCCCATGTTTCGCAAAAGAGAAACCCTAACTGGAGAGATCGAGAGAGAAAAGAAAAGAACGGAACCCAAATCGGAGGAAAAAGAGAAGAGAAAGGGAGAAGGCGGAGGAGTCCGAACACCCCGATTGACGTGTTGGAACCGGGAGTACAATCGGATCGTCTTCCCCCGACGCAAACGGTGAGTGGTTTTGGTTTATTGTGATCTTTCTAGGGTTTCCCGTCTTTTTCGGCGTCTTCTTCGCCGTCGCCATCGCCCTCACCGCTGCCGCCGCTACGGCCGCCGCGCGACCCCGGGCCCGCGCGCCGCGCGGCCTCATGCCGCGCGGGGCGCCCGCGGGCAACACCGCACGGGCGCCACCCGCGGGTGTGCACGCCGCGCGGCATCATGCCGCGCGGGGCACCCGCGGGTGGCGGCGCCCGCGCGGGCGGCACCGCACGGGCGCAACCCGCGGGTGCGCACGCCGCGCGGCTTCATGCCGCGCGGGGCACCCGCGGGCGGCGGCGCACGCGCGGGCGGCACCGCACGGGCGCCACCCGCGGGTGCGCACGCCGCGCGGCTTCATGCCGCGCGGCGGCACCGCACGGGCGCCACCCGCGGGTGCGCACGCCGCGCGGTTTCATGCCGCGCGGGGCACCCGCGGGCGGCGGTGCCCGCGCGGGTGGCACCGCACGGGCGCCACCCGCGGGCGGCGGCGCCCGCGCGGGCGGCACCGCACGGGCGCCACCCGCGGGTGCGCGCGCCGCGCGGCTTCACGCCGCGTGGGGCACCCGCGGGCGGCGGCGCCCGCGCGGGCAGCACCGCACGGGCGCCACCCGCGGGTGTGCGCACCGCCCGGCGCGGGCGGCATCGCACGGGGAGCAACCGTGCGTCGTGAACACGCCGCTACGAGATTTCCGTTACGTCGTCAGGTTTTGGGTCTCGTTTTGCGGCATGGTTTGATTTATCGTTCTTTTTGGGGACTTCTTTAGGTCCAGGTGCTGAGCGGGAGGGTGTCAAAGTTCAAGGTGTCCTGATCGTCACGCAACAAGGTGGGTACCCTCGCAATAAGTGCTGAATGTCATCATTATAACAAGTATAATAACAAGCCTAATAAAGTAGATGAATTGTATTAACTGTTTAAACCCATCGCATGAGTATTTCCTGTTCTTCCATTATTAACTGTGGCGACTGAGTGTCGCGGTGATTGTTACACGCCAGTTTCGGCTATTATGTTCTTAGATGCTTACACGCACACCGGCGGTTTGGTCACCGATTGGGTGTACTTTTCCGGAATTGTGGTACATTGACCCGTGTACCCGACGAAAGTAAAGGTGTCGAGTGGGGACCCCTCGCGCTCGCTATAGGTGCAGCACTAGCACCATGGAGGGGTTAAAAGCATTACGCAAGTAAAGTGATCGTTCACGAGGGGGTCTTTAGACCTTCCGACAGGTATCATGTAATTAAATCAAGGGATGTGGTGACTCATGAGGGGAAAAGCGAAAGGTTCGGGTGTATTCGGTTTGTCTTAACAATACTTTTATTGCTTTGATCATCTACTTTATTTGTCACTGACTTTCCCACACTGTGACAGGTCCGACTAGGTGTAGTAGCCGGGACGATGGTGAGGCAGCGTCTAGAAGACATTAGCCATATGAGGCTTCACATTATCGTTTGTTTGGGTTATCTCATTTCCTTTCTTGTTTAACTGTTAAGTTTCATTTGCTTGATTGTGGACCATTATGGATGTTGGATGGATAGTTAATTTGGTATTGTGGACTTGATATACTTGTTTGGATTTATATGCGGCATGTTTTACACTAAACAAAAGGGTTTCGAAAATGCTTTCTAAAACCAAGTGTCGTGTGGGCACTATCTTGAAAACCTCTAGATTTATCCTTTCAAAAGATGCAGCCGCCTAATTGAGACTCGCGGAATTACTTTGGGAATTTAGGTGTCATTTAGACATCGTTCGTAAATCTGCAGTCTCATCTTGATGTTGTGAATGAAACCTTAAGTTTATGGATAAAAGTAGTACTCTCCATCAATGTATTCATTGTGACTGTGTGGTTAAAGAATAATGTTGTAAATGTGACGCCGTGCATATACAAAGGAGACTCTGTTCGTTTAAAGAGTGAATTTGTATATGTGGCGGGTCTGACGCGCACCGGCAGGAGGGGTTGTTAAGAAAAAAATATATACGTACGTTTTCCGCTAATCCTTAAACCTCCGGGGCGTGACAATATGTAATCTTAATCCAAATTTCGCGCTGGGTCCAATCCTGAGGTCCTATTTGCGCACAAGCACCTCCATCACACCGAATAAGCCTCCAGAAGTCGTTGATCCAACAGTAATCCTCTCGTGGGGATGCGGGTTCTGACACTGGTAAAGGAACATCCAGAGGTACTTTTGTCGGAACTGCTGAAGCCCTCACCGTGGTAGTCTGAGCATGCGTACCATCGTCACCGCCTGCTCTCAGCGCATGCACCTCAGGCAAAACCGGCTTGGGAGTAGGAAGCTGGGTAGCAGTAGCCGATGTCGCCGTCTGGAGGGCTACCTGCTATACTAACTCGGTGAGCGTCGATAACTGCCCCGATAAATCTTGAACCTGCTACCGAAGCAACCGGTTCTCCGCGGCCAACGAGGCCAGGGCGGCAGTCGGCCTCGCCTCATCCCCTCCTCCGCCATCAACCGACGATCTAGTATGAACCATACTCTGTACACACAATCAAAGGGGTCAGCAAACAAAAACGATCAACACGAAAACCGTGCAAAGGCGACAAGAACAAACAAACACAAAAAACCGAGCAAAAACTAACAAATAGACTCTGAAACCCAAACTCTCACATGACTGGGGGACTTTGGTTATTACATTGGTTAATCCACATGAGTAAACAAATACCGTGGCTGTTGGACATATGCACAATTTTTTGAAAATAAGAAACCTGCATGGTTGATGCCATTTCGCTCTGATACCATTTAATCTGTCATGCCCCGGGAGAGGTTTGAAAACGGAAAGCGGCCCTATTTTTTTTCAAAATCTTTCCTCCCGGTACGTGCCCAGACCGCCACATATACAAGATCTCTCTATACGAACGGACAGAGTCTCCCCTATATATGCATGGTGTCGCACAAAATACATACAACAACCACAATTAGTTTTTCATACACAAGGTGCTAAATAAAGATATAAGCTAGTCTTTTGAATCATACAAGATAACATCACCCACACGGCATACTCCAGTTGAAAGGATAAAACCACAAGATTTAAAACAGTGCCTACCTGACACTTAGTTTGAAAACATATTTCACAAATATTTTATCCTTTTGAAAAGCTCCACATTCCACATGAAATCATAACATAATAAAACCAAACCCAAAAGACTACTAGCCATCCACATAGTCCACATGTCCCACATCCACATCATAAAGTGTTCACATCACCCAATGTCCACGCCTCATGCAAATTGTGTGAACCAAATGTAATGACCAAAAAGGGAGGAGTGAATGCCACCGAAATGACGAAAACCGAATCACTCCCAAGCCGTAGCATCACCCCCGTCCCCGCCCCGAACCTGTCACACGGTGGGAGTCAGTGATAAAAACATAGGAAAAAAAACGAATAAAACGATGCTCAAGTGCAAAAGATAGATATGATACAGTAAACAGGACATCAAACCGGAAACCGAAACTCCCAAGTCATCCACACCACTTTTCCCGGTTCCCATCATGGAAACCCGAGAAACATCAAACAAGCTCATCTCACTGCTACTTAACCCCTGACCGCATCCACCGCAACCGCAACGACACGAAGGCTCCCCTACCACGACAACCGCCATGTAGAGTTCACGGGTCAACCGATCACTTCTCCGGAAAAGTACACCCTTGCGGTGGCCAAACTGCTGGTATACGTGACAGTGCCATGAGCCTCACGATTCCATACTTGCAGAATAAGTCACGGAATGCCTCACGATTCTATACTCGTGGAATAAATCACGGTTCACCTAACGATCCCATACTCGTGAGATAAACCGATAAGTCAAAGAATCCGTTCATGTCCTTTACGTATATACCGTTTCATCACAACAGCCGTAACAATGTCATTCCTGTCATTTTAAAATAACAATACCGAAAACAACGAAAAGAGGAAGAGGACGGTTGAACGCCACCGTTCAACAATGTCCCCAACCTCAGTTTGGTTACCCACCTTGACGAGCGATGAAATCGGAACTCGAAAACTCCTCAATCCCCCGCGACCTTGTCCGAGCGAAAACGACGGACCCTTAGGTGGCGAAAGAAGAGTCCAGGGCCCTACCGCTGTCTCGGTAGACTCCGCAATGAAAAATGAGTAAAAACACCCCCTTACGGTAAAATACACCAAAAATCATCATCAAAAACACACTCGTAACACAATTTCGTAAACTGTGGGTCAACCCAGGATTCCGACGGCGAAAACAGCGATAAAAAAACACAACCAAACCCAATGACGGCGGTGACCAAACAACCCCGCTACCCGAAAATGAAGCGAAACGGGCCGAAACCCGAGTTGGAGCAGGCCGGGCGCGCGGCTGGGCCGCACAGGCTGGGCCGCGCGCTGGAGCACGCACTGTGCGTGAGTCGGGCTCATGCCAGGAGCAAGCAGCGCATGAGCCGGTCGCATGCCCGGCGCAGGCAGCGCGCGTGGGCCGGGCTGGGCTGGACGCGGGCGTGCACAGGCTGAGTGCAGCGGGCGGCTTTGGACGCGTGTGCGCGCGGGCCGGGCCGGGTGTAGCGGGCTGCGTGTGAGCCGGGTTCACAACCGAGGTGGCAGGGCGCATGAGCCGGCTGCACGCGCCCTTGTAGGAGGCATGCACCGCGGGCCAGCTGGGCCGCGCGCGCAGGAGCAGGTCGGGTGCACAAGCAGCCTGTGCCGAGCTCGGATTAGCGCAGTAACAGGCAACATAGATTTCAATTTTTTTCTTTGCCCTCCTCGGCACCGGTGGCGGTCCTGCGACAACGGCAACGACCTCCCGTCATCTTAGCCAACGGTGACGGCGGTGGCTCCGCCCATCTCCCTCTCTCCGACGGAAATCCCAAGAAACCAAACGAAAGCATGAAAAATCCCACAAAACCGAAACGAAGTTAACGAAAAGCCAAGAACCAACCTTTTTCCGACGGGGAAGACGATGCGATGCCCGGACCCGCTTTCCGGTCTCCGATCTCCGATGGTGATGGCACTTATGAACCCGATCTCCGATGATGACGGTGGTTCCGATTCCGATCTCCGGCGCGCACAACGAGAAAGAAAATGAATCGCTCTCTTTCAAAAATGGGAAACGGGGGTTTTCTTGTTTCTATTCCTTTAATGAGTAAAAATAAAACCGATCTCCGAATCCCTTCTTTTTATAAGAGATTTTGTAACAATAATAACCGCTTTTATCATTTGCAATCATTTTTAACCTTTTTTTTTATTAGCGTGCCAAATTTATCGAAACGCCCCTCATGCATTGACACGGATTTTAAAGCACCATAAAGCATTAATGGGTATTTTAAAAATCTTTTCCACCCATTAATTTTGAAAAACCATACCGGGAAATTCGTTTGTCGGATTTTCGAGTCGATCGCACCACCGTTCTCCATTTAACGAACTCTACAACATGAAAGCCAAAATTGGTAAAATCGATAAAAGTAAAAAATAAGCAAAATAATATACATACCGAAAGTGACTCAAAGGAAAAAACTGTGGATACTACACTACATCTCTCATTGTAAGAAAAGAAAAATTAGATGACCATAAGATCAAACAAAGGAGAGGTAGCGGGATTGCTTTTATTCTTTCCTTGTATTTTTTTTGTATTGTTTTGTATAAAGAATTTAATTATTTGTTTTAATTTTGTAAAAATATAGTATTTTATTCAAACATGATAAAATAGAGTAAACTATTACAACGTATTCAATATTTTTTATCAATCTATTACAACGAAATATAAAACTCTATTTTTGATTCTTATAATAATTACCAAATAAGGCCTAAATATAAAATAAATTATCTAAGCTTTTAAAAATTAAATTTTACAATTCTTTTGATATTATTTGGCTATTAAAATATTAATAACTTTTAACAATAAATTTTAGGCCTCCATGTTAGGATTTCCATATATGTGGCCTAATTAATTATATTTAAATTTGGATTTACTATAGATAAGGTCAATCCTAAAAGATATAGAATTACTTGATATGGTATATCTTATCCCTTTCCCATCCATTTAAATTAAATAGAATCCTAATCAGACTTTGATGGGAAGTCGATTTGGAATCTATATAAAGGGGTACTGGTCCTGCCACCTACTCAAGTGCATTCTGGTAAGATTATCCATTAAATTCACACCATACGGAAGAGTGCCTGAGAAAGGAGGAGAAACCAGATTACCTAGTTCGGTCGGTACGGTTTAGTATTGCAACCGAATTTCTTGCTTCCGCTGTTTAATCAAGAATTTTTCTCGATGGCGCTCTGTAAGTTATTTTACAGTTTTATTTATGATCCTGAATATTGGTATGTATTGATTTTATTTTATGCCATATAAATTCCATCAATTGGTATCAGAGACAGTTAGATAAATTTAATATTGTATGCTTTATTAAATTGAATTGAATAATGATGATTTTTTTTTTTAAAACGGATTTTAGACTTTGAATCTAATTATATATAGTCAAGATTTTTTTGAAATATTGCCACGTCGTATGATTTGTTAAAGGCCATCTTATTATTGTTGATGTGCTTTATTTTTCTTTTTTTTAATTTGGATATCGTTATTTCTTAGTTTCCCAATTTTGAAAAAGACGTCATAAGGCCACTCGGTTTTGTTTATGTGTGACCTTACAGTACAACACCATTGCATCATTTTGGTTTGTCGTAATTTTGGGACTCTATGGGTTGTTTTGAATGAAATCCAATTAATTGAAGAAAAATAAATTTATGGTTTGTGCCTTTTTTGGGTCCGAGGCAATATAATTCTTACGATTGTGGCTATCTTTCTTTAACTGGACTTTAATCTGTTATTAAAAACTTATTTATTTGTTCCGAATTCATAAAGTTTTTTTTTTAATTATTATGTTTATTAATTCATCTTATTTCGATTCATGAGTTAATAAAGTATTGTGAACATAAAGAATCCGTTCACATAAGGATTTAAATTTTGCATACAATATTAATTTATCATAAATTCTTTTATCTGATATTTATGGTGAAATATGGATATACATAAATTTTATGATTGCAATATTATATTTTAAATTATTGCATCTATACTTATGTATATCATAAAGTGTTATTTTGATCCGACATAACATGAAAATTAAATAATCATAATTGTTGTAAGATTATTTAAATCTAGACGCTAAGTTAAATTAATTTATTATTTCGATTAATTAGGTGCAAGCCAAAGCGGCCCTAACTAAAGAATAATAAATTAATTTACTTTAAAGTAGCGTTCTTTTGGATAATTTTCATGTTAATTATACGGCACTAAGTCAAATTAATTTATTGTTTCAACTGTTCGGGTGCAAGCCAAAGCGGCATCGTTCAGAAGAAATAGTGAATTAATCGCTTTAAAGAAGTGCATGTAAAAATTGCACCCTATTATTTTTGTTTAGTATGATTCTAGACATAAAGGTATATGAGTGGTGTAGGATGGTAATTTTCTTGTAACTCGTTTGGAGAAATTTGCCTGGCCAAAGCTGACAATTTCTTCATATGGAAAACTTGAAATTATCACGATCTACAGAAAGTCTAAATTAATTTCTGATAAAGAAATTGCATATTTATGCTCGTAACTCTGCTCCTAAAGGAGGGGTTATGTCACGCCCCCGGGGGTTTTTGAGTCTATCAAAGCGAAAAATTGCGTGTATTCTTTTTTTTTCTTAACAAGGTAACTTAAACCTCATCCCCGGTGCGTGCCAGACCGCCACATACACAAATTCTCTCTGCCCACGGACAGAGTCTCCTTTGTATATGCACGGCGTCTAATTTACAACATCATACATCAACCATCATCCATACAATAGACATACATCGTCGAACAGAGTACAGTAATTTAACTAATGTGTTAAAAGACCGGTGTCCACTCGACACCTTGTCATTAAAACGGCATCAACGTTTGGAAAGGATAACCAGCGGTTGCAAAACCCGTGCCCACACGGCACTTCGTTTTGAGAAAACATTTTCGAAATCATTTGGTTTATCATGAAAACGTGCCGCGTATGAAAACATCACTGAAAGTATCAAAGTATAAAAGTACACCTCATCCACAGCGCTAACTCATACGTGTCCATGACTAATAAGATCCACAAGCAAATTGACTATCTAAAGTGTAAGGAAAACGAGATAAAAACCCAAGTATCCTGACTACGGTCCTCGCGACGCAGTCTCACCGCCCTCCCGGCTAACGCACCTCGTAACACCTGTCACGGAGTGGGTAAAGTCAGTGACAAACAAAGTAGATGTCTAAGTATCAAAAGAGAATAAGGAGCAAACCGGTTACACCGGAACCTTTCGCTAAAACCCTGTACATAATTAAGCTGGGCACCAACCCCAGATTTATCAATTAGGTTGGGCACCAACCCCAGAGTACCTGTCGGAGAGACTAAAGTCTCCCCTCGTGCGCAAACACCTTTTTGATGCTTTTAACCTCTTCACGGTGCTGGTGTGCTATTTGCAGCAGGCGCGAAGAGGTCCTCACGGCTCCCACCCCTTTGTGAGGTACACGGGTCAAAAAGACCACTTTTCCGAAAAAGTACACCCATGCGGAGGCCAATCCGCCTGTGTACGTGCAGCATCCGAAACGGATTTGCCGAGGTCGGCGTGTAGTGAGCACCGCGACCGCAGCCGCTTCAATTGTTAGATAAAATACAATTATGCGAAAGGTTAAACTGTCCATCTACTTTGTTAGACAAATTAAGAGCATTTTAAATGATGATAGATGCACTTACTGCACTTGTTGCACTTACAGCAACCGTACCCACCTAGTTGAAGAGAAATCGGAACACCTGAATCCTTCGCGCACCCCTGCTGCGCACCTGGACATAAAGAAAGTCCGCAAGGATAACTATAGTCAAAAACGTGTACTAGCATCCCAAAACAAAAGACCCAATTTACTATTTTCGACGGAAAAGTCCTACACCGTCCGGGTTGACGAGAACCGAAGTCCCGCGCTGCCGTCGCCGTCCGTCGGAGCCCCGCGCGGTTCGGAACCGCGCGGCGTGTCTCCGCGGGCGGCGCCTCGCGCGGGTGCTGCCCGTGCGGCGGCCGCGCGACGCCCGCGCGGGTGCGGCCCCGCACGGCGCCCGCGCGCGGGGTTGCCCGCGCGGCGCCCGCGCAGTTGCGGGTCCGCGTGGGTGCCGCCCGCGCGGTAGCCGTGCGGCGCCCGCGCGGTGCCCGCGCGGTTGCGGGTCCGCGCGGGTGCCGCCCGCGCGGCAGCCGCGCGGTGCCCGCGCGGTTGTGGGTCCGCGCGGGTGCCGCCCGCGCGGTGGCCGCGCGGCGCCCGCGCGGGTACGACCCGCGCGGTGCCCGCGGGGTCCCATCGCCGCTTGCGGCGGCGATCGGCCGTCCGCGACTCTCCTCCGCGCGATGCCCTAGCGGCACCGCGCGCCTCCGCCGTCCGTTCCGTGCCCTAGCATGACGACGATGACGGCGACGGTGACGGATACGACGGAGAAACCCAAGAACTCAAACAAAAAGGACGACGGAAAAATCCCAAATAATTTATAACAATTATTTTACTAACCGAAGATCGACGGGAAGGTTGTCCGGTCGCGTTCTTGCCTTCGGTTCGATGTCCGGGAAGATCGGGCTCCTTCTCTTTCTCCTTTCCCTTTCTTCCGGCTAGGGTTCCGTCTTTTCCTTTTTTTCTCTTTCTTTCTCTCCTCACCGGTTAGGGTTTTATTTTTCTTTTCTTTTCTTTCCGATAATCGGGATCCCTTATATAGCTCGTATTATATCTTTAATTAATTTCCTCTTTAATTCGTACGTAAGAAAATTCTATTTTCTGTCATCGGATAATTAATTAATTAATTAATTATCCCCTACGAGATAACCCACCTTATCTCCAACGGGTGCAAGATATTTTGCACGGATTTCGATGCATGACTAATCACCGTATCACTAATAATTCCGTTCCGGAAGATCCCGACATCGGATTTCAGATCCGATCGCACCGTCGGCCATCATTTTCCGCGCTCTATCGCAGAAAAATACCAGCACCTCACCCTGGCCAACTTTTAACAATTAAATAATTTTATTTCTCTTAAGGGCTTAAATGGTTTAGATGTGAGTCAAAAATACCCCTAAGGGCCGGATCACTACAGGTTATGATGTCATATAAAGTATATGCATAAAGAAAGAAAGAAAAATATTTATGCTCATAATTCTGCTCCCAAAGGAGGTGTTGTGATGTCATATAAATTATATTTTTCTAATTTTGGTGTGGAATATTATGATGTGGTTTCTTATTAATAAAGACATGCATTTTATTTTTCAGCTATGACTTCATCCTTTGTTCCTATTGGTGATTCTGTTCTTATACTTAATGGTTCTAATTACTCGGAGTGGAAAGAACAGATTATGCTTACATTAGGGTGTATGGATCTCGATTTGGCTCTAAGAGAGGAAAAACCTCTTCCTCTTACAGATCAAAGTACGCCAATTCAGACAGCATCTTTGGAAAAGTGGGAGCGCTCTAATTGACTTACTTTGATGTTGATAAAGGCGCGTGTCGGTAAAAACATTCGGAACTCAATTCCGGAATGTAAGACAGCCCGCGATTTCTTAAATGCTGTGGAGCAACAGTTTGTAAGCTCCAGTAAAGCTTCGGCGAGTACCCTAATGAATAAACTGTCTTCCATGAAGTACTCCGGAAAAGGCTCGATTCGCGAGCACATTATGGAAATGCGAGATATTGCAGCGCAGCTCACTACACTTGAAGTAACCATCTCTGATTCATTCTTAGTGCACTTTATTTTAAACTCCTTACCATCTGAATATGGACCATTTTAGATCTCTTATAACACACATAAGGATAAATGGTCAATCAATTAATTGTTGACTGTGTGTGTGCAAGAGTAAGGCAGATTGATACAAGAAAAACGAAATACAGTTGACTTTGTTTCTCACAAGGGACAAATAAAGCGTACTAAGAATGGTAAAGGCAAGAATGGCTCGAAAAAGAAGAACATGGAAGTCATGTCTGGTTCACAAAGCCAATCAAGTAATTGGACTTGCATAAAGGGAAAGCAGACCAAAACCTCCTCTAAAGGTGCCAAAAGGGGTGATGGAACATTAGAGCTGATTCATATGGATATATGCGGACCTCTCCCTCTTACGTTTACTGGCCATAAATATTTTATCACATTTACTAATGACTACTCCCGATATGGCTATCTTTACTTGCTTAAAGAGAAATCTGAAGCATTAGATGCCTTTAAGGCATATAAGGCTGAAGTAGAGAATCAACTCGAGAGAAAGATAAAAGTGGTCAGATCAGATAGGGGTGGCGAATATTTTGGTAGACAGACAAATAAAGGCCAAGTTCCTGGGCCTTTCGCTAAGTTTCTAGAGCAGTGCGGGATTGTTCCACATGTTGGGTTATGTATAATTGGATCTAAATAGGGGAAAAAACACCTAGAGGGGGGTGAATAGGTGTAAACAATAAACACTCAAAATGTCACGCCCCGGGGGTTTTGTTTAGCGGAAACGATACATCAAAGTACGCGTAAAGTGCGTACATTTTTTTTTTTTTTTTTTTTTTTTGTTTAAGAACCTCCTTCCCCGGCGCGTGCCCAGACCCGCCACATATACAGATTTACTCGAAAATCGGGCAGAGTCTCCTCTGTATATGCACGGCGTCGCGGCTGTTACAATAGTCGAACATAAGCAATCATTTTCCCATTTAGTCACAACAGTTCAAAGTAGTACGGTGCATGAAGACTAAACAATACCCGTGGCCAGTCAAGTTGAAAGTATAAACTCACCGTTTTGAAAACAGGCCCACACGGCCTTAGGTTTTGAAAACAGATTGGAAAACGGCATAAATCCACAAGGTTTAGAAAACGGGCCCAACGGGAACAATAAAGGAAATAGTAGTGCATAACAAGAAAGAAAGTACTCAACATCCACACGACCCCACAAGGGTATCGAGAACCACACAGTAACTTACAATACCGAATGAAATGCAGAGAAAGTAAATGATACAGCATACTAGGGCTCCCTCAGCCCGACTGCTACCACCTCGGCCTCACCGTCGCCTACCTCTACCCCCTGGAGGTACCTGTCACAGAGTGGGTAGTCAGCGACACTATCATAAGAATAGTACTAAAGCAGTAAAGTAATACCAAGCCACAAAAGTAAGACTAGCCGGAACAACCGCTCTACTCGTAACGGTAACTCGCAACCACCTGTACCACCTGTAACACCTGCAACCCCGGTATCACCTGTAACACCTGACCGCGTCGGGCACCTATCCCGGCGGTCGCACACCTGACCACATCGGGATCCAATCCCGACAGGTCTCACACATGACCTCATCGGGATCCAATCCCGACAGGTCGCACCGCTCGCACCTCGCTGCCTCAAACCCCACACCTACGGGGGCCCCCACTACGTCACCTCGTGGGGTAACACGGGTCGAAGACCGCCTTTCCGAAAAAGAGCACCCTTTGCGGTGGCCAGACCGCGGGAGCGCGTGTCGCAACTCGAGCATAAGTAACCAAAACACGGGGTAATATAGTACATCATAGAAACCGTCAGTGTTAGTACCGATTAACAATAAAAAGTCCCTTTCGGTTTACCAACACAATACTCTGCCCCGACCGTAAGCCCACCTTGTTGTCGCGCTCCTGACTGATGTTAGGTTCTCTCGCGTCTCGGGTGCCCGCCCGGACCTACACGAATCTGTCATATAGGAGTCAGCAACTTAAGACTTTGTCAGATTAACGACTAGAGCGCCCGGCGCCCCCTCACCTTGCGCACAATTCGCACACGTACGCGCCTGGCCCCGTACGGCTGGGCGGCGTACTAACTGCGTGCGGCCGTCCGCATGCGGTGACGCCCGCATACGGCGTTGTCCGCATGCGGTGCCGCCCGCACCCGCATGCGGAGGCGCCCGCAAGCGGCGGCGCCCGCATGCGGCAGCCCGCATGCGGTGCCGCCCGCACCCGCATGCGGAGGCGCCCGCAAGCGGCGGCGCCCGCATGCGGCAGCCCGCATGCGGTGCCGCCCGCACCCGCATGCAGAGGCGCCCGCAAGCGGCGGCGTCCGCAAGCGGCAGCCCGCATGCGGTGCCGCCCGCACCCGCATGCGGCGGCGCCCGCAAGTGGCGGCGCCCGCATGCGGCAGCGCCCGCAAGTGGCGGCGCCCGCATGCGGCAGCCCGCATGCGGTGCCGCCCGCAAGTGGCGGCGCCCGCATGTGGCAGCCCGCATGCGGTGCCGCCCGCACCCGCATGCGGCGACGCCCGCAAGCGGCGGCCCGCATGCGGTGCCGCCCGCACCCGCATGCGGCGGCGCCCGCAAGTGGCGGCGCCCGCATGCGGCAGCGCCCGCAAGTGGCGGCGCCCGCATGCGGCAGCCCGCATGCGGTGCCGCCCGCACCCGCATGCGGAGGCGCCCGCAAGCGGCGGCGCCCGCATGCGGCAGCGCCCGCAAGTGGCGGCGCCCGCATGCGGCAGCCCGCATGCAGTGCCGCCCGCAAGTGGCGGCGCCCGCATGCGGCAGCCCGCATGCTGTGCCGCCCGCACCCGCATGCGGCGGCGCCCGCAAGCGGCGGCCCGCATGCGGTGCCGCCCGCACCCGCATGCGGCGGCGCCCGCAAGTGGCGGCGCCCGCATGCGGCAGCGCCCGCAAGTGGCGGCGCCCGCATGCGGCAGCCCGCATGCGGTGCCGCCCGCACCCGCATGCGGAGGCGCCCGCAAGCGGCGGCGCCCGCATGCGGCAGCCCGCATGCGGTGCCGCCCGCACCCGCATGCGGTGCCGCCCGCGCCCGCATGCGGCAGCCCGCATGCGGTGCCGCCCGCACCCGCATGCGGCGGCGCCCGCAAGTGGCGGCGCCCGCATGCGGCAGCCCGCATGCGGTTCCTCCCGCACGCGGCGCCTCCCGCATGCGGATGCACGCGGCGCCGCCCTCATGCGGCGCCGCCCGCATGCGTGGCTCCGGTAAAGGCGCCGACTCCCCTCCCTTTTTCCTAAGAGAACCAAGAAACGACCAAAACAAGAACCCTAAGCCATGCTTACCTGGGTTTCATCGGCTAGGGTTTATCTAGGGGATGATCATCCTATTCTTGGGTGAAGGTATGCCGGCGATCTTCCTTCTCCTCACCCGCTCCGCCTTGCTTCTCCTCTCGATCGATTGGGGAAAGGTACGGTACGGTTGGGAAACTGAAAGGTTGGGGAAGTGGGTTTTCGTTCCTTTGGGGTTTCGTACGCAGGGGGAGTTAAGGGGAGTTGTAGGGAGTGGCCAGTAGTTGGGGGAAGTGGTGGAAGTTGGGGCGGTTCGTGGGAAGTTGTGGGGAAGTGGTGGGAAGTTGGGGGAAGTGGTGGGAAGTTGGGGGCGGTTCGTGGGGAGTTGTACGATGGGAAAAACGCGGGAGTGATTAATGTGGCGGGAGCGGTTAAATTGGGTAAAGGGAATGAACCCAGATCAAGTTAAAACGGGTACTAGTCGGGTGCGAACCAGAGTCCGGTCTGTCTGAAAAACCGCGTTAACCACCTGAACCATTAGTTACCTTCCAGAATTTATTCCGGGAGATTCCGGCGTCGGAATTCAAAACCGATTTCGCCGCCGTTCTCCGTTTCACGAGCCCTATTAACTAAAAGTACCCGCGGGCCCCGACGGTCTGTCCGGAAATAAGGAATTATTCGATCACCCTCCAGCCCCCGAAACGAAATGCGAAATTAACGAAACCAAAAGTAGACCCTTAAAATATTTTAAACCAGCGGCTACTACACCACTCACCTCTTAAAACGAGTTTCGTCCTCGAAACTCAATCCTGGTTCGCGGTAAAGAGATAAGGATAGCCCTCTCTCATCCTTGATTCTAGTTCCCACGTCGCTTCCCGCTCTTCATGGTGGTTCCAGTGCACCTTCACATAGGGGATGTCTCGGTTTCGAAGCGTCTTACTTTCTCTTGCTAGTATTCGCACAGGGGTTTCCTCGAAGCTTAGGTCCTCCTTTAGTTCGAGTGTCGAGACGTCCAGGACATGCGACGGGTCGGGGAGGTATTTCTTGAGCATCGAAACGTGGAATACGTCATGAATCCGATTGAGGTTCGGTGGTAGGGCAAGGCGGTAAGCCACTAGGCCAATCCGTTCCAGGATCTCGAATGGCCCCACGAACCGCGGGCTTAGCTTGCCTTTTAACCCGAATCGCTTGATTCCCCTGGACGGCGAGACTCGCAAAAACACGTGTTCTCCCACCTGGAACTCTAAGTCGCGGCGTCTTCGATCCGCGTAGCTCTTTTGTCGACTCTGGGCAGTTAGTAAGCGCTGTCTGATGAGGCGCACCTTCTCTTCTGTTTCTTCCACCAAGTCGGGTCCCAAGAACTTCCGTTCTCCCAAGTCGTCCCAACAGATCGGGGATCGGCAGCGTCTCCCGTATAAGGCTTCGTAGGGTGCCATCAGTATGCTGGCCTGGTGGCTATTGTTGTAAGCGAATTCTACAAGTGGTAGGTAACGCTCCCAACCTACTCCCCAATCGAGTACACAGGCCCGAAGCAGGTCTTCTAGCGTCTGTATCACTCGCTCCGACTGCCCGTCTGTCTGAGGGTGGAAGGCTGTGCTGAAGTGCAATTTAGTCCCCAAGGCTTGTTGCAGGCTCTGCCAAAACTTTGAGACGAAACGCGTGTCTCTGTCTGATGTGATCGATGCCGGTACTCCATGCAGTCTCACAATCTCGCTGAGATAGACCTGAGCCAACCGCTCCCTGGTCCAAGTTGTGTGAATCGGCAGGAAGTGCGCTGACTTAGTTAGCCGGTCCACCACAACCCATATTGTGTCATGTCCTTGCTGTGAACGTGGAAACCCGGTGACAAAGTCCATGGTGATATGATCCCACTTCCACTCCGGTACCGGTAAGGGTTGTAACTTTCCCGCCGGTCGTTGATGTTCCGCCTTTATTTGTTGACACACCAGGCAATGAGCTACAAATTGAGTTACATCCCTCTTCATCTTGGGCCACCAGAAGGTCTGCTTAAGGTCCCTGTACATCTTTGTACCTCCTGGATGCGCTGCATAAGGGGCGCTGTGTGCCTCGGACAGAATTTCCTTCTTCAATTCCGGGGTATCCGGCACACACATCCGCCCGCGGAACCGTAGGGTGTCATCGCCTTCCAATGAAAAGTCCCCTTCCTGATCCGGTGAGATCTTGTCTCTTACGAGCTGTAAGTGCGAGTCCGCCTGCTGTCCCTCTCGAATCTTTTCTAGCAGTGTTGGCTTGACCACCAGAGTTAGAAGTTGCGCAAACCGTGCCTGCTGGCACTACTTCCAACCCTAGTCGTGAAAATTTCACGATCAAGTTGCTCTGTTCAGTCATCGCATCTACTGATCCTCCCTACAATCGCCCCTTCCTGCTAGAATGTCCGCTACCACGTTTGCTTTCCCGGGGTGATATTGGATCGTTAGGTCGTAATCCTTCAATAATTCAAAGCACCGCCTCTGATGTTGTCGTCGGGGGTGGTGACACCTTGTCTGCCACAGTCGCGGTAGTGGCTACTCCCGCGAAGTTCCTCCTCCGGGGTTTTGAACAAACCAACAAACTAGGTAGGGGTCTCTCCTCAGAACCACTTGTAAGGGTTCCTACCTAGCGGTCACAACTCCTCAGGCGGACTAGGGGAGTAACCCCGCTCCTATCCTATATAAACCCCCCCCCCCCCCCCCCCCCCCCCCCCGACACAACCGCACAGTACGCGGAGAACGAAAAAGACAAAAATGGAATATGGGAATCGATGCCTAACCAAAGAAAAACGATGAAGGGAAGGAAAAGAAAAATATATATATACCTGTTCTAGGCTTCTGCATCACTGCTCCCCGGGGCGGCTGGGGAGGTCCGTCCACAACCTCTGGGCCAGCTACGTTCGACGTGGCGGGGTGGGGTCTCGGTATCGGAAGAGTCCGTCAGGCGTGGGTCGTCGGGTCTCGGTGCCGGGGGTCTGGTGACACCCGGCCTCCGGGGGCACTCGTAACGTGTGTGGCCCGGCCTGCCACACCGGAAGCAATGCTCATCCCGCCAAGGGCAATCCATCATTGGATGCGCACCGTCACAAATGACGCATGGCGTCGGTGGTGCAGGTCCCTCCCTCATCGCCTGCCCGGGTTTCGGCCCGTTCCTCTGGCGCTTGGTCGCTCTGCCGCACTGGTAGGGGGCCCCCTGTCGGGCCGGGGTAGGGGTGTGCCCGTCGTGTACGCTCTAGCTCCGCGCGCACGGCCAAATTGACCGCTCCCTGAAAGGTGGAAACGCCAGTCGGTGGTATCCCACGGGGGTTAACACCACCGTGCCGTGCTGGGCGCGGTCGACACTCTCGAGCTCCTGAGTCAGTATACCCACGTGCTCCGCGAGAGTTAGCAATTGCCCAGCCACGTCGCGCAGCTGGTTGCGTAGCAAGCGGTTCGCCTCTGCCGCAAGGTCCATGTCTGGCAGCAGTTACCTACCCAAAATCGGGCTTCTATCTGTGCACACCAAGGAAACACATTAGTCCCAGCATACCAAGCAAACCGTGCGTAAATAATTCACACTAATTCCCTTTCCCCCACGTTCACTCACGTCCTACACCCTTAAACCCTGCATATTTCATTTATTCGTAGTTAAGTGTGATATCTCGGTGGATGTTGGGCTGTAACTGTTGTGATTAAAGCAAAGTCTCTGATACCATCTTAATCTGTCACGCCCCGGGGGTTTTGTTTAGCGGAAACGATACCTCAAAGTACGCGTAAAGTGTGTACAATTTTTTTTTTTTTTTTTTGTTTAAGAACCTCCTTCCCCGGCGCGTGCCCAGACCCGCCACATATACAGATTTACTCGAAAATCGGGCAGAGTCTCCTCTGTATATGCACGGCGTCGCGGCTGTTACAATAGTCGAACATAAGCAATCATTTTCCCATTTAGTCACAACAGTTCGAAGTAGTACGGTGCATGAAGACTAAATAATACCCGTGGCCAGTCAAGTTGAAAGTATAAACTCACCGTTTGAAAACAGGCCCACACGGCCTTAGGTTTTGAAAACAGATTGGAAAACGGCATAAATCCACAAGGTTTAGAAAACGGGCCCAACGGGAACAATAAAGGAAATAGTAGTGCATAACCAGAAAGAAAGTACTCAACATCCACACGACCCCACAAGAGTATCGAGAACCACACAGTAACTTACAATACCGAATGAAATGCAGAGAAAGTAAATGATACAGCATACTAGGGCTCCCTCAGCCCGACTGCTACCACCTCGGCCTCACCGTCGCCTACCTCTACCCCCTGGAGGTACCTGTCACAGAGTGGGTAGTCAGCGACACTATCATAAGATAGTACTAAAGCAGTAAAGTAATACCAAGCCACAAAAGTAAGACTAGCCGGAACAACCGCTCTACTCGTAACGGTAACTCGCAACCACCTGTACCACCTGTAACACCTGCAACCCCGGTATCACCTGTAACACCTGACCGCGTCGGGCACCTATCCCGGCGGTCGCACACCTGACCACATCGGGATCCAATCCCGACAGGTCTCACACCTGACCTCATCGGGATCCAATCCCGACAGGTCGCACCGCTCGCACCTCGCTGCCTCAAACCCCACACCTACGGGGGCCCCCACTACGTCACCTCGTGGGTAACACGGGTCGAAGACCGACTTTCCGAAAAAGAGCACCCTTTGCGGTGGCCAGACCACGGGTGCGCGTGTCGCAACTCGAGCATAAGTAACCAAAACACGGGGTAATATAGTACATCATAGAAACCGTCAGTGTTAGTACCGATTAACAATAAAAAGTCCCTTTTCGGTTTACCAACACAATACTCTGCCCCGACCGTAAGCCCACCTTGTTGTCGCGCTCCTGACTGGTGTTAGGTTCTCTCGCGTCTCGGGTGCCCGCCCGGACCTACACGAATCTGTCATATAGGAGTCAGCAACTTAAGACTTTGTCAGATTAACGACTAGAGCGCCCGGCGCCCCCTCACCTTGCGCACAATTCGCACACGTACGCGCCTGGCCCCGCACGGCTGGGCGGCGTACTAACTGCGTGCGGTCGTCCGCATGCGGTGACGCCCGCATGCGGCGTTGTCCGCATGCGGTGCCGCCCGCACCCGCATGCGGAGGCGCCCGCAAGCGGCGGCGCCCGCATGCGGTGCCGCCCGCACCCGCATGCGGAGGCGCCCGCAAGCGGCGGCGCCCGCATGCGGCAGCCCGCATGAGGTGCCGCCCGCACCCGCATGCAGAGGCGCCCGCAAGCGGCGGCGTCCGCAAGCGGCAGCCCACATGCGGTGCCGCCCGCACCCGCATGCGGCGGCGCCCGCAAGTGGCGGCGTCCGCATGCGGCAGCGCCCGCAAGTGGCGGCGCTCGCATGCGGCAGCCCGCATGCGGTGCCGCCCGCAAGTGGCGGCGCCCGCATGCGGCAGCCCGCATGCGGTGCCGCCCGCACCCGCATGCGGCGGCGCCCGCAAGCGGCGGCCCGCATGCGGTGCCGCCCGCACCCGCATGCGGCGGCGCCCGCAAGTGGCGGCGCCCGCATGCGGCAGCGCCCGCAAGTGGCGGCGCCCGCATGCGGCAGCCCGCATGCGGTGCCGCCCGCACCCGCATGCGGAGGCGCCCGCAAGCGGCGGCGCCCGCATGCGGCAGCGCCCGCAAGTGGCGGCGCCCGCATGCGGTGCCGCCCGCAAGTGGCGGCGCCCGCATGCGGCAGCCCGCATGCGGTGCCGCCCGCACCCGCATGCGGCGGCGCCCGCAAGCGGCGGCCCGCATGCGGTGCCGCCCGCACCCGCATGCGGCGGCGCCCGCAAGTGGCGGCGCCCGCATGCGGCAGCGCCCGCAAGTGGCGGCGCCCGCATGCGGCAGCCCGCATGCGGTGCCGCCCGCACCCGCATGCGGAGGCGCCGCAAGCGGCGGCGCCCGCATGCGGCAGCCCGCATGCGGTGCCGCCCGCACCCGCATGCGGAGGCGCCCGAAGCGGCGGCGCCCGCATGCGGCAGCCCGCATGCGGTGCCGCCCGCACCCGCATGCGGCGGCGCCCGCAAGTGGTGGCGCCCGCATGCGGCAGCCCGCATGCGGTGCCTCCCGCACGCGGCGCCGCCCGCATGCGGATGCACGCGGCGCCGCCCTCATGCTGCGCCCGCCTGCATTCGTGGCTCCGGTAAAGGCGCCGACTTCCCCTCCCTTTTTCCTAAGAGAACCAAGAAATGACCAAAACAAGAACCCTAAGCCATGCTTACCTGGGTTTCGTCGGCTAGGGTTTATCTAGGGGATGATCGTCCTGTTCTTGGGTGAAGGTATGCCGGCGATCTTCCTTCTCCTCACCCGCTCCGCCTTGCTTCTCCTCTCGATCGATTGGGGAAAGGTACGGTACGGTTGGGAAACTGAAAGGTTGGGAAGTGGGGTTTTCGTTCCTTTGGGTTTCGTACGCAGGGGAGTTAAGGGGAGTTGTAGGGAGTGGCCAGTAGTTGGGGAAGTGGTGGGAAGTTGTGGGCGGTTCGTGGGGAAGTTGTGGGGAAGTGGTGGGAAGTTGGGGAAGTGGTGGGAAGTTGGGGGCGGTTCGTGGGGAGTTGTACGATGGGAAAAACCGGGAGTGATTAAGGTGGCGGGAGCGGTTAAATTGGGTAAAGGGAATGAACCCAGATCAAGTTAAAACGGGTACTAGTCGGGTGCGAACCAGAGTCCGGTCTGTCTGAAAAACCGCGTTAACCACCTGAACCGTTAGTTACCTTCCGGATTTATTCCGGGAGATTCCGGCGTCGGAATTCAAGACCGATTTCGCCGCCGTTCTCCGTTTCGCGAGCCCTATTAACTAAAAATACCCGCGGGCCCCGACGGTCTGTCCGGAAACAAGGAATTATTCGATCACCCTCCAGCCCCGAAACGAAATGCGGAATTAACGAAACCAAAAGTAGACCCTTAAAATATTTTAAACCAGCGGCTACTACACAAAAATCTTTGCGATATAAAACCCAATGCGGAAAAATAAATAATACGCAGAGATTTTTACGTGGAAAACTCCAAACCGGAGTAAAAACCACGGGACCGATAACACGGTGAAATCCACTAGAATTAAACACGTACAAGGTGATATACCGTACTCACAGACGACTCAACCTTTTCCATACGCTCCTAGTTGATCTTCTCCGCTCGCTCCACGACGCTTCTCGAATCCACGATTTGCGTCCAACGCCGAATCCACGACATCCGACGAATCCGCGGTCCTTCACCCAGTAGCACGCTTCGAATCCACGAACGTACCTCGCTCCGAATCCACGAGAGCGGTAGCACCTTGAATCCACAAGGCCACGCGAGTCCACGCGCCGATTTGGGATAATCGTTGTTTTTGGGTGGTGGTGATCCGCCGAATACTTAGATTAGAAATAGATCGAAATACCATCTAAGTATTCATTGATTTGATTCTACTCAAACTGTGAGTATGAAAACCTAGAATCAAATCAATCAATATAGATGAAGAAACATAGATTTAATCTATTGATTTCCTTTCTTCTCTATATGGGGATCTATCTAATTCGGTCGTCTTTTCCTTTTTCGTGGGTTGCCCTAAAGATGATTAAAGGGTCCTATAATAGGTTAAAACCATTGGAAGAGGAGAAGAATCAAAAACTAACCTTTGCTGGAATAATTCAGGACGGCATTCGGATCGGACTTCGGCGATCCGGATTGCAGTAGCGAGACATATAGTTTCCAGAAAAAACCAAGGTTCGGGATCCGGATCGAAGTGCCTGATCCGAATCGTTCATACAATTTCACCAAACACCACGTTCGGATCCGGATTGCAAAGCCTGATCCGGATCGTTCATAAAACATGGTAAAACCAGTGTTCGGGATCCGGATCAAAGGAGGCAACGATCCGGATTGAACTGGTGTATGAACGAACACCCTTCGGGATCCGGATTTGAAAGTCTGATCCGGATTCTAACATGTCCCATGTCCAGTTTTTGATTTTATGCAATTAGAAATTCATCCAAGTGTTTCTACACTATAAGAAGTATTCGGATCACCAAAAATAATTAGTTAAACATACCTGATCCTTTTGAATTCTTCTTTCTTGAGATTGAGTTAAATGATCCAACTTTCTTTATCTTCAATCTTCAAGACTTAACCGAATTCACGAAATACGCCAACTCAAAATCCGTAACAATCTCCCCCTTTGGCGGTTTCGTGACAAAACACAAATCCACTCAAGAAAATTCAAAAAAAAATATTTTGTTGCTATCACCATACAACAAAAATTTACAATGGAGATCCAAAATAAATAGATACATGAGTTAAACTCCTAAACAGACTCTAGACTTAGACATCTGTACTCTCTGCAAAAGAAATCATTCTTGACAAAAGAAATCATTAGATACCTCAAGAATTTTATGTCATTCAAAAAAAAAAAAACCACTATAGAGATGAAGTTTATACTCATTTATACTTATCATGACATTTATACATTCAGATATGTAATTTGATCATAGTTAAAAACCACCATATCTCCTATGCAATCAAAATCCAAATGTCACAAAAATTTTTAGTGAACATCAACTTGTTAGTTATATTACATGCCCAAATGGTTAGCAAATAGTTAGTCGAGGCATGCGTGCAATCACAAATGAAAACCAAAAGTTGAAGTTCTACTTACCTTACTTACCTTCATAGTTCAACTGGACAATCAAGATTGTTCAAACTGTTCTAATACTCTCTCCCCCTTTTTGTCACAAAGTTAGCCAAAATTACCAAAAAGGAGAAAAGTTAACAAGTTCAAGAACCAAAACTGTGAGCTAAAAACTAAAAACTAAAACTTAAAAACCTGCACAAGAAAAAAATAAAAAGTTTGAGCACAAATCAATCATCTGAGTCGAGTCTTCAGAGCTCGTGCAGCCCAGTTTGTTCAAAATTCCTTTAAGCATTCCCGAAATCGTAGAACATTCTTGTTTCATCTTATGTATGTCCTTAGACATCTTCTGAGTTCTAAGTTGCCTTTTGGTTGATTCTTCTGGAAGTTGAAGAACTTGTGTGACAACTGACGGAGCAGTCTGACCTTCATTCCGAGGAGATCTTCTTGGCAGAGAATGTGAATTGTCAAAAAGGGTTCATTGCTTGGCGAATTCTTTTCCTTGCGTACTTCTTAATCGTTGAGGAAGACTTCATCAGCTTCTTGTTCTTTAGGTAAACCTTATTTTCTTCATCAATACCTTGTTGTACTTCATTCAGGAATGTGTCCCAATCTTCTTCGTCTTCAGATTCAGTTTCAGTTTGAGGGATATTCTTTGTTCCTCTTGACATGTTTCATTTATTTCAATACCCCGAGCTCGTCCAAGCCGTCGAGCAAGTCTTTTTCTTTAGTTTTCACAGAAGTTTCTTCCATTGGAGCTTTGCCCTTTTCAGCAGCAGTAGGCGGAGCCTTTGATGTTTCCGCAGGCGCTTTTCCTTCGAAGCAGTGGGTGCAGTTGCTTCAACTTGCAACTCATCCCAATCGATCGATTCCGTCTCAGATTCCGTATCGGAATATCTTTGTTTTCTTCGCCTTCTTAGCCCTCTTGGGCTTGATAGTGTCTCTAGTATGGACCATAGTAGCCAAAAGAAAAATGATCCAGGTGATCACCATGCTACTAGTTTCTTGTGAGAAAGAAAATCCTGTGAGCAACAACTCAAGAACACGAAAAAAAAAAATTATTAATTTTCAAAAATTTGAAAAATTGTACCCAAACAATCATTATCGTGTAGAGAGACTAAGAATCAAATTAGTTCTGCAAAAAGAATTTTAAAAATAGATCAATCGCATGATTTTTGAAAATTCCCATTATATGCCCTAAAACCGAATTTTTGAAATCGAAGGCCAAAAATCCGTTTATCATAGAATACCTAGCATATAATCAAAACTAATCTACCAAGAGTTCTTATTTCAAAGGAAATTTGATCAAAAATCATCCACAAACGAAAAAGATACGGAAATTCCATCACGTTTTGAGGAAAAGTATGAAAAACTGTGACAAAACCGAGATTTTGATCAATAAAACTTACTTGGCATCGAAGAACTTGAGTTTGAAAGCTTCCAAGATGGATGTATTCTAGAGAGAGAAGCTCTGGAGACTTTTGAACAAAAGAGTGAAGTAAAAGAAATCAAAAACCCTTTTGTTCTATATAAAACCCTAGCCGCGATCCGGATCAGTTCGTGATTCCGATCCGGATCAAGCTACCCGCAGAGAATACCTGCGTTCGGGATCCGGATCGGCTTGTCCAATCCGGATCGGCTCCAACTTTTCTTCAGAAAAATTCAGAAAAATTCTAGAAAGTCCAGAAAAAGATTGTAAGCACTTTGTGTATCAACTTTAAATGAAAATCATCGTTTCATACAACAAGAAATAGATTATGCCAAATCTATCAATAACATCCAACAAATGAAACGAAAATTTATAAAAATTAAATCCCTTAAAGTTGAACAACTTCACTTACATCTAACTTGATCTTATGAGTAATGCCTTTATCAAATCATCAATTCAGTAAAGAAATGAAATACAAAGATCAATAGATGTCTGAAATCCCAGATAGTTAGATAATATATCTAGTCAATTATTGAAGAGAGTGGCTCTTGAGCATCTTTCATTAAATTCCCACCTTATACCAACCTTGAAATTTTGACAGAGTCAAGTATTTCAACATGCATTTTATTTAATCAAACTTGAAAAACCTTGCTTGGTATACATGTGTAGCTGCACACAGTACTCGGACGACGAGGTGGTAGCTCTTTCCTCCATGTGGTGGTAGTTTTCACACTCCATCATTGGTGATGTAACTCTTTCCACATCTTTGAGCATAAAACTTTTTCTTTGACTCTCCCCCTCAATTGGCTATCAATTATTTAAGATATAAGTATTCAGCCAAATATTGATCTCGATTCATACTCGACTAAACAGTCAAATAAGATAAAAACTATACCAAGAGATTATCGAGAGCGAATTGACTTTGATCAAAACAAAGATGATTTAATTCACATAAATGATCATTGCATCAAATAAATTATTATGATATCCAAAGCATAATAAATTTCTAAACATATAAAGGGATACAGTTAAAGTCAATAAAAACTAATGCTCAATTAATGTTCTATGTCTAAGCATAGATACTGAACAAAAACACAAAAACAAACCTAACCTAAACAAAAGTTTCAAAAGAGGTTATTTCAAGGAAAGCATTCCAATTGCTTTACGCAATGAATAAAACGTTTTTGATCCAAAGGTTTTGTTAAAAAGTCAGCTATTGATCTTCAGTTGAAATGTAGGAAATTTGAAGAATATTTGATTCAACTAGCTCTCTAGAAAATGATATCTAAGTTCAATGTGTTTTGTCTAGAGTGCCAACACAGGGTTTGTTTGAAATGTTTATAGCACTAGTGTTGTCACATAAAACAGTTACCGAAGTTGCTGAAATCCGGAAGTCGCTCAACACCGCTTTTCATCCAAATGAGTTGAGTTGAACAACTACCCGCTGAGATGTATTCCACTTCGGCAGTCGAGAGTGCAATGCAGTTTTGCTTTTTACTATGCCATGCAACAAGGCAATGGCCAAGATAAAAACATGCACCACTCGTACTTTTCCGATCATCACAGATCCTGCCCAATCGGCACTCTGAGTATCCAATATATCTAGACTTGTTCCCATAGGATACCAAATTCCGAAATTAATGTTTCTTTGATGCACCGATGATCCGTTTCACCGCTTTCAGGTGAACCTCCTTTGGTGCTGATTGATATCTCGCGCAAACCAACACTAAAGGATATATGCCGG
>CM055065.1:41067475-41104628 GCA_029204045.2 Tillandsia leiboldiana
TCTCGAATCCACCGATTTGCGTCCAACTCCGAATCCACGACATCCGACCGAATCCGCGGTCCTTCACCCAGTAGCACGCTTCGAATCCACGACGTACCTCGCTCCGAATCCACGATAGCGTTGAACCTTGAATCCACAAGGCCACGCTAGTCCACCGCCGATTTGGGATAAATCGTTTTTTTTGGGTGTGGTGATCCGCCGAATACTTAGATTAGAAATAGATCGGAAATACCATCTAAGTATCATTAGATTTGATCTACTCAAAATGGGATTATGAGAACCTAGAATCAAATCATCAATATAGATGAAGAAACATAATATTTAATCTAGTGATTTCCTTTCTTCTCTATATGTGGATCTATCTAATTCTGATGCGGCTTTTTCCCTTTTGTCCGTGGGTCGCCCTAAAAAGATAATTAAAGGGTCTATTATAGTTAGAAACACATGGAAGAGGATAGAATCAAAAACTCCCTTTCTGGAATTTATTCAGGACGGCGATCCGGAAGCGACGGCGGCGATCCGGATTGCAGTAGCGAGACATATAGTTTCCAGAAAAACCAGGTTGGGATCCGGATCGAAGTGACTGATCCGATGTGCATACACGTTCACCAAACACCAAAACGTTCGGGATCCGATTGCAAAGCCTGATCCGGATCGTCCATAAACATGGTAAAACCTGTGTTCGGGATCCGGATCAAAGGGGCTACAATCCGGATTGAACCTGGTGTATGAACGAAACACCCTTCGGGATCCGTTTTGAAAGTCTGATCGGATCCTAACATGTTCCCCTGTCCAGTTTTGATTTTTTAATGCAATTAGAAAATTCATCCACAGTGTTTCTACAAGTAGAAGAAGTATTCGGATCACCAAGAAATATTAGTTAAACATACCTGAGCCTTTGAATTCTTCTTTCTTGTGAGATTGAGTTTAAATGATCCAACTTTCTTTATCTTCAATCTTCAAGACTTAACCGATTCACGAATACGCCCATCAATTCCGTAACAATCTCCCCTTTGGCGGTTTCGTGACAAAACACAAATCCACTCAAGAAAATTCAAAAAAGCTATTTTGTTGCTATCCCCATACAACAAAATTTACAATTGAGATCCAAACTAAATATATACATGAGTTAAACTCCTAAAACAGACTCTAGACTTAGGCATCTGTACTCTCTGCCAAAGAAATCATATCTGACAAACGAAATCATTAGATACCTCAGAATTTATGTCATTCAAAAAAAAAAACACATAAGATGAAGTTTATACTCATTTATACTTATCATGACATTTATACATTCAGATATGTAATTTGATCATAGTTAAAACACCCTACTCCTATGCAATCAAAATCCAAATGTCACAAAATTTTTAGTGAACATCACTTGTTAGTATATATCATGCCCAATGGTTAGTCCAATAGTTAGTCGAGGCTGCAGTGCAATCACAAAGAAAAACCAAAAGTTTGAAGTTCTACTTACCTATACTACCCTTCATAGTCAACTGGCACAATCAAGATTGTTCAACTGTTCCATAATACTCTCTCCCCTTTTGTCACAAAGTTAGCCAAAAATACCAAAATGGAGAATTAACAATTCAAGAACCAAAACTGTGAGCTAAAAACTAAAACTAAAACTTAAAAACCTGCACAAGAACAAAATAAAAAGTTTGAGCACAAATCAATCATATGAGTCAGAGTCTTCAGAGCTCGTAGCAGCCCACGTTTGGTTCAACATTCCTTAAGCATTCCCGAAAATCGTAGAACATTCTTGTTTCAATCTTATGTATGTCCTTAGACATCTTTCTGAGTGCTAAGTGTGCCTTTTGGTTGATTCTTCTGGAAGTTGAAGAACGTTGTGTTGACAACTGACGGAGCAGTCTGACCTTCAAGTTCGAGGAGATCTCTTGGCAGAGAATGTGAATTGTCAAAAGGTTCATTGCTTGGCGAATTCTTTTTCCTTCGGTACTTCTAATCGTTGAGGAAGACTTCATCAGCTTCTTGTTCTTTAGGTAAACCTTATTTTCTTCATCAATACCTTGTTGTACTTCATTCAGGAATGTGTCCCAATCTTCTTCGTCTTCAGATTCAGTTTCATGTTGAGGCGATATTCTTTGTTTCCTCTTGCCATGTTTCATTTTATTTCAATACCCCGAGCTCGTCCAAGCCGTCGAGCAAGTCTTTTTCTTTTAGTTTTCACAGAAGTTTCTTCCATGGAGCTTTGCCCTTTTCAGCAGCAGTAGGCGGAGCCTTTGATGTTTCCGCAGGCGCTTTTCCTTTCGAAGCAGTGGGTGCAGTTGCTTCAACTTGCAACTCATCCCAATCGATCGATTCCGTCTCAGATTCCGTATCGAATTATCTTTTGTTTTCTTCGCCTTCTTAGCCCTCTGGGCTTGATAGTGTCTCTAGTATGGACCATAGTAGCCAAAAGAAAAATGAGTCCAGGTGATCACCATTGCTACTAGTTTCTTGTGAGAAAGAAAATCCTGTGAGCAACAACTCAAGAACACGAAAAAAAAAATTAGTTAATTTTCAAAATTTGAAAAATTGTACCCAAACAATCATTATCGTGTAGAGAGACTAAGAATCAAATTAGTTCTGGCAAAAAGAATTTTAAAAATAGATCAATCGCATGATTTTTGAAAATTCCCATTATATGCCGCTAAAACGAATTTTTGAAAATCGAAGGCCAAAAATCCGTTTATCATTAGAATACCTAGCATATAATCAAAACTAATTCTACCAACGAGTTCTTATTTCAAAGGAAATTTGATCAAAAATCATCCACAAACGAAAAAGATACGGAAATTCCATCACGGTTTTGAGGAAAAGTATGAAAAACTGTGAAAAACCGAGATTTTGATCAATAAAACTTACTTGGAATCGAAGAACTTGAGTTTGAAAGCTTCCAAGATGGATGTATTCTAGAGAGAGAAGCTCTGGAGACTTTTGAACAAAAGATTGAAGTAAAAGAAATCAAAACCCTTTTGTTCTATATAAACCCTAGCCGCGATCCGGATCAGTTCGTGATTCCGATCCGGATCAGCTACCCGCAGAGAATACCTGCGTTCGGGATCCGGATCGGCTTGTCCAATCCGGATCGGCTCCAACTTTTTTCTTCAGAAAAATTCAGAAAAATTCTAGAAAGTCCAGAAAAAGATTGTAAGCACTTTTGTGTATCAACCTTTAAATGAAAATCATCGTTTCATACAACAAGAAATAGATTATGCCAAATCTATCAATAACATCCAACAAATGAAACGAAAATTTATAAAAATTAAATCCCTTAAAGTTGAACAACTTCAATTACATCTAACTTGATCTTATGAGTAATGCCTTTATCAAATCATCAATTCAGTAAAGAAAATGAAATACAAAGATCAATAGATGTCTGAAATCCCAGATAAGTTAGATAATATATCTAGTCAATTTATTGAAGAGGAGTGGCTCTTTGAGCATCTTTCATTAAAATTCCCACCTTATACCAACCTTGAAATTTTGACAGAGTCAAGTATTTCAACATGCATTTTATTTAATCAAACTTGAAAAACCTGCTTGGTATACATGTGGTAGCTGCACACAGTACTCGGACGACCGAGGTGGTAGCTCTTCCTCCATGTGGTGGTAGTTTTCACACTCCTCATTGGGATGTAACTCTTTCCACATCTTTTGAGCATAAAACTTTTTCTTTGACTCCCCCTCAATTGGCTATCAATTATTTAAGATATAAAGTATTCAGCCAAATATTGATCTCGATTTCATACTCGACTAAACAGTCAAATAAGATAAAAACTATACCAAGAGATTATCGAGAGAGGAAATTGACTTTGATCAAAACAAAGATGTATTTAATTCACATAAATGATCATTGCATCAAATAAATTATTATGATATCCAAAGCATAATAAATTTCTAAACATATAAGGATACAGTTAAAGTCAATAAAAACTAATGCTCAATTAATGTTCTATGTCTAAGCATAGATACTGAACAAAAACACAAAAACAAACCTAACCTAAACAAAAGTTTCAAAAAGAGGTTATTTCAAGGAAAGCATTCCAATTGCTTTACGCAAATGAATAAAACGTTTTTGATCCAAAGGTTTTGTTAAAAAAGTCAGCTAATTGATCTTCAGTTGAAATGTAGGAAATTTGAAGAATATTTGATTCAACTAGCTCTCTAAGAAAATGATATCTAAGTTCAATGTGTTTTGTTCTAGAGTGCAACACAGGGTTTTTTGAAATGTTTATAGCACTAGTGTTGTCACATAAAACAGTTACCGAAGTTGCTGAAATCCGGAAGTCGCTCAACACGCTTTTCATCCAAATGAGTTGAGTTGAACAACTACCCGCTGAGATGTATTCCACTTCGGCAGTCGAGAGTGCAATGCAGTTTTGCTTTTTACTATGCCATGCAACAAGGCAATGGCCAAGATAAAAACATGCACCACTCGTACTTTTCCGATCATCCACAGATCCTGCCCAATCGGCATCTGAGTATCCAATAATATCTAGACTTGTTCCCATAGGATACCAATTCCGAAATTAATGGTTCCTTTGATGCACCGAATGATCCGTTTCACCGCTTTCAGGTGAACCTCCTTTGGTGCTGATTGATATCTCGCGCAAATCCCAACACTAAAGGATATATCCGGGCGACTAGCTGTGAGGTAAAGTAGACTTCCAATCATGCTGCGATAAAGTTCTCGTCTACATTCTCACTAAGAGATTCACTTCCTAATCCCTTATTGCTAGTTCCCATAGGAGTAGGAAAATCTTTAGAATCTTCTAATCCGAATTTCTTTACCAACTCCTTTGCATACTTGGATTGACACAGATGGATGCCTTCACCATTTTGTTTCACTTGCAATCCAAGAAAGTATGTCAATTCGCCCATCATAGACATCTCAAATTCGCTTTCCATGGTTTCTGCGAAGTTAGAAGCATCATTATCCTTTGTTGCTCCAAATACAATGTCATCGACATAGATTTGTGCAACAATGAAGTTATTTTGATAATGCTTCACAAAGAGAGTCCTGTCTGCTCCCCCTCGAGTATAGCCCTTCTCCAAAAGGTGCTTTGTCAACCTTTCGTACCACGCTGGCGGTGCTTGTTTTAAACCGTAAAGAGCCTTTTTCAAATGAAAAACATGGTTAGGTAGTTTACAGTCTACAAAACCTTTCGGTTGAGCCACATAAACTTCCTCATTTAAAACCCATATAAAAACGCGCTCTTAACGTCCATTTGAAAGAGTTTTATTTTAAAGTGACAAGCAATAGCGAATAAGATACGAATGGACTCGAGTCTAGCTACAGGGGCGAACGTTTCATCAAAGTCTATACCTTCTATTTGAGAGTAGCCTTGAGCAACTAAACGTGCTTTATTCCTGATGATGGTACCATCCTCATTTTTCTTGTTCTTGAAAATCCATTTAGTACCGATCACATTGTGTTGCTTCGGAGGCGTCGTTAATTCCCAGACTTTGTTGTGTTCAAACTGATGGAGCTCTTCCTGCATTGCTTCAATCTAGTAGTCATCCTGAAGAGCTTCATCGATATTCTTTGGTTCGATCATGGAAACGTAACAAGCGAATCCACAAACCAACTGTCTCCGAGTTTTGACTCCTTCTTGTGGGTCTCCAATGATGTTTGATTCAGGATGATCTTTGGAGATGCGTAACGTTTGATGTAATGGAGTACTCGGAGGTATATGAGATGATTCCTGCACATCAGATAAACTTGGAGAACCATTAGATGCATCATTAACATTGGAAGTATTATCATGAGAAGATGCATTTACAGGAGTATCATCATCAAGAGAGATATCAGGGGTAGATTTATCAGATGCAAAGTGGAAAGCTTCATCTACTTTAACATTTATGGATTCTACAATCGTTTTAGATTCCAAGTTAAATACCCAATATGCTCTACTATTTGTAGAATAACCCATGAAAATTCCTTCGTCACTTCGAGAGTCAAATTTTCCAAGATTTTCGCGGTCACGTAAAATGTAACATTGACTCCCAAAGATGCGAAAATATTTGATGTTGGGTTTTCTACAACACCATAGTTCATATGGTGTATTTAACGTCCCCGGGCGCAAATAAACTCGATTAATAACATAGATTGCAGTGTTCACAGCTTCAACCCAAAAATATAACGGTAAATTCCGGCTATGAAGCATAACACGTGCCATCTCTTGTACAACCCTGTTTTTGCGCTCGACTACACCATTCTGTTGAGGTGTATAGGGTGCTGAGAATTCATGTTTAATGCCATTGGAAGTGCAAAAATCAATGAATTTTTAATTTATGAATTCTTCACCTCTATCACTTCTAACATGAATGATCTTTTCATTCTTTTCAATCATAATACGAAGGCAAATCTCGTGAAAAGAATTAAAAGTATCAGCTTTCTCTTTTAAAAAATGCTACCCATGAGTATCTAGAGAAATCATCAACCAATAAGAAAATATACCATTTACCTCCCAAGGATGGTTGACGAGTCGGCCCCATAAGATCCATATGCAATAATTCCAAGAGCCGTTTGGTACCGACGTGATTCAAGTTCTTGTGTGCAGTCCTAGATTGTTTTTCCTTTTGACAACCACCACACACAATGTTTTGTTTAAGTGAAAATTTAGGAACCCCCTTGACCACGTCTTTGTTTGAAATTCTAGCAAGTTTCTTAAAATTTATGTGACCTAGCCTTTCATGCCAAAGAGTTTCATTATTCAAAGAGGCTAAGTTACAATTTTCAGAAATTTTATTGGGAACAACATAACAATTGTTTTCAGATCTAACCCCTTTTAAAAAGAAAACATGGTCCTTATCAGTTACAATGCACTCGACAAATGAAAAAATAACTGAAAAACCATTGTCACAAAGTTGACTGATACTTATGAGGTTAGTCTTAAGGCCATCAACAAATAACACATTATTTAGAATCGGGCCATCTGGAATAGCTACTGTTCCTTTTCCAACAATTTTGGAAGACTGACCGTCTCCGAAAACTACAAGTCCTCCGGAGATTTTCTCAAAATTTGAAAACAGTTTTTGTCACCGGTCATGTGACGAGAACAACCGCTATCCAGATACCAAGACGAATTATCATAAGCATGCAAGGAAATATTTGTAACAAGACACGGGAAAACTTCACCTTTGCGTACCCAAACCTTTCGAGTTTTGGTGTACGTCGGAAATGATTGTGAGGTTGATACCTTTGGTGAAAGCGTCTTGTTTGATCCGTCGCTTTTCCTTGATGTCGTCGTCTTGTTTGATGAACTACCGAGGCTCTTTTCCTTCGAAAAATTTGCATTTGATTTCCGAGGAATCACCCTTTTGGTAGTCGTTGCAAGAAGTGCTTGAATTGAGCGTTTGGCTCCCATCTTGCAATTTCTCCTTATGTGCCCTGCAATACCACAACGAAAACATACCTTGATGCTTGACGATTCCGAAGAGGGGGAAGTAGGTTTGTTGTCGTTGTTTGTCGTCAATTCCGGTGTCGGAGGAGGAGATACCGACTGGGGCACAAAGACTGTCCCAACCGAACTAAAATTGTCGTTAGTTCGATTGTATCCGAGGCCGAACTTGTTTGATTGACCAAGACCAAGAAGCTTGTCCAACTTACTCCTTCCTGATGAAAATCGCTGTAAGTCATCCTTGAGTTGGAGAATGGTCTCTGTCATTTCCAATTTTTCCTGTCGAGCCTCGCCGTTGAGCTTCAAGAAGTAATTCGCTTTGTTCACCATATCGATATAATTCTTCTCGAGTTGCTCATTGGACTCTTGAAGGGAAACATTTATTTTAATCAGATCATCCCTTTCCACTTCAAGATCGGTCGAGAGAGAAGTTACCATTTTTACTTCTTCTTCGAGATCCTGCAATCTCCCTCTCAACCCTTTGTTTTGCTTAGCCAGTTTCTTTGAATCCCTCAAAAGTTGTGATAGGCTAGAGCAAAATCTTCACCTTCCGAGTTATCCGATTCATCGTCCGTTGTAATCTTTTCAACGGTGGAGTTGGACAATGACTCGGATGTATTAGCCATTAAGCACATGAAGGGTGAAGATGTGGACGTGTGGAACGCTGTTGCGTTATCTTCTTCATCACTTGACGATGACTCATTTGACGATGAGGTGTCATCCCAAGTGACGGCTTGCATCGCTTTCTTCTTTGACGGATTCTTATTAGGACACTCCGTTGAGATATGGCCGTACCCTCGGCACTTGAAGCATTGGACTTGTCCTTCTGAGCTTTTCTTATCCTTAGAAAAACCCTCTTGCTTTCTTGGTTTGAAACTTGAAGAACCTTTGCCTTTCTTCGACTTTACGAAGGATGGAGTTTTGCTTGAGTTACCCCTTCGAAAGTTTCGGCGAAATCTTCTTGTCAAGAGAGCAAGCTGCTTCTCAAAGTCCTCCATAGATAGGTTTACGTCATCGTCTGAGGAGGATGAATCCGCGTCTTCTTCTTTTGTTGTTTTCAACGCATAACCTGAAGACTTAGAAGAGGATGCTTTTCCAGAAGAATAGTTAGTAGGAAATGTCATTTCATAAGTTTGTAATGAACCAACTAATTCTTCTACACGGATTTCGTCCGGGTGTTTAATAGTTTTAATGGCCGTAACCTTGGATCGAAATCTCTCAGGAAGAGTTCTTAATATTTTTCTTACAACTTTAAATTCTGGAATCTTCTCTCCCAAGTTAGCACATGAGTTTACGATGTCTTGCAATCGTGTGTAATAGTCTGTGAAAGATTCGTTTTCTGCCATGAAAATAGAGTCAAACTTGCTCGTAAGCATTTGCAGTTTCTGAATCTTCACAAGGTTAGTTCCCTCATGCATAACTTGAAGAACATTCCAGATTTCTTTCGCAGTCTCACATGCCGAGACGTGGGAGAACTCTGTTTGAGACAAAGCATTAAATAGAGCATTAATCCCTTTGCCATTGTAAGAAGAAAAATCTATCTCTTCCTTGGTCCATTTCGACCTAGGTTTGATGGTGCGAACATCAGCAATAATTTCAGTTGGATTAGTCCATCCTAATTCAATTGATTGCCACACCCGTTCGTCGATGGAAATTAAAAAGGCTTTCATCCGTACTTTCCAGTACGCATAATTTGTTCCATCGAAGAACGGAGGTCTGTTAATGTTTCCACCTTCAACCATTGTTTACAACCCTATTCCCGCTCTGATACCACTTGTTGGGTTATGTATAATTGGATCTAAATAGGAGAAAAAATACCTAGAGGGGGGTGAATAGGTGTAAACAATAAACACTCAAAAATCTTTGCGATATAAAACCCAATGCGGAAAAATAAATAACACGCAGAGATTTTTACGTGGAAAACTCCAAACCGGAGTAAAAAACCACGGGACCGATAACACGGTGAAATCCACTAGAATTAAACACGTACAAGGTGATATACCGTACTCATAGACGACTCAACCTTTTCCATACTCTCCTAGTTGATCTTCTCCGCTCGCTCCACGACGCTTCTCGAATCCACGATTTGCGTCCAACGCCGAATCCACGACGTCCGACCGAATCCACGGTCTTCACCCAGTAGCACGCTTCGAATCCACGAACGTACCTCGCTCCGAATCCACGAGAGCGGTAGCACCTTGAATCCACAAGGCCACGCGAGTCCACGCGCCGATTTTGGAAAAATCGTTGTTTTTGGGTGGTGATGATCCGCCGAATACTTAGATTAGAAATAGATCGGAAATACCATCTAAGTATTCATTGATTTGATTCTACTCAAAATGTGAGTATGAAAACCTAGAATCAAATCAATCAATATAGATGAAGAAACATAAGATTTAATCTATTGATTTCCTTTCTTCTCTATATGTGGATCTATCTAATTCGGTCGTCTTTTTCCCTTTTTCGTGGGTTGCCCTAAAAGATGAATTAAAGGGTCTATATATAGGTTAGAAACCATTGGAAGAGGATAAGAATCAAAAACTAACCTTTTCTGGAATAATTCAGGACGGCGATCCGGATCGGACTTCGGCGATCCGGATTGCAGTAGCGAGACAGATAGTTTCCAGAAAAACCAAGGTTCGGGATCCGGATCGAAGTGCCTGATCCGGATCGTTCATACAATTTCACCAAACACCAACGTTCGGGATCCGGATTGCAAAGCCTGATCCGGATCGTTCATAAAACATGGTAAAACCAGTGTTCGGGATCCGGATCAAAGGAGGCAACGATCCGGATTGAACTGGTGTATGAACGAACACCCTTCGGGATCCGGATTGGAAAGTCTGATCCGGATCCTGAACATGTCCCATGTCCAGTTTTTGATTTTTATGCAATTAGAAATTCATCCAAGTGTTTCTACACTATAAGAAGTATTCGGATCACCAAAAATAATTAGTTAAACATACCTGATCCTTTTGAATTCTTATTTCTTGAGATTGAGTTAAATGATCCAACTTTCTTTATCTTCAATCTTCAAGACTTAACCGAACTCACGAAATACGCCAACTCAAAATCCGTAACACCACAGTACACCATGCCAGGCACACCTGAGCAGAATGATGTTGCTGAAAGAAGGAATCGCACATTAATTGATATGCTCAGGAGTATGATCAGTAATTCTACCCTTCCGATATCATTGTGGGGTGAGGCGCTCAAAACTGCCATATATATTCTTAATCGGGTCCCTACTAAGGCTGTCACTAAGACTCCTTTTGAGCTTTGGACAGGTAGGAAACCCAGTTTAAGACATTTTCATACATGGGGTTGTCAAGCTGAGGCCAAATTGTATGACCCACAAATAAAGAAATTGGATTCTCGAACCATTTTAGGATATTTTATTGGTTATTCAGAAAGGTCCAAAGGGTATAAGTTTTACTGTCCATCACTTCCTATAAAGATTGCAGAAACTAAAACAGCACGGTTTATTGAGGATGAAACAGTTAGTGGGAGCTCTGAACCTCGATTCGTTGAATTTGATGAAATTCAAGAGCATTTAGATTCTGTACAGAATATACCCATTATTGTTCCTAATAATTTGATGGTTCCAGTTCCAGCATAACAACAAGTTATTTTGGAACCACAAAGTGAAGGTGAACCTATCATTGATAATCCACATCAAGATTTACAAGTGGATGATCGGATAGATTTAAGAAGATCCTCAGGACAGAGAAGACCGGCTATGTTTAGCGATTATATTGTCTATCTTTATGAGAATGGTCAGAACTTTGATGATCCTCTTAGTTTTTCCGAAGCCATAAATAGCAGTAATGCAACAGAATGGTACAATGCCATGAAAGATGAGATTGAATCCATGAGCCACAATAAGGTATGGGATCTTGTTGAGTTACCTACAGGAGTTAAACCTGTAGGATGCAAGTGGGTTTATAAAATCAAATGGGACTTCAAAGGTAACATAGAGAAATACAAGGCCCGTCATGTGGCAAAAGGGTTTACTCAGAAAGAAGGCATTGATTATAAAGAGACTTTCTCTCCGGTATCGAGAAAGGAATCTTTCCGTGTGATTATGGCTCTGGTTGCTCATTACGATCTCGAGCTATACCAGATGGATGTAAAAACTGCTTTTTTAAATGGAGATCTTCATGAAGAGGTATATATGAGTCAACCTGAAGGATTCTCACAAAAAGAAAAGGAGCACTTGGTATGCAAATTAAAGAAATCAATATATGGACTAAAACAGGCCTCCCGACAATGGTACTTAAAGTTTAAACAAACTGTTTTAACCTTTGGTTTTAAAGAAAACATTGTTGATCAATGTATATATCTGAAGGTTAGTGGGAGTAAAATAATTTTCTTAGTCCTTTATGTTGATGATATTTTACTTGCCAGTAATGATCTCAGACTATTGCATGACACTAAAGAATTTCTTTTCCAAAATTTTGAAATGAAAGATTTAGGTGAGGCCTCATATGTTCTTGGTATTGAAATTAAAAGAGATAGACATAAAGGTTTACTCGGTCTATCTCAAAAGGCCTACATAAAGAAAGTTTTGGAAAATTTTGAAATGCATAATTGTAAACCGAGTGTTGCTCCCGTTCAGAAAGGGAATAAGCTTAATGCTTTTCAGTGTCCCAAGAACCAATTAGAAATTGAACAGATAAAAACCATACCATATGCCTCTGCAGTTGGTAGTCTTATGTATGCACAGACGTGCACACGTCCGGATATTGCTTTTGCCGTTGGATTGCTTGGCAGGTTTCAAAGTAATCCAGGTATGGAGCATTGGAAGGCTGCTAAGAAAGTTATGAGGTATTTGAAGGGTACTTTGGATCATATGCTGATATACAGGAGATCAGATCATTTGGAGCTGATCGGATATTCAGACTCTGATTTTGCGGGATGCCCGGATACCAGAAAGTCTACAACTGGGTATATTTTTCTGCTTGCTGGTGGAGCGATTTCATGGAAGAGCAGCAAACAAAGTATTACTGCTCCTTCGACCATGGCTGCAGAGTACATTGCATGTTATGAGACCACATCACAGGCTATTTGGCTTAGGAATTTTATCACAGACTTAAAGATTGTGGACTCCATTGCTCATCCAATAAAGATTTTCTGTGATAGTTCAGCTGCAGTTTCCTTTCCCAATAACAACAAGATTACGACGGGGTGTAAACACTTGGACACCAAGTATCTTGTGGTGAGAGAGAAGATAAATGAAGGATATGTTGGAATTGAATACATCAGTACTAAGTGTATGGTTGCAGACCCAATGACCAAGGGGCTAGCACCTGGGTCATATAAAGATCATGTTTGTAGCATGGGTCTAATGAGTTCTTTTGATGTATAAGATTCAGACATTATTTTTATCTTTTTTCAATAAAGTTACTGTTTTGATGCAGCTGTATTGGACCGTTTAATAGACATAAAGCTTTATCTGTTAACGAATGGACATATAGTTTAGTTTATTCATAAAGTTGTGCCATATAAAGTGCTTGGCTAGGAGATGAAGATGATATTGTAATTATGGAAGGAAAATTTCAATATAGAAAGGTGGACCGCCATAGTTCCTATCATTGTAGTCTTTTAGTTTGAGTTAAGGATCAAGTGAGTTCTAAGGTATTTGACCATAAAGTTTCCAATAATGCGCAATAAAGTTTGGAGTATAGAAATCCGTTCATGAAATATAATTAATATAAGCCAAGTGGGAGATTGTTAGGATTTTCATATATGTGGCCTAATTAATTATATTTAAATTTGGATTTATTATAGATAAGGTCAATCCTAAAAGATATAGAATTACTTGATATGGTATATCTTATCCCTTTTCCATCCATTTAAATTAAATAGAATCCTAATCAGACTTTAATGGGAAGTCGATTTGGAATCTATATAAAGGAGTACTGGTCCTGCCACCTACTCATGTGCATTCTGATAAGATTATCCATTAAATTCACACCATACGGAAGAGTGCCTGAGAATGGAGGAGAAACCAGATTACCTAGTTCGATCGGTACGGTTTAGTATTGCAACCGAATTTCTTGCTTCCGCTGTTTAATCAAGAATTTTTCTCGATGGCGCTCTTTAAGTTATTTTACAGTTTTATTTATGATCCTAAATATTGGTATGTATTAATTTTATTTTATGCCATATAAATTCTATCACTCCAACCCATTAGAAAAATGATATTGTTAAATTATAAAATTAAATTTCTAATAATGTCAGATAGCTTTGGTCGTACATAATGGTATCAATCATAGAAAATGTGATAAAATTAGAAGACACGTTTTACTTCCTTCCAAAAGTCTTTGAATTCTCAAGTCAACTCAACTCAACTTAATTTTGAACACGGTAATGGCAAAAATATAATCTTTATATATAGAACATCTTTAGGTATTATTTAGATGCATATATAAATATTTAATAGCTAAGATATATAACCAAATTATTAGAATAAATTCTAAACTTGACTTTGAAATTATTAATTTTAAATAAAATATATTATCTTGCTAGTAAAATATATTGTTCTATTAAATTTCACATGTCATTTTTTTAATATGTTGTTCAATCAAATCTCACATGTCACATTTTTGAAGGAGCACAAACTAAACTCAAAGTTTTCAATCATACAAAAAAAAAATTATGTCCAAAAAGTTATTATCAAAATATTTTATTCTATTGACCAAACAAAATTAGTATTTTCCTTTAGAGTCGAGCGGTTAGCAAAGATGTCCTTTTGTTATCAAATTATTTTTCATGATAGAATATCTAAATCGGCCAATAGATTCGTTAAATATAATTTATACTATTCAAAATATTAATAAATTAAATTTTATAATTTTTCAACATTATTTGACTTGTTATAAAATTTTAAAAAAATTAACAATTGTAATGACCGTAATAATACATTTATAAATTAAATCAGCGAATGAATAACAAAAAAGAATTCAAATTTTATATTTTTTCAACATCAAATTTTATATTTATACTATTGAAAATATTAATAAATCAAATTTTATATTTTTTCAACATCATTTGGCTTATTATAATTTTTTTTTAAAATTAATAATTTTAATGACCGTAATGATACATTTATAAATTAAATAGCAAAAAAGAATTCAAAATCAGTAAATTTTTTATATAATTTTTTTTTCACTATTTAGAATAAAATACAATATCTTTGATCTAAAATTTAAATTTTTTATTATTTTTTATAATATTTTTATTTTTAACAGTCAATTTTGAGACTAAATTTTATAAGGGTTAATAATGTTCAAAATTCATAAAAAATAATTTTAAGATACTTATAATAATGTAAATTATGTCCAAATGATCAAAGAATCAACGCTGCATTATGTAGTATTCTAACTTAGGTATTTTCCTCTCTCCGTGACCTTGTAATTGCAACTATTTTGTTTTTTTATGAAACTTTGTAATTCCAACTATAGAAGCTGGTGGTTCGACTTGGATTCGAGTTGGTTAACATTAACACCAATCAGATATATATTGGTACAAAAACGTCAATACCCCTTTTTCCGAATCTCTCTCTACACTTATTATTGGGAGCTCATCACACACCACTTCCCCAACGCCACCACCTCATAAAGCATCACAACACACGGATATTCGCGAGCCACGTCGCCTCACCCCACTCCACGTGTCCACTTGCGAAACGCGGTCCCCACCTACTGCTCCACCCTCAGCTCGACACGTGTCACGCGGACAGTGGGCTCAGGGCCCACCGATCAGTTTGGTTTCCCCACCGCCGCACGGAGCTCAAGAGTTGGTGGACCCCCGCCAACCTCTTCGGGTCACGTGCCCAGCCGCGCTCTCTCTCTCCCCCCCCCCCCCCCCCCCCCCCCCCCCCCCCCCCCCCCCCGCACCTTCGTCACGTGACCGCCGAGTGGTGACCGACCTCCCACCGTCCCGGTCCACGAAGATCGTTGACCCACAACTACCCAACGAGGTGCTCCGTGGGGCCACCACCACCCCCAACCCCGATGCGGAGAAGTTCGCGTGGACCCGGCCTATTAGACCGCGCGAAAGAAAGAAGGTCCGTTTCCCAAAACGTACGAAATGATGACGTGGCGGACCTGGTCTAGGCGCTAATTCACGTCTCCACAGGCCGTTTAAAAAACGCACAAAGTGCGCAGCACGTGCACACGTGCGAACGCGGTCACCAAAGTTATATATATATATATATATATATATATATATATATATATATATATATATATATATATATACGAAACAAAAAGGGACAAGGAGAAAAGAAACGAAAGCTGGATTTAAAAAAGTGCTTCCAAAATCTAATTACTAATTACTTTTCGAAAACACAGAAAAAAAAACAGACCTAAAAAAAAAAAAAAACCTACTATTCGTTGCTAGATTCCGAAACCGGTTCCTCCTCATCGTCCTCCTCCTCTTCAGGCCCTTCGTGGTGGTGGTGGTGGTGGTGGTGTTCTCCGCCCTCTTCGCCTATGCCGCGGCGGCACCGCTCCTCCGACTCGCCGCCCATGAGCTGCAGCTCCGTCCCCTTCCCGGAGGTGCCCAGCGGGGCGGAGGGCGGCTGCTGCGCCTCCGGCAGGGGTCCGGCGGCGAGGCCTATGATCTGCGGCGGCGTCGGTATCGCCCAGAACTGCGCCTGGCTCGACGGCCCCGCGGCCACGCCCGGCGGCGGCATCACCCACACCGGCAGCAGTCCCTGTGGCCCCACCGCGATCGGCGCGAGCCCGCTCGACATCGAGATCGCGCCGCCGGTCCCTCCCACCTGAAAAAACGAGTCCGCCACGATCGGATAATACGCCGCCGGAGACATCGCAGGCGGCATCGGCGTCGCAGCAGCAGCCCGCGTCGGCTGCAGCTTCTTGCGCCGCTTGGCCGCCGGATCCTCTCCTCCACCCCCGCCGCCGCCGCAGCCGCCCTCCAACCCCGCGCTCGCTGACTGGGTGGGGATCTTTAGGGTGCCGTCGACGGTGGTGGCGATCGCCGGCACAGTCCCGGTGCCGGTGGCCGCAATGATTGCCGGCTCGGCCTGCTGCAGCAGCCAGCGGATGGTTTCCCCGTCGGACTTGTGGCCCAGCTCCCTCGTTAGCTGGAATATCCGGGCCGCGCACACCGCCGGCATCCGGATGCGCCGCCCGCGGCCCTCCACCTTCGTGTGCCGGTCCCTGTTGCGCCCCGCCGGCTGCTGCTGCTGATGCTGCTGCTGCTTTCGTATCAGCTGCAGGCTCCCGAACAGTTCCATCGGCTCCGGCTTCGGCACGATGAACCGGTGCATCGGAACCGCCGCCATCTCCGCTGCGGACCGAAGGAGCTCCTCCTCTTTATCGTGCTTCTCCGAGTCCATTCTAAATATGTGTGAAACAAAGAATTTCGGTAATCAGAACTAGTAATAATAGCTCTCTCTCTCTCACACACGCTTTCTTTCTTTCTTTCTTCCTCCTGCGATAAAACCTAAAGAGACACGGCTGAGCAGTAGAGCCGCCCCGGGATGGAGGAAGCCTCCTCTCTCTCTCTCTCTCTCTACTCTTTTATTTTCTATCCGCGGCTTCCTCTTTTGTTTCGCCCCTGGGTGGGTGGGGCCCACTCCTCTTCGATCCAACGGCGCAGGAGCGACGCGGCCCCACCGTCCCCCGCACCCGCAACCCGAAAATTCTTCGGTGTAACGCTCGAGTGTGTCCCGACTTGTGGGACCCACACGTGAAAAAGTTTTTGGGTACCTACAAATGTATGCGTCGTACCTACAATATTGTGCTGGAAATGTAAGGTCCGTTTGGATCCACGTAGCTATAAATATAATATAATTAAAATTTAGGTTAACTTTCTTTTATGATCTTCCAAAAATTATAATTTTTTGAATATTCTTTTTAATTGAAAAATATCATAAGTTTTCTTGTATATATAATAATATAAGAAGGCTTTATGATAGAAACATTTATTAGGATGTAACAATAAGTTACAATGCTACTAGTGTCACGCCCCGGGCGTAAATCAGAATCCGGACCCGTCTACAGATTCGTAGTGCACACGGTATTTTCCGCATACACGAAGCGCTAGTAACCTGCTCAGATATAAGAGATAATAAAAAGAGCATAAAATAGAGCCGAACTAAAAACTAATACATCTCATACTGAAGCTGGAAATAAAATACAGTACATCTGTAAAAATAATACATCTGTCTCTCCCAGCTCACCAAAAAAAATACAAACAACTGACTAAAGCCAGTCCCAAAAGTAAAGTATAACCGTCTGAGGAAAAATGGGTACACCAACAGTCCAGCTAACTCGCTCATCCTGCCTCGAGATCTATCTACTCAGCCGTCCTCTCACCTCGACCCGCCGCTGAAAACCCAGCAGCATCCGCAGAAGACACTGCAAAACAAAGGAGAAGACAAAGAGGAAAGGAAAATGGGGGTGAGAACTACTAGTAAACCAGTAGCCTCCCCTAGTGGGTAAAGCCTCAAACTCCGACGCACCCACTAGATCTACCAGAGGTAAAAGGGAGAAGAAGAGTGGTAAGTAATAAAGACTGCTAATAAGGGAAACTACTACTACTATGCCTCTAAATGTAATCCCAAAATGGAATAACCGTATGCATCAACAACCAACCGTCCCAAATAATCCCCAATCTATGCCGCCCTCATCATCGGGCAAGTATGCCGCGCTGATGTGATAGCAAAACTCCTGCTGCCGCCCTCATCATCGGGCAAGTAACCGCGCCGATGTGATAGCAAAACTCAATAATTGCCTGACCCCGACACTGTCACGCCCCGGGGGTTCGAATCGCGCGGAAGAGGAGCCACCGATGCTCCTAATTCAGCCATATATTTTTTTTTTGTAAACCAATGCTCCCCGGTGCGTGTCCAGACCCGCCGCATACACAAATTCACTCTGCAAATGGGCAAAGTCTCCTTTGTATATGCACAGCGTCTCAATTACAAAATGTCTCACAAGGTGTAGCACATACAATCTCTAACCACATCAGTTGGGGTCTCGTTCACATACAACCAAACAACTCACATGATATTCTAATATTCACTTAGAACATAGAGGCCGATGTTTTGAAAGGATAAATAATCACAAGGTTTTGAAAGCGGCATCCACACGATGCCATCGTTTTAGGAAAGACCGTTTGAAAGCCACATAAATCCACAGGGTTTGAAAACGGCACCCACCCGATGCTGAACTTTGTGAAAACAGTTCGCAAACACATAAATCCCACAAGGTTTAGAAAATTCGGTGCCCACACGACACCCACGTTTTAAAAGTAGTTTTCGCAACCGGTTTTCTTTGCTTTTCATTGTTTGAAACGGCCAAGTAAGAAAGAATGTAACAATCATTCGTTTATTCAAAAAGGAAAGGGCAACATCTACTTCGACCCCACGGGGGTGTCGCAATCCACAAACTAGCTAACATGAGTAATAAAAGAAAAGGGAGAGAAGAGTCGCTGTATCTGAAGTCACTAAAAATCAGGACAGCACTCTCGCGGCCTCACCGGTGCCCTAGCACTCGCCCCTGGACGAACCTGTCACGGAGTGGGAAGTCAGTGACTAGAAATAGCATAATGAGCAAAAGAAAAGCTAAAATAAAGCAAACCACTGTAACCAGAGCAACTGTCACCCCTCATACACCGTCAACAACGATCGTATCCTGCACCAAACAAAAACCGGGCACCCTCCCCGAACACCGCACTGGGCCCCTGCCCCGGTGCCCCTCTCTGCCGAGCACCTGTCTCGGCCGCCGAGCACCAGCCTCGGCGTCACCGCTCACACCCTCCACCCATGAGGGCCCCCATTCCTAACGCCACCGTCGCGTGGGGTACACGGGTCAACGTACCACTTTTTCGGAAAAGCACACCCTTGCGGTGGCCAAACCGCCGGTGTGCGTGTAGTAACACCAGAGCCATATAACCAGATATGTATAGATGATAATTCGAATGAAGTAGAAGCAGGGTCAGCATTGCTCATAAAGGATAACTTAGAAGGGAAAACACCTTTGCTCATGAAGAATAACTTAAAGAGAAAACACCTTTGCTCATGAGAAGTAACTTAAAGAGAAAACACCTTTGCTCATGAGGAATAACTTAAAGAGAAAACACCTTTGCTCATGAGAAATAACTTAAGGGAAAACACCTTTGCTCATGAGAAATAACTTAAGGGAAAACACCTTTGCTCATGCTAACACTTTACGTATGTACGCCCTTACCCAATTAACCTCGGCGAAAGTACCCACCTGTGTGTGTCGTCCGGTGCTTGGCACGTCCGCGACCGAGCACCAGTCGCCAACAGCGTCCCGCACTCCTGAAGGAACAAGGGCAAGTCAAGACTTAGGGGTCCGAAACTCACAACGACTCCCAACAACGTGCGGCGGAGTTCCCCGCACGGCACCGGCCCGTGCGGCGCACACTCCGCCTGGGTACAGCCCCGCGCGGCACCAGCCCGCGCGGGCGACCCACCCGCGGGCGGCCCCGCGCGGCCGAGCGCCGCGCGGGCGCGCTGCCCGCGGTGCGGGGCGACCCCGCGCGGCACCAGCTCGCGCGGGCGCCCCTCCTGCGGGCGGCCCCGCGCGGCCGAGCGCCGCGCGGGCGCGCTGCCCGCGGTGCGGGGCGACCCCGCGCGACACCAGCCCGCGCGGGCGCCCCTCCTGCGGGCGGCGCGCTGCCCGCGGTGCGGGGCGACCCCGCGCGGCACCAGCCCGCGCGGGCGCCCCTCCTGCCGGCGGCCCCGCGCGGCCGAGCGCCGCGCGGGCGCGCTGCCCGCGGTGCGGGGCGACCCCGCGCGGCCCCAGCCCGCACGGGCGCCCCACCTCCGGGCGGCCCCGCGCGGCCGAGCGCCGCGCGGGCGCGCTGCCCGCGGTGCGGGGCGACCCCGCGCGGCACCAGCCCGCGCGGGCGCCCCACCTGCGGGCGGCCCCGCGCGGCCGAGCACCGCACGGGCGCGCTGCCCGCGGTGCGGGGCGACCCCGCGCGGCACCAGCCCGCGCGGGCACCCCACCTGCGGGCGGCCCCACGCGGCCAGGCGCCGCGCGGGCACGCTGCCCGCGGTGCAGGGCGACCCCGCGCGGCACCAGCCCGCACGGGCGCCCCTCCTGCGGGCGGCCCCGCGCGCGGCGGTGCGCGCGCGACGCTCCTGCCGCGCGGCGCCCCGCCTGCGGCCGGCCCGGCGGCCCTCTCCGCGAAAACTCCACCCCGAAACGCCAAACAAAAACCTAATGGAAAAACTCACCTTCGATCCGTCGGAAAAAAGAGGAGAAGAGGATCATCCTATCGTTGCCCGGTTGATCCCGCGAGCAAGAAACCTCCGTCCCTCTCCCGAAAGCCCCGCCGTCGGTCGTAACAAGAGCGAAAAAGAGGTTGGGTCCCGTTTTCTCTTTTTCCCTCTCGTAGTGACTCACAAAAACCCTAGCCGCCGAACGAAGTAACCTAAGAGGGAAAACCTAAAACCCTAGGTTCTCAAAGGGATTTTAAAGAAATAATCGGAACAGATCCGGCGGCCAGAGTTACCCCGAGAAACGTGCCGATCGATCGCACGGATCCCGGGGCGACTAAAAGGGGTCCGAACTTCAAAATTTTATTCCGGGAGAACCGGGAGTCGGAATCCGAAACCGGTCACGTCCCCATTCTCCGTTTCGCGAGCCCTTCCGCCTAAAAATGTCCGCGAGCCCCGACGGACTCTCCGGGAAAACACCCAAAAACGTCCCACAGTCGGACAGTCGTAAGAAGAGGGATAACGGGAAGGGTCAAGAAAGGCCAGGTCTTACACCACTCACCAATAAAAACAAGTTTCGTCCCCGAAACTTAACTCCCGCCGGCGGCGAAGAGGTCCGGGTAGCACTCCCCCATCTTTGACTCTGGTTCCCAAGTTGTCTCATGCTCGTCTTGATTGCTCCAAGGCACCTTCCCGTAGGGAGTTGTCCGACTTCGTAGCTTTTCGGTCCTCTCGCGGTTGGGTCCGCACCGGCGATTCCTCGCAGTTCGGGTTCCCTTTGAGCTCGATTGCAGAGACGTCAAGTACTCGCGACGGATTGGGGGGAACACATCCGAAGCCTGGATGTGCGGACACGACAGGAACTCGGTCGTGATTTGGTGGTAGGGTGAGGCGGTGGGCCACGGGGCCGACGCACTCCAGAATCTCGAAAGGTCCTACGTACCGTGGGCTCAACTTGCCTCTCGACCCGAACCACTTCACCCCTGATCGTCCCAACTAATCGGGGATTTGCAGTGCCTGCCGTACGATGCCTTGTACGGCGCCACCCGGGCGCACGCCTGGTAGCTGAGGCTGTAGGCAAACTCGACGAGGAGTAGATAGCGTGACCATCCGCCTCCCAAATCCAGTATGCACACTCGGAGCATGTCCTCGAGGATCTGGATCGCCCGCTCGGATTGCCCATCCATCTGGGGTGAAAGGCCGAGCTGAAGTGTAACTTGGCCCCCAGAGCTCGTCGTAGACTCTGCCAACAGTCCGAACGAACCTCGTGTCTCGGCCCGAAGTCGTAGGTGTCGTCATCCCGTGTAGCCTCTCCACTCCCGACGTATACTTGGGTCAGTCGGTTGCGTGTCCAGGTCGTAATCCTTCGGCAATTCTAACCACCGTCTTCATCGTAGGTCCAGCTCCTTCTGGGTGGAAAGACGCTTAAGGCCTTGGTGGTCCGAGAATACGTTACAGTGGGCACCGAAGAGATAGCGCCTCCTCAGTCTTCGATGAAGACGACTGCGGTAAGCTCCAGGTCGTGCGTCGGGTGGTTCTATTTGTAGTCCTTGAGTTGCCTTGACGCATAGGCTACGACTCTTCCTTGCTACCTTAGTACTCCTTCCAGTCCTATTCGCGATGCATCGCAGCATACCTTGAAGTCTTCCCGGGTGTTGGTATGGCAAGCGCGGGTGCTCTCGTTAACCGCTTCTCGAGCTCTTCAAAACTTTCCCGGCATTGGGCCGTCCAAAAGGGTTTGACCCCTTTCCGGGTCGAGTGGTTCAAGGGGGGTACACGATCCTTACAGGGCTTCGTCTAGCTCCGGCCAGTCGACGTACGGCCGCAAGCCCCCCCCCCCCCCCCCATCCTGTTCCCGTGCCGGTAGGTCGGCCGTGCACCCAGACGGTGCCTTCAGCCCCTTTACTTTTCGCTACTAAGTGCATGGTCCCCAAGTAGGAAAGAAACAAAAGAACGCACGCCTAGATAGGTCGAGGCCTAATTCGGTTGGTTTCGGACGATAGAAAAAGAAAGGAACTTAGAAATCTGAGGACTACGCCAGCGGTGAATCTCCGCACCCCTTTCAAAGGCGAGAAAAAGGAACACAACGAAGCTATTACTAACGACGAGACATAACCAAAGCACACAACCAAGAAAAAAAGAAAGGATGGTATAACCCAAAAGATCTGGGGGGTTAAACGGGGTCAAACAGGGATGGGTTACTCTGGTTCGGCGGGTGCCCCCAACTAGAATAAAGTGGTTTAAGTATTACCTGTCGTCACTCAGTCCGGGACGTTGCGTCATCTGCTGGGGCGGCTGGGGTAGTCCGCCCACAACCCCTGGGCCAGCGCCGCACTGCGTGGTAGGGCAGGGTCTTGGTATCGTACGAGTCCGCCAACCGCGAGCCGTCGGGTTGGTCCCTCTGTGGGTCGGGAGCCGCGGTATCCTCCCGTCCTTCCGGTGGTGGCGTTGCGGCTATAGCGGCCTGTTCTTGAGGACACGAAGCGCGGGTGTGATCTGGTTTGCCACAACCATTGCAGTGGGAGTACCTCCAAAGGCAGTTCGTCACTCGATGCGCCTTTCCGCAGATGACGCAGGGTCCTTGCAGCGATTCCGGGGTTCCCGTTGGCACTTGCCCGCCCTTCCTTGCTTTCTCCAGGCGTTGGTTCGCCCGGTTCTTTGGATTGGGGCTCCCCTGTAGGGCGGGGGTGGCGGCTTTCTCTGCTTCGACAGGTCCCGGCGCCGGGGGCCTAGTGACAGCTGGCTTCTGGGGGCACGTGTAACGCGTGTGACCCGGTTTACCACACCGGAAACAGTGATCATCCCGCCAGGGGCAGCCCATCATTCGATGTGAACCCGCCGCAAATGATGCACGGCTTCAATAGGTCGGGCCCTTCCTTCTTCGTTGGTCCAGACTTCGGTCCTACCTTCGGGCGTTTGGTCGCCCGGCTCGTCAGATAGGGGTCCTCCGCCGGGTCAGGGTAGGGGCACCCCTGCCGGGCGTACTCTTGCTCCGCACGCATGGCCAAATTTGTTACGGAATTTGAGTTGGCGTAGTTTCGTGAAAGGTTCAAGTCTTGAAGATTGAAGGTGAAGAAAGTTGGATCATTTAACTCAATCTCAAGAAAGAAGAATTCAAAAGGATCAGGTATGTTTAACTAAAGATTTTTGGTGATCCGAATACTTCTTGTAGTGTAGAAACACCTGGAAGAATTTTTAATTGCATAAAAATCAAAAACTGGTGTTCGGACAGGTTCAGGATCCGGATCAGAGCCAGCGATCCGGATCCCGAAGGTTGTTGTTTCATACATTACTTCAATCCGGATCGCAGCATCTCACGATCCGGATCCCGAACGTTGAGTTTTCTGAAATGTATGAACGATCCGGATCAGGCATTCTGTAACACCCCCGGAATTTGGATTAGTCCTCTATATAAATGATATAATAGGACTAAATCTCTAACCCGGCTATAGCATTTTGGATGGTAGTAAGATCCAAGAGGAACATGAGAGTTAAGCGTGCTAGAGCTAGAGTAGCTCTAGGATGGGTGACCCCCTGGGAAGTGGGGCGTCATAGTTGGTATCAGAGCCATTCACCAGCCGGAAATGTGAGATGAGTCTCGGCTGAGCCAGGGTTATATAGCGGGTAGAGCGAGGCTCCCCGGCTAATGACCGTTGTGTGTGGAGTGCAGCTCCTCACAAGGTCGGCTAAGGCTAGCGAGACGAGTCTCACATCGCCTGGTGCTTGTGAGTGTGCTTGAACCTGACGTGGACGTCAGGGCTTAAAGGGGGGAAGAATGTAACACCCCCAGAATTTGGATTAGTCCTCTATATAAATGATATAATAGGACTAAATCTCTAACCCGGCTATAGCATTTTGGATGGTAGTAAGATCCAAGAGGAACATGAGAGTTAAGCGTGCTAGAGCTAGAGTAGTTCTAGGATGGGTGACCCCCTGGGAAGTGGGGCGTCACACATTCCGATCCGGATCCCGAACGTTTGTTTTCTGGAAACCGTCTTTATTGCTACTGCAATCCGGATCGCCCAAATTCGATCCGGATCGCCGTCCGTCAAAATTCCAGAAATATTAGGTTTTTGATTCTTATCTCCTTCCAAATGTTTCTAACCTATAAATAGACCCTATGATTCATTTTTCTAGGGTAAGCCGGAGAAGCGAAAATCCAAAGAGGCCGATAAAAAGGAAAATAGCCGTCATAATCAAAATATCATTTGATACGGCCTAAGATCCACATATAGAGAAGAAAGGAAATCATTAGAGAATACTCTATGTTTCTTCATCTATATTGATTAGTTTGATTCTAGGTTTTCATACTCACATCTTGAGTTGAATCAAACTAATGAATACTTAGATGGTATTTCCGATCTATCTTTGATCTAAGTATTCGGCGGATCATCACCACCCAAAAAACAACAATTTACCCCAAAATCGGCGCGTGGATTCTCGTGTCCTTGTGGATTCAAGGTTCAACCGCTCTCGTGGATTCGGAGCGAGGCACGTTCGTGGATTCGAAGGGTGCTACTGGGTGAAGACCGTGGATTCGGTCAGACGTCGTGGATTCGACGTTGGACGCCGTGGATTCGGCGTTGGGCGCAGATCGTGGATTCGAGAAGCGTCGTGGAGCGAGCGGAGAAGATCCTCTAGGAGCGTATGGAAAAGGTTGAGTCGTAAGTGTGTACGGTAAATCACCTTGTACGTGTTTTAATTCTAGTGGATTTCTGTCGTGTTATCGGTCCCGTGGTTTTTTACTCCGGTTTGGAGTTTTTCCACGTAAAAATCTTGCGTGTTATTTTTATTTCCGCATTGGGTTTTTATCGCAACGATTTTTGAGTGTTTATACGTTTACACCTATTCACCCCCCTCTAGGTGTTTTTTCCCCTATTTAGATCTACATTACATATAACCAACAAGTGGTATCAGAGAGGGAATAGGGTTGTAAACAATGGTTGAAGGTGGAAACATCAATCGACCCCCTTTCTTTGATGGAACAAATTATGCGTACTGGAAAGTACGGATGAAAGCCTTTTTAATTTCCATCGACGAAAGGGTGTGGCAATCAATTGAATTAGGATGGTCTAATCCAACTGAAATTATCTCTGATGTTCGCACCTTAAAACCTAGGTCGAAATGGACCAAGGAAGAGTTAGATTCATCTTCTTACAATGGCAAGGGAATTAATGCTATTTTTAATGCCTTATCTCAAACTAAATTCTCTCGCGTCTCGGCATGTGAGACTGCGAAAGAAATCTGGGATGTTCTTCAGGTTACACATGAGGGAACTAACCTCGTGAAGATTCAGAAACTGCAAATGCTTACGAGCAAGTTTGACTCTATCTTGATGGCAGAAAATGAATCTTTCACGGACTACTATACACGATTGCAAGACATCGTAAACTCATGTGCTAACCTGGGAGAGAAGATTCCAGAATTTAAGGTTGTAAGAAAGATCTTAAGAACTCTTCCTGAACGATTTCGCCCAAAGGTTACAGCCATTGAAACTATTAAACACCCGGACGAAATACGTGTAGAAGAATTAGTTGGTTCATTACAAACATATGAAATGACATTTACCACTAACAATTCTTCTGGAAAAGCATCCTCTTCTAAGTCTTCAGGTTATGCGTTGAAAACAACTAAGGAAGAAGACGCGGATACATCCTCCTCAGACGATGACGAGAACCTTTCTATGGAGGAATTTGAGAAGCAGCTCGCTCTCTTGACAAGGAAGTTTCGCCGCAACTTTCGAAGGGGTAATTCAAGTAAATCTCCATCCTTCGGAAAGTCGAACAAAGGCAAGGGTACTTCAAGTTACAAGTCAAGAAAGCAAGAGAACTTCTCAAAGGATAAGAAAAGTTCAGAGGGACAACTACAATGCTTCAAATGTCAAGGCTACGGCCACATTGCAACGGAGTGTCCCAACAAGTATCCGGCAAAGAAGAAGGCGATGCAAGTCGTCACTTGGGATGACAACTCAACGTCAAATGAGTCGTCTTCAAGTGATGAAGAAAAGAGCACCACGACATTCCACGCGTCCACATCTTCACCCTTCATGTGCTTTATGGCAAGTACGTCCGAGTCATTGTCCAACTCCACTGTTGAAAAGATTGCAACGGACAACGAATCGGATGATTCGGAAGGTGAAGATTTTGCTTTAGCCTACCACAGACTTTTGAGGGATTCAAAGAAACCGGCTAAGCAAAACAAGGGGTTGAGAGGGAGATTGCAGGATCTCGAAGAAGAAGTAAAAAGGGTAACTTCTCTCTCGACCGATCTTGAAGTGGAAAGGGATAATCTGATAAAAGCAAATGTTTCCCTTCAAGAGTCCAATGAGCAACTCGAGAAGAATTATATAGATATGGTGAACAAAGCGAATTACTTCTTGAAGCTCTACGGCGAGGCCCGACGGGAAAAATTGGAAATGACAGAGACCATTTTCCAACTCAAGGATGACTTACAGCAATTTTCTTCCGGAAGGAGTAAGTTGGATAAACTTCTTGGTCTTGGTCAAACAAACAAGTTCGGCCTCGGATACAATCGAACTGAAGACAATTTTAGTTCGGTTGGGACAGTCTTTGTGCCTCAGTCGGTATCTCCTCCTCCGACACCGGAATTCACGACAATCAACGACAACAAGCCTACTTCATCCTCTTCGGAATCGTCAAGCACAAAGGTATGTTTTCGTTGTAATTTTGCAGGGCACATTGAAAGAAATTACAAGATTGGAGCTCAAAGATCAAATCAACCGCATCTTGCAACTGCTACCAATAAGTTCACTCCCCGGAATTCAAAGAAGGACTTTTCAAAAGAAAAGAACGTTGGTAGTACTCCAAACAAGACGATGACAAAAGAAAAAGATCAATCATACAAAACGTCTTCATCAAGGAAAATTTCTCAACCATTGCCAACATACTCCAAAACTCAAAAGGTTTGGGTATGCAAAGGTGAAATCCTTCCTTGTCTTTAATCGTTCTACGATTAAATGTTGTGTAGTTTATGTAGACTATTTTTTCTTTCTTTTGGCCAACTCGTCAACCATCTTTGGGAGGTAAATGGTATATTTTCTTATTGGTTGATGATTTCTCTAGGTTTTCTTGGGTAGCATTTTTAAAAGAGAAAGCTGATACGTTTGATTCTTTTCATGAGATTTGCCATCGTATTATGATTGAAAAGAATGAAAAGATCATTCGTGTTAGGAGTGATAGAGGTGGAGAATTCATAAATTCCAAATTCATTGATTTTTGCACTTCTAACGGCATAAAACATGAATTCTCAGCACCCTATACACCTCAGCAGAATGGTGTTGTTGAGCGCAAAAACAGGGTTGTTCAAGAGATGGCGCGTGTGATGCTTCATAGCCGGAATTTACCGCTACATTTTTGGGCTGAAGCTGTGAACACCGCTGTCTATGTCATTAATCGAGTGTATTTGCGCCCAGGAACTTTAAATACACCATATGAGCTGTGGTTTAGTAGAAAACCGGATATCAAATACTTTCGTATCTTCGGGAGTCGATGTTACATTTTACGTGACCGTGAAAATCTTGGAAAGTTTGACTCTCGAAGTGACGAAGGGATCTTTTTGGGTTATTCTACGAATAGCAGAGCATATCGAGTATTTAACATCGAATCTAAAACGATTGTAGAATCTATAAATGTTAAAGTAGATGAAGCTTTTCACTTTGGATCTGGAAAATCTACCCTCGATATCTCTCTAGATGATGATTCACCTGCCATTGCATCTTCTCATGATAATACTTCCAATATTAATGATGCATCTAATGGTTCTTCAAGTTTATCTGATGTGCAGGAATCATCTCATATACCTCCGAGTACTCCGTTTCAACAAACGCTACGAATCTCCAAGGATCATCCTGAATCAAACATCATTGGAGATCCACAAGAAGGAGTTAGAACTCGGAGGCAGTTGGTTTGTGGATTCGCTTGCTACGTATCTTTAATCGAACCAAAGAACATAGATGAAGCTCTTCAGGATGACTACTGGATTAAAGCAATGCAGGAAAAGCTCCATCAATTTGAGCGAAACAAAGTCTGGGAATTAACGAAGCCTCCAAAGCAACATAATGTGATAGGTGTGAGGACCCGGAAATTCCCACGTTTGGATTACTGTTGGATCTGCGGCTTCTGGAGACCCCTGTTGGGTGTTAGAGGTGTTTGCGCGCATATTGGGCCCAAGGATTGGACCCGGCATGAAAAACGGATCAAGTTTGCTTTCCGGGAATTTTTGGTAAATTTTAGAAGTGGAAATTGGCAAATCGGACTTCGGATTTGGATTCAACGCGCGAAAACGGTCAAGATGGACTATTTACTTGTATTTTTCGGAGCGCGGATGACCCGGCACGGATTTCGAGGTGATTTGGTACTGTTCCGGCCGCCGGAGGGGCGCCGGCGGCGGCGGCGGGCGGCGGAGCGCGGCGGCTGGCGGCGGCGGAGGCGCGCGGTCCACCGCGGAGGCGTGCACCCGGGGGCTGGCCACGTGGCGGCTCCCAGTTGGCGGGCGCAGTGGGCGCGGTCCGCGGGATTGGCGCGGGTGCACGGTGGACCGGGATTGGACACGTGGCAGATCGGGGTTGGTGCGGCGTTGTGCGCGCGGTCCACGGTGCGGGGAGCTGGTACCTCGGGCCGCGTGCCCGACAGGCACGCGTGGGCGCACGTGGGGCGCGGCGTGGGCGCGTTGACCCGAGGCTCCCGGTGTGGACGCCACGTGTCGTCGCAGGGTTCGGCCACGTGGCGCATGGCTGTTGGCCCAAACAGCTGTTTGCTGTTTGGGTGTATACGTGGCGGCCTGGGGTTCTTCCGGGCGTGAACAGTAATGGGCCGGGCCCGCTACTGTAGCAGCCCGGAAGTACCGGGCGCCCGAAACTTTGGGCCAAAAGCCCAAAAGGTGGATTTTCGGGCTGGGCCTATAAATAGCTGGCTTGCTTGGGCTTTTTGCCCCCTTTCCCGAGCTCCCCTGCCCATAGCCCCTTTAGCAAAGTTGGAGATCTTCATCTTGCGCATCTTCTGGCAGAGGCCCGGATTTTTGGAAGCCGCGGCGTCGACGACTTCGGCATCGGAACGCAGTGTGGCGATCTTTCATCGAAGGCCCGTTATCGTCGCAGTTCGATCTGAGATGTCCATAGAGCTACTCCGTCAGTATTTTTGGACGATTTTTGTGGCGTTGGAATCACGAGAGGTACGTCTTCGACTTTCGTGTTGATCATCTTGCTGGATTCAGAGTTTATGACACGGTTTTCGAGGCATTCCTAAGCCGTTGTTTTCTGGTGGAGTTTTTGGACAGTGGCCCCTTGCCGGAATTTTATCTCCTCAACTGGACATCGGATCGAGACGAGCTTTTACACTTTTTGGATCTACTCGTCGCGAGGATTATCATCGTATTTTTTTGAGATTTTTATGAGGCTTTCCCGAAGGTATACTGTTTCCCCTCTTACTGTGCAGAGTTTTACAGTTGTGTGGTTGTGAGTGTTTGCGCACCTGTACTGTAGAATTTGTAACTCGGCCTACGGGGCTCGGATTTGGACGTGCAGGGTACCGTTTCGAAGATATCGACGCGAGGATCGCTGTGATATTTTTATTGGATTTTTCTGGCCATTTTCAGCAGGTGAAAAAGGGACATCTTTGGGACTGAAATTCTGTGTATGTTTTTATGGACAGTTTTGGACTTGATGTGTATTTGTGGACTTTGTGTTGTACCCAGGAGAGTTACGAGTGTTGCTGGATCTTTTGGAGTAGGAGATTTGGATTTCCTGGTATTTTCAGCTGTACGACCCTGGACAGTTGTGCACCTTCAGGTGGGTGGCTTGCTTTCAAGATCTATGGACTGTGCTCTAATTCTATTGATATAGAACCATGCATGATAGTGATTGGGCTTGGGTAGCATGCTAGAGTATAGGAATTGTTGATCCTTGTTTTATCTGTCGATCTTGTGATCTCTTGCTTCCTACTATCATGTTAAATATTTATTATGTTGGAACCTGACCTAGCACCCCCGTCATATGTTGCATGTGTAACCAGACCAGTAGAAAACCCTCACTTGGGCTAGGGTTATTTATGTTTAGACATCCACACTTTATGTCGCCTTCCTGGACTTAGTGTTATCCTCGCCCGGGTAGTGGGCCGAGCGGTCGGGACTTCTCTTTAGTGTGGGATGCATTTTCACTCGTGCTTGGGAGCAGAGTGGAGTCTGGTAGATGTGGTGGTTCGCTTGTCTGTATCGGGAACCGTTGGGGGTAAACGGTGGACCCGAGAGATCTTGTTTTCCCCTGTTTGGGTCGTCGCCACTGTGATAGTGGCAGTAGTGTACTAGTGTTAGCCGGACCTAGAACCCAGAACCCTCTTCGACATACACATGATTTTAGTCTACCAATGTTTTCTTCCAAACATCGAAGGGCCGCTGGAGTCTGTTCTTGTTTGATTGGACAAAGGCATCAGCCCTTCGGGGTTTGGGTAAAACACTTGTTTTCTAACTGTTTTTCTAAAAAGAACTAAAATCATTAAATATGGATTTCTTCCAGATCAAATTAGTTTTCAATAACAAATGTCACCTTTTTCCTGTAAATCTCCCCACTCGAAAGGATTCGAGTGGTCTGGGTTCTAGGGGCCGTTCCTCTGTCGGGACGAAAGCCACGGGGGCCGAGCCTGGAACCTGTTCTTGTTTGATAGGGTTGTAGGGGTAGGTCTCCCGGGACTTTCGGGCCCTGTTGGTGTCTTCTGCGAGTTGTACTGTGATTATTGCTTTCCCGAACTATAAGGGATCGGGAACTTCGATAGTCGGAGCTTAGAGTCTGTTCTTGTTTGATAGGGTTCTTAGCACCGGTCTATCGGGTTTCCGAACCCTTATGGTGTCGGTCTTTCTGGAGAGTTTAGTGTTCTGTTGTGGGAGCCGTCTGGTGAACGGTGGCCCCAGCGGTGTGACTTCCAGCTTGTGGTTGAGAGTTGGTGTTGTTGGTCGATCTTGTTGATCGTGGTTTGGTCTATAGCCTGCATGAGCCATATTTGAGCTCGACAGAGATACGCGGATACTTTCCTCGGTGGGGTCGCTCCCCTCGAGAGCCACTCCGGAGTTGGGCCTGTTACTTGCTATCGCGACTTGTCGACGCCGTCCCTCTGACTGGACCAGTTAGCGGCAGTCACGAACACCCTACGGTAGACCCGTCCTGTTGAGGATGTGCGGCAGTAGGTGGGCGCAGGTTTGACTGGACCCTTTGAGGCAGTCAGTTTAGATTTGGTGAGTTTACTGGGTGTGTTAGTAGATGCATCATGTTTCATCTGTTCCTTTTCTTGAGCATCTAGATAGAGGCATAGTAGCTGTAGAGTTATTTTTCCAGCCCTTTCATTTCAGTTTTATATTATTACTTTATGCCTCTAGTAGTCTTAGTGGGCAGTCCGTTGGGCTTGTTGGCGGCACCCACTGAGAACTACTTGGGACGTAGTTCTCACACCCGTCGTGGTGTACTTTCCCACAGGGACTTCTACTCCTGTTCCTGCTGCTCCTGTTGCTGCTTCTTCTGATCGTGGTGAGGGAGTCGCGAGCTAGATCCCTACCAGTCGTCGTCCAGAGAGTAGATGTACCCTTTTTATTTTGAGAGTTTTCTTGTTGAGAGACCTTGTAGTGAGGTATAGAGTTGTACTTTTCCTTCTGAGTTGAGTGACTTGTACTTTGGTGAGGACTTTGTACTAATTTATTTTATTTCTAGTGGTTTATTTTCAGCTCTGATATCTGGATAGTTTAGTATCTATCTTTTGCAGGTTTGACGCTTCGTCTATACGGGGTTCACCGTATGGGCGGCGGATCTGTTGGCGAGCCCGGGTCGCAGTTTCGACGCCGGGGCGTGACAGATTAGAGTGGTATCAGAGCCTAGGTTGTAGGTCATTATGGACTTAGAAACCCTAGGCTTGTGGTTGGACATTAGGATGACTACGTGAGAGTCGTGACTGTTAGCGAGAGTCCTGATTGAGTTTCATACCTCTCCCAAGGGATGGGATGAGTGATTGGCATGTTTATTTTCCTAAGCGATTATGTTGGCTGCAGACAACATAATGCTGTGGAATTGATAACATGTCTTAGACTTTCGCTGGATTGGGTCGTATGGTTGTTGTGTCCTGATGTTTGTTATTGTGCAGTGGACTACGATGCCCCTGAGATGTCGTGTAGCGAAGAGGGCACATTCCGCATCTGATTAGTAACCAGAGCAGCGGGAGGCAGAGCTATCAGAGCAGAGCGAGACCCAAGAGTTATGGATCCAGATGGCACAGATGTCGGAGGCTGTCCGATGCCAGAAGGAGGCCATGGAACGTTCGATGCGCTTGTTGGAGCAGAGAGCACAGCTAGTTGCAGTACCGCTTGAGTGTCCTCCAGTACTCTCTTCCTATGCGGTGGTATTTTCAGTTGTACCAGTGGCGCCGACGGAGCGAGCAGCCCCCTCCGTGCCGACGAGCAGTGCCGAGGCACCGAGGCAGGGTGGATAGTGGATAGTAGCTGAGCTTCGGGACGTCATTGATCGATGGAGCCAGTCCCGGCAGTCTGAACCATCCCGATTCATAGGTTTGAGTTGGAGCCTTTGTAGGAAGAATTGGGGTTGGTGGTGATGGAGAGACTATCTGAGAGCCTCCCTGTGCTAGGGAGTTTATACAGTTGTTGAACTGCACGCTCCAGGTTTCGAGGGACGAGGCGCATAGGATATGTTTGACTGGGAATGGTTTGCGCCAGGATACCTTTCAGTTTAGTTGGTCCCTCCGTTTTGGACTATTGACGCTTCGATAGAATAGGCGTGGTGTGTGGAGCGTGGCGCTGCAGTTCCTTTGGATAGGGATCTGCCACCAGAGGCGAGTTCTGGATTTTGGTGCTTCGCGCCGAGTGATGGAGGATAGATCGGACGGCAGAGACATTTCTGATTTCTTTTCCTGGATAACGGGTCCCCGAGATGCCAGAGTTTGGGCGGGTCCCGATAGCAGCATCAGCATCTACGTCAGAGTGGCGCGGCGGTAGCATGGATTGGCTATCTGCGGAGGACCGCATTTGTCACCCCTGTGTGAGTAGAGGCGGAGGTCGTGCTCCCCATATGGATAGTCTTGATTTTCAGGCAAACTGAGCGATGACCACTTTCATCAAGCGGATGAATTTGTGCCGCCCGGCTGGAGGGCGCCACAGCAGCAGATTGGGTTCTCACCGGCACGATTTCTTTACAGCAGTCTGAGATAGAGTGTTTTTGGTTTTCCTGTCTGGACTGGAGGTAGAGTTGTTACCACGTGCACTAGAGGTACAGGTTCCTGTTGGTATTGTGCACTTGGGGAAGCCTTATGGATTATGTCTTGTGCTGTTGAGACTTGGAATTTTACCGGCAAGTTGACGGTTTTGGGTTGGGTGCTACCTGTTGAGCGTAGGTGACGTTTAGGACTAGAGTTGTGTTCCTAGGGGTCACGGTTAGATCGTAGCTTCTGTTTTGTAGCCACAGCAGGAACGGCTTCAACACTTCTCTCCCTTTTCTCGCCTTGTACTGAAATTTCCGAACATGACGAGAGCTTCGAAAGACTGCTCCAGAAATGGAGACGGTGCCCGAACCTGTTCTTGTTTGATTGGGGCGAAGGCACTGGTCTTTCGGAATTTTCAGACTTTTCGTTAATTTCAGCTGTTTTATAAACAGAGTGTTAGGGTTGACGACTTTCCTGCTGGTGGGGCCCTTACCTTTTCTTGTTGGGTTGTGGAGACGTTCTTCGTGTAGTTTGGACGAGTAGATTCGGTTAATCTTCCTTGTCCCCAGCTTTTTGGAGTTCCTGAGGTTTTCCGCGTCTCAGCTCGGAGGTGTTTTGCGTTGGACCCCTCGCCCGTGATTGACTCGCTCTAGTTGAGATTTGTGGGTGTGGGAGTACGAGGGACGCCCGTTGCGAATTCTGGCTCGTGTGATGAGAGAATTGCGCAACCGGGCCATGCCGTACTGATTATTATTTTGTTGAGGAGCAATCACGGGGAGTGAGTAGCGACTGAGGAGTTGGAGACTGTGTTGTTGGATGCTTACCCTTGGCTTTGAACTCCCTTTGAGCCGTGTTTGTTTCGAGGACGAAACTTTCTTTTAGTGGGGGAGGATGTGAGGACCCGGAAATTCCCACGTTTGGATTACTGTTGGATCTGCGGCTTCTGGAGACCCCTGTTGGGTGTTAGAGGTGTTTGCGCGCATATTGGACCCAAGGATTGGACCCCGGCATGAAAAACGGATCAGTTTGCTTTCCGGGAATTTTTGGTAAATTTTAGAAGTGGAAATTGGCAAATCGGACTTCGGATTTGGATTCAGCGCGCGAAAACGGTCAAGATGGACTATTTACTTGTATTTTTCGGAGCCCGGATGACCCGGCACGAATTTCGAGGTGATTTGGTACTGTTCCGGCCGCCGAAGGGGCGGCGGCGGCGGCGGCGGGCGGCGGAGCGCGGCGGCTGGCGGCGGCGGAGGCGCGCGGTCCACCGCGGAGGCGTGCACCCGGGGGCTGGCCACGTGGCGGCTCCCAGTTGGCGGGCGCAGTGGGCGCGGTCCGCGAGATTGGCGCGGGTGCACGGTGGACCGGGATTGGACACGTGGCAGATCGGGGTTGGTGCGGCGTTGTGCGCGCGGTCCACGGTGCGGGGAGCCGGTACCTCGGGCCGCGTGCCCGACAGGCACGCGTGGGCGCACGTGGGGCGCGGCGTGGGCGCGTTGACCCGAGGCTCCCGGTGTGGACGCCACGTGTCGTCGCAGGGTTCGGCCACGTGGCGCATGGCTGTTGGCCCAAACAGCTGTTTGCTGTTTGGGTGTATACGTGGCGGCCTGGGGTTCTTCCGGGCGTGAACAGTAACGGGCCGGGCCCGCTACTGTAGCAGCCCGGAAGTACCGGGCGCCCGAAACTTTGGGCCAAAAGCCCAAAAGGTGGATTTTCGGGCTGGGCCTATAAATAGCTGGCTTGCTTGGGCTTTTTGCCCCCTTTCCCGAGCTCCCCTGCCCATAGCCCCTTTAGCAAAGTTGGAGATCTTCATCTTGCGCATCTTCTGGCAGAGGCCCGGATTTTTGGAAGCCGCGGCGTCGACGACTTCGGCATCGGAACGCAGTGTGGCGATCTTTCATCGGAGGCCCGTTATCGTCGCAGTTCGATCTGAGATGTCCACAGAGCTACTCCGTCAGTATTTTTGGACGATTTTTGCGGCGTTGGAATCACGAGAGGTACGTCTTCGACTTTCGTGTTGATCATCTTGCTGGATTCAGAGTTTATGACACGGTTTCGAGGCATTCCTAAGCCGCTGTTTTCTGGTGGAGTTTTTGGACAGCGGTCCCTTGCCGGAATTTTATCTCCTCAACTGGACATCGGATCGAGACGAGCTTCTACACTTTTTAGATCTACTCGTCGCGAGGATTATCATCGTATTTTTTTGGGATTTTTATGAGGCTTGCCCGAAGGTATACTGTTTCCCCTCTTACTGTGCAGAGTTTTACAGTTGTGTGGTTGTGAGTGTTTGCGCACCTGTACTGTAGAATTTGTAACTCGGCCTACGGGGTTCGGATTTGGACGTGCAGGGTACCGTTTCGAAGATATCGACGCGAGGATCGCTGTGATATTTTTATTGGATTTTTCTGGCCATTTTAAGCAGGTGAAAAAGGGACATCTTTGGGACTTAAATTCTGTGTATGTTTTTATGGACAGTTTTGGACTTGATGTGTATTTGTGGACTTTGTGTTGTACCCAGGAGAGTTACGAGTGTTGCTGGATCTTTTGGAGTAGGAGATTTGGATTTCCTGGTATTTTCAGCTGTACGACCCTGGACAGTTGTGCACCTTCAGGTGGGTGGCTTGCTTTCAAGATCTATGGACTGTGCTCTAATTCTATTGATATAGAACCATGCATGATAGTGATTGGACTTGGGTAGCATGCTAGAGTATAGGAATTGTTGATCCTTGTTTTATCTGTCGATCTTGTGATCTCTTGCTTCCTACTATCATGTTAAATATTTATTATGTTGGAACCTGACCTAGCACCCCCGTCATATGTTGCATGTGTAACCAGACCAGTAGAAAACCCTCACTTGGGCTAGGGTTATTTATGTTTAGACATCCACACTTTATGTCGCCTTCCTGGACTTAGTGTTATCCTCGCCCGGGTAGTGGGCCGAGCGGTCGGGACTTTCTCTTTAGTGTGGGATGCATTTGCACTCGTGCTTGGGAGCAGAGCGGAGTCTGGTAGATGTGGTGGTTCGCTTGTCTGTATCGGGAACCGTTTGGGGTAAACGGTGGACCCGAGAGATCTTGTTTTCCCCTGTTTGGGTCGTCGCCACTGTGATAGTGGCAGTAGTGTACTAGTGTTAGCCGGACCTAGAACCCAGAAACCCTCTTCGACATACACATGATTTAGTCTACCAATGTTTTCTTCCAAACATCGAAGGGCCGCTGGAGTCTGTTCTTGTTTGATTGGACAAAGGCATCAGCCCTTCGGGGTTTGGGTAAAACACTTGTTTTCTAACTGTTTTTCTAAAAAGAACTACAACA
>CM055065.1:41104728-41186322 GCA_029204045.2 Tillandsia leiboldiana
TTTTTCAGGATATCTTGGCTTTTACCCTCCCTGATTGATTATAAAACAAAAGCTTGTGAAGCATTATAGATGCTGTGGCAAGGTCTTGTGGGCTAAGGTCGTATGCTACATGTTTTGGTACAAGGTCATCGTTGAGAGCACATCTGCCTGATGACCGTATTTAGCCCGCGGGGGCTGCGTGAAGTCCATCAAAACATAGATGCTATGTGGATGGGCCAGATCGGCAGTTACTACTGTGAGAGCGTTTGGACCGGTGGTGCCCACAAATTTGACTCTTTCGGAAGTAGGATTGGTATCATGACCGGTAGACCCCTGCTTGTTAGGGCCCCTTTCCTGTGCGGTTGCTTGTGTGGATGTTTTCGGGTTGCCCTTTTTGAGTCGGCTTCTAGAGGGTGATTTAGTGCTGTTGCACTGGCTGTTCGTTCTTCCCCCACAGCTTTTGAGGAGTCCCTGAGGTTTTTTCCTCTGCTCTTCGCTCAGGAGTGTTGTTTTTGAACTCCTCGCCGGATTGACTCCTCGTTGGAGCCCTGCGGAGTTCGAGACGCGGGACCTTCGTTGCGAAATTCCGGCTTGTGAGATGAGGGAATTGCGCGATCGGGCTAAGCCGTACTGGTTGTTGCTGTTATTATTGCTGAGGAGAATCACGGGGAGTGATAGGCGACTTGAGAGCGGGAGAACGGCGTGTTGAGTACTTACCCTGGTTTCTGAACTCGTTGAGAGTTGCTTTAGTTCGAGGCGAAACTTTCTTTAGTGGGGGAGGATGTGATGATCCGGAACTCTACAGGGCTTTTACTGTGTGACCGGCAGCTTCTGGAGGCCTACGGGGCATGTCGGCGGTGTTCGTGCGCCAATTTGGACACAAGTGATTGACTCCGAGCTTAAAGTGGATCGCGTGGGTAATCAGGGAACCCCGTCGGATGTTTATAGGTGTTTTCGCGCAAATCGGATATCATATTTGGACTCGGCACGAAATTCGGATTGAAAATGCCTTTTCGGGAGCCTCCGGCGATTTATTGGATGGGAATTTGGCGAAGCGGACGTCAAATTCGGGTTCAGCGCGCGAAAACGGTCAAGATGGACTATCTGCTGGTTTTTTCTGAGCTTCGGGTACTGTTCACCGCCGGAACAGTAACTCCGGCGATCGCCGGCGGCGGCGGCGGCGGCGGGCAGCGTCGGCGGGCGGCGGCGCGGCCTCGGGCAGGCGGAACGGCGGCGGCACAGGGCGCGGGCAGCGCGCGCGGCGCGCGGGCAGGCGCGGTCCACGCGGCCGTCGTGCACCAAGGCGGGGGCACGTGGCACCACCCCATAGGCCGGCTCACAGCTCACGGTCTACGGAGCATGATGGTTGGGTTTTGGTTCACGGTGCACCGGAGTGGACACGTGGCAGGTTACCATTGGTTCGGCTTACGGAGGCTCGTGCACCGGGTGCAGCGGTCAGTGGCAGGGACGCGTGGCGCTTCCCTATTGGCTGGTCAACTGTGCGGGCAGGAGGGGCAGCTGGCGCGGGCTGGCGCGCAGGCGCGACCGGTACTGTTGTCGGGGACGCGTGTCGACTCCCGGGGTTGGCCGCGTGGCGCAGCAGGAGTGGAGGATTTGGGCTGTCGCCTGTTCGGGCGACACGTGGCGGGCGCTGAGGCGGGTCGGACGGACCGTGGATCCCGTCCGACGGCGCGCCTTGGGCCGGGCCGCACTGTGCGCGCCCGAAAGTCTTGGGCCGGGCCGCACTGTGCGCGCCCGGAAACTTCCGGGCGCCCGAGAATGGGGACCCGGATGGCATTTTGCTAATTGTTTGGGAGGCCTATTTAAACAGCCCGAGCTCCTTTCTTCTCACTTTTTCCACCATTTCCGAGCCTCCTTTCACCAAGGTGTCTTCAGCAAAGTTGTTCCCCTTCGAGTTCTACATCTTCTGGAGGATTTCCAAGATTTGTGGTGGCACGCACTCCGAGGTTTGGATTTTACGGCGCGGCGCGACGCTCGTTCCCTTGTGATTCCCTTCGTCGCATTTCAGTGCACGGACTCTCCCGAGCTACCCCGGCACTCTTTTTCAGCGATTCTTGCGCCATCGTCTTCACGACAGGTAGGGCTACGTTTTCCGTGTTTGCTGGTTTTTCCCATCCCGAGGTTTTCATGGGTTTTTCGGATCATCTTGTGACCTCCTTTGCTGTGATGGAGTTTTGGACAGCGGTTCGGTATTTCGGCGATATCTCCGCAACCAGACATCGGATTGAGGTGATTCAAAAGGCAATTTGCATCTACGCACCGCCAGGAGTCTCTCTGAATTTTCTTGGATTTTCTGGAATTTTCCCCGAAGGTGAGAAACCCCTTTTTACAGAACTTTGTAGCACAGTTTTGGGTGGAAGTATTGTTCGGGGTAGTTCTCTTGTCGATTTTGGATCTCAGCGTAGAAAACTCGTGTGGGAACGTGCAGGTACTCGTTTCGACCGGTTCGTCGCGAGGATCGTGACGGTATTTTTCCTGGAATTTCTCGAGCACATCTCGCAGGTGAAAAAGGCAAAACTGTGGACTGATTGTATTTGGGACAGATTTTGGTGTGAGCATGGTGGATTAATTGTGCTTGTTCTTTTGGGGTATTTTGTGCAGCACCGTGGTGATCGTTGAGACCGGGCGCGGACTTCGCTGTTGGGATCAGGGTTTAGCGCTCGAGGTGGGTGGTTGCTTTACTCCTCTTTTCTGATATACCCACTAGGAATATTAGAGTGATCCCCTTTATTGGACATGTTGAATGGTCACCTAATGGACATGCATGCTTAACTAGATAATTGTGAGCCTATCATATGGAAAACATTATATTGGAAACTTGACATGTTGGAACTTATACATGCTTCATGGACATCGTTTTAGCATTTAACCTTGCATAAGGGGGGGGATGTACTTTCATATTGTGTTATTGTGAGGCGTCTTGTGGGAGGGTACCACTTGAGGATTTTTTTTGGACAGGCATAGGTGGATGATTCATGTGAGGGTGATTAGCAGGTTATGGACATGTGCGGTTGGATTATGATTTAGCATGATGATTACACCCAGGCGGAGTTATTACTTGATACACATGATGAACCACTATTTGTCACCCCCCTTCTTTCTTCCATGAGGAGATAGGCTTGATTTCAGGGATATCTAGTTAGACCATTTCTGACCGCTACACTATATGTTGGGACTGCCTTGGGAGGAACCCTATTGTCTCTTCTTCCCCCTATTCCTTAGGCAGGCGGCTATTTGTGCTCGGGTTTGAGCAGGGATCGGCATAGTGTAGCCGGGGCTCGAATTTTAGCTTTTGGGGTATTGCGGCTATTGCGGATAGTAGGTGGTTGACCGGATGTCGGACCTGGGTCAGGATTGTCAGTATGGGTGTGGTTGTTAACCCTCCATCTTTTGATTACCCGCTAGGCACTTGAGTAGCTTCTTTGATTAAAAGGATAAATGCACTTTATGTGAGGCAATGGCAGGCTTATTGTGATTAAACAGATATTGTTAGAACTTGCTTGATTGGGGATTATGATTGTAGGACAGTAACATCATGTTAAAAGGTAAGGCTAATCAATAATTGTGGGCTTTGGGTTTGTGGCATAAGCAGGCACAGGCTATCTCATATCTACTATTCTCATACTGTTCTATACATGCTCTAACATTATAAAGGTTCTCGACATCTGTTTATTTTTTATATCATCTTGGGACATTTGCATGCTTGTATGGTCACCTAGTTAGGCCACCTTTTTCTGCTACACTATCATGCTGGAATTGACTTAGGAGAAACCATGCTTTTCTCTTCTTTTATTTATATTCGGGGGATAGTGCGCTCGGGTTCGAGCAGGGACTGGGGTAGTGTAGTCAGACAGTTGTGGGCTTTGGGACAGGCAGGCTGTGAGGGCCGGGCATTGCGGCAACCGCGGATCTTTGGCGGTTGACCGGACAGTGGTTATTGCATCAGATTGGGATAGAGGATTTGGATTTCTTCTAGTGGATGGGTTTTCCACCGTGATCAGAGTCATGATCCAGTCCTGCTGATTTGGTACTTGTTACCCAGGCATTATACTCGTGTGGGTCGCTCCCCTCGAGTGCCACTCCGGAGTGTGCGTTTTTACAGGCTTCGAGTCTTCGAGACTCCCTTTTCCTATCGGTGTTATGCGTAGGCGGGCATACCCGATTTGGCAGGCAGAGCAGGCAGTACCAGTGCTTACTGGTGTATCGATTGGGTCTGGTCAGGCAGGCGTTGACATTCTGATGCATACATTCAGCTATTCTTTTAGCTCAGTTTTTAGAGGCATTCTAGTGGTAGCTTTTCATCAGGAGTCATACTCATTGCATACCACCTTTATTCCTTTTGCCTCTGGTAGACCTAGTGGGCGTGTCAGAGTTGAGGTTTTACCCACTAGGGGAGGCTACTGGTTTACTAGTAGTCTCACCCCCATTCTTCTTTCCTCTTTTGCTTCTCCCTTGTTTTGCAGTGTTTTATGCGGGTGCCACTGGGCTTACAGTGGCGGGTCGAGGAGAGAGGACGGCCGAGTAGATAGATCTCGAGGCAGGATGAGCATGTTAGCTGGATTGTTGGTGTACCCATGTTTCCTCAGACGGTAGTACCTTTACTTTGGGACTGGCTTTTGCCAGCAGGTTGTATTTATTTTGGTGAGCTGGGAGAGACAGATGTATCATTTATACAGATGTATTGTATTTTATTTCCAGCTTCAGTCTGAGATGTATTTCTTTTAGTTCAGCTCTGTTTTTATTGCTATTTTATTATATCTCTTTTATCTGAGCAGGTTACTGGCGCTTCGTGTACACGGAAAGTACCGTGTGCACGGCGGATCTGTGGACGGGCCCGGGTTCTGGTTTACACCCGGGGCGTGACACCCTAAGTGTCTATTTATAGTTTAGAAACCTTTGGAAAGAGATAAGAATCAAAAACTTACCTTATCTGGAAATTTTCAGGACTGCGATCCGGATCGGATTTACTGCGATCCGGATCGTCGTAACGAGATTGACGATTCCAGAAAACCAAGGGTTCGGGATCCGGATCGCATTGCCCGATCCGGATCGTTCATACAAATCAGAAAACTTAACATTCGGGATCCGGATCGGAAATTGCATGGATCCGGATCGAAGTCTTGTATGAAGCAACAACCTTCGGGATCCGGATCGTTGGCTCTGATCCGGATCCTGAACAAGTCCGAACACCAGTTTTTGATTATTATGCAATTAAAAGTTTATCCAAGTGTTTCTACACTATAAGAAAGTATTCGGATCACCACAATTATTTAGTTAAACATACCTGATCCTCTTGAATACTTTCTTCTTGAGATTGATGTAACTGATCCACAATTCTTCAACTTCAATCTTCAAGACTCAAGACACTGAGTGCCAACATGAGCTCTTGTTGAATCTTTTCTAAGTCTTTGATTGCTGATTGACAATTTGATCCCTTTAAGACTCCGACTCAACTCACTGACTTGACTCACGAAATATGCCAAGACCAAAATGCCGTAATAATCTCCCCCTTTGGCAATTTCGTGACAAAACCCAAAAATACATAAAAGCGCTCAAGTCACTCATCTTAAACCAAAAAAATCGAAACTCAATGTCATCACCAAAACATTGATTTTCTTTGCGTGAAAGATCCAATAAATACAAAATTACATTTGAACCAAACAGTCCTAGAACATACTCTATGACTTAGGACTTGGAGTCTTAAAGTGATGTAATTCCTGCAAAACAAAACTCCAAACAAAATCAAACGTCAGTCGTTAGAAATTAAAATCCTACATTTGATTCATCCTTTTGGTTCTTTTGTTTTTCCCAGCTCTTTCAACCTTTCTTTGTCTCCCCCTATCTTGAGCATCTCTAACATGTTCTCCATGTTCTTGAGCATCTATGTTCTCCCCCTTTGTGGTACGATCATCATTTTCCGTTCTCCCCCATTTTTCCATTTTCGTTTCGTTTGTCCTCTCTTGATGATCTCATCTCCGTCATTTCTCTTCTCCCCCTTTTTGTCACAAATTGTCAAACAGTGAACATACTAGACAAAAGGAAATTACTAACAAAATTAGTTCATGGAGAAAGAGAGATAAAAGCTCAGTTCTGGTATATATAACAAAAATGCAGATTGCGTACCGGTACCAGAAAGCAAAAATTAAATAATTTCTTGAAACAAATCCAGATTTTAGAATCTTTTCAAATACCGATTTGTATTCCATCAAGAAATCAATTTAAGTGCTTTAAACAGTGAATTCACACAGATGTCATTCAATCCAATTAATTTCACAAAATTAAAAAGATTTACTCCAAAATCATGAAAAATAAAGGTAAAACATTATAAACCGTTTTTCATGTTATATTCATCAAACACAAGTCATCAAAAATAATCTTGAGATCCAAAGTCTATCAAGATGTAACGGATTTACAAAGATGACATACGGAGATTTCCAAACGACATCAATCTTGAATTCTACCCTTTCAAATTGAGATAAGCACTAAAATACCTAAGGGTGGCTCTTTGAGCATCTTTCAACTATCCCACCTTATACCAACCAGGAGATTGTTCAAAATATAAGAGTTTTGCATATAAATCTCCAAATGCTTCAACTAAAGATTTTCTCATAAAATACTATCAAGCATCCATAACATGTGGTAGCTTCACACACAAACCGGACGACCGGGGTGGCAGCTCTTTCCAGCATGTGGTGGTAGTTTTCACAATCCTTTCGGATGTAACTCTTTCCACATCTTTTATAATTCAATTATATACCCTTGTAAGAAGGCAATCTCTTACGTGAAAGAATTAAATTCCAAATTTTAGTCAATCGGTTGTCTCATGTTTATCACAAAGAATTCACACAACCGAGATAGATTAAGCATCTAAAGATCACACATGATTTCTAAAATTTGATGCTTATAATATCAAAAACTCCTATAATGAAGTATCTTCAAGATTATGATTATGGAGTAAAGTTGATAATCCATATAAAATTAAATTGGAGTGATTGAAAGTGAAAGCCCTTTTTATTCAATGCACTTGTTCATTAAAAATCCTTTTGTTCAAAAACAAAGTATAAAAACGAAGAGCATTGAAAAACATGTAATGCAAAGATTAAGAAAGATATGAAGGGAAAACCAATCAAAGCATTACATACAGTCATAAGCTATTTAGAACTTAAGACAAGGAAAGATATCACCTTTCCGAATCCAAAATCGCTGGATTTTGGGTTGTCTTGATTCGTTGTGGCCGGGGGTTGTCCGCTTTGACTGTTGATCCACCTTAGGTCTTTGCCTCGCAGTGATCCACTTGTATGATTGATGATGTGGCTCGGACCTTTGGTGGGTTGAGTGAACTCCTTTGACTTGATGTGTCTTTTGATTCCGTTGAGTTCGCTCCGTAGATGAAGTTGCCGAAGAATTTTTCTTTCTCTTTTTCGGGCAATCCTTCACCAAATGTCCTTCAAGTCCACATAGGTGACAAGTTCTTCCTTTCAATTTAGTTGTGGAACTTGAAGCCTTCACAGTTTGGTTCTTTTTAAATCCCAAACCAACCTTGCTTGTTTGACCTAATCCGGACATACAATCTAGTTTCTTGGAACCGGTTGAAAGCCTTTGTATGTCGGATTTAAGTTGATGAACTTGCTTGGTCAATGCTTGATTGGTGACATGAATTTCCTCAAACTGCTTTTCAAGAAAATCAATCTTGTTAATATGGGAATTAACGACCGTTTCCGATTGATTTATCTTTTCTTGGAGGATTTTATTATTATCCAATAAAAGCTCTCGTTCCTCCTCGAGATCATGAAGTTTGATCTTTAAAGCATGATTCTCGTCTTGATTTTCAAGTCGTTGCTTTCTCAACTTCTTGATATGTTTGGCCATCTTCTTAGATTCCGCAAGAAGTTGTTGATATGCCTCAACGAGTTCTTCCTCGTCCGACTCCCCCTCACTTGATGACTCTCCGCCGGTTGTCGATGTTTCATACAAAATCAAAGGAGTAGAGTCAGTGACTAAAGATGATAAACAATTATTAGAAGAGGGAAAATGAGAGGCATGAGAAGCAACGATCTTTTCCTCTTTACTTGAGGTCGATTCATTAGAAGTAGAATCGTCCCAAGTTCTCGCTTGCAAAGCCTTCTTTTTATATGATTTCGGAGAAGGACAATCCGTTGAAAAATGGCCGTAGCCTTTGCATCGATAGCATTGGATTTCCCCTTCGAAATCATATTTTTCTTTTTCTTTAGAAGGTTTTGCAACGCCTTTGAGGTAAGAGGATTTAGAACCCGATGATCCTTTAGATGGTTTCGTGGATGAAGATCCATCGGTTCGATTCTTCCAAAATTTCCGACGAAATTTCTTTACGATCCGCGCCAATTGTTCTTCAAAATCGGCAAAAGAGATTTCATCGTCGGAACTTGATTCGCTATCTTCTTCCTTTGTTGATTTGAATGCAATACCTGTAAGCTTAGAAGAAGACTTGGAAGAAACTTGATTAGTAGGAAAAGTCATTTCATACGTTTGCAAAGCACCTACTAATTCCTCTACTCTCATCTCATCCGGATGACTAACGGTTTCAATGGCGGTAACCTTTGCCCTAAACCGTTCCGGAAGAGTCCGAAGTATCTTTCTTACAATTTTCGACTCCGGGATCTTTTCTCCTAAATTAGCACATGTATTTATTACATCTTGAAGTCTAGTGTAATAATCTGTAAACAATTCATGCTCTTCCATATGTATAGAGTCAAATTGACTTGTAAGCATCTGGAGCTTTTGAATTTTTACAAGATTAGTACCCTCATGTGTAATTTTGAGAATATCCCAAATTTCCTTCGCGGTTTCACACGCGGAAATTCTTGTGAACTCAGTCGAGGAAAGAGAATTAAATAAAGCGTTCATACCTTTCCCATTGTAAGAAGATCTTTCAAATTCCTCTTTGGACCATCTAGAGCGAGGTTTTGGGGTAGTAGAATTTCCTACTTCCTCAACAGGATGCACCCAACCGCATTCCACGGATTGCCATACCCGCTCATCAATTGCGATGAGAAAAGCTCTCATCCGCACTTTCCAATAAGCATAATTAGTCCCATCAAAAAGAGGAGGTCTATAAATATTACCACTTTCACCCATGATGATAGATAAACCTAAAACCCGCTCTGATACCAATTGTAGAGTTATTATGGATCCACAAGGATCTAAATAGGTACTATCAAACAACTAGAGGGGGGGTGAATAGGTGTAATACTTAAAAACTCAATCTCAGTGCAAAATAAAAACCAATGCGGAAAATAAAAACAGCACACCGAGATATACGTGGAAACTCCAATCCAGGAGAAAAACCACGGGACCAACACGCAATAACAATCCACTAAGAATAGAAGAATAACAAGGTGATTACCGACTCCACGGACTCAAACCCCTCCTTCAGCTTCTTCGGACCTTGCGCTGACCGGTTGGATATCCACGCAATAACAATCCCTAAGAAAAGAAGAATAACAAGGTGATTACCGTCTCCACGGATTTAACCCCTCCTTCAATTTCTTGGACCTCGCGCTCCACCGTTTTGCCCGTCCACTGCTCACGTTCGAATCCACGAACGCACGCTTCGAATCCACGAAACGCCTTTAGCACACCGAATCCACGATGCCACGTCGAATCCACGACGCAAACTCAGTCGATAAGAATATTGACTTCGATGGTGATCCTTTGCTTAGATTCTCATTGAGGAACCGTAGAAGAAATCTCTAAGCAAAGATTAGATCAATTCGACAAAAGATATGTTCTTGAAGGAACCATCGAATTGACCTAAAAGAGGCTATAAAGAAGATCGATAAAAACCTAGCCTCTAGGGTTGCTCTCAAGTGTTTTAGAAATTGATCGGCCGTAGCTCCCACGTTTTTGAGAAACCCTAAGTGTCTATTTATAGTTTAGAAACCTTTGGAAAGAGATAAGAATCAAAAACTTACCTTATCTGGAAATTTTCAGGACTGCGATCCGGATCGGATTTACTGCGATCCGGATCGTCGTAACGAGATTGACGATTCCAGAAAACCAAGGGTTCGGGATCCGGATCGCATTGCCCGATCCGGATCGTTCATACAAATCAGAAAACTTAACATTCGGGATCCGGATCGGAAATTGCATGGATCCGGATCGAAGTCTTGTATGAAGCAACAACCTTCGGGATCCGGATCGTTGGCTCTGATCCGGATCCTGAACAAGTCCGAACACCAGTTTTTGATTATTATGCAATTAAAAGTTTATCCAAGTGTTTCTACACTATAAGAAAGTATTCGGATCACCACAATTATTTAGTTAAACATACCTGATCCTCTTGAATACTTTCTTCTTGAGATTGATGTAACTGATCCACAATTCTTCAACTTCAATCTTCAAGACTCAAGACACTGAGTGCCAACATGAGCTCTTGTTGAATCTTTTCTAAGTCTTTGATTGCTGATTGACAATTTGATCCCTTTAAGACTCCGACTCAACTCACTGACTTGACTCACGAAATATGCCAAGACCAAAATGCCGTAACATCTACCACCTAAAAATACCCGCAGACCCCGACGGTCAGCCCAGAAATTCTCGAACTTTTAACCCCCCTCTAACAACTAAGAAGATCCAATTAAGACCAAAACGGAAAACCGGAAGGTCGAGGTGTTACCAAAAAGAGGATAAACCAAAAACCTAAATAACGTGAAAAAGTCTGATCGTAGAAGGGTCCCGTCCGATCGCCTCGAAAAGCGTGCTGGCCACTTAGCACGGATTCTGGTGCACAACACAAAGGCAAACGCTTTGACCCCCAAACCGGAAGATTCGTAAATCGGAATCCGAATCCGATCGCTTTGCCGTTCACCGTCTTCCGAGCTCAAACGCAGAAAAATACTCGCGGTCCAGGCCCAGTCCATTGCAGAAAACACAGTGAAGAGTCTCCCCCAACTGTCCCGTCATAAAAAGAAGGTATGCAAAGGCATTGGAACGCCAGGACTCTACATCTATCCGCCGTATCGCGCGGTTTCTACACTAGTAACAACTTTAAATCTTTTAAATATCTTATTTATATCTACATTCTCATTTTATCTTATCTCTCTTTTTTCTTATATTAGTTAGTAAATAATAATAATCTAAATCTCTTAAAGATATCCATATTTATGAACAATCTAAATTAGTTAGTGAACAATAATAACCTAAATTTTTTAAAAATTTGACTCATATTTATATTTTTATTTTATTAATTAGTAAATAATAATAATCTAAATCTCTTAAAGATATCCATATTTATGAACAATATAAATTAGTTAGTGAACAATAATAACCTAAATCTTTTAAAAATTTCACTCATATTTATATTTTTATTTTATTAATTAGTAAATAATAATAATCTAAACCTCTTAAATATATTCATATTTATGAACAATCTAAATTAGTTAGTAAATAATAATAATCTAAATCTTTTAAAAATTTGACTCATATTTATATTTTTATTTTATTTATGTTAAAGAAGTCATAAATACAGTCTTTTTTTAAAAAAAAAAAAAAAAAAATCCTATCTGACGCTGACTTACCAAAACTATTTTTTTTTTAAATAATTTTTTTATAAAACTATTTTGCTAATTATAAATTTTTTAAGGATTATTTTGAAAAAAAATCCATTCTCCTCCTCTTACCTCCTTCCCTCCCCCTATTTCCACTCTCTCTCTCTCTCTCTCACGCACGCTCTTTCTGTATCAAGAAGTCATGCAATCGCATCATCCCCGGCCCAACAAACCCCACACCCCTTTCCCCTTTCTCCAAGACTACCTCCGTCTGACCTCCACCCCGACCCCCCCTTCTTCCACCTCCCCCTCACCCCAGCCTGCCGTCTCCCCTGCTGCCATCCTCCAGTCCTGGTCTGCCCTCCGCGACCCGTCCTCCTCCCCTTCCAGTCTTCTCGACTCCCTCCGCACCCTCTCCCTGCTCCCCCCCTCCTCCCTCCACATCTCCGACCCCCACGCCCACCTCCTCCTCTCCCTACTGCCCTCTCTCCCCTCTTCCTCTCTCCCCCCTCTCCTCTCCCTCCTCTCCTCTTGGCTCCTCAAATCCCCTCGCCCCACCCCTCCTCTCCTCCTCTCCACCCTCTCCCTCCTCTCCCCCCTCCTCCTCTCCTCCCCCACTCCCCTCCCCTTCCCCTTCCCCCCTGCCCTCGCCCTCCTCCTCCTCGGCGCCATCTCCGCCTCCCCCTCTCTCCCCGCCCCCTCCCGAGCTGCCTCCCTCGACCTCTTCGCCTCTGCTCTCCGCAACCACCTCCCTGCCCTCGCCGCCGATGTCGATCTCCTCCCCGAAGCTCTCGCCGCAATCGGGTACGCCCTCTCCCGAGCCGATGATGCCCATTTTGTTGAAATTGTCAACCTCCTACTCTGCATATGGGATGGCGGAGCCGGCCGTGCCTCGCCGTCGCAAGGAGTTATGGTTTTGAGGTTGGTCGAGTGGTGCGTGCTAGGGTTTGTGGATTCTAGGGCTATGAATAAGGTCGAGGCGCTTTGCCAGGAATTGGCACCGGAGAAGCGCGAGGCGAACCAGTACACCCGGTTTGTTGTGGTGATGGCTTGCTGCGGTGCCTTGAGGGCGCTCAGATTGGCCTCTTCGAAATATAGGATTGAATTCGATCCACGATTAAGAGAATCACTTGAAGGATCCATTGGATTTGTAGCGAAGGAAGCTTTTACAAGTATTGGGAGTAATTATAACATAGAGGGATCAACGGGGGAGAGCGACATTCTCCTTCTGTGCATCGCGCTAGGCTTAGCGCACTGTGGTCCGATTACATTTAATCCTTTTGTGATCAGATGTCTCTGTTTAGCTCTGCTGAACGAAGTATTTCCTCTTCCGAGGCTCCTTCGAATCTCTCTCCAAGACACAAATGGAAATTCTACCTCTCACATAGATAATCAGCTTAAGGAGCATTTGACTAGCTTTCTTTTTAAAGAGGCGGGTGCGGTGACTGGTGTTTTCTGCAATCAGTACTCATTTGCCGACAATGATAGTATGGCAGTAGTCGAACAACATATGTGGGAATACTCGCAAGTGCTCTACTCAAATCTTCGCGCAGCTGTGTTGGTGCATCGGGGAAAGAGGGATGAGTTACTCAACGAGTTAGAGAAGATAGCGGAGGCTGCCTTTCTCATGGTTGTTGTCTTTGCGGCGGAGGTTACCAAGCACAAGCTGAATCCCAAGCCTTCCCATGACTTCCAACCGGAGATGGCTGTTAGGATCTTAGTTGCTTTCTCTTGCATAGAGTATTTAAGGCGTGTTCGCCTGCCCGAATACACTGATGCGGTGCGGCGCGCCATTCTAACCGTTCAGGAAAACACGGCTTCCTGCAGTTCCTTTGTTGAGTCAATGCCACATTATCTTGAATTGACAAAAGAACCAGGTTCTAAACTATTAACCATATTTTTTATCATTTAGTTATGTCATATATTCACTGGGATGGCTAAGTTGCAGGAAACAACCCTCTATTAATATCAGAGTTTTAAATTTGCCTTCCGTGGATAATGCAATTTATATATGACCTCCCATAACTATTAAATTTCATCATTTTGTTTTGACTTTGCTCATAGGTCAATGTGGTAGAATGCTGATTTCATAATTTCATGTGGGCAGTCTAAAATTCTTGAAATTTATAGGGCTGTTTCCTGCATTCTATCTTATGGTAGTTTAATTCGATCTGAACTTTAATATAATGTTGAAGGCTCATTAACGTGGGATGGAACAAGATATAGTTGGTCTAAAGATGAAGTACAGATGGCACGCATGTTGTTTTATCTGCGGGTCATCCCGACATGCATTGGCCTTGTTCCGGCTTCTATGTTTGCAAATAAGGTTGCTTCAATCATGTTCTTGTATCCTCGCAAGTTCTATTATTTTTCTTTGAAGTTGATTGAAGTAGGGCCTTGTTTCGCACCATTTTATTTAAAAGTCATTACGCATTGGGATTTCGAAGCTGCTCACCTTAATATAAGCTTTACAGATATATGCAACATCCAAATGAGAAAGTAACTCGAGCTTCACATTCGGTATTGGTTTCATTTCTATCTTCTGTTAATGATGCTGATCAGGATGAACAACTAACTCTGAAGGAGCAGCTTATTTTCTATTACATGGAGAGAGCTTTGGAGGTATACACATCAGCACTTTCTGTTCAATTTGCAATATGATCATCATTTTTTTTTAAATTTTTTGTCTTTTCCAATATGTAGGCTTATCCAGGGGTAACCCCCTTTGAAGGTTTGGCTTCAGGGGTTGCAGCTCTAGTTCGACATTTACCTGCTGGAAGTCCAGCCATATTTTATTGTGTCCACTGCCTTGTTGTAAAAGCTACCGACCTTTGTAGGATAGCTATGAATCAAGATGAGACTCTGTGGAAATCTTGGGAAAGCAGCTCAGAACCCTGTAAGAAAGTTGTGGATTTATTGCTTCGCCTTATCTCTCTTGTGGATATACAGGTACCAATTTTAAATACTTCCTTTACAAAAATGACTTCTTTTTACTCCTAGGAATGTTGTATATGCTAAATTCCATAACAAAGGCTGCAGAAAGTAATATCTTTGATTTCATGAACTAGTGAATCTTTTAGCTATGAGTGCAATATATGTGCAATACTTTTTAGAATTACAAGAGACTACGTTTACAGCTTAAACTTTCTTGCTAGGCAAATGTCCGGATGACTATGATGGTTAGTAAGCTTAACCATGATGGAAACCGAAACTGAAAGCAAAATGATCTTTAGCTCAAAGGCAAAAGTATTCTGGCTGAGCAGTTATATTAGTGCTACTAGAATAAACTAGTCTTTTGTGTTTCATCAAGGAATAGTGATTGGAATTGGAATAGTTGATGAAGATGGAATAAATTTTGGTTATCCATAAAAAAAATTTTGAAAATAAAATTCAAATTTAAATTATAAAATAAAATCTTTTAGAGTTCATAAATCAAAACATAAAATAAAATAAAATTTGCAATTTTGAGTCAAAATTTAAAATGAAAATTAAAATTTAAATAAAAAATTTTAAATAATCAGTCCGAATTTAAAATATAATTTCTTTTGAAAATAATTTAAAATGTAAAATTGGGTTGCTGATTCAAAACATAAAACTAATTTACAATTTGAATTCAAATTCAAATTTAAACATTGAAGTCATAGTTCAAAACTAAAATTAAATTTGCAAAAAAATTAATTTTGCATTATTATTGCACTAAATTTAAAATTTTATTTTAATTTGAACCCATAATCTGAAGTTTCTAATCTGGACAAAAATTAAAATTTTAGTTAACAATTTGTACTTAAAATTTGAAATTTTAAGAAGCCGCATAACAAACACCTATAATTGGAATTGTTTATCTCGATATCGATTCTTGGGTCAAAAAGTGTTGAACCAAACATTAATTGTAATTTAAATTCCAACTTAAGTAAATATGAATTTGAATTGTGAATTCGATATCTAAATTGAATTCAAATTCTAAAATCAAATTTGAGCACAAATTTGTAATCAAATTTAGTGTATGTTTAAATTGTGAATCTAAATTTGTTTAAATTAATACATTTTCTTAACCAAACAATATTAATGGGAATCAACTATTCTAATTCCGATTACCATTTTGAACCAATTAAATTGTGAGATTTATCATTTTGAACAAAAAAAATCTGTAAATTGCAAAAGAAACAATCATGTGTCATCTAGATATATTAGAAGTCTCAAGTAAAACAACACATATACAAATAAGAAGAAAGATACAAGTTATTTTGAAGTTATATATGCTTCAATAAAAGATTATTTTTTCTAAACAAAAAAACAAGATTGTATGTTGTAACATTTGCAACATGCTCTCTCTCTCTCTCTCTCTCTCTCTCTCTCTCTCTCTCTCTCTCTCTCTCTCTCTCTCTCTCTCTCTCTCTCTCGGTTAATTTTTTATTTTACAGTAAAAAAATATTACAAATTCGTTTTTATTTTTTGAACTTTATCAATTTTTAATTTTTCTCTACTTAATACTCCAATTTAAAAAAAATAACTCATTGGGAACCCACACGGTGCATATCAGTGTCGGGGATCCAACAATTTTTTTTTCTTAAAATCAAATAATAATCTCTTAAAACTAAATAATGAAGAGGAAGAGGAAACTTGGATAAATTTGTATAGTTTTAATAGCCATTTAAAAGAGATAACAATCAATTTTCAACGGTCATTTTAAGAGAAAAGTTAAATTTACGAGAGAGAGAGAGAGAGAGAGAGAGAGAGAGAGAGAGAGAGAGAGAGAGAGAGAGAGAGAGAGAGAGAGACCGCTAGGTGAGGAAAACAGAGAGTGGAAAAGGAGAGGGCGCCATATGGAGTGGGAGGAGGAGAGGATGCCATCTTGGATTCCTTCACCCATTAATATTTTAGTATAGATTTTATATTGTAAGTTATACCCTTGCCGCATTCATTATGTTTTGATTTTCTACTGGTTAAGCTCTTACATCTCACTCAGTCCTAGAAGTTTCCCATAGTTTTATGTACATTTTGTTTTTATAGTCGAGCCCGTGCAACTCTGATATACTGGAATTCCTTTGACCACATAAAAAAGGGATCTTACATATATGGCTTTGCATATATACATTGTATCATAAATTCTTTTAGTACTCCTCTAACATGCAGTCTCTTGCATTGTTTTTAACTACAATGGTTTTCATGAAAATTAGATTTTGCAAGGATTCTTTAAAATTTATTTTGTCTCCAAGATATTCATTTACTTCATTTCAAACCTGTGCTGCTTATTGACTTAATTCCTTGTTTCTCTTCTTATAGGTATTGCCATACTTACTGAAGCAGTTGGCAGAGTTCATCACTCAACTACCCGAGGACGGCCAGAATGTCCTGCTCGATGACATGTACTCCCAGGTCGCAGAATCAGATGACGTCACCCGAAAGCCGGTCCTCGTCTCATGGCTCCAGTCTCTCTCTTTTATAACCTCTAAAGAAAAACCGCCTCAAAAATCTTCTGATAAGGTGCGCGATTATTCCCATACAAGTTCGAAATCCTTAGCTAGCATTGACGGTTTAAGTGCCCGCCTTTGAGGATATTCTTGATTTCAATTTTGATGAATAATGCAGATGCTTTTTCATTTATCTTTCAACCTAATTATATAGTGAAATCAACAGTGTATAACTATTGATTGTAATTTAATACAAAGCATGATAATCTTCTATTCTGTTCATGAGCTGTGCATTTCAAACCAATTCTATAGCTAATTCAAGCACCCTACTCAGACCTCATGGTTGGCACTCGGGCGTCTAACCTTTGGACCCCTAGTGATTTGGTATGATGTGGCTGTTGTTGCCTTCGTAGAGATTGATGGAAATATTATTGCCTGGATATGTAACTGTTAATCACTTATCCGATCTGCCTTTGTCCCAGCTCTATTTTTTCTGCTTTTTTTTTTTTTAACGAAAGTTAGTTCAGAACTGTTAATCACTTATGGGATTTGCCTTCATCCTGCTTCTATTTTTAAAGGATATTTATTTTAGAACTTAGAAGTCTATTATTCACTTGGAGGTGGCTATAGTGGTGGTCATTGCTCAGGCGGATAAAAATTATAGTAAAAATTTACAAATTAATTAAATAAATAAAAATATAAAAAATAGTAAAAAATTAATATATTTAATTGGTTAATAATATAAAAAATACATTAAAAGTTTTATAGTAAACTTTTGCACCTTAAAAATATTATTCGATTTTGCAGGTATATTAGAACATGCAGGATCACATAATTCAGGCAACAATAAACAAAAGTAGAGTCGTAGTTTTTTGAGAAAAAAATAAAGCGTTAATCGAATAAAAAATTGCACACGTTAAAAGTTTAGTGCTTTAACAAGAAGGCTAGAGAGGGGTAATCAGTATAAAATCTGTAAGCATTACCGTCGAGAAATGATTAGTATAATAGATGCAGAGGAAAGTAAAAAGAAAGATGAAACAACAGTAACATCAACGACAGTGAGGGAATCTTTAATTCGACGAAGGATTGAAACGGTTGAAGAAAGGCGAAGAAGATTTTGGTTGGCGAAAGGGAAAGATACGTTTCAATTCGACGAAAGATTAAAACGGTTGAAGGAAGACGAGAATTTAGGTCGACGAAAGAGAAAGAGAGCAATAGGTGATCCGTTCGGTTCGAAGAAGGAAAGAAACAAATTAAAAATTGAGTTGGTTCGGTCCAAAAGAACCTATCAAGGAATCGGTACAACAAAGAGAAGAACAAGGTTCAACACATCTATATCTCTAAATTACAAAGTAGCTCGTTTCGGTTCAAAGAAAGAAAAGGAAAAAAATTATAAAGTAACCCAGTTTGGTGAGGGAGAGGCCAGGAGTGGTTCGGTCCAAAGAAAATATGGCGGTTCGAATCATGTTGGTTCGGTCCAAAGGAACCTATCAACGAATCGGTACAACAAAGAGAAGAATAAGGTTCAACACATCTATATCTCTAAATTACAAAGTAGCTCGTTTCGGTTCAAAGAAAGAAGAGGAAAAAAATTATAAAGTAACCTAGTTTGGTGAGGGAGAGGCGAGGAGTGGTTCGGTCCAGAGAAAATATGGCGGTTCGAATCATGTCGGTTCGATTTAGAGGCGGTTCAAAAACGGGACGTGTAGTGGTTCAGGTCCCCATGCAGATTTTCCCGTGAATCCACTGTGAAACACCTATTATTGGTGTGCCGGGCCCATAATACATCAAAGGGATGTTTTGGATGGACCCAGTGAGGTTTCTGGATCATGTTTGGGCTTCGGCTGTTCTTGCCGAATTTTAGAAAATGTTTTGGGCCAAACGGAGGTCGGATTTGGATTCAGCGCGGAAAAATGCTTAAAAACGGCTATTAGCTTGTATTTTTCTGAGTCTGGATGCCCAAAAGCGGGCTCCCGGAAGTTTACAGTGGATTCGGGTGCATGGGGGAGGCTGTGGATCGGCAGGGTGACACGTGGCAGTCCCTGGTTGGCCGGTTCCTGATGTGCGATCCATGGATTTCGCGTGGCGGTGCATGGACCAGGGCGGCGCCACGTGGCGGCCTCGGGTTGGACCGTCCACGCGGCGCGGAGCACGGACCCGGGCGGGGCAGGCGGGCAGGTGCGGGGGCAGGTGGCCGTACTGCGTGGGCAGGTGGGGGGCGACGTGGGCTGCCACGCGTCGCGCGGTGGTTGGCTGGCGCCAACCACCCGTATGCGCGGGGGGTGCCGCGTGGCGCGGCTTTGTTGGCCGCGCCTCACTGTTGCGTGGGGAAGGCCACGTGGCGCGCTCGGATGAATCCGAGCGCAGCCATGTGTGGTGCCTGTTCGGCGCCCGGTTGTTCCGGGCGCCCGAAATCATACCCCAAAGGGGGTATTCCCCCTCCCCCCTTGTAGGCTATAAATAGGGCTTTGCTTTGCATTTGGAGGGTTTTTCTGAGCTCTTCTGTGAAAGAGGTCTTAAGAGGAGTTGATTACCACCTTGTGCTTTATCTCGTGAAGGGTTCCCAGAATTTTTGGAGGCCATGACTGTCATGCCCCGGGTGTAAACCAGAACCCGGGCCCGTCTACAGATCCGCCATGCACACGATATTTTCCGCGTACACGAAGCGCCAGTAACCTGCTCAGATATAAGAGATAATAATAAAGAGTATAAAACATAGCTGAACAAAAAACTAATACATCTCAGACTGAAACTGGAAGTAAAAGTACAGTAAACTGTAAAATAATACATCTGTCTCTCCCAGCTCACCAAAAAAAATACAATCAGCTGGCTAAAGACAGATCTCAAAAGTAAAAGTACAACAGTCTGAGTAAACAGGGTACACCCAAAATCTAGCTAGCTCTTTCATCCTGCCATCTGATCTATCTACTCAGCCGTCCTCTCTCCTCGATCAGTCGCTGAAAGCCCAGCAGCTCCCGCAGAAGACACTACAAAACAAGGGGAAGAAAAGAGGAAAAGATGAATGGGGGGGTAAGAACTACAAATAAACCAGTAGCCTCCCCAAGTGGGTAAAGCCTCAAACTCCAACGCACCCACTAGGTCTACCAGAGGCAAAAAAGATATGGTAAACTATAAACAGAACTGATGAGGAAAAAATGAAGCTACCACAACTATGGCTCTAAATGCAATCCCAAAATGGAATAACCGAATGCATACATCAGTAACCAACCGTCCCAAATAACCCAATATATCCACCAGTAAAAATTGGTACTGCCTGCTCTGCCGTCGAACTTAAGAACTCATCCGCGGGATACAGACCGGCTCTTGACCGGCACGGTCGCACACTCCGGAGTGGCACTCGAGGGGAGCGGCCCACACGAGTAAAGTAATCATGTCTCACGAGTATAGTAACCATGTCTCAATATCTCACTATAGCAGGACTGGATCACGACTATGATCAAAGTGGGAAAATCCATCCACTAATGAAACCCCGATCCCCAATCTGATGCAAAGATAAATATCCGGTCAACCGCCCAACGTCTGCGGTCGCAGCAATACCCTACAAATCCACAATCAGGTCCAACAACTGACCTCCGGTCAACCGCCCAATATTCGCGGTTGCCACAATACCCTGCCATCTAAAATCCGGTACAACAACCGACACCCGGCTAACCGCCCAATATCCGCGGTCGCCGTAATACCCCATAATCCATAATCATGTCCCACAACCGACATCCGATCAACCGCCCAATATCCGCGGTTGCCGCAAAATCCCACAATCCTTAATCCAGGCCTCGGCTACGCTATCCCAAATCCCTGCCCGCGCCTGTCCGCGCCCGCGCCGCCGCGCTCCGCCGCCGCCGGCGCTGCCCCAGCCGTCGAAACAGTAACTTTAGCCTCGAAATTCGTGTTTGCGCATCCGGGCTTCGAAAAATACGAATAAATAGTCCATTTTCATCGTTTTCGCGCGTTGAGTCCAAATCCGAAGTCCGTTTTGCCAAATTCCGCTTCTAAAATTTGTCAAAGGCATCCGGAAAGGTATTCTTAATCCAAATTTCGCGCTGGGTCCAATCCTGAGGTCCGAATTGCGCACAAGCACCTCCATCACACCGAAAAAGCCTCCAGAAGTCGCTGATCACACTGCAAAGGCTCTGCGGAAATTCGGGTCATCACATCCTCCCCCACTAAAAGAAAGTTTCGTCCTCAAAACTAATACAATTCAACAGGAGTCTCAAACAAAAGGGTGGGTACTCATCATCACCGTCTCCAGCTCCCAAGTCGCCGCTCACTCCCCGTGATTACTCCTCAACAACAACAACAACCAGTACGGCATGACCCGGTTACGCAATCCTCTCATCTCATGAGCCAGAATTCGCAACAGGTGTCTCTCGTACTCCAAATACTCACAGAGCTCAAATGGAGCGAGTCAATCACGGCGAGGGATCCAAAAGCATAACGTTCCTGTGTTGAGATGTGGAAAAACATTAGGGACTCCAACAAGAAGGCTGGGGGTAGATGTCCAGACATCAACGACTCAAGCTCCCAAGGCTGTCTATGAACTCCTTCAGAAACACGAAATAATCCTCGGTCTCTATCTGAAACAAAATAGAGGCGGGCACTCCAGGTAATCGCACCACCTCATCTAAGTACAACTGGGCTAACCGCTCGAGCGACCAAGTAGTCAGCATCGGGAAAAGCATCCGCTCCTCGTAGGGTCCTCGGTAATCCAACCACAAAGTCCAACAATAAGATTTCATTTCCATCCAGGGATTGGGAGACTTTGCCACTGGCCAGCTGGCACCTGCTGCACAGCTTCCCCTGCTGGCAAGTTAAACACTGAGCCACACATGTAGTATGCCGGTTTTCAGCTTGAGCTTACCGACTCTGCAGATGGGCTTTTTGGGTGGGAAAAGCCGTGAGCATGTGTATTTTCAGTTTACAGCGGAGTTCGGGAGGTTCCGGACTGCGGCGGAGGTGCCGAGATCAAAAAGTGAGTTATCGTTGGCACTTTTGGATTATTTTATTCTTTTAATTTTTTTTAAAGGCTTTTGATGATGTTGCCTTTTTCTTTAGTGTTGCTGGTTGGTGGAGTTGGCTGAGGAGTGGTGGTGGTTTAATTAAGGTAGGTGAGTTGGTGGGCATTAATTAAAATCCCCTAATTAATTTTTTTCCTGTTGCTTTATTTAAGCTGCTCACCTTCAACCCCACCTCACCACCTTCTTCTCCAAGGGTTAAAGGCACGGTTGGCCTTGTGGGAAGCAGAGGAAGAAGAGAGAAGAAAAGGAGGGAAAAAGGGTGGTGCTCTTGTGCTTTGCTCTCTACTGCGAGGACGTGGAGCCGAGCGAGGGCGCGGCGAGCCTCGAGGGAAGAGGTTGGTTGTTTTATTTTATTTTTTTTTGAGAGCTTGGGTTTTTTTCGTTGGTTCTTTTCTTTTCTTTTCTTCTCTTTTCTTTTTCCTGTTGAGGTGGCCTTGCGGACTGGTTGTCCGGGGCATGGGCGCAGCTGCGTGAGCCGCGCGCGCGCATGGATGCGCCGCGTGGCTGTGGGGCGAGCCGCTGCGCGGGCGCGTATGAGCGCCGCGAGTAGCAGGCGCCCTGCTGCTGTTGGTGCGCAGCAGGGCGCCGGACCGCCTGCTGCAGGCGCTCTGAGCGCCGCGGCACCCGCACGGGTTGCGCGGGCGGCGCTGCGGGCTGCGCGCAGGGCGCCAGCGGCGCAGGGCGCGCAGCGCCGCTGGCGCGCGCAGCGGCACTGCGGTGCGCGCGCGGTGCCGCGGGCCGCGAGCGGGCCGCGGGCCCTGCGCGGGCCGCGCGCGGCACTGCGGTGCACGCGCGGTGCCGCGGGCCCCGCGCGGGCCGCTCGCCCCGCGCGCAGTGCCGCGGGCCCCGCGCGGGCCGCGCGCCCCGCGCGCAGTGCCGCGGGCCGCGCGCGGCACAACGGTGCGCGCGCAGTGCCGCGGGCCCCGCGCGGGCCGCGCGCTAGGCGCGCGGCACTGCAGGGTGCCGCGCGGGCGGCCCTTGTGCCGCGGGGATGGATTTTTTTTGAGCCGTGCGGCCGCACTCCGCGCCGTTACCGCGCACGGGGCTGGTCGGCGACGCGCCGCGGCTCGTGCGATCGGTTTTTCGCGCGCCGCGCGGCGTTTTCCTCCGTCGGTTGGGTTCTTTCCGCCGCTGAGGGCGCGGTTTCTAGCCGCGCATATGTTCTTAGATGGTGTTTCCTTCGAGCATAGCATTGAGGCATATAGTGGTAGATTCATTTCCAGCATTCATACACTAGCTATCTACCTATCTATCTATCTATCTGTTTTTGCCTCCAGCGGACTTAGTGTGCATACCGTGAGTTTTGGCGACGGTACCCACTGAGATATGCTTTTGCAGTAGATCTCACACCCGCTGCGTGTGATAGGTGTTCCTGAGTCGTCTATTCCAGGCTTGGCTCGTGCGGAGTCTTCAGACCGAGGTAAGGGCGTAGCCGACTAGTTCCTACCCGAGTCTGTTGAGTCAGAGGTAGAGTGACCTGTACTTTTTGGTTTTCCACTTTTGTACCAGACAGTGATTTTGTACTTATGTCTCGTGAGTTAGTGGATCTTTGTACTTGGACTTTTATTTACTTAGTGCTTCAGTTGTTCAGTTTTCTTTCTTCAGTAGTTTCTTTTCAGCTCTGCTACTTGTATAGCTATAGATCTCTCTTTTGCAGGTTAGACGCTTCGTCTGTACGGCAGTTTCCGTGCAGACGGCGGATCTGTTGGCGAGCCCGGGTCGCAGTTCGACCCCGGGGCGTGACAGATTTAGGTGGTATCAGAGCCTAGGTGTATAGGTCGTTGGGGACTTAGAGACCCTAGGCTATTGGTTGGACAGTAGGATGACTGTCGTGAGAGACGAGACTGTAGCGAGAGTCCAGATTGAGTTTGTAACTCCCCCAGGGGATTGGGGCGAGTGACCTTACTTGTTTATTCTCTAAACGTGGTTATGTTGGCTGCAGACAACATAATGCTTTAGAATGGGTAACATGTTTAGACTTTCGCTTGATTGGGTCGTGAGACTTCTTTTTTCTGACACTTTGATTCTTTATTGTAGTTGCCTGAGATGCCTCCGAGACGTCGCGCGACGACGAGGGCGCATTCCGCGTCTGATGACGAGCCCGAGCAGCAGGAGGCCGCACAGGGCGAGGTCCAGGAGCTACGGGCCCAGGTGGCCCAGATGTCAGAGGCGTTGCGACGCCAGGAGGAGGCGGCCAAGTGCCAGGAGGAAAATATGGAGCGTATGATGAGGTTGCTTGAGCAGAGGACGTCTTCAGCAGCACCTCCAGTAACGACTTCGTCGACCTCGTCTCAGATCGCCCCGTTGACAGAGGCAGAGCAGAGGGAGCTCACAGATCGACTATCCTACATCACCCAGTTTCCTCCTCCGCGATTTGCAGGGCAGAGTTCAGAGCCTTGGGAGGCCGAAAACTGGATTTCAGCGATGGAAAAGCTTTTTGAAAACCTGTTTATCAAGGAGAAGCATCAGGTGTACCTAGCCACTCACTTCTTGGAGAAGGACGCCGAGACCTGGTGGCGTCGTGTTCGGCCAGTGGGACCGCCGAGTGTACCTTTATTGACTTGGGCTGAGTTTCGCGCTTTGCTGCTCGGGGTCTACTTTCCCGACAGTGCAAAGCAGAAACTAGAGGGGGATTTGCGACGGCTGCAGCAGGGGGATCGGCCCCTTGGGAAGTATGTTCTTGAGTTTCAGCGGCTTTTGGGCAGCGTACCCCACGTTGCTCGGGATGAGGCCCAGAAGGTTGAGCTGTTCGAGAGAGGTCTGCACCAGGATATATATCCCCTTGTACACTCACATAGATCCCAGACTTTGGATGCGGCGATCGAGCACGCGCAGTGGGTTGACAGAGGATCCGTGGTTATGACTCAGCGGGGGCTGGCGCCTGGGACTAGTTCTGGAGAGAAGCGTCCGGCGCCATTAGATTTTGGACAGTCGAGCAGACCGAGGCCCCCGAGACCGCTGCAGTTCCAGCCTAGAGGCCGTGGGACACAGAGGAGGCAGAGATCGGGGGGCTCTCGGCCCCCTAGATAGCAGCAGCAGCAGCAGAGGTGCACTGATAGTTGTGTGATTTGCGGCGGACCCCACGCACCTCCGCAGTGTGATCAGCGGCAGGGCCGGTGCTACCGATGTGGGCAGGCAGGGCACAGAGCATGGACTTGTCCTAGAGCGGGGTCATCAGTGGCATCGGCAGCTTCGGCTCCTCCACCGCCCTTCCAGACGGGCGGAGCTTCGACAGGTTATGGCCAGGGGGATAGGGCCACTTCGTCGCGGCAGTCAGACAGGCGAGCACCCCCGAGCGGGAGAGTCTATGCCGCACAGGTCGAGGATTCGGGGGCAACTAGTCACGTGGTGGCAGGTATTATCCTTATCTCCTCTACCCGCACTAGAGCTTTATTTGATACCGGAGCATCGCATTCATTCATTAGTAGGACATTTGCATCCATGCATGGGCTAGAGATAGGACCGTTAGCTTGTGCTCGTGAGGTACAGATACCTGATCACGTGTTACACGTGGATGAGTGTTGTTGGTCCTGCCCAGTGCAGTTAGGGCCCTGGATTTTGCCTGTTGATATTTTGGTCTTTCGTCAGCTCCGGGATTTCGATGTAGTGTTGGGTATGGACTGGTTGACTCAGTATTATGCTACCATCGATTGTAGAGAGAGGACTGTGACCCTTCGTGAGCCGGGTCAGCAGGAGTTTGTTTATAGGGGCTGCCAGTTTGCAGCGACGATCTCTTCGTCTAGAGCACGACAGATGATGAGCCGTGGGTGTGTCGCTTTCTTAGCTACTGTGGTAGAGGTGCCTACGGCGATGCCTGGGCTCGAGGACATTCTATCGTCCGAGAGTATCCAGATGTGTTCCCTCCTGAGCTATCGTCCATGCCGCCGGATCGAGAGATTGAGTTTGTGATTGATGTAGTTCCCGGAACTGCACCAATCTCTAAGGCACCCTACAGGATGGCCCCTGCAGAATTGAGGGAGTTAAAGGCTCAGCTACAGGATCTCTTGGATCGCGGGTTTGTGCGACCCAGTGTTTCTCCTTGGGGAGCCCTGATTTTATTTGTAAAGAAGAAAGACGGGTCACTTAGGCTGTGTGTTGACTACCGGGAGTTAAATAAAGTGACCGTCAGGAACAAGTATCCCCTTCCTCGGATTGATGATTTATTTGATCAGCTTCAGGGAGCTATGGTCTTCTCAAAGATAGATCTTCAGTTCGGTTACCACCAGCTGAGGGTGAGGGCCGAGGATGTACCCAAGACGGCGTTTAGGACTCGGTACAGGCATTATGAGTTCACAGTGTTACCTTTTGGTTTGACGAATGCCCCGGCCGCGTTTATGGATCTGATGAACCGAGTGTTTCAGCCGTACTTGGACCGTTTTGTGGTGGTTTTCATCGATGAAATTTTGGTTTATTCTCGTAGCGATATTGAGCACGAGGAGCACTTGAGGATAGTGCTGCAACTTCTGAGAGAGAAGGAGTTGTATGCCAAGTTGAAAAAGTGCGCCTTTTGGCTTCGGGAGGTTTCTTTTCTAGGCCATGTAGTTTCAGCCGCAGGAGTGGCAGTGGACCCGACGAAGATTGATGCAGTTCGGGATTGGCCTAGACCGACGACGGTGACTGAGATTCGGAGTTTCTTGGGCCTTGCAGGCTACTACCATCGATTTGTAGAGGGCTTTGCGAAGCTCTCTAGCCCCCTCACTAGTTTGACCAGGAAGGGGGTAAGATTTGTTTGGACAGAGCAATGCCAACAGAGCTTCGAGGAGTTGAAGCAGAGGTTGATTACCGCGCCAGTCCTTTCATTACCAGTCATGGGAGAGGGATTCGTGATTTACAGTGATGCCTCCTACAGCGGCCTAGGATGTGTGTTGATGCAGCATGGTAGGGTAATTGCCTATGCTTCGCGCCAGCTAAAGGATTATGAGAGAAATTACCCTATGCATGACTTAGAGCTAGCTGCCGTTGTTTATGCTTTGAAGCTCTGGCGACATTATTTGTACGGCGAGCGCTGTGAGATCTTCACCGATCATCAGAGTTTGAAATACCTGTTCACTCAGAAGGAGCTCAACTTAAGGCAACGCCGGTGGCTTGAGCTGCTAAAGGATTATGACTTGAGCATTCTGTATCATCCCGGCAAGGCCAACGTGGTCGCAGACGCTTTGAGCAGGCGAGCAGGGCAGACCTTGAGCATGCTTATTACCCAGCAGAGGCCACTGAGAGAGCAGCTGAGGAGATTGGATTTGGAGGTTGTGTCCCCTGGGGTTTCTGCAAGACTGATGTCTATGGTCTTGCAGCCCACACTGCTGGACAGGATTAGAGAGAAGCAGAGTGGAGACCCCTATCTTGAGAGGATCAGAGACCAGGTGCAGCGTGGTCAGGGCGGGGACTTTTCTGTGGATGCAGCGGGAGTACTTAGGTACAGGGACCGCTACTGTGTGCCCGTGGACTCAGAGATTAGAGAGCTGATCCTTAGGGAGGCTCACTATACACCTTACACCCTCCACCCAGGGGGGACGAAGATGTATAGAGATTTGAGGGCACAGTTCTAGTGGCAGGGCATGAAGAGAGATGTTGGAAGGTTTGTGGCTCACTGTCTAACTTGCCAGCAAGTTAAGACTGAGCATCAGGTTCCAGCTGGCAAGTTACAGAGCCTTCCAATACCCGAGTGGAAATGGGATTGTGTCACCATGGACTTCATTGTTGGACTGCCGAGGACTCGGGTGGAGCTGACGCCATATGGGTGATTGTGGACCGATTGACCAAATCGGCCCACTTTCTGCCGATACAGTCGAGTTGGACCTTGGAGAGGTTAGCACAGTTATATTTGGACGAGATTGTGAGGCTACACGGGGTGCCAGCATCGATTGTGTCTGATCGGGATCCTAGGTTCACTTCACAGTTTTGGAGGAGCTTGCAGACCGCCTTGGGGACCCAGCTTCAGTTTAGTACTGCCTTTCACCCACAGACCGACGGACAGTCCGAGCGGACTATTCAGACGTGGAGGACATGTTGAGAGCTTGTGTCCTGAGCTTTAGCGGCAGTTGGGATCGGCATTTGAGATTAGCAGAGTTTGCCTACAACAATAGCTTCCAGGCGAGTATCCAAATGGCGCCCTATGAAGCATTGTATGGTAGGAAATGTCGATCGCCTTTATGTTGGAGTGACGTGGGTGAAAGGAAAACTTTGGGGCCAGAGTTGCTTTTGGAAGCCGAGGAAAAGGTAAAGATTATTCGGCGTAATCTAGTGACTGCACAGAGCCGACAAAGGAGCTACGCCGATAGGAGGCAGCGAGACTTGGAGTTTCAGGTGGGAGATCATGTGTTTCTGAAAGTCTTGCCCTCTCGAGGGATTCGACGCTTTGGAGTGCGCGGGAAGCTGAGCCCACGTTTTATTGGACCATTTGAGATTTTAGAGCGCATCGGACCTGTCGCCTATCGGGTTGCTCTACCGCCGCGGCTGGCTGGTACTCATGACGTTTTCCATGTATCAGTTTTGAGGAGGTATGTGTATGATCCCTCGCACATTTTGGACTTCACATCCTTAGAGATGGATGAGGAGCTGCATTTTCAGGAGCGCCCGATGCGGATTCTTGCTCGTGAGACGAGAGAACTGCGCAATCGGGTTATACCTTATGTGAAGGTACTTTGGAGCCACCATGATGAGAGAGAGGCTACTTGGGAGCCTGAGGATGAGCTGAGGACTACCTATCCTGATTTGTTTGAGACCCCTTCCTGAGTTTGGAGCTTTTTGGGTTTCGAGGACGAAACCTTTTGAAGGAGGGGAGAGTGTAGTATGCCGGTTTTCAGTTTGAGCTTACCGACTCTGCAGATGGGCTTTTTGGGTGGGAAAAGCCGTGAGCATGTGTATTTTCAGTTTACAGCGGAGTTCGGGAGGTTTCGGACTGCGGCGGAGGGGCCGAGGTCAAAAAGTGAGTTATCGTTGGCACTTTTGGATTATTTTATTCTTTTAATTTTTTTTAAAGGCTTTTGATGATGTTGCCTTTTTCTTTAGTGTTGCTGGTTGGTGGAGTTGGCTGAGGAGTGGTGGTGGTTTAATTAAGGTAGGTGAGTTGGTGGGCATTAATTAAAATCCCCTAATTAATTTTTTTCCTGTTGCTTTATTTAAGCTGCTCACCTTCAACCCCACCTCACCACCTTCTTCTCCAAGGGTTAAAGGCACGGTTGGCCTTGTGGGAAGCAGAGGAAGAAGAGAGAAGAAAAGGAGGGAAAAAGGGTGGTGCTCTTGTGCTTTGCTCTCTACTGCGAGGACGTGGAGCCGAGCGAGGGCGCGGCGAGCCTCGAGGGAAGAGGTTGGTTGTTTTATTTTATTTTTTTTTGAGAGCTTGGGTTTTTTTCGTTGGTTCTTTTCTTTTCTTTTCTTCTCTTTTCTTTTTCCTGTTGAGGTGGCCTTGCGGACTGGTTGTCCGGGGCATGGGCGCAGCTGCGTGAGCCGCGCGCGCGTATGGATGCGCCGCGTGGCTGTGGGGCGACCCGCTGCGCGGGCGCGTATGAGCGCCGCGCGCAGCAGGCGCCCTGCTGCTGTTGGTGCGCAGCAGGGCGCCGGACCGCCTGCTGCAGGCGCTCTGGGCGCCGCGCCATGGTAGGCGCGCGCGCAGCGCCGCGGCACCCGCACGGGTTGCGCGGGCGGCGCTGCGGGCTGCGCGCAGGGCGCGCAGCAGCACTGCGGTGCGCGCGCGGTGCCGCGGGCCCCGCGCGGGCCACGCGCGGCACTACGGTGCGCGCGCGGTGCCGCGGGCCCCGCGCGGGCCGCGCAGTGCGGGCCGCGCGGTGGGCGCGCGGCGTTGCAGGCCGCGCGCTAGGCGGGCGGCACTGCAGGGCGCCGCGCGGGCGACCCTTGTGCTGCGGGGATGGATTTTTTTTGAGCCGTGCGGCCGCACTCCGCGCCGTTGCCGCGCATGGGGCTGCTCGGCGACGCGCCGCGGCTCCTGCGATCGGTTTTTCGCGCGCCGCGCGGCGTTTTCCTCCGTCGGTTGGGTTCTTTCCGCCGTTGAGGGCGCGGTTTCTGGCCGCGTGTTTTCTGATCCCGATTTATCTCCTTTTCTCGCTGTTTGTGGCATTGTGTTAGCTTACTACGTGGCCGGTGGTGCGTGTTTTGCCGCGTGGAGCTGTGGTATAGCATCGGGACCTCCGTTTGGCGCACGATTTTGCTGGTTGATCGCAGGTGGGTTGGTTCATTCCGAAAATTACCAAATGCCCTATAAAGCTTCTGAATCCAAAGGTATCGTGTCTCTTTTACCAGTATTTTAATCTGATAACTGCCCGACAGTCGTGGTACGTATGTGGGAACCCGGGCAGTGTTTGATGCCCTCTTCTGTTTAGTAAGCATTGTTATTGCTCCCGGGCCATTTTATAAAACTGGGGAAAATTCCTTTTATTCATGAATGGTCCTTGTTTCATATTTAGCGGGGTTTATCAGATTTAGTCGAGTGAGGTTGTTCCGACTTGGACACGAGTGTGAGTAGTGTCATTTGAGCATTCGAGTTTTTCCGATCTGGTTGATCGTGGACTATAGCCTGCATATGCCGCTTGCTGAGACAGTTGAGACATGTTTGATACTCGGTGGGGTCGCTCCCCTCGGGTCACGCTCCGGACGCGTAGATGTATTGATACCCCTGGCCGAGTTACCAGGTGGTTACTCGCCCCTGGCCGAGTTACCAGGTGGCTACTTGAGTGAGATTGAGATAGTCGGACAGGACGCCCCACGTAAATCCCGTCCTCAAGTGGATGTGTGGTGGTGGGCAGGTGCGTTCCTAGTCGACAAGCGCAGGCTTGACTGGACCCTTTGTGGCAGTCGTTGAGATTGGGTGACATGAGCGGGTGATTGTAGCATATGTTCTTAGATCGTGTTTCCTTCGAGCATAGCATTGAGGCATATAGTGGTAGATTCATTTCCAGCATTCATACACTAGCTATCTACCTATCTATCTATCTATCTGTTTTTGCCTCCAGCGGACTTAGTGGGCATACCGTGAGTTTTGGCGATGGTACCCACTGAGATCTACTTTTGCAGTAGATCTCACACCCGCTTCGTGTGACAGGTGTTCCTGAGGCGTCTATTCCAGGCTTGGCTCGTGCAGAGTCTTCAGACCGAGGTAAGGGCGTAGCCGACTAGTTCCTACCCGAGTCTGTTGAGTCAGAGGTAGAGTGACCTGTACTTTTTGGTTTTCCACTTTTGTACCAGACAGTGATTTTGTACTTATGTCTCGTGAGTTAGTGGATCTTTGTACTTGGACTTTTATTTACTTAGTGCTTCAGTTGTTCAGCTTTCTTTCTTCAGTAGTTTCTTTTCAGTTCTGATACTTGTATAGCTATAGATCTCTCTTTTGCAGGTTAGACGCTTCGTCTGTACGGTAGTTTCCGTGCAGACGGCAGATCTGTTGGCGAGCCCGGGTCGCAGTTCGACCCCGGGGCGTGACAACACACCTCCTAACTTCCCTTATTACGCCGTTCCACCAAAAGTGTGCCTTGAGGTCCTTATACATCTAGTCCCACCAGGATGAAGGGTATAAGGTGCATAACGGGCCTCTCTCTAATCCACTCTCTGGTCTCGAAGTTCATTGGCACACATGTTCGGTCTCTGTACCTCAGTATCCCTGAAACATCCACTGTAAAGTCGCCTGATTGATCGCTCGAAAGCTGATCTCAAATCCTGGTCAGGTGGGGGGTACTCACTCTGTCTCTCTTTGATCCTGTCCAGCGGTGTGGCTGCACAACTAAAGACATCAGTCTAGCAGAGATCCCAGGGGACACAACCTCTTGCTCGAGCCGCCACATCTCCTTAAGTAGTGGCGCCTGCTCTGTAATCATCATAGATAAGCTCAGCATCGCTCTCATGCCCAAGGCATCTGCGACCACATTGGCCTTGCCAGTAAGGTAAAGGATATCCACATTATAATCCTTCAATAGCTCTAACCATCTGCGCTGCCTCAAATGCAGCTCTTCTGTGTAAACAGATACTTTAGGCTCTTGTGGTCGGTACAAATCTCACAGTGCTCCTCATAAAGGTAGTGGCGCCACAACTTCAATGTAAATATCACGGCAGCAAGCTCCAAGTCATGGGTAGGGTAATTCTTCTCGTAATCATTAAGCTGTCAGGATGATGGAGCCGTGATGCCGAGGCAGTTAGAGCTATGGAGTCGTGATGCCGAGGCAGTTAGAGTATGGCCGCCAGCATCTATTTGTTGAGTTTGTGCAGCCGGCTAGAGAGCGCCAGGATAGTGGATCGCATTTCACCAAGTGTGGATTCCTTTGGTCGTCGAAGTTAGAGCTTGGTGGATGCCGACACCGCTTGTGTGTGTTTCGTAGAGCAGGGGTAGCTTCGTGTGGGCCAGTAATGGGACTGTTGGCTTGTGCACGTGAGGATCAGGTTCCAGACCACGTATAGCACATGGATGAGTGTTTCCAGTCCCGCCAGAGTAAGTAGGACATTCGATTTGATTCCTTGAGTTTTTAGTCCTACATCAGTTTTGAGGTGTTGTTAGGAGTTTGGATAGAGTTTGGTTATCCCAATGTTATGCTACCATGGATGGCCGAGAGAGGACTTTGACCCTCCGTGGACCTGGTCAGGAGGAGTGTGTTGTAGAGGGAGTTAGACCACGGCAGAGTTGAGTCGTGGTCGTATCGCGTTGCTAGCGACTGTAGAGGAAGTGCCTACGACGGCGCCGGGACTAAAGTTTATTCTTATCGCTGTGTGACCCCGGGTGTAAGTCTACCTGAGCTGATTTTCGAAGCCGCCGCTTAGTGGAATTGAGATCGAGATAGTGGTCGACATAGTTTGGGAACTGCACCAAATTCGATAGCACCTCTTGGAGTATCACCCGTGAAACAGTGAGCTGATAGCGCAGTGCGGATTTTGATGGATCGAGGGGTCTATGTGACCGATACCTTATCGTGGGAGTACGACAGGGAGGATCTGAGAGTTTAATACTTGAGTATGATGCCACGCCGTTGGTACACGGCAGTGATGCCACGTTGTGAGTACACAACGGTGAGATTTCTTGGATGGTTCAAACACGGGCAGATTTGGATTGTGCTTGGCAGATGCCTTCGAGAGATTGATAGCATTATGGAATCATTTAGCTGAGGGCTGTGCCCTGATAGTGATCAGGAACTAGTGGGGGCATTATGAGCTTTTGCGGGGTCAAATGGATTGACTAATGCCCTACCGACTTTAGGAATTGTGCTTTTCCAGCTGTGTTTGGACGGATTGGTGGTAGTACCTGTCGTGGTTATTTGGATTCATTTTCGAAGTGACATAGAGCATCAGGAGCACTTGAGAGTAGTGCCGTAACTTCTGAGAAAAGAAGTCATATGCCAAGTTATTAGAGTATGCATGTCGACTTCGGAAGGTGGTGTTGTTAGGCCTGTGATTTCAGCTACAAGAGTGGCGGTGGACCCAACGAAGAGTGATGCCGTTGGGTTTGGCCTAAACCTATGATAGTGACTAAGGTCAGAAGTTTTTGGACTAAGCAGGGCCAGTGTAGCTATGAGGAAATAAGCTGAGGAGGATACCAGCATTGTTGCAGATGTTGCCAGCGATTGAGAGAGTGTGAAGTTATCCTTAGACCCTTGAACATGAAGTACTTGGTTACTCAGGAGGATTTTGGTTGAGGCAACGCCGGAGGTCAGAGTTACCGGAATTGTAAGATTGATCTTATGGCATAACATTATTCCGGCAAGGACTTTTTGGTCAGCACGCCTTGGATAAGCGAGCAGTGCAACCTTGGAATGGGGTGATCGAATCTGTGGATGCCTATTGGAGGCTTAGAGTTTGGTTTTGAGGACCTTATGTTGTGGAAGCCACTATCCGCAGGAATGTGTAGATTCGATGTTTACGCGGGGAGTTTGGACCGCTAGTAATTACCTGGCTGGAGGAACAGTATTTGATCCCTCGCATGTTTTGGATTTCACGTCTCTGGAGTTGGACGAGGAATTGAGCTATCTGAAGCGACCGATGCAAATCTTGCTTATGTGACAGTTTTAGGTGGAATTTTTGCAGTCGAGATCTATTCTTGCTGAAGGTTCAGTGTAGCCATCGTGTTAAGTAAGAGCGACCACCTGAGAGCCTGAGGATGAGTTGAGAATCTCCTATCCCCATCTGATTGAGACACCCTCCTGAGTTATGGATTTATTTTGGTTTCGAGGACGAAACCCTTTAAGGAGGGGAGAGTGTAGAATACCGGGATTTCGGACGGTGCACCGACCTTGCAAGATGGCGTGGAGCGGAGGAAATTGTCACGAGCGTGTTCCACATATGGTTACAGATGAGTTTGGGTTGATTCGGATCAACGCGGAAGCCCCAGCTGCATTCGGAGTTTTCCGGGCATTGTACGCGATAGAGGACTAGTTCCGGGAAAGCCTCGACCTCACAGTGGTGTGCAGAAAATTGGGAAACACTTGGAACATGCGTATTTTATGATTACAGCGAAGTTCGGGAGGTTCCGGACTGACGCGGAGGACCCGAAGGCAAAAAATGAGTCGGAACTGACAATTTTGGAGCCGGTTTTTGGATTGAGCACACCGACTCCACGGTTGAGCTTTTTGAGGGGGAAAAGCTTTGAACATGTGTATTTTCAGTTTACAGCGGAGTTCGGGAGGTTTCGGACCCGTGCGGAGGCCCCGAGGGCAAAAAGTGAGTTGACGGGGGGCTTTTGATGGATTATTTAATTATTTAAATTAATTAGTGGTTTTATTTGGCTTTGGTCTGGATAGTAAGAAGAAAGAAAGAAAGAGAAGGATGGTTTTAAGGGTGGGTTGAGATATTTTGCATTGGTGCTTTTAATGCTGCCCACCTACCACCACTAATTAAGTTCTCCTAATTAAGAAGCCTCCACATCATCGTCTCCTTCACAAAGCAAAACAGAGGAAAAAGCTGTGAACAGAGGAAAGGGAGAAAGAGAGAAAAGAAGGAAGAAGAGGAAGGAAAAGAGAAGGAAATGAGAGAAATGGAAGAGTGTTGGGATGGGGACCTCCTGCTGCTGAGAGCCGTGGGGCGCGCGGAGAGCGCGACGAGCGGCGCGCGCGACGGCTTGGATCGAGGTATGTGCAGTTTTTTTGTAGAGTGAGGTTGAAGCTTGTTTTTTTGTCATCTTGGGTTTTGGCTGGAGTTGGGAGGTGTGCACCCGGCGCACGCGCTTGCGGCCGAAGGGCAAGGACCCGGTGCACGCTCGGGTCGTGCACCGGCCCGGCCCGAGATGCGCGGTGCACGCCTCCTGCGTGCACCCGGCGCATGCCGCCGCCGCCTGACGCCGTGAACCCGGTGCACGGTTGCCCCCGTGCACCAACCGACATCCCGAAGTTCATTTGCTCCGTTTGGGTCCGTTTTTCCACCGTTTTGAGCGCCGTCTTCGCCGTTGGGATCACAATCTCCGCGGTTTTCTTGGCATGGCAACTTGGGATCTTTTTGGTCACTGTTTTATTTTGTTGGGTGCCGATTTCGCCGACGCTCCGCGCCTCGACGAAATTGTCGGGGGTCGGGTCTCGTCTCTCATCATTTTCGCCGCCGGGGCCTTCTTGGTCTAACCATTGACGTCCCGAGTGGGCTACCGGTTGAGGATTGAGTTTTGTTGGACTTTTCCGTCGAAAAGAGTAAATTGGGTCTTATGTTTTCGGATGTAAGTACACGCTTTTAACTATAGTTATCCTTGCGGACTTTCTTTAGGTCCAGACGCGCAGCGGGGGTGCGCGAAAGATTCGAGTGTTCCGATCTCTCTCCAAATAGGTGGGTACGGTTGCTGTAAATACAACCAGTGCAGTAAGTGCATCTATCGTCATTAAAGTGCTCTCAATTTATCTAACAAAGTAGATGGACAGTTTAACCTTTCGCATAATTGTGTTATTATCTAACAATTGAAGCGGTTACGGTCGCAATGTTCATGACACGCCGATCTCAGCAAAAACCGTTTTGGGATGCTGCACGTACACAGGCGGATTGGCCTCCGCATGGGTGTACTTTTCCGGAAGAGTGGTCTTGTATGACCCGTGTTCCTCACAAAGGGGTGGGAGCCGTGAGGACCCCTTCGCGCCCGCTGGGAATAGCACACCAGCACCGTGAAGGGGTTAAATGCATCAAAGGAGTGCTTGCGCACGAGGGGAGACTTTGGTCTCTCCGATAAATATTCTGGGGTTGGTGCCCAATTAAATTGATAAATCTGGGGTCGGGGCCCAGCTTAATATGTGCAGGGTTTTTAGCGAAGTGGTTACGGTGTTTCCGGTTTGCTCCTTATTCCTTATTGTTGTTAGACATCTACTTTGTTTGTCACTGACTTTACCCACTCCGTGACAGGCGCTACGAGGGGCGTTGCCCGGGAGATTGTTGAGACTGCGTCGCGAGGACCGTAGTCAGAACGCTTGGTTATTATCATTATCTCATCTCTTTTACGCATGTTAGTTAATTTGCTTGTGAGTAGAAATATTCGTGGACATGTATTACTTGGCACTGTGGATGAGTTGTACTTTTATAGTTTGGTTCTTCTGATGATGTTTCTTATGCGGCATGTTTTCATGATAAACCAAATGATTTCGAAAAGGGTTTTCTCAAAACGAAGTGCCGTGTGGGCACGGGTTTTGCAATTGCTGGCTTTATCCTTTCTAAACATTGATGCCGCTTTAATATTCCGCTTGATGTTGAATGTCTATTGTATGGTTAATGGTTGATGATTGTTGTATGTTGTTGTAAATGAGACGCCGTGCATATACAACGGAGACTCTGTCCGCGGACAGGGAGAATTTTGTGTATGTGGCGGTCTGGCACGCACCGGGGATGAGGTTTAATGTACCTTGTTCAGAAAAAAAAAAAAAGATACACACGAATTTCCGCTTTGATAGACACAAAAACCCCCGGGGGCGTGACAGATTAAATGGTATCAGAGAAAAACAACCATAACCATAGTAGACGTGATCCACATCCACAGTGTAGGGTACCACAAGCAAATTAGACATGAGATAACCAAGGTATAGGTGCGTAGTACGTGAGAGTACGGGGAAAAGGGGAACGTAATGTAGGTGTAATCGTAAGACAGGGTGTTAGGGTTATAACCTTAGGGTTAACGTGGTTTCTTTGTCTATAGCGGAAGATGGCCTGGACTAGATCGTCCGCCGAGAATGCGGACGCGGACAGAGTGACCCCGACCACCGCAGAGAACCAGCTCCTCCGACAACAACTGCGGGAAATGGCCGGGCAATTAGCGACGCTGACGGAGCAGGTTCGTCACCTGACGCAGCGACAGGCAACCGCGCCAGCCGAGCACGATCCAACCCCTCCGCCCGAAACCACCGCACCCACTACGGGACCGCAAGGGACGGGTGGTACGACGACGGAACAGCCCCCATCCCCAAGGGATGTACCTACTCCGACGACCACGGGGCCCGTGATGGGAGCGACAGCAGGGGAGGCAGGAACGACCCCTACTCTCGGGGGGTCCGCCGCTGTAGGAGGGATCACGGAGCAATGAACGACGCGAGAAAGGGTCAGGACAAATTTGACTAGGTTCAAGAAGCATGACCCTCCCACTTTTGAGGGAGAGACGACCGATCCATGGGTCGTCGAGAAATGGGTAGATACCATGGAAAAACTCTTCGAGGACCTACTGATGGAGGAACACGAGCGGGTTCCACTAGCCGTCCACTTTCTCGAAGGGAATGCACGCATCTGGTGGAAGACGGTACGCCCGGACCCATCTACAAACGACCCGCTACCGACATGGTCGGCCTTTAGAGAGGAACTTTTTGGCGCTTTCTTCTCCGATAGCGTCAAGCGGCAATTGGAAGGCGACCTGAAGAACATTAGACAAGGGAACCGCTCGGTCATGGAATATCAAAGGGAGTTTGTAAGATTTGTGGTTTCTCTTTTTCCTCTTAGATTAGGAACACCGGTTACACCTTAGCCTGCTACCCCTGTTTGACTCTCTCTCTCCCTCCCTTGATCTAAAATCCTTAAGTATTAGGCGAAGCCTCCCCCGGCCGATGTGCGCGGGCGGGCTTCGAAGCATAGGAGAACCTTGTGTACTCGGGGCCCGTTAAGGGCCATGCAAGGAATAAATAGGCTCCACCCTATGCCTTGCAGCCGAGGACCCAATGGGCCGATAGGTAGTTCAGGGCCGCTCCCCAGATAAGGATCAGCGGTCCCGTGGTAAGGGAATTTCCGGACGTGTTTCCGGCAGAGCTCCCCGGAGCGCCGCCGGAACGAGAAGTCGACTTCCCTATTGAACTACTTCCCGGCACCAAACCCATCACCAAGGCACCGTATAGGATGGCCTTCGCGGAGTTGAAGGAACTCAAGGCACACTTGGAGGATCTTTTGGATAAGGGCTTCATCAGACCTAGCGCGTCGCCCTGGGGCGCGCCCGTCCTGTTTGTGAGAAAGAAGGACGGAAGTCTCCGGTTGTGTATCGACTACCGGGAGATAAATAAGGTCACCGTTAAGAACAAGTACCCCCTGCCAAGGATCGACGACCTCTTCGACCAACTACAGGGGGCGACGGTGTTTTCAAAGATTGACCTGCAGTCGGGCTATCATCAGGTCCAGGTCAAGGGGGAGGACATCCCCAAAACGGCTTTTCGGACTCGCTACGGTCATTACGAATTTACAGTAATGCCGTTCGGGCTCACGAATGCCCCGGCAGTGTTCATGGACATGATGAACAGGGTATTCAAACCCTTCCTGGATTTATTCGTGGTGGTCTTCATCGACGATATCCTCATCTACTCCCGTACAGACGAGGAACATGAAGAACATCTGCGCACAGTCCTCCAGACCCTACGGGAACAGAAACTCTACGCCAAACTCAAAAAGTGTGAGTTTTGGCTCCGAGAGGTTGGCTTCTTGGGGCACGTAATCTCAGCGGCTGGAGTCGCAGTCGATCCGAAGAAGATAGATTCGGTGACGGACTGGTCCCAACCGACGACGGTAACAGAGGTTCGAAGCTTTCTAGGATTAGCCGGGTACTACCGGCGCTTCGTGGAGGGTTTCTCCAAGATAGCCACCCCCTTAAACCGTTTGACTAAAAAGGGGAAAAAGTTCATCTGGACGGACAAATATCAGAGGAGCTTCGAGGAGCTCAAGGATAGATTGACGCGAGCTCCGATTCTCGCCCTACCGGAACCAGGGGAGGATTATGAAGTGTATTGCGATGCGTCGCGAAATGGACTGGGTGGAGTGCTCATGCAACGGGGAAAGGTTATAGCCTATGCGTCAAGGCAGTTCAAAGAATACGAGCGAAACTACCCCGTGCACGATTTGGAACTCGCGGCAGTTGTGTTCGTCCTCAAGCTTTGGAGACACTACCTGTATGGGGCACACTGCAATGTGTACTCAGATCATAAAAGTCTTAAGTACCTTTTCACCCAAAAGGAGTTAAATTTGCGACAAAGACGGTGGCTCGAGCTATTGAAGGATTACGATTTAACGATCCACTACCACCCGGGAAAGGCAAACGTGGTGGCCGACGCCCTGAGCCGTAAGGGACAGGCCGAGAAGGCAGGGGTAAGTGCCATCACCCAGCAAGATAGTCTGATTGCGGAATTTTCGCAATTAAGACTAGAGGTAGTACCAGCGGGAACAGTCGGACGACTTCTGACACTGGTGGTCAGACCTACCCTGCCTGACAGAATTCTCGAGGGGCAGTCAACTGATGACCAACTCCAGCTGGTGCGAAGTAGAGTGACTGCCGACCAAGGAGGTGACTTCGCAGTAAACTCCGACGGCACGATACGATTTCGGAGACGAATCTGCGTGCCGGATCTACCGGAACTCAAAGAGGAAATCCTGCGGGAGGCGCATACCGCTCCATATACAGCGCATCTCGGGGGAACGAAGATGTACAAGGACGTCAAACAGACCTTCTGGTGGCCCAAAATGAAGGGAGACGTGACTCGGTTTGTGGCACACTGCCTGGTGTGCCAACGAGTGAAGGCCAAGCACCAGCGTCCAGCAGGAAAATTGCAACCCTTACCGGTGCCCGTGTGGAAGTGGGACATGATTACCATGGATTTTGTGACCGGGTTCCCGAGATCGTCACAGGGACACGATGCAATATGGGTAATCGTGGACCGTCTGACGAAATCGGCCCACTTTCTGCCCATACACACGACGTGGGCGCGGGAACGACTGGCGCAAACCTACATCAACGAGATAGTAAGGCTGCATGGGGCGCCGACATCCATCACGTCGGACAGGGACACGCGATTTGTGTCAAACTTTTAGCAGAGCCTGCAGCGAGCAATGGGAACCAAGTTGCACTTCAGTACGGCTTTTCACCCGCAGACCGATGGACAATCAGAGCGGGTGATACAAATTGTGGAGGACATGCTTCGGGCATGCGTTTTAGACCTGGGCGAAGGGTGGGCACGGTGTTTGCCCTAGTGGAATTTGCCTACAATAACAGTTACCAGGCCAGCATTCAGATGGCACCATACGAGGCCCTGTACGGGCGCCGCTGTCGGTCTCCAATATGCTGGGACGACTTGGGTGAGCGTAAGTTTCTGGGCCTAGATTTGGTGGAGGAGACCGAAGCAAAGGCGCGATTGATTAGACAAAGGCTGCTGACCGCCCAGAGCAGACAGAAAAGCTACGCGGACAACAGACGCCGAGACTTAGAGTTCATGGTGGGTGAGCATGCGTTACTCCGAGTTTCGCCTTCCAAGGGGAACAGACGCTTCGGCTTACGAGGGAGGTAGTAGCAAGGAAGACCTCTTACAAAGAGTAATTTTGGCCACGACCCCAGAGGAACCCTTAGAAGTAATGCTTTGTACCTTCCTGCCCAGTAAGGAGGTAAAGACTTAGTTGTCTTATTTGTTGGCTATTTAGTTAAGGGTTAAATAGGTCCAACTTCCGGCCTTGCGACAATAGACCCGAGGCGTTGTAACAGTATGCCTTGGACGTCCAGGTGGGTTGAGTCAGGTCAAGACCGGTGGCATACCGGTTGTCGTTACTGCCAAACCTCGATACGGAGGCTGGCATGGGAGGGAAAGAAACTCCGCAACTGGACAATCCCTTACGTAAGGGTGTAATGGAGTAACCATGAGGAGCGCGAAGCGACTTGGGGGCCCAAGACGAAAATGAAGGAAGTTTTCCCAGAAATGTTAGCGAGGGTTGAGTTTAAGTTTCGGGACGAAACTTTTTATAAAGTGTGAGTGGTGTAGTGATCCGGCCTTTTGGAATATTTTTTTGACTTACGTATAGTAATTTAAGCCTTTAAGGGAAATAAAATTATTCAATTCTTGAAGTTGGCCATTGTGAGATGCTAGTATTTTTCTGCGATAGAGCGCGGAAAAAGAAAGCCGACGGCGCGATCGGATCTGAAATCCGATATCGGGAACTCCCTGAACGGGATTCAAAGTGATACGGTGATTAGTCGTGCATCGAAATCCGTGCTAAATATCTTGCACCCGTTAGAGATAAGGCGGGTTATCTCGTGGGGGATAATTAATTAGTTAATTAATTATCCCAGACGGAAAATTAATTAATTCTCTTACGTACGAATTAAAAGAAATTAATTAAAGGAAAAGTACGACTATATAAGGGATCCCGATTATCGGAAAGAAAAGAAAAGAAAATAAAAAAACCCTAATCGGTGAGAAGAGAAAAAGAAAAGAAAAGACGGAACCCTAACCGGAGGAGAAAAGAGGAAAAGAAGGAGGAAGCGGAGGAACCCGATCGCCCCGATTCACGTGCCGGAGATCGGAGAACGAGACGCAATTGTCTACGGGGAGCGGATCCGGGTCTCCAACGCCGGAAGGAAACAAGATCGGTTCTTTAATTCCGATAGATTGAGGTTAGTGGTCGTTAATCTTTTTGTAGAATTAATCGGGGGTTTTTCGTGTTCTCATAAGGTCGTTTTAATTAGTACATCGATCGCGGATTTTCGTCGGGTTTGATCCATGTTTTATTCTCGTTCTTGATCGAGGGTGATCGATGGTTTTTATCGAGTTTAATCGATGATTTTTAGTCGGTTTCTTTTTATCGGACTTGGTCGAAAATTCGATCGGGGTTCCGATTTATGTTTTGGTTGTTCGTGGATCAACGGTTTAGCCGTTAGATTTACCGCGGATTTATTCGGAGATTTTCGGGGATGTTTCGTTGGAACATAGCGGGTTAACGGGAGGCCGCCGCCGCCGTTGTTAAACGGGAGGCCGCCGCCGTCGTTACCATGGTCGCGGGGTCTTCGCCGGAGTCGCACGGGAGCGAAAACGGAGAAGAAATCGCGAAACGGGAGCGAAAACGGCGAAGAAAACCGCGAAATTAGGGTTTACTGTGCTGGTCCGTACAGCACGGTCCACGGGTCCAGGCGTGCACCCGGTGCATGCCCGCAGCGTCGGAAGCACCAGACCCGGTGCACGGTTTCGTGCACCGGCCCGGCCCAAGGCGCGCGGTGCACGCCTCATGCGTGCACCCGGCGCACGCGCTTGCGGCCGAAGGGCAAGGACCCGGTGCACGCTCGGGTCGTGCACCGGCCCGGCCCGAGATGCGCGGTGCACGCCTCCTGCGTGCACCCGGCGCATGCCGCCGCCGCCTGACGCCGTGAACCCGGTGCACGGTTGCCCCCGTGCACCAACCGACAGCCCGAAGTTCATTTGCTCCGTTTGGGTTCGTTTTTCCACCATTTTGAGCGCCGTCTTCGCCGTTGGGATCACAATCTCCGCGGTTTTCTTGGCATGGCAACTTGGGATCTTTTTGGTCACTGTTTTATTTTGTTGGGTGCCGATTTCGCCGACGCTCCGCGCCTCGACGAAATTGTCGGGGGTCGGGTCTCGTCTCTCATCATTTTCGCCGCCGGGGCCTTCTTGGTCTAACCATTGACGTCCCGAGTGGGCTACCGGTTGAGGATTGAGTTTTGTTGGACTTTTCCGTCGAAAAGAGTAAATTGGGTCTTATGTTTTCGGATGTAAGTACACGCTTTTAACTATAGTTATCCTTGCGGACTTTCTTTAGGTCCAGACGCGCAGCGGGGGTGCGCGAAAGATTCGAGTGTTCCGATCTCTCTCCAAATAGGTGGGTACGGTTGCTGTAAATACAACCAGTGCAGTAAGTGCATCTATCGTCATTAAAGTGCTCTCAATTTATCTAACAAAGTAGATGGATAGTTTAACCTTTCGCATAATTGTGTTATTATCTAACAATTGAAGCGGCTGCGGTCGCAATGTTCATGACACGCCGATCTCGGCAAAAACCGTTTTGGGATGCTGCACGTACACAGGCGGATTGGCCTCCGCATGGGTGTACTTTTCCGGAAGAGTGGTCTTGTATGACCCGTGTTCCTCACAAAGGGGTGGGAGCCGTGAGGACCCCTTCGCGCCCGCTGGGAATAGCACACCAGCACCGTGGAAGGGGTTAAATGCATCAAAGGAGTGCTTGCGCACGAGGGGAGACTTTGGTCTCTCCGATAAATATTCTGGGGTTGGTGCCCAATTAAATTGATAAATCTGGGGTCGGGGCCCAGCTTAATATGTGCAGGGTTTTTAGCGAAGTGGTTACGGTGTTTCCGGTTTGCTCCTTATTCCTTATTGTTGTTAGACATCTACTTTGTTTGTCACTGACTTTACCCACTCCGTGACAGGCGCTACGAGGGGCGTTGCCCGGGAGATTGTTGAGACCGCGTCGCGAGGACCGTAGTCAGAACGCTTGGTTATTATCATTATCTCATCTCTTTTACGCATGTTAGTTAATTTGCTTGTGAGTAGAAATATTCGTGGACATGTATTACTTGGCACTGTGGATGAGTTGTACTTTTATAGTTTGGTTCTTCTGATGATGTTTCTTATGCGGCATGTTTTCATGATAAACCAAATGATTTCGAAAAGGGTTTTCTCAAAACGAAGTGCCGTGTGGGCACGGATTTTGCAATTGCTGGCTTTATCCTTTCTAAACATTGATGCCGCTTTAATATTCCGCTTGATGTTGAATGTCTATTGTATGGTTAATGGTTGATGATTGTTGTATGTTGTTGTAAATGAGACGCTGTGCATATACAAAGGAGACTCTGTCCGCGGACAGGGAGAATTTTGTGTATGTGGCGGTCTGGCACGCACCGGGGATGAGGTTTAATGTACCTTGTTCAGAAAAAAAAAAAAAGATACACACGAATTTCCGCTTTGATAGACACAAAAACCCCCGGGGGCGTGACAGCATTGCACTCTCGACTGCCGAAGCGGAATACATCTCAGCGGGTAGTTGTTCAACTCAACTCATTTGGATGAAAAGCGTGTTGAGCGACTTCCGGATTTCAGCAACTTCGGCAACTGTTTTATGTGACAACACTAGTGCTATAAACATTTGAAAAAACCCTATGTTGCACTCTAGAACAAAACACATTGAACTTAGATATCATTTTCTTAGAGAGCTAGTTGAATCAAATATTCTTCAAATTTCCTACATTTCAACTGAAGATCAATTAGCTGACTTTTTAACAAAACCTTTGGATCAAAAACATTTTATTCATTTGCGTAAAGCAATTGGAATGCTTTCCTTGAAATAACCTCTTTTTGAAACTTTTATTTAGGTTAGGTTTTGTTTTTGTGTTTTTGTTCATTATCTATGCTTAGACATAGAACATTAATTGAGCATTAGTTTTTATTGACTTTAACTGCATCCTTTTATATGCTTAGAAATTTATTATGCTTTGGATATCATAATAATTCATTTGATGCAATGATCATTTATGTGAATTAAATCATCTTTGTTTTGATCAAAGTCAATTTCTCTCTCGATGATCTCTTGGTATAGTTTTTATCTTATTTGACTGTTTAGTCGAGTATGAAATCGAGATCAATATTTGGATGATTACTTTATATCTTAAATAATTGATAGCCAATTGAGGGGGAGTCAAAGAAAAAGTGTTATGCTCAAAAAATGTGGAAAGAGTTACATCCCAATGAGGAGTGTGAAAACTACCACCACATGGAGGAAAGAGCTACCACCTCGGTCGTCCGAGTACTGTGTGCAGCTACCACATGTATACCAAGCAAGGTTTTTCAAGTTTGATTAAATAAAATGCATGTTGAAATACTTGACTCTGTCAAAATTTCAAGGTTGGTATAAGGTGGGAATTTTAATGAAAGATGCTCAAAGAGCCACTCTCTTTAATAAATTGACTAGATATATTATCTAACTTATCTGGGATTTCAGACATCTATTGATCTTTGTATTTCATTTTCTTTACCGAATTGATGATTTGATAAAGGCATTACTCATAAGATCAAGTTAGATGTAATTGAAGTTGTTCAACTTTAAGGGATTTAATTTTTATAAATTTTCGTTTCATTTGTTGGATGTTATTGATAGATTTGGCATAATCTATTTCTTGTTGTATGAAACGATGATTTTCATTTAAAGTTGATACACAAAAGTGCTTACAATCTTTTTCTAGATTTTCTAGAATTTTTCTGAATTTTTCTGAAGAAAAAGTTGGAGCCGATCCGGATTGGACAAGCCGATCCGGATCCCGAACGCAGGTATTCTCTGCGGGTAGCCGATCCGGATCGTAATCACGAACTGATCCGGATCGCGGCTAGGGTTTTATATAGAACAAAAGGGTTTTGATTTCTTTTACTTCAATCTTTTGTTCGAAAGTCTCCAGAGCTTCTCTCTCTAGAATTCATCCATCTTGGAAGCTTTCAAACTCGAGTTCTTCGATTCCATGTAAGTTTTATTGATCAAAATCTCGGTATTTCACAGTTTTTCATATTTTTCTTCAAAACGTGATGGAATTTCCGTATCTTTTTCGTTTGTGGATGGTTTTTGATCAAATTTCTTTTGAAATAAGAACTCTGGGTAGATTAGTTTTGATTATATGCTAGGTATTCTAATGATAAACGGATTTTTGGCATTCGATTTCAAAAATTTCGGTTTTAGGGCATATAATGGGAATTTTTCAAAATCATGCGATTGATCTATTTTTAAAATTCCTTTTGCAAATCTAATTTGATTCTTAGTCTCTCTACACGATAATGATTGTTTGGGTACAATTTTTCAAAATTTTGAAAATTAACAATTTTTTTCGTGTTCTTGAGGTGTTGCTCACAGGATTTTCTTTTCACAAGAAACCAGTAGCAATGGTGATCACCTGGATCATTTTTCTTCTGGCTACTATGGTCCATACTAGAGACACTATCAAGCCCAAGAGGGCTAAGAAGGCGAAGAAAACAAAAGATGATTCCGATACGGAATCTGAGACGGAATCGATCGATTGGGATGAGTTGCAAGTTGAAGCAACTGCACCCACTGCTTCGAAGGGAAAAGCGCCTGCAGAACCATCAAAGGCTCCGCCTACTGCTGCTGAAAAGGGCAAAGCTCCAATGGAAGAAACTTCTGTGAAAACAAGAAGAAAAAGTGTTGCTCGCAAGAGAGGGAGTGCTCGAGGAATTTCCATTGAGCAACCAGTTGCTAGCCAGCCTCCTCCACAAGACTTTATCAGCTCTGCTAGGATAAAGGATTTTGAGAACAGGGAATGCATTGGCGAAAGACATGTTAATGTCAAAGCCTTGAAGGAACGATCTTCGCTTTTTGGGACTCTGTATGACCAGACAGGTCTTGCTCCCATTTGCAACTTCCCCGAGACCACTGGGTATTGTCTTCACTCAGTAAGAATGTTTTATCAAAATGGCTGCTATCTAGTTGATCAGGAGAGCGGACGTCGAGAATTCCAAACATTGGTCAAGAATGTTAAGATCAAAGTAACCCCTCAACTGATTGGAGAGGCGTTAGGAATGACGGCCAGAGCTGATGGGGCTCATTATATGAAGTGTCAAACCTTCACCACCAACTCCTGGAGAGTGGTAGTTGATGGAATCTGTGTTCCAGATACTCTGTCGGCAGGAAACTCCGTCTTTTCAAAAGAACTTCGACCAGAGTATCGCTATTTGAACTTCATTATCTGTTATAACGTCCTTCCAAACATGAATACAAAGGTTCTTCGGTGGGATAGGATGTTGTTCCTCTATCTTCTTGGCAACCCCACAGCAGCAATGGGAGCAAACTTAAATATTCCTTACATCATCTGGTCGAGGATGGCACGCTATGTGGAACATGCTCACCCTTCAAAGAGACTACCTTATCCTATGATCATTATGCGCATTCTTCGAAAATTTAAAGCTGACACAAGTGCGAGTTCCTACATGCACAGTCTAGGAACGATCAATGAAACAACCATTGTAAAAGTCTCTCTCAACAAAACAAGATGAGCCCCCATCACCTCCTCACCGACGAAGAGCTCAACAACAAGGAACAACCTCTGCACCAGCAGCACCTCCAGTCCAACCAGCACCTGCAGCACAACAAGCACCTCCATCGACATCCGATGATGATGCATCGGTTACCTCCATTTATAGAGAACAGCAAAGGCTCTCCAACGAGCAAGAACGCATTTCGAATGAACTGATTGAAGTAAAGGAAGAAATAAAAAAGGTCAACAAGAACCAGTCATCCATGAACAAACGTTTAAAAAAAATCTTCCAAATACTCGGCTGCATCAGTTCGGATGATTCTGAGTAATCCCCTTACTTTTAATCTTTTCTTGTGCAGATTTTTAATCTTTTTCTTGTGCAGGTTTTTAAGTTTTAGTTTTTAGTTTTAATTCTCAAACTTTTGGTTCTTGAACTTGTTAACTTTTCTCTCCTTTTTGGTAATTTTGGCTAACTTTGTGACAAAAAGGGGGAGAGAGTATTAGAACAGTTTGAACAATCTTGATTGTCCAGTTGAACTATGAAGGTAAGTTGAACTATGAAGGTAAGTAAGGTAAGTAGAACTTCAACTTTTGGTTTTTATTTGTGATTGCACGCATGCCTCGACTAACTATTTGCTAACTATTTGGGCATGTAATATAACTAACAAGTTGATGTTTACTAACAATTTTTGTGACATTTGGATTTTGATTGCATAGGATATATGTTGGTTTTTAACTATGATCAAATTACATATCTGAATGTATAAATGTCATGGTAAGTATAAATGAGCATAAACTTCATCTCTGTATGTGGTTTTTGAATGATATAAAATTCTTGAGGTATCTAACGGTTTCTTTTGTCAAGAATGATTTCTTTTGCAGAGAGTACAGATGTCTAAGTCTAGAGTCTGTTTTAGGAGTTTAACTCATGTATCTATTTTGGATCTCCATTGTAAATTTTTGTTGTATGGTGATAGCAACAAAAATATCTTTTTGAATTTTCTTGAGTGGATTTATGTTTTGTCACGAAACCGCCAAAGGGGGAGATTGTTACGGATTTTGAGTTGGCGTATTTCGTGAATTCGGTTAAGTCTTGAAGATTGAAGATAAAGAAAGTTGGATCATTTAACTCAATCTCAAGAAAGAAGAATTCAAAAGGATCAGGTATGTTTAACTAATTATTTTTGGTGATCCGAATACTTCTTATAGTGTAGAAACACTTGGATGAATTTCTAATTGCATAAAAATCAAAAACTGGACATGGGACATGTTCAGGATCCGGATCAGACTTTCCAATCCGGATCCCGAAGGGTGTTCGTTCATACACCAGTTCAATCCGGATCGTAGCCTCCTTTGATCCGGATCCCGAACACTGGTTTTACCATGTTTTATGAACGATCCGGATCAGGCTTTGCAATCCGGATCCCGAACGTTGGTGTTTGGTGAAATTGTATGAACGATCCGGATCAGGCACTTCGATCCGGATCCCGAACCTTGGTTTTTCTGGAAACTGTTTGTCTCGCTACTGCAATCCGGATCGCCGAAGTCCGATCCGGATCGCCGTCCTGAAAAATTCCAGAAAAGGTTAGTTTTTGATTCTTATCCTCTTCCAATGGTTTCTAACCTATATATAGACCCTTTAATTCATCTTTTAGGGTAAACCCACGAAAAAGGGAAAAAGACGACCGAATTAGATAGATCCACATATAGAGAAGAAAGGAAATCAATAGATTAAATCTTATGTTTCTTCATCTATATTGATTGATTTGATTCTAGGTTTTCATACTCACATTTTGAGTAGAATCAAATCAATGAATACTTAGATGGTATTTCCGATCTATTTCTAATCTAAGTATTCGGCGGATCATCACCACCCAAAAAAAACAACGATTTTCCCAAAATCGGCGCGTGGACTCGCGTGGCCTTGTGGATTCAAGGTGCTACCGCTCTTGTGGATTCGGAGCGAGGTATGTTCGTGGATTCGAAGCGTGCTACTGGGTGAAGACCGTGGATTCGGTCGGACGTCGTGGATTCGGCGTTGGACGCAAATCGTGGATTCGAGAAGCGTCGTGGAGCGAGCGGAGAAGATCAACTAGGAGCGTATGGAAAAGGTTGAGTCGTCTGTGAGTACGGTATATCACCTTGTACGTGTTTAATTCTAGTGGATTTCACCGTGTTATCGGTCCCGTGGTTTTTTACTCCGGTTTGGAGTTTTCCACGTAAAAATCTCTGCGTGTTATTTATTTTTCCGCATTGGGTTTTATATCGCAAAGATTTTTGAGTGTTTATTGTTTACACCTATTCACCCCCCTCTAAGTGTTTTTTCCCCTATTTAGATCCAATTATACATAACCCAACAAAGTACTGGATTAATTGTACGCCGTGTGTGTTGTTGTGCTGTGGTTTGCAGTTTTTGGGTATTTTGCGGAGAAAGGAGTGTTGGACAGCGAGGAGACTTTTACAGCTGTGGGTGCGCTTTTCCAGGTGGGTGGTTGCTATATCCCTCTATTTCAACATGCTCACTAGGATTATTAGAGTGATTCCCGTGTTAGGATTGTGGATTAACAATTGGGGTTGGAACTATGCATGCTTGTTTGGACATATGGATATATTTTTGGCACTTACGCTTGCATGTGGAATTTACTGTCATATTGGGACAAGGTGATTTATCCTGTTAGTGGGTGCTACGTGGGGATATTTGGACATGCCCAGGTGGATGATTCATGCGAGTAGTGGTTTATATGAGATTCAGGATTGTTGCTACTCCTTATTTTTTCTTTCCAAATGAGAACACTTGCATGCTTGTATGGACATCTAGTTAGGCCATTTTTTATTGCTACACTATCATGTTGGAACTTGACTTAGGAGAAACTATGCTTGCTTCTTTTCTCCTTATTCTTTAGTCAGGTGGTTCATGTTGCTCGGGTTTGAGCAGGGGTTCGGGATAGTGTAGCTGAGACCTTGGGGTCGGGGACAGGTGGTACTTGATTATGGGTATTGCGGCTACCGCGGATAGTAGGCGGTTGACCGGATATTGGTTATTTTACCCGATTATGGATTGGGGGTTATTGCGGTGACCGCGGATATTGGGCGGTTGACCGGATGTCGGTTGCGGGACATGGTCGTGGATTGAGGGGTATTGCGGCAACCGCGGATATTGGGCGGTTGACCGTATGCGTATTTATGCATCAGATTGGGGATCGGGGTTTTTCTTTAGTGGAGGGATTTGTTCCGCTTAGGCATTGTAGTGATCCAGTCCTGCTTTTATGATACTTGTGACATGGTTACTTTCCTCGGGTGGGTAGCTCCCCTCGAGTTCTCCTCCGGAGCGTGGGGGTTAGACAGGCATTGAGTTTTTGCTATCACATCGGCGCGACTTACTTGCCCGATGCTGAGGGCGGCAGTAGGAGTTTTGCTATCACATCGGCGCGGCTTACTTGCTCGATGATGAGGGCGGCATAGATGGGTTTATTTGGGTCGGTTGGTTACTGATGCATATAGTTATTCCATTTTTGGGATTGCATTTAGAAGCATAGTAGTGGTAGTTTCTTTTTTTCAGCAGTCTCTTTTACTTACTACTCTTCTTTCCCTTTTGTCTCTGGTAAACCTAGTGGGTGTGTCAGAGTTTGAGGATTTACCCAGTAGGGGAAGCTACTGGTTTACTAGTAGTTCTCACCCCCATTCTTCTTTCCTCTTTTTTTCTCTTTTGTTTTGCAGTGTCTTCTGCGGGTGCTGCTGGGCTTTTAGCGGCGGGTCGGAGAGAGAGGACGGCTGAGTAGATAGATCTCGAGGCAGGATGAGCGTGTTAGCTGGACGGTTGGTGTACCCATTTCCTCAGACGGTTGTACTTTACTTTTGGGTCTGGCTTTAGCCAGCTGTTTGTATTTTTTTTTTTTGGTGAGCTGGGAGAAATAGATGTATTATTTTTACAGATGTACAGTATTTTATTTCCAGCTTCAGTCTGAGTTGTATTAGTTTTTAGTTCAGCTCTGTCTTATTCTCTTTCTTATTATCTCTTATATCTTGGCAGGTTGCTGGCGCTTCGTGTATGCGGAAAACATCGTGTGCACGGCGGATCTGTAGACGGGCCCGGGTTCTTGTTTACACCCAGGGCGTGACACGTGCAACATATATCTAGAGTCTAGAAGGAAAGGAGAAAAGAACAAACATGGTTTCTCCTATGTCAAATTCCAACATGATAGTGTAGAAATAAAAGATGGCCTATCTAGATGTCCATACAAGCATGCATGTGTTCTCATTTGGAAAGGAAAGTAAAGAGTAGCAACAATCATGTTTCTCGCATAACCACATATCTCCTTCACATGAAACATCCACCTATGCATGTCCAAAAATATCCCCAAGTGGTACCCACCATCAAGGTAAATCACTTTGTCCCAATTTAATATTCAATTCTACATGCAACGTTAAATGCTAACATAGCAAACCATATCCCCACACAAGCATGCATAATTGCAACCACTAGCATGATTAATCAATAAGCCCCAACTATAAGGTTCCAATCTTACATTGATAGGCTAGAAGTTTAATTGGGGTAATTAAATGTGCATGATATTCAACCATCCTAATATAGGGGAATCACTCTAATAATCCTAGTGAGCATGTCGAAAATAGAGGTAAACAACAACCACCCACCTCGATCGCGAAGCACGGATCCATATACACCCATACTCCAGGTAAACACGGCACGCCGCAAACACTGCAAAGGTAACCCAAATGGCGTACAATTAATCCAAGAAATGCACAATATGCCGCTGTCCAGACAACTAGCCCCGAAAATGGATAATTTTCACCTGCGAGATAAACTCGGAAAATTCCAGAAAAATAACCATTGCGATCCTCGCAAAGAGTAGATGCGAAACGAGTACTCGCACGTCCAGTTTCACCGCCTGTAGGCCAAGATACAAATTAAACACCGCCGCAAGCTAAATCTCCTCCCAATTAAAATCCTGCGGCAAACAGTACATAAGAAGCTAAAATCTCACCAACAAAATGTCCTCCAAAATTCCCAGAAAAATCACCGCTGTGATCCTCACGATGAGTAGATACAAATCGAGTACTTATACACCTTATTCCGACACCTGTAGGCCAAGAAACAATTAGAACATCGCCGTAAGCCAAAACCTTCACGAACACAAGCCTGCAGAAAATCAGTCCCAAAGAAGCTTAATTATCACATTCGAAGAGTCCTCCAAAAATTCTGATAAAAATACGGGTGCGTTCCTCACGAAGCGTAGATGTCGATCGAGTCCTCATACGTTTCGTTCCGATGCCCATAGACCGAGAAATCACAACAATACTCCACCGTTGTCCAAAACCTCACAGCGGTACAAGGGGTCAAAAGATACCTCGAGAACCGTGCCAAAAACCCAAAACGAGGCAAAGCGATCAACACGAAAATCGAAGGCGTACCTCTCGTGAACGCGTTGTCGTGAAAATCAGCTCAAAAGTCCATCGGGGTAGCTCAGGGGGTCTCGCCCACTGAAATACGATGGTAGAAGCCAAAATCGAAGGAGCGTCGAAGTGCGCCGCGTCGCAGAAGACGCCAATGTCGCGGCCTCCAAAAAATTTGGGAATCCATCAAAGGGTAGAGGAGAGGGAGAGGAAGAACTTCTCTGTAGGAAGCCCACAGAGAAGAAGCCCAGAAAAGGAGAAAAAAACAGCCAAGGGGGCCTATTTATAGCCCAAGCCACACACATGCGGATCCGAATTCGGGCGCCGGATTCGGGCGCTCGAATTCGGCCCACGGCCCGCTACTATGCGCGCCCGAAAATCCCTGGGCGCGCCACGTCACCCGGTCCACGCCCCGCGCGCCCGCCGCACGCCGCCCGCCAATCGCGGCGCGCTGCCTGGCGACGCGGTCCACGGTGGGAAGCGTGGACCGCGGTTCACGACGGATCCGTCGGGTCACTGTGCCCGCCAACGAGCAGGCGACACGTGGCCCGAGACGGTCCACCGTGCGCCGCGCCCGGCGCGAATCACGCGCTGTCCCGCGTGTGTTGACCGACCAATCACAGCGCGCCACGCGTCATCGCCTCCACTTGCTACGCCCGTTGCACACACCCAATGCACCCGCCGAACCCGAAGCGGCCACGTGTCCCCAGCGCGCCCAATGGAGAGCCGCCACGTGGCACACCAAACTCCATACACCGCGCCTGCCCGCGACCACGCCCGCGCATGCTCGCGCTCCGCCGCCGCCGGTGCTGCCCAAGTCGCCGAAACAGTAACTTTAGCCTCGAAATCCGTGTTTGCGCATCCGGGCTCCGAAAAATACGAATAAATATTCCATTTTTATCGTTTTCGCGCGCTGAGTCCAAATCCGAAGTCCGTTTTGCCAAATTCCGTTTCTAAAATTTGTCAAAGGCATCCGGAAAGGTATTCTTAATCCAAATTTCGCGCTGGGTCTAATCCTGAGGTCTGAATTGCGCACAAGCACCTCCATCACACCGAAAAAGCCTCCAGAAGTCGCTGATCACACTGCAAAGGCTCTGCGGAAATTCGGGTCATCACAGCGACATCGACGGTCTTCTGCGACTCGGTGCACTGCGACGTTTCTTCTTCGGCAACCTTTTCCGTCGTGTTTCGGTCCGAGAACTCCCCTGCTCTACCCCGAGGTCCGATTTGGGTGATTCTTGTGGCGTTGTGATCCTAAGAGGTAGGCCTTCGATTTTCATGTTGATCACTTTGCGCCATTTTGGATTTTAGGTGGTGTTCCCGAGGCATCTTGTGACCCCTTTTTTCTGTGGATACATTTTGGACAGCGGAGGCTTGTCGATTTTCTATCTTGACTTACAGGCATCCGATTGGAGCGTATAAATACTCGATTTTCATCTACTCATCGCGAGGAACGGAACGGTGATTTTTCTGGATTTTTCTGAGCACTGCGCAGAGGTGAAATCCCTCGTTTTCTGTGCTATTTTTGCAAAACAACAAGTGCTGCTTTTGGAACTGTTACCGGTTATGCTGAGTGCAATACTTTTTGCAGTGGTTTGCAAATTTGGGTGCTTTGCAGCGTGTTGGACAGCGGGGGGACTTTTACAGTTGTGGATTTCGCATTCGAGGTGGGTGGTTGTTGTATCCCTCTCTTTTGGTATGCTCACTAGGAACATCAGATGTGACACCCCCGGAATTTAGATTAGTCATATATATAAATAATATAATATGACTAAATCTCTTAATCCGACTATAGCATTTTGGATGGTAGCAAGATCCAAAAGATTATGAGAGTTAAGCGTGCTAGAGCTAGAGTAGTTCTAGGATGGGTGACCCCCTGGGAAGTGGGGCGTCACATCAGAATAACCCCGATGTTAGAAAATATTGAATAAAATATTGATAAGCCTTTGAGGGACTAAATAATTGATAGCCTATCCATGTAATTGAGACATTGGTATTTGGACATGATCATTATGCCATAATCACTCCTGTTAAAGTATTTATTTATCTGTAACAGCATGATCAGTTGTATGTTAGTACTTAGTGGTTATACAAACATGGATTATCACATTGGGACATTAGTGTTGGAGCTCGTTGCTATGTCATAACTATTCATGTGAAATAGATTAGTATATTTGGACATTACGATTTATTACATGTAAGAGCACTGGTGGACACTTTTCCTTCTATTCTAGATGAGGACATTTGCATGCTTGTATGGATATCTAGATAGGCCACTATTTACTGCTGCACTATCATATTGGGATTTGACTTAGGAGAAACCATGTTTTCACTTTTCTCCTTTTATTTTAGACTCAGGGGTACTTGTTGCTCGGGTTCGAGCATGGATTGGGATAGTGTAGGCAGGATGTTGGGATCTGGGACAGGGTGGACTTGTTAGTCGGGTATTGCGGCGACTGCGGACATTGGGCGGTTGACCGGACATTTACTTGTGCATCAGATTGGGGGGGGATCGGGTTTTCCTTAGTGGATGGATTTTCCCACTTCGATCAGAGTCGTGATCCAGTCCTGCTATATTATGATACTTGTGACTTATTACTTTACTCGTGTGGGTCGCTCCCCTCGAGTGCCACTTCGGAGTGTGCGACAGGCAGGCTTTGAGTCCTTGAGACTCCTTCCCATCGGTGTTATGCGTAGGCTGGCATACCCGATATAGCAAGCACAGCAGGCAGTACCAGTTTTACTGGTCCATCGATTGGGTTTATTCAGGCAGACACTTTTACTGATGCATTCATATAGTGACTATTTCTGGCACTGCATTTAGAGGCATAGTAGTGGTAGCTTCATTTTATTCGCAGTCCTGTTTATAGCTTACCACCTCTTTTTCCCTTTTTACCTCTGGTAGACCTAGTGGGCATGTCAGAGTTTGAGGCTTAACCCACTAGGGGAGACTACTATTTTTATAGTAGTTCTCACCCCATTGTCTTTTTTCCTTTTCCTCCCTTTGTTTTGCAGAGTCCTCTGCGGGAGTTGCTGGGTCGTCTTTGGCAGATCGAGGTAAGAGGATTGCGGACTAGATAGATCGTCTTTCCCGTCTGCGAGCTTAGAAGTGTTTTGGTTGTACCCCCTATACCCTCAGACAGTTGTACTTTTATTTTTGGGTCTGGCTTTTGCCAACTGTTTGTATTTATTTGGTGAGCCGGGAGAGACACTTGTACTTTGTTTATAGTTGTACTTTACTTTTATTTCCAGCTTCAGTCTGAGATGTATTAGTTTTAGTTCAGCTCTGTTTTTATGCTCTTTTATTCTTATTTCTTATATCTGAGCAGGTTACCAGCGCTTCATGTACACGGGAAATTCCGTGTGCACGGCGGATCTGCAGACGGGCCAGGGTTCTGGTTTACACCCGGGGCGTGACAAGACGTGAGGGAAATGAGAGTGGTTCGATTCGGAGAAAAAAGAGCGGTTCGGTTTAGAGAGACGGTTCCATTCAGAGAGACAGATCGGTTCAAAAAAGAGATTGGCGAGGGTGAAAGATAGCCTGCCACATGGCAAAGTTATTAGGAATTCATATATGTTAATAGATAGATATCAAAATTAGTTCCATATATACCATTATCGTTTTATAAGAAGGTTGAGGTTTTTTTTTTTTTTACTTTTGTGAAAAATGCTATTCCTATCTCCTTTGCGGTGGGTGTAATCTTACATCCCAAATTCAAGGTTCGCAAAAGTTCTTTTGGTTTTTAGTTTTCTTTTTTTGATAAGTAAAAAAATATGAACTACACAAGGACTAGGGTGTAAAGTTTATACCTACTTTATAGGTGTATGGGTTGCATTACTATTATTATTATTATTTTACTTTGTAATCTTATATCAAAAGTTTTTTTTTTTTTTTTTTTAGGGTAGTATATGTCACGTTTCGAGACTGCCTATTTGGTCAGTTCGGGATCGCCAACAGACCCGCCAATCGGGCATGACTTCTCTATATCCGAAAGGAACGAAACAACCATCTCAATCAATATAAGATGTACAATGAGATACAATATCAGAGTAAAACTACTAAACTAAAACATTCAATCTTTAAAGAAAAAGTTTATAACAAGTTGAAAGTAAAGTATAAGAGTGAACATCTCAATATAGTATTAGTTATAATTTCCTATGAACATGTGCATATAACAAATAGTTATAATTTTTCTTTGTTTATCCTCACAAAATATATGATTCACTCAAAATGCAAAATGGGTAATAATACCACTAAACCCCCTAGATCTTTAAGCTGCTGGGCTCTTGCCCTCTGTCGTGTGCCTCACCGACTGTACCTGGATCTGCAAAAAAGTGGAAACCAACGGGGTGTGAGAACAACAAATACTTCCTAATGGGTTCATCCACCGAGAAATATGTTCTACACCTCTTGGTCCAATGGAAGCAGCAGTAGCAAGATAATACGAAAAGTTGTAAATACTATGCGAGTACGCAGATATGAAATCTCTGCACTACTAGTCCATGCTCAATATCATATGCTATCATACCATGCCACACTAGGTCATTATGCCACAACCAGGCCACTATGCAGCTATAAGGGTTACACCTAACCCGACCACATTTGGTCATTTTCTTTTTCTCTTTACTTTTAACCTTTCGAAAGTATCTCGTTCGATGGGCCCGTGCCCTAGGAGTCATACTCCCAATTAACGAGTCTCAAATTCTAAGGCGTCATTTATAATATATTTTATCTTTAAACCTTCCGAAAGTATTTTGCCTAAATGGCCCATGCTCGGGGAGTCAGCATCAGCGCAAACCTCCCAAATTACGAATCCCAAATATGAAGGTGCCATTTGCATTCTCCTTTAATTTTACCTTTTACCCTAGGTTATTAACTCTAGGATAGCCAAGATGCCTCAAGGACAACCATTTATGTTAGAGTTCTCTTGTTTACTTAAGTTTGCACATTCACCCTAAGTTCATTACTCTAGGGTCGCTAATTATCACCAAGGACAACATACATCAACATATCACTCTAACCTTAGAGTTTGATGACTCTGTGTTGAAACTCTACATTTCCTTTTTAGTTTTTTCCTAAGTTAAATACCACTCATTATAATCTAGATTTTTCTCCTAAGTTTCATGCCACACATTTCACCCGTTGACCTAGGTTTTCTCCTAGGTCCATATACCACATAATTCCATGCAAGAACAATCTACAATTAGATTTTATTTACATTTATCTTTTAGGGTTAAATCCTAAGTTACTCAATAGTCATGTGTTCTCCACACATCTACTCTTACTATCATACTTTTAGATTTGAAAAGTAAAGAAAAAGAGTAGAGATCACCCTTTTCGGCAAAATCCCCCACCTTGAATACTCTTTCGAAGGAAAGGTGGCTTGATCTCTCAATCACCACGAAATCCCCTAAAAATGGGATAAGAACCTATAAGAGATCATTTCATCTCTTTTAAATCCATAAAAAATCAAAAATACCAAAACCTTAAAAGCTTACCTCTTGTTCTTACTCCAAAAACGTGGAGAAGAAGACTCATTCCACCTCCAAGAATCTCCTTTGAAAGCCTCCTTCAAGTCTCTTGCCTCCCAAGAGATCAATCCCTTCAATCTTCCAAGCTAGGGTTCCCTCTCCTAAGCTTCTAGAGAGAGAAAGAGAAGAGGGAAATGAGAAATAGGGGTGGGTTATGGTGTTTGGCTGTGAAGGGGAGTGTTTTAAGCTGGGTTAACCCCACCTAAACCCCCTAATTAATCATAGTTAATCCATTCTATACGTGCTGTCAGCAGCTTGAGGTACCAGCACTCTATGCAACAATCTGAAATTTTGTAGATTTTTGTCTTCCCAAGCTCGCTTTCCAACTCAACCTTGGTCCGAATAACTTTTGCTTTGAACCAACTTACTCTTAACTCATTTTTAATCGCATTTTAAATATGCTCAGGGTACCTTATCCGCACTTTGCCACTTTAACGAAAACCGGTGCACTATAGTATAACCAAATAACACATTGAGGTTTTTTGAACCAAGCAAAATACAATCTGAGAAGACTGAGAAGTTTAATCATAGGTTTTCTGAACACATACAGGTCATTTTTGCTTAACAACTAATCACATAAACCCTAACTTGTTCAAATGCCCGTTATATTCGTCACGCCCCGGGATGAAAAAATGGGCTAATTTTTTTTTTTATATATAAAATTAGAGTTCAAAAATTGATCCCTATAATGTGAGCAGATCCGCCACGTGCATAAAGTTTTTCTGTCATGCCCCGGGGTCGAAACCGCGAACCGGGCTCGCCAACAGATCCGCCGCCTATACGAAAATCTCGCATAGGCGAAGCGTCCAACCTGCAAAGAGAAACTACTACAGCTAAACAGATATCAAAGCTGTAAAATAAAAAACTGTAAAACTCAAATCCAACACTGTACAACTGAAAATAATGATACAATATCCATCTCCCGAAATGATCATATACAAAATCCTCAGATACAATAACCGAGAACTCAACAGGGAGAGTAACCTGAAATAATACATCAGTGTACAGGCTCTCAGTACAAGTCATATCCTCACTACAATAATCTCTCAAAAGTGAAAATAAAATAATCTACTGGCTGTACTACAGATCTCCAATGTGGGGGTACTGCTACTCTCCAAGGACAGGTAGGGATCTAGCTCGCGACTCCCTCGCCTTGAACATCAACAGCAGAATCAGCATCTTCCACAGATGACTCTGCAAAACAAATGAAAGGAAAGAAAAATGAGGGGGAGAACCCCCAACGGGTGTGAGAACTATATCAATACGTAGTTCTAAGTGGGTACCGCCCCCAAGCCCGACGGTCTGCTCACTAAGTCTACTAGAGGTATAAGATAACAATGCAGTAAAAACTGAACAAGAAAAGCTGGAGATACTCTACAGCTACCATGCCTCTATCTAAATGCTCAATGGGTGATACAGATGAAAATATATGCAACTACTCGCACCCAAGGTGCTCAATCGACCCAATCGAACTGACTACCTCATAGGGTACAATCAAGCCTGCGCCTACCTACTGCCAGTACAACCACGGAGCACTAGACTTACGTAGGGCGTCCGTGACTGCCAAAACTGCCCCAGCCAAAAGGACTGCGTCCGTGACTGCCTAAAAAAGGCCCAGCTAGAGGGACAGCATCGATAAGTCGCGATACGAAATTAATAGGCCCACTCCGGACGGGACACTCGAGGGGCGCGACCCCACCGAGGAAAAAGGTATTCGCGCATCTCTGTCGAGCTCGAAGTGGCTCATGCAGGCTATAGTCAAAATCCACGCTCACTCTCAGACATCTCGCACGACGGTCGGAGTACTCTCAACGACTCAGCTAACCAGCTCTCACGAATCTCGAAACACTAGCGAACCCAACTAACTCGTGGCACTAAACTCACACTGGCTGGAGATACTCCACAATCGGGGCCACCGTCGACCCAAACGGCTCCCAAAACGAACACCCAACTCGCCACGCTAAACACACAGGCTAGAGATACTCCATAGCCGGGATCGACCCACAACTCAGGGCTAACAAAACTGGTCGGACGACACTAAACGACCCAGGACCACCGTCAACCCAAACGGTTCCCAACAACACTGACCGGATGATACTCGACGGCCCGGGACCACCGTCTACCCAAACGGCTCCCAACAACACCAACACTGGCCTAAACCCAGCTACCAGACTCCACTCGGCTGCCAGGCACGAGTGCAACAATGTCCCACAATAACCCGACCACTCGGCTTACTACCCGGGCGAGAAAAAACTATATCCAGGAAATATGCAAGGTGTGGGATGTCTAAAGCATAAAAGAACCTAGCCCAAGTGAAGGTTCTCTACTAGTCTAGTTTCAACATGTAACATATGACGGGGTGCTAGGTCAAGTTCCAACAATAACATTTAAATAAACCGAATCATCAGTAGGGAACATTAACAGATATGATCACCAAAATCAATCAAAATAAGCCTCATCTCCCTAAACATGCTCTCAACTAGCATAGGTGAATACAAACATTTAAATATGTAAAAGATCTCGAAGGTACCCAACATGTACAATAAACCATGTAAGCCTCAATCCACATGAACTACATCATTTCATATGCTTACATCTCAATGCTATAGGTTGTAGATTAATTTATGCATGCTCTCAATCTCATAGGGGAACACTACACCTATGTAAGCTCTCAATTACCATAACATGGATAACAATATCATGCAAGCTCTCATTCATTATAACATGAATATCTTATCTTGCAAGTTTCCATTAGGCATAACATGAATATCATATCTTGCAATTCCTCAAACAAATACCATTTACCAAGCTTACATCTCAACCATATATTGGTACACTAAACATGCATGCATTCTAACAAATAGAATTAGAGAACCGTCCACCGGTTCTAGAGATGAAGCAACCCACCTGAATCGCTTTCCGCAGGCAAAGCCGAAGTCGGTGAAGTGCGAAGTCACTCACTACCAAAATCCGCCGAAACCGTACCCTGGGTACTCGGTCGCACAAGCCTCTGCTCAAACCAACAACACAGCCCACAATTAAACAACACCACAAACACACCCCAAACAGCACTTGCTGTTATGCAAACCAACACAGAAATGGGGGCTTTCACCTGCATGCGGTCCTCTGAAAAATCTAGAAAAATCACGACTGCGATCCTCGCAATGAGTAGATCCAAATCGAGTATTTATACTCCTCGTTCCGACACCTGTAGGCCCAGATACAAATAGAATATCGCGGTTGTAGTGAACCGAAATTTGGAATATAAATGAATGGAAAAAAAAACAGTGTGAAATACTATTGTTTATTGAGGTGAAGAATGACCTAGAAATGAATTGGGCCCAAATCGGGATTAAAATAAGATATCTAGAATCTTATGTGAGAAAGTGGACCCAGATTATAAGTGAAAAATTCACAGTCTCGGAAAATTCCTAGAAAATTACGGGAGCTCCGTAAATATGTTTTAAAGCCACGGTAAAAGTTTCGCGTTGATCGGACACCCGAATAGTGAGAACAGGCTCCGCCAGCGAATTCGAATACAGTGGGACTTTTGGTGACCCAGAGGTGGCCCAAACTGAAAAGTTTAAGTACCATGAGGTAAATTAAGTTAAACCATGGCTGCCTGTCAAATTTGAGCGAAAACGGGCGAGAACGGACGAAAACGGGCGAAACTGGGCTTGGGCCCAAGTTTCGGGCGCCCGAAAGTGGGAACCGGGCGCCCGAAAAATACTGTAGCAAACACGGTTTTCGGGCTGCAGTGAACCGGGTTCGGGCACTGTAGAGAACCGGTTACTGTAGAAGCCCGGTCCGGAACAGTGCGCCCGAAAGGTTACTGTGCGCGCCCGGAAGTCACTGTAGTGGAACGAATCCCGAGGCATCGGGCACGGATCCCGAGGCAGTGGCACGGATCCCGAGGCATCGGGCACGGATCCCGAGGCAGCGGCATGAATCCCGAGGCAAGCATTTCCCGCGCGAGGCGCGGGGGCGCGCGGCCCGAGGCGCGCGTGGTGGGTGGAGAGCGCCACGCGTCGCTCTGCCATTGGTCGCTCTGACCGAGGGCTGTAGGCGTGCGCGGGGAAGGCGCGGCGGCACTGTGGCGTGTCAGCGGGGGCAGGCCACGTGTCGGCCTCCCATTCGTCGGTCAGCGCGACGTGACGCGCTGACGCGATGCGACGCTGCGGCCGGTGTCAGCAGGGAGCGTGGGTGCGGTCCACGTGGCGGCCCCTGATTGGCCGCCGCGTTTCGTTGGTCGCGGTGCACGGGTCCACGGCCAGGTGTCGGCCCCTGGTTGGCCGAGTGTGGTGACGTGGCGCTGAGCTGGCGCAGGCGTGGACGCGTAGACCGCGGCGGGCCGATTACTGTAGCCGCCCGGAAACTTTCGGGCGCCCGAAAGGGTGCGCTCGAAAGTTTGGAAACAGCCTATAAAGGTCCGAAATGACTCCTTTTCCTCCTTTTTTCCCTTTCTGGCTTCACCCGAGCGCGCGGGGAGGGGAGGAGGGCGATTTTCGCCGGGGTTTTCGAGGGCGCACGAGCGCGCCGTGGACCCCGTGGAGCGTGCAAAGTACTCCAAAGAGACTAAAAGACGCGATGGACGACACGGCATTGTCGAGGTAGGCCCCGTGTGTCGTTTTTGTGGTATTCTTGGCACAGTTTTAAGGTTTCCTTTTGGATTTTGGATTTGGCTCCCATGCTTACATGCGTGTTAGGGACCAAGTTTTACTGTGCCGTCTTTCTGCCCGAGTTTTGCGGGCGTTTTTGGCGCGTCTCGTTTTGCGTGCCGATACAAGGTATGTGCTCCGTTTTGCGCGCAGGTTGGACTAGCGGGCACTGTTTTTCGAGTAGACTCTAACAATACGCCCCGTTTTGCGTGCAGGGTCGGTAAAATATGCACCGTTCTGCGTGCGATCCTACAGTTAAATGTGCACCGTTTTGCGTGCAGTTTCGAGGTACGTGCACCGTTTCGCGTGCAGGTCGTGTTATCGCGCACAGTTTTGCGTGCAGACTCTAACAATGTATCTCGTGTTGCGTTCAGGACCGGATGAAGATGCACCGTTTTGCATGCAACCCCACAGTCAGATGTGCGCAGTTTTGCGTGCAGTTTCGAGGTACGTGCACCATTTCGCGTGCAGTTCGTGTTATCGTGCACCGTTTTGCGTGCCGGTTCTAACGATGCATCTCGTTTTGTGTACAGGATTGGATGAAGGTGTACCGTTCCACGTACAACCATACAGTAGAGCGCGCACCGTTTTGCGTGCCATTTTGAGGTATGTGCTCCGTTTCGCGTGTAGGTCGCGTTGTCGCGCACTGTTTAGCGTGCCGTCACTAATAGTGTGTGCCGTTTTGCGTGCAGGGCATGAGAGGTCGCGCATCATTTTGCGTGCGACCTTAAGAGAAGCATGCTCCGTTTTGCGTGCAAGCTCGAGGTACAAAGTGGAGCCGCGTGGAAGCCAATTGCAAGTGTCTACAAGCAATTGGAAGAATAGTGCAAGTGTGGTGACATGAAAGAAATTTCGGGTACACTACAAGGTGGGGGATTCTGCCGAAATTGGGTGACCTCTCCCCTTGTTCTTCTGCTTTTCGATTCGAAGCATGATAGTAGCCTGTTAGAGGCGTTAGGTAATTATGATTATGATTGCCTGTGTAGAAGGACACAGATGAAAAGTGCAACTGTTGGTTGCCAGAGATAGAGGAATAGATGTGCATGTGCAAATGGACACAGATGAAAAGTGCAACTGCTGGTTGCCAAAGATATATGATAAAGATGCATGCTTAGAGGTAGATACTATTTTATAAATGAGATGAAAATAATTGCATGCATGAAAGTAATTAGCCATTGATGATTGTGATCATGTTAGGGTATAACCCTAGGAATCATGTGACATAAGGAAGGTGAACATGTTGGTAGTAAGACTAGGAGAAAACCTAGTTTCAGGGTTCACTGAGTGACATCAAAACTTAGGAGATTATCCTAGGGTTGGACGAGTGGCATTGTCTTAGGTGATAACCTAAGGACACTGGATAGAGTGATCAACATAGAGTCAAGGAACTCTAGGATGAGTATAATATGGAACTTAGGTAAAGGAAACCTAAAGTGATCCAGAGGAGTTTAAACTCACAGACAAGGAATTAGAGTCAGAGTAACTCTAAGTTAAAAGTGAAATAAAAAATAGAGTCAAGTGAACTCTAGGATTCAGTAAGGAATCAGGAAAGTGGGATAAGATCCCAAGGTTAAAGAACAAAACAAATATAACCCTAAAAGGTCACAGGGTGTCCGGGCAAATGGACAATAACTTTAACTTCAATTTAAGTTAAACAAAGAAAGTAAAATGTGAACGAGTTCAGGAGACTCTGGTTACCCGTGTGGCAAGACCTAGGGTAAGGGATGAAAAAGTGGTCAATAAGCAAGACAAACAAATTGCTTAAGATAAAGAGAATGTAAATGGCGCCTTCGAATTTGAGACTCGTCAAGTGGAGCAGGACTCCCCGGGCAGTGACCCGTCGGACGAGGTACTTTCGGAAGGCTTAAAGTGAAAGCAAAGTGCTAAATGCTCAAAGGAAAGAGTGATAATAATTGCTAGTGGCAATGTGAGCTGAAGGCTCGAGTAAGAAAAGAAAAGAAAGAGAACATAAAGATCCTCGGTGGAGCCAGCCCAGGTTGGAGGTACGGACAGTTAATTCCTCTCCCGGGTAGAGACCCGTTCGGGACGCTTCAGCCGTAGGACAAAGCAACTGAAATACAAAGATAATAAAACGGGCGTGCCTTCGAAGGTTGAAATGTGGCTCTGTGGGACGTAAAGGGCTTGCCCTCTCCCCGGGCGCATCAGGATCGGACGCAGGGAAGCCCCCTCCCTCCGATAGCGGTGGTCCGAAGAGCACATTTACTTCGTAGGACGGGGTAACACTCGCGGGTGTTATCGGCAACCTTGGAAATCTTATCTGATGGTAGCAGGACTACCGGGCTCGGGCCCGTTGGATAAGAGTTTCTGAGGGTTAACTTGAACTAAAGCACCAGAACTTAAAGAATAAAGAGAAATTAGAGTGGCCTAGGTGGCCGGGTTAGTTTAACCCTGTGTTCAGCGGCATAGCGGCCGAGTTGGTGCTTAGTAGCCTATATGACTAGACAGAGTAGTGCTGGGTCGATGATTATATACAGACAGTGATATATTGTTTTGCATAACTGCATTTGAAAACGAGGATTTTAGTTTCCTAGCACTATTATTATTGCTTCCATTGGACCAAGTGGTGTAGGACACTTTCTCTCGGTGGTTGAACCCACTGGGAACTCTGTCAGGAGTTCTCACACCCCTTGGGTGCACCCCCCCCCACAGGTTCAGGTATGGATGCAGCGATCGCGACGGTTCAGATGCAGACGGCGAGGCATACGTCAGGGGCAAGAGCCCAGCAGCATAGAGACCTAGAGGGTCTAGCAGAGGTACCTTTCTTTTATGTTTCGAGTGAACCATGTATTGTGAGGAATTTATGTAAAGGAATTGTAATAAATTTATTTGCAAGTTCAGAAATGTAAAATGTAATAAAGTTCATTATGGTTCATTCTTATCATGCTTTCATATCGGCTTAAACTATTTGTTTATTGAATGAAAGTTTTAAATTAGTAGTGATCTTACTCTGATATTATATCTCATCATAAGCATTGTATTGATTCGAGATGGATGTTACCGTTCCTTTCGGGTAGCGTGAGGTCGTGCCCGACTGGCGGGTCTGTTGGCGTGCCCGAACCGTACAAATTGTCGGTCCCGGGTCGTGACAGATAAGAGTGGTATCAGAGCCTAGGAACAGTCCTAGGTGGTTAGCAACCTTAGGGAGACCCTAGGGATTAGCACGAGAGAGTGCGTGAATTACTGGGCGAAAGTAGTTGATTGGTTATTGTTGTTCCCAACAAGGATGTTGGGGCTGATCGAGGGCGACGAGCTTTCATTCTTCGGATATTACGTTGGGCGGCCGACAACGTAATGTTGGAGATGAAAAGGAGTACCCTCCCATACTTTCGCATGATTGAGTCGACGAGTCTTTTTGTCGGTATACGGACTACGCGTTGCTCAAATGGCTAAGTTTGGGCTAGTTATTTCGTTGTGGTGTGCATATCAGCGATGACACCACATAAGGTGACGCACCTGTTGTGACTCGAGTCACGAGAAGGCTCGGGGTCAAACGACGTATACGAGCTACGATAGCGGGTGACTGCACTTGTTGATGTGGTCCAGCAACAGACCGATGCTTCTTGCCGATAAGCAGAGGCTTCCCGCCGGCAGGAAAGCGGATTACGACGCCTAGATAGGCAAGTGACTTTATCCCAAAAAAATGGGAGATAGATCAAGCTAAGAGGCAACAGCAGAGAGTGTTGCAGGTGGCCGCTGAACCTTTGTCGGCGCACCCTGCACCTTCTGTGAAAGATGCCGTAAGCTTGCGTCAGCTGGTTTGCCGGCAAAGTGTAGTTGATGAGGTCCAGTGAGAGACCGACTCATGAAACGCTGGGGATCGTTTTGTTGCGAGAGCCAAGTTGCGGTGTCCTAAAGGTTAGGGCAAGAAAGAATTACGGGCCCAGTGGCGAAAGTTCGCCCTGATGACGGTAGTAACTGTGTGGCATGTCTTCATGGCTGAGTGCCGCATGGTGGGGCTGGTAAGACCCAGGATAGGTTTCGAGATTCGAAAACCTCGCAAGTGAGCGAGAGTTTTATGGCGCCGGTCTGAGGGATCGGCATAATGGCAAGGGTTGCCACCACAGGGTTTGCGAGTCAATCACCAGAGTTGGTGAAACAGTTAGCGTGGTGCCTCGACCTAGTTGGGAGAGTTGCACGAGAGCCGTGGTGTGTCTAAGCAAGTCGCTTAGCACTGGGTTTTCGCGAGTTAGCGTTGGGGGCGCTGGACTGTTACGAAATTTGAGTTGGCGTAGTTTCGTGAAAGTCTCAAGTCTTGAAGATTGAAGGTGAAGAAAGTTGGATCATTTAACTCAATCTCAAGAAAGAAGAATTCAAAAGGATCAGGTATGTTTAACTAAAGATTTTGTGTGATCCGAATACTTCTTGTAGTGTAGAAACACTTGGAAGAATCTTTCATTGCATAAAAATCAAAAACTGGACTTGGGACATGTTCAGGATCCGGATCAGGTTGTTCAATCCGGATCCCGAAGGTGGTTCGTTCATACACCAGTTCAATCAGGATCGTAGCCTCTCTTGATCCGGATCCCGAACACTGTGTTTACCATCTTCCTTGAACGATCTGGATCAGGCTTCGCAATCCGGATCCCGAACGTTGATGTTTGGTGAACTGTATGAACGATCCGGATCAAGCACTTCGATCCGGATCCCGAACCTTCGTTTTTCTGGAATTGCCTGACTCGTTACGACGATCCGGATCACAGCTAATCCGATCCGGATCGCCGTCCGTAAAATTTCCAGAAATGGTAGGTTTTTGATTCTTATCTCCTTCCTAGGGTTTCTAACCTATAAATAGACCCTATGACTCTTTTTCTAGGGTTAATCCACATAGCCGTCGTTTTCATACATCATCTTATACGGCTCTAGATCCACATATAGAGAAGAAAGGAAATCATTAGAGAATACTCTATGTTTCTTCATCTATATTGATTAGTTTGATTCTAGGTTTTCATACTCACATCTTGAGTTGAATCAAACTAATGAATACTTAGATGGTATTTCCGATCTATCTTTGATCTAAGTATTCGACGGATCATCACCACCAAAAATAACGATTTACCCCAAAAATCGGCGCGTGGATTCGCGTGTCCTTGTGGATTCAAGGTTCAACCGCTCTCGTGGATTCGGAGCGAGGCACGTTCGTGGATTCGAAGGGTGCTATTGGGTGAAGACCGTGGACTCGGTCGGACGTCGTGGATTCGACGTTGGACGCCGTGGATTCGGCGTTGGGCGCAGATCGTGGATTCGAGAAGCGTCGCGGAGCGAGCGGAGAAGATCCTCTAGGAGCGTATGGAAAAGGTTGAGTCGTAAGTGTGTACGGTAAATCACCTTGTACGTGTTTTAATTCTAGTGGATTTCTGCCGTGTTATCGGTCCCGTGGTTTTTTACTCCGGTGATGGAGTTTTCCACGTAAAAATCTTGCGAGTTATTTTTTTTTTTATTTCCGCATTGGGTTTTTATCGCAACGATTTTTGAGTGTTTATACGTTTACACCTATTCACCCCCCTCTAGGTGTTTTTTCCCCTATTTAGATCCTTATTACATATAACCCAACAAGTGGTATCAGAGCGGGAATAGGGTTGTAAACAATGGTTGAAGGTGGAAACATCAACCGACCCCCGTTCTTCGATGGAACAAATTATGCGTACTGGAAAGTGCGGATGAAAGCCTTTTTAATTTCCATCGACGAACGGGTGTGGCAATCAATTGAATTAGGATGGTCTAATCCAACTGAATTTATTGGTGATGTTCGCACCTTAAAACCTAGGTCGAAATGGACCAAGGAAGAGTTAGATTCATCTTCTTACAATGGCAAGGGAATTAATGCCATTTTTAATGCCTTATCTCAAACTGAGTTCTCTCGCGTCTCAGCATGTGAGACTGCGAAAGAAATCTGGGATGTTCTTCAGGTTACACATGAGGGAACTAACCTCGTGAAGATTCAGAAACTGCAAGTGCTTACGAGCAAGTTTGACTCTATCTTGATGGCAGAAAATGAATCTTTCACGGACTACTATACACGATTGCAAGACATCGTAAACTCATGTGCTAACCTGGGAGAGAAGATTCCAGAATTTAAGATTGTAAGAAAAATCTTAAGAACTCTTCCTGAACGATTTCGCCCAAAGGTTACAGTCATTGAAACTATTAAACACCAGGACGAAATACGTGTAGAAGAATTAGTTGGTTCATTACAAACTTATGAAATGACGTTTACTACTAACAATTCTTCTGGAAAGGCATCCACTTCTAAGTCTTCAGGTTATGCGTTGAAAACAACTAAGGAAGAAGACGCGGATACATCCTCCTCAGACGATGACGAGAACCTTTCTATGGAGGAATTTGAGAAACAGCTCGCTCTCTTGACAAGGAAGTTTCGCCGCAACTTTCGAAAGGGTAATTCAAGTAAATCTCCATCCTTCGGAAAATCGATCAAAGGCAAGGGTACTTCAAGTTACAAGTCAAGAAAGCAAGAGAACTTCTCAAAGGATAAGAAAAGTTCAGAGGGACAACTACAATGCTTCAAATGTCGAGGCTACGGCCACATTGCAACGGAGTGTCCCAACAAGTATCCGGCAAAGAAGAAGGCGATGCAAGTCGTCACTTGGGATGACAACTCAACGTCAAATGAGTCGTCTTCAAGTGATGAAGAAAAGAGCTCCACGGCATTCCACGCGTCCATATCTTCACCTTTCATGTGCTTTATGGCAAGTACGTCCGAGTCATTGTCCAACTCCACTGTTGAAAAGAATGCAACGGACAATGAATCAGATGATTCGGAAGGTGAAGATTTTGCTCTAGCCTACCACAGACTTTTGAGGGATTCAAAGAAACCGGCTAAGCAAAACAAGGGGTTGAGAGGGAGATTGCAGGATCTCGAAGAAGAAGTAAAAAGGGTAACTTCTCTCTCGACCGATCTTGAAGTGGAAAGGGATAATCTGATAAAAGCAAATGTTTCCCTTCAAGAGTCCAATGAGCAACTCGAGAAGAATTATATAGATATGGTGAACAAAGCGAACTACTTCTTGAAGCTCTACGGCGAGGCCCGACGGGAAAAATTGGAAATGACAGAGACCATTTGCCAACTCAAGGATGACTTACAGCAATTTTCTTCTGGAAGGAGTAAGTTGGATAAACTTCTTGGTCTTGGTCAAACAAACAAGTTCGGCCTCGGATACAATCGAACTGAAGACAATTTTAGTTCGGTTGGGACAGTCTTTGTGCCTCAGTCGGTATCTCCTCCTCCGACACCGGAATTCATGACAACCAACGACAACAAGCCTACTTCATCCTCTTCAGAATCGTCAAGCACAAAGGTATGTTTTCGTTGTAATTTTGCAGGGCACATTGAAAGAAATTGCACGATTGGAGCTCAAAGATCAAATCAACCACATCTTGCAACTGCTACCAATAAGTTCACTCCCCGGAATTCAAAGAAGGATTTTTCAAAAGAAAAGAACGTTGGTAGTACTCCAAACAAGACGATGACAAAAGAAAAGGATCAATCAGACAAAACGTCTTCATCAAGGAAAATTTCTCAACCATTGCCGACATACTCCAAAACTCAAAAGGTTTGGGTATGCAAAGGTGAAATCCTTCCTTGTCTTTAATCGTTCTACGATTAAATGTTGTGTAGTTTATGTAGACTATTTTTTTTCTTTTGGCCAACTCGTCAACCATCTTTGGGAGGTAAATGGTATATTTTCTTGATGATTGATGATTTCTCTCGGTATTCTTGGGTAGCATTTTTAAAAGAGAAAGCTGATACTTTTGATTCTTTTCACGAGATTTGCCTTCGTATTATGATTGAAAAGAATGAAAAGATCATTCGTGTTAGAAGTGATAGAGGTGGAGAATTCATTAATTCTAAATTCATTGACTTTTGTACTTCAAACGGTATTAAGCATGAATTCTCTGCACCCTATACACCTCAACAGAATGGTGTTGTCGAGCGCAAAAACAGGGTTGTTCAAGAGATGGCGCGTGTGATGCTTCACAGCCGGAATTTACCGCTACATTTTTGGGCTGAAGCTGTGAACACCGCTGTCTATGTCATTAATCGAGTGTTTTTGCGCCCTGGAACGTTAAATACACCATATGAACTATGGTGTGGTAGAAAACCCAACATCAAATATTTTCGCATCTTCGGGAGTCGGTGTTACATTTTACGTGACCGTGAAAATCTTGGAAAGTTTGACTCACGAAGTGGCGAAGGGATTTTCTTGGGGTATTCTACTAATAGTAGAGCATATCGAGTATTTAACTTGGAATCTAAGACGATCGTAGAATCTATAAATGTTAAAGTAGATGAAGCTTTTCACTTTGCATCTGAAAAATCTACCCTCGATATCTCTCTAGATGATGATTCTCCTGCCGTTGCATCTTCTCATAATAATACTTCCAATATTAATGATGCGTCTAATGGTTCTTCAAGTTTATCTAATGTGCAGGAATCATCTCATATATCTCCGAGTACTCCGTTTCAACAAACGCTACGAATCTCCAAGGATCATCCGGAATCGAATATTATTGGAGATCCACAAGAAGGAGTTAGAACTCGGAGGCAGTTGGTTTGTGGATTCGCTTGCTACGTATCTTTAATCGAACCAAAGAACATAGATGAAGCTCTTCAGGATGACTACTGGATTAAAGCAATGCAGGAAGAGCTCCATCAATTTGAGCGAAACAAAGTCTGGGAATTAACGAAGCCTCCAAAGCAACATAATGTGATAGGTACCAAATGGATCTTCAAGAACAAGAAAAATGAGGATGGTACTATCATCAGGAACAAGGCACGATTAGTTGCTCAAGGCTACTCTCAAGTAGAAGGTATAGACTTTGATGAAACATTCGCCCCTGTAGCTAGACTCGAGTCCATTCGTATACTATTTGCTATTGCTTGTCATTTTAAAATCAAATTATTTCAAATGGACGTTAAGAGCGCATTTCTAAATGGGTTTTTAAATGAGGAAGTTTATGTGGCTCAACCGAAAGGTTTTGTAGACCATAAACAACCTAACCACGTTTTTCGTTTGAAAAAGGCTCTTTACGGTCTGAAACAAGCACCGCGAGCATGGTACGAAAGGTTGACAAAGCACCTTTTGGAGAAGGGCTACACTCGAGGGGGAGCTGATAGGACTCTCTTTGTGAAGCATTATCAAAGCAATTTCATTGTAGCACAAATCTATGTCGATGACATTGTATTTGGCGCAACAAGAGATAATGATGCTTCTAAATTCGCGGAGACCATGGAAAGCGAATTTGAGATGTCCATGATGGGCGAATTGATTTATTTCCTTGGATTGCAAATTAAACAAAATGATGAAGGTATTCACTTGAGTCAATCCAAGTATGCAATGGAGTTGGTTAAAAAGTTTGATCTTGAAAATTCGAAGGATTTTCCGACTCCAATGGGAACTAGCCACAAGGGACTTGGAAGTGAATCACAAAGTGAGAATGTAGACGAGAAACTGTATCGAAGTATGATTGGAAGTCTACTTTACCTCACGGCTAGTCGCCCGGATATATCTTTTGGTGTTGGGATCTGCGCGAGATATCAATCTGCACCAAAGGAGGTTCACCTGAAAGTGGTGAAAAGGATCATCCGGTATATCAAAGGATCAATTAATTTCGGAATTTGGTATCCTATGGGAACAAGTTTGGATATTGTTGGATACTCAGATGCCGATTGGGCAGGATCAGTGGATGATCGGAAAAGCACGAGTGGTGCATGCTTCTATCTTGGCCATTGCCTTGTTGCATGGCACAGTAAAAAGCAGAATTGCATAGCACTCTCGACTGCCGAAGCGGAATACATTTCAGCGGGTAGTTGTTCAACCCAACTCATTTGGATGAAAAGTGTGTTGAGCGACTTCCGGATTTCAGCATCTTCGGTAACAATTCTTTGTGACAACACAAGTGCTATTAACATCTCAAAAAACCCTGTGTTGCACTCTAGAACAAAACATATTGAACTTAGATATCATTTTCTTAGAAAGCTAGTTGAATCAAATACTCTTCAACTTTCATATATTTCAACTGAGGATCAATTAGCTGACATTCTAACAAAACCTTTGGATCAAAAACGTTTTATTCATTTGCGAAAAGCAATTGGAATGCTTTCCTTGAAATAAACTTTTTTTTGAAACCTTTGCTTAGGATAGGTTTTGTTTTTGTTTTGTTTTGTTCATTATCTATGTTTGTACATAGGACATTAATTGAGCATAGATCATAATTGACTTTAATTGCATCTTTTCGCACATTTAGAAATTTATTATGCTTTTGCCATCATAATATTTCACTGTTGCAATGATGATTTATGTTAATTAAATCATCTTCTGAGTGATCAAAGTCAATTTCTCTCTCAATAATCTCTTAGTATAGTCATTATCTTATTTGACTGCTTAGTCGAGTATGAAATCGAGATCAATTTTTGGTTGAATACTTTATATCTTAAATAATTGATAACCAATTGAGGGGGAGTCAAAGAAAAGTAAAATGCTCAAAAGATGTGGAAAGAGTTACATCCCAATGAGGAGTGTGAAAACTACCACCACATGGAGGAAAGAGCTACCACCTCGGTCGTCCGAGTATTGTGTGCAGCTACCACATGTATAACAAGCATGGTTGTTCAAATTTTGATTAAGTAAAATGCATGTTGAAATACTTGACTCCGTCAAATTTCAAGGTTGGTATAAGGTGGGTTTTTAAAGAAAGATGCTCAAAGAGCCACTCTCTTCAACAGATTGTCTAGATACATTATCTACTATATTGGGATTTCAAACATCTATTGATCTTTGTATTTCATTTTCTTTACTGAATTGATGATTTGATAAAGGCATTACTCATAAGATCAAGTTAGATGTAATTGAAGGTGTTCAACTTTAAGGGATTTAATTTTTGTAAATTTTCGTTTCATTTTTGGATATTATTGATAGATTTGGCATAATCTAATTCTTGTTGTATGAAACGTTGATTTTTGTTTAAAGTTGATACACATTTGTGCTTACAATCTTTTTCTGGTTTTTCTTGAATTTCTCTGAAATTTTCTAAAGAAAAAGTTGGAGCCGATCCGGATCGGGCAAGATGATCCGGATCCCGAACGCAGGTATTCTTCTGCGGGCTGACGATCCGGATTGGACCTGCCGATCCGGATCCCGAACGCAGTTTCTCACTGCGGGTAGCCGATCCTGTCACGCCCCGGGGGTTTAATTTCGCGGAAACGATTCACAAAAGGTATGGGTTTGGCGTGTATAATTTTTTTTTGAAAAACCTTCTTCCCCGGCGCGTGCCCAGACCCGCCGCATATACAGGATCACTCTGCAAACGGACAGAGTCTCCCCTGTATATGCACGGCGTCGCGACACATACAATGTCCAAAAACGGATAATTATTCAATCACAACGGTTCAAACATACGTCCATTCACGAAATGCTAAATAAATCTCACGGCCGATCAGTTTAAAAGGATAAATCCACAGTTGTTGAAACGGCGCCCACCCGGCGCCCATATTTTGAAAACACCTTTCGAAAGCAACATAAACCCAGAGGTTTTGGAAAACAGTGCCCACACGACACTTAGGTTTTAAAATCCTTTTTCGAAATCCATAATCCACAAGGTTTTAAAAACGGTGCCCACACGACACCTAGGTTTTGAAATCCAGTTTTCGCAATCTTTTCTTTGGTTTGCTCTTTGATTTTCTTAAAGCGGCCAACAGAGATGAAAAAGGAATTAAATAATTCAAAAACTACCATGCCGACATCCACACCGACCCCACGAGGGTATCGAGAACCGCACCACAGTCTACCATGTAAATGAAATGCGAAGGGGAAAATAGGAAGTACTGTTCGGGGTCACCAGGGACCCAAGAACTCCTGCCGCGGCCTCACCGTCGCCTAACTCTCCCCCCTGGAGGACCCTGTCGCAAAGTGGGAAGTCAGCGACTAAACAATAATGATAATAACAAAGCAGGAAAGGAAGCCAAACCCAACAGTAAAACTATCCGGAGCAACCACTCGACTCACTGGAAGAGTGACACGCGAACACATGTAACTCCTGCAACATCTGTAATGCCTGTAACACCTATACACCTTGATCTCGTCGGGCACCTATCCCGACAGATCGCACCGCTCACACCTTGGGGCACCTGACCTCGTCGGACACCTATCCCGACAGATCGCACCTTTCCCCCACCTTTTGCTGCCTCAAACCCCACACCTACGGGGGCCCCCACCACTTCACCTTGTGGGTTAACACGGGTCGAAGACCGCTTTCCCGGAAAAGAGCACCCTTTGTGGTGGCCAAACCGCGGGTGCGCGTGTCGCAACCACGAGCTCAAAACCTGGACACAGGACAATATCGCAAACATAGAGACCGTCAGCGTTAGTATTACAAATATGCAGTTAAACAACTATCCAAGAATACCGAGTCTATACTTAGTCTCAAAGGAACCCACAATAATGAACCAAGTACCCAAAACGAAACCAACAATAATGAACCAAGTACTCCAGACGAAACCAACATAATGAACCAAGTACCCAAAACGTAACCAACAATAATGAACCAAGTACTCCAGACGAAACCAACATAATGAACCAAGTACCCAAAACGTAACCAACAATAATGAGCCGAGTACACACCACACGATAATCATGACAGTAACGAAAATGGGCATACAGGGGTTCTAAGGATGTACCCACCTGAAACGCGAAGAAGGAGGTGTGCGGAAAACTCCAGTTAAAAAAAAAAAACCCTCACAATGCCCCCGAAAAGCTACAAAAGAAATCTTGTTAAAAACAATCATCGTCGTGGTTAAAAACACTCAAAAACGGGGCGAAACGGGCCAAAAACGGAGCTTCTGGATCCCTTTCAGAAAACTGGTGCATGAAACCAGGCGTGGACCGGGTCCACAACAGCAGGCGGCCGGGGCACGGGCCGGGAGCACGCGGTAGCGGTGGACCGGTGCGGCTTGGGCCGGGCCGCGCACGGGGCTCGGGCGCGCACCGGGTTCACCACTCCCCGCTGCGGTGTCGAACACCGGGTGCACGCCTAGGGCGTGCACCGAGCGGCCTGGTGCACGTGTTTCGTGCGCCGGGTCTGCGGCCCCGGGCCGCGGAGGCGTGCACGGGTGCACGCCGGCCCGGTGGACCCCGCGGCCTGGCGCACGCAGCCGTGCACCGGGTCTGCGCCCCCGGGCCGCGGAAGCGTGCGCCGGGTGCACGCGGGCGCCGTGGACCGCGGCCTGAAATCCCTGTTGACGAACAGTAATCCGTCCCCAATTCCGGCTCCGGTTGCGACCCTGCGATCCCGACGGCTGCGGCGATTGACTCCGTGAACACGACAACGCAGCGGCGGCCTCCCGTTTAACAACGGCGGCGGCGGCTTCCCGTTACCACAAAGCCCACATCGCGCGACAACCGAAACCACCAACAGTCGAAACCCCAAAACCTAAAACAAAACAACGAAGCTAACCTTGATTTTCCTGGAGGAGGAGGAAGAAGGAGGGTCGCCCATTCCTTGCTCGATCGATTCTGCAGAAAGAAATCCGTCCTCCTTTCCTCTCCCGTCTCCCCCGTCTCGGTCTCCACGCCGTTCTTGAAAAGAGGGAAAATATGGTTTGGGGTTTTCCCCACACACACCCTCACCCGGACTTATACGCTAACTCAAAAGTAATAACAATAATAATAAAAATAATAACAATAATAATAAATTCCCGATGCCAATCCAAATCAGTCGAAATTAGAACGGAGGGCCCAGATTACCTCGGAAAGCGTGCCGATCGCCAGCACGGATTCCGATGCGCCCGAGCTGATATAGAACCTCAAAAAATTAATTCAGGGAGATCCCGAAGTCGGAATTCGAATCCGATCGCGCCACCGTTCACCGATTTTGCGAGCTCTAGCACCAAAAAAATACCCGCACACCCTGACGGTCAGTCCAGAATTTCTCGAACTTTCAACCCCCCCCCCCCCCCTAATAACTAAAAGGGATTCAAATAAGATCAAAACGGAAAACCGGGAGGTCGAGGTACTACAAAAATAATTAAAATAAACCAATGACATAAAAGATGAAAAGTCCGATTGTAGAAGGATCCCGTCCGATCACCTCGAAAAGCGTGCCGGCCACCTAGCACGGATTCCGACGCACCACACGAAGGCAAACGCCTTGCCCCCCATTCCGGGAGATCCGTAAATCGGAATCCGAATCCGTTCGCTTTGCCCTCCTCCGTTTTCCGAGCTCAGTCGAAGAAAAATACTCGCGGTCCAGGCCAGTTCTTTGCAGAAAACACAGTGAAAAGTTTTCCTAACAATCCCGTCATAAAAAGAAGGTATACAAGGCATTGGAACGCCAGGACTCTACATCACTCACCACTTAAAAAGAAGTTTCGTCCTCGAAACTTAATCCCGGTCCGCCACGAATAAATCTGGGTAGCACTCGCTCATCTTTGACTCCAGTTCCCAAGGTCGCTTCACGTTCTTCCTGGTTGCTCCACAGCACCTTCACATGGGGGGGGGTCGTCCGGTTGCGCAATCCTTTTTGTCCTCCCGTGCTAAGATCCGCACCGGTGTTTCCGTCGAAGCTCAGATCCTCTCTAAGCTCAAAAGTAGTGACCATCCATCACCCAAGTTAAGTACGCAGGCTCGGAGCACATCATCGAGAATTCGGTTCACTTGCTCGGACTGTCCGTCGGTCTGGGGAGGGGTGAAACGCCGTGCTGAAGTGTGGTTTAGTCTCTAGAGCTCGTTGTAGATTCTGCCAAAGGTTCGACACCAGCCGAGTGTCTCTGGTCCACGTCGTACAGATGGGTGGAAAGAGAGTCGACTTCGTCAGTCTATCCACTGTGACTCAAACGGCATCGTGCCCTTGATGCGATGCAGAAAAACCCGTGACGAATTCCATGCTGGTTCGCTCCCATTTCCACTCTGGCACAAGTAGAGATTGTAGTTTTCCCCGCCGGGCGCTGATGTTCGAGCCTTACTTGTTAACCATCTAACGGCGAGCAAGGAACTGTGTTACTCCTTCGGTTTAGTCCACCATAAATTCTGCTTGAGGCCCCTGTACATCTTCGTGTCACCTGGATGCGCCGCAAAAAAAAATCAAATCCTTCTATGTGAACAGAACTTAAGACTCTGGCGATCCGAAAACACATCACAACGAACTCCAAAAGGTGGTGTCTCCAAAGCTTTAAAACGAAGGTGACTGCTGCCAGTTACGGATCGTATGTCGGGCAGTTCCGTTCACATTCTTAAATTTAGCAACCAGCTTCTGGTCCCTGAGATTCCGGAGAAAAATCCGTAAGTGCTCCTCGCAGTTGATTGGAGAGGTCATCAATCCCGAACTTGTTCTTCACTGCAACCTTATTTATCTCCCTGAAGTCGATGCATAGGCGTAGGTTTCCGTTCTTCTTTCGCACGAAACGCACGGGTGCGCCCCAAGCGACACACTCGGTCTGATGACCCCTTTAATCAGAAAAAAAAAAAAAACTCCTTGTTGTGCATTAGATTCCCTCAGTCCCGTGAAGCCATTCCGCAAGGCACCTAAGTGATAGGTTGCACGTATGGTGGAAGCTCGAAAGAGAGGATGACCTCTCGCTCGGGGGGTATTCCCGGCAGTTCAGTCGAAAGAACGTCGGAAGGAACCCCCCCCTACAACGGGGGTGTTAGTGAGTGATGCAGAGGGTCGAGTCGCTAGGCTCACTGAAACCAAGTAACTACACATCCGCCTGATACCTCGCAAACCACTCCATTCCTAGCACCTCGTCGTAATCCTGCTTCCTGACTCGGAATTTCCCGTCATAAACGCCACCGGCCCGCACCCCACCTCAGCCGGTGCTGAGATGTCAGCAACAAAGTTTCCGCGATGCGTCGAGGTACCCCAGTCCTACCGCCCAACCCGTACCGATGACCTATAAAAGCCCAACAAACTAACCCGACGATAAGGAAAACAAACTACACTACCCCCGCCCTCACCAGGCTCCGAGTAGGTTGCCAACAAAACAGGCTGGGTTACTAACTACCATAACATCTCCCCTGAAAACAATGAACTCACCTGTCACCAACACCGACCGCTCCCCTCCGTCACCAACACGGGCCACAAGCTCGGAGCATGACCACCATCCCGGACTACCCGCTCCGACTATCCATCCTACCGAGGCGACGGTCAAGACTAACGTAGGTTTCAGCTCTAAGACCTACCACAAGGTCTACCCCACAGAAAGGGCTGCGTACAGGCCTCCTAGCCGAAAGTGACCAGTGGCCAAAACTCCGAGTAGTCGCCAGATTCCCCTTGACTCACACCTGTCCCAAAAGATCAACAATCCAAAACGCTCCCAAACTAAGCCTCAAGGCTATGCCTTAGTCATGGGAAGCTGGTGACGAAGCCCACAAGGTAAGGTCCTACCTCCGTCCTGGCACCGACGGGGTGCGACACTCTAAATAACCACTAACTCTCGGTCCCAAACCGTTGCCCCTCCAAGTACCGGGCATCGAAACGAGCGGTAAACCTCCAGACCAACGGTGACACTCCCAACTAGGAGAAAATCTAAGCTCAAGGTCCGCTCAACAATGACCTCCAGGTACTGAAGACTACCCATCTGAAACCAAAAGGGTCGGAAGAGGACAAGCAACGAAAACCGCAAGAAGAACCCTGTCCAAAGTTGCCTAGGTTCACTAAACGCACTCGAGGGATCACACGCCAAACCCCCAGCAGGACAACCGAACCGACACGCTTGTGCAGAAAACAGAAACCCAACTCAAAGCTTTACCACCACAACCCCACTAAAAGGAGCCCCCCGGCACCACCCAGCGTCAAAGCTAGACCCCCTTGTAAAAGTCACCACTTACGCACCCTTGTGCGAAGCGAGGTACGGCCTCTCTGCCCCCAAACGAGCCCACACGAAGAAGATTTACTAGCCCCGGTGGTCTCCTTTCTCAACCTAAAGGGGAACCCCAAGACCCCACCACGACGATTTCTGCAACCATCGCAGTGATCACAGCAAAGAGCCGCACCATGGGTAACAACCGTAGGGGAAGAGTCCTCGTACCCACCCCTACCCTATCCAAGATGCAACACGAATCGGCCGACTATCGGCTGTAACTTAAAATCCGCAGACCCCGAATGCGCAAATCTAGACGAGAGCTACCCGGTTGCCCACGACCGACAACCCAGCAGACACTCTAACAACCGACAAAATGGCCGACACCCTAACAGACATCGGCGGATTACACTACCACCAGTCACCGGTACTAATGACGACCAGAACGTTGGCAGAGGAAGGGGTTCGGAAAACAAAAGCCGACGCACGATTTGCTGTGTTAACAGCCGCACCAAGTGCATGAACACCGTCAGCAGGCCCACCGTGTCCCGTGCTGGTTGCTTAATCCATTAATTCCTAGCAACCCTCAATACCCGTGGCAGCCGGCCCTCGACCCCAGCCTCCATAACAACACCACTATACGAGCCAAAACAACACGACTACACAAGCACGACAACCGAGCTAAATCGGGAAAACGAAACTTAAACCCGTACACACATACAACACAAGTCAGTTCTAAACTCCGCTAGCATAGCACTCATCCAACTATCGAGAAACGGGACCTATACTTTCCCCCCGCTCCCCCGATCACTCGCGTTCTACGCTTCCATGCCTTACTCATTTCATTCATTTGTAGCTAAGTGTGGTATCTCCGTGGATGTCGACACTGACTGTTGTGATTAAAGAATTGTCTCTGATACCATCTTAATCTGTCACGCCCCGGGGGTTAATTTCGCGGAAACGATTCACAAAAGGTATGGGTTTGGCGTGTTATAATTTTTTTTTGAAAAACCTTCTTCCCCGGCGCGTGCCCACCCGCCGCATATACAGATCACTCTGCAAACGGACAGAGTCTCCCCTGTATATGCACGGCGTCGCGACACATACAATGTCCAAAAACGGATAATTATTCAATCACAACGGTTCAAACATACGTCCATTCACGAAATGCTAAATAAATCTCACGGCCGATCAGTTTAAAAGGATAAATCCACAGTTGTTGAAACGGCGCCCACCCGGCCCCATATTTTGAAAACACCTTTCGAAAGCAACATAAACCCAGAGGTTTTGGAAAACAGTGCCCACACGACACTTAGGTTTTAAAATCCTTTTTCGAATCCATAATCCACAAGGTTTTAAAACGGTGCCCACACGACACCTAGGTTTTGAATCCAGTTTTCGCAATCTTTTCTTGGTTTGCTCTTTGATTTTCTTAAGCGGCCAACAGAGATGAAAAGGAATTAAATAATTCAAAAACTACCATGCCGACATCCACACGCCGACCCCACGGGGTATCGAGAACCGCACACAGTCTCCATGTAAATGAAATGCGAAGGGGAAAATAGGAAGTACTGTTCGGGGTCACCAGGGACCCAAGAACCCCTGCCTGCCGCGGCCTCACCGTCGCCTAACTCTCCCCCCTGGAGGCCCTGTCGCAAAGTGGGAAGTCAGCGACTAAACAATAATGATAATAACAAAGCAGAAAGGAAGCCAACCCAACAGTAAACTATCCGGAGCAACCACTCGACTCACTGGAAGAGTGACACTCGAACACATGTAACTCCTGCAACATCTGTAATGCCTGTAACACCTATACACCTTGATCTCGTCGGGCACCTATCCCGACAGATCGCACCGCTCAACCTTGGGGCAACCTGACCTCGTCGGACCCCTATCCCGACAGATCGCACCTTTTCCCCACCTTTTGCTGCCTCAAACCCCACACCTACGGGGGCCCCCACCACTTCCCCTTGTGGGTTAACACGGGTCGAAGACCGCTTTCCCGGAAAGAGCAC
>CM055065.1:41186422-41244520 GCA_029204045.2 Tillandsia leiboldiana
GGAGGACACGGGTCATACAAGACCCTCTTCCGGAATACTGGACCACCCAGTCGGAGGCCAATCCGCCTGTGTACGTGCAGCGCCCAAAACATTGTCGAGATCGGCGTGTCATGAACGATGCGACCGCAGCCGCTTCAATTGTTAGATAAAAACACGATATGCGAAGGGTAACTGTCCATCTACTTGTTAGATAAATTGAGAGCACTTTAATGACGATAAGATGCACTTACTGCACTTGCTGTATTACAGCAACCGTACCCACCTTTTGGAGAGAGATCGAAAACCCGAATCTTTCGCGCACCCCCGCTGCGCGTCTTGACCTAAAGAAAGTCCGCACGGATAACTATAGTCAAAGCGTGTACTAACATCGAAAACACAAGACCACTTTACTCTTTTCGACGGGAAGTCCAACAAACTCATCCCCTCATCGTTATCCCACTCGGGACCTTCCCTGGGTTAGACCAAGAAGGCCCCATTAGCGGCGGAATGAGAAAAAGATCCCGACGGCACGCCCCGACGATTTCGTCGAGGCGCGGAGCGTCGGCGAAATTAGCACCCGACCTAATATAATGACCAAGAAGGTCCCAGGTGGCCATGCCAAGAAAGCCACGGAAATAACGATCCCAACGGCGAAAACGGCGTTCAAAACGGTGGAAAACGGGCAAAAACGGAGCTACCGATCTTTGGGCTATCGGGTGGTGCACAGGAGCAACCGTGGACCGGGTTTACGGCATCAGGCGGCGGTGGCATGCGCCGAGTGCACACAGGAGCGTGCACCAGGCGGGACGGGCCGGGCCGCGCAACGGTGCTGGCGCGCGCCGGTTCACGCATTCGGCCGCGGCGTCGCGCACACGGGTGCACGCCAGCGCGTGCACCGTGCTGGACGGGCCGGCCGGCGCACGGATTTGTGCGCCGGTTCTTGGCCTTCGATGTTGCAGGCGTGCACCGGGTGCACGCCTGGACCCGTGGACCGCGCTGTACGGAAAAGCACAGTAACTTCCGTTTCGCGGATTTCTTCTCCGTTTGCGCTCCCGTTTCGCGGTTTCTTCTCCGTTTTCGCTCCCGTGCGACTCCGGGAAGACCCCCGCGACCATGGTAATGGCGGCGGCGGCCTCCCGTTTAAAAACGGCGGCGCGGCCTCCCGTTAACCCACTATGTTCCAACGAAACATCCCAAAATCTCCGAATAAAAACACGATAATTCTAACGACTAAACCAACGATCGACGAACAACCAAAAAGTCGGTCGGAGGTCCGATAACAAGAACTCGATTAAAGACCTCCAAGAACTCAACGAAAGAGATGACGGAAAACTCCCAAATAATTTAAATAAATTATTTTACTTACCGAAGATCGACGGGAAGGTTGTCCGTCGCGTTCTTGCCTTTGGTTCGGTGTCCGGGAAGATCGGGCTCCTTCTCTTTCTCCTTTCCCTTTCTTCCGGCTAGGGTTCCGTCTTTTCTTTTTTTTTTCCCCTCTCTCGATTAGGGTTTTTATTTTCTTTTCTTTTCCTTTCCGGTACTCAGGATCCCTATATAGTCGTACTTTACCTTTAATTAATTCCTCTTTAATTCGTACGTAAGAGAATTAATTAATTTCCCGTCTGGGATAATTAATTAACTAATTAATTATCCCCCACGAGATAAACCACCTTATCTCTAACGGGTGCAAGATATTTAGCACGGATTCCGATGCACGACTAATTACCATATCACTTGGGTCCCGTTCAGGGGGTTTCCCGATATCGGATTTCAGATCCGATCGCGCCGTCGGCTTTCTTTTTCCGCGCTCTATCGCAGAAAATACTAGCATCTCACAATGGCCAACTTCAAGAATGTGAATAATTTTATTTCACTTAAAGGCTTAAATGACTATACCTAAGTCAAAATCCCCCCGAAAGGCGGATCACTACAAAGGCGCTCGCCCCTCCTCAAATGACCCGGGGAAAAGAAAAAGGAACACAACGAAGCTATACTAACGACGAGACATACCAAAGCACACAACCAAAAAAAAAAAAGAAGAAGGTTGGTATAACCCAAAGACCTGGGGGGTTAGACGGGGTCAGACAAGGATGGTTACTCTGGTTCGACGGGTGCCCCCAACTAGAATAAAGTGGTTTAAGTATTACCTGTCGTCACTCAGTCCGGGACGCTGTGTCATCTGCTGGGGCGGCTGGGGTAGTCCGCCCACAACCCCTGGGCAGCGCCGCACTGCGTGGTAGGGCAGGGTCCTGGTCGTATGAGTCCGCCAACCGCGAGCCGTCGGGTTGGTCCCTCTGTGGGTCGGGAGCCGCGGTATCCTCCGTCCTTCCGGTTGTGTCACGCCCCGGGGTCGATACTGCGCCCCGGGCTCGTCAACAGATCCGCCGCCCATATGGGAAGCCCCGTATAGGCGTAGCGACTAACCTGCAAAGAAACATCTACACTAGCAGATATCAGAGCTGAAATAGTAAAAGCTGAAATAAAAGACATAAAATATAACTACAACTCACCAAAATACAGACCAACCTCACCAGAAAACAAGAGTCCCTCAGAAAAGCAGAAAAGAAAGGTACAACTCGATATCTCACTACAAAAGTCACTCGACATAACACACTCCAAAATAGTACAGGGGTACATATACTCTCACTCTGATGATGACAGGAAGGGAACTATCTCGCGACTCCCTTACCTCGGTCAGAAGGAGCTGGATCAGCAACTGGAGCTGCAGGAACCGAGCCAGAAGTCCCTGGGGAGAAGACACCACGACGGGTGTGAGAACTACATCCCACAGTAGTTCTCAGTGGGTGCCGCCACAAGCCCGACGGTCTGCCCACTAAGTCTACTAGAGGCATAAAGTAACATATGCAGTACTATAAGGAAAGCTGGGAAAAGTAACTCTTCAGCTACTATGCCTCTATCTAGATGCTCAACAGTGGGAACAGAAAGAACATGATGCCACAACTAACCCTCGTCTCTGATCACCCAATCTAAACTGACTGCCTCATCGGGTCCAGTCAAACCTGCGCCAACCTACTGCCGTTACGTCCCGGAGAAGCGGACTTACGTAGGGCGTCCATGACTGCCAACACAAGCACAGCCAAAGGGACAAATGCAACAACAAGCGCGGTAGAAAAGCTCAAACTCACCGGTACAACAACCCGGTCTCGCCTACTCCGTAGTGGCACTCGAGGGGAGCGACCCGCTCGAGTCAAGTAACCCATAACAAGTATCTCTGTAAAGTATCTCTGTAAAGCTCAAATGTGCCTCATGCAGGCTATGATCCAAATCCTCGATCAACAAGATCGGCTAACAAACAAATCACTAACTCACTCACTGCTGGAATCTACACAGCTGAGACTCACTGTCACTCTGACAGCGTCCAAGAACCCAGATCTACCATCACTCACACTCTCCCAAAGAAAATCAGATCCACAGACTGCTATCAACTCCACTCGGTCCCCAGACGCGAGGGCAAATGCATCCCACAACCCACCCGACCTCTCGGCCCACAACTCGGGCGAGGAAAAGCTAAGTCCATAGTGAAATGAAGTATCGTGATGTGGAATGTCTAGAGCAATAAAACCTAGCCCAAGTTGGAGTTTTCTACAGACTGGCTGAACAAATGCATATGACAGGGGTGCTAGGTCAAGTTCCAAGATTTCACTACTAACATAAAGTAGGAATCAAAAGATTCAACAACTGATATACAAGATACAACATACAGTTTTACACATGCTATTACTCCAATTCTAACATGCATGATTCTACACACATAGAATTAGTACACAGTCCAGAGTTCTTGGAAGCAAGGTCACCCACCTGAAAGTGCTAACTGCCCGGAATCGTACAGCTGAGAAAGCCCAAAACAGTCAAATCACAAATCCCACCAAGCCAACAACACGGTAGAAGTGCTCACAACCTCCTGGGTACAAACATACACCAAAATTACACTTTAATCCACAAAAATTCCACATTCCCAAAATCTGTGGTGAACAGTCCCATTAACACGAAATTTTCACCTTAAAAACCTACTTAAGAAATTCCATAAAAAATATGACGGCGATCCTCGCGAAGAGTAGATGTCGATAGAGTCCTGAACGTCGAATTCTGATGTCCGGATGAGGAGATAAAAATCCGACAAGAAGGTGCTGTCCAATTTAACCAACAGTCGCAAAGGGGGTTAAAAATGTACCCAGAACCCCAAGAAAAGCTCAGTTCCAGAAAAAGTGTCCAACACGGGAGTTGTAGATTGACCTCTTACGGAAACCGTTGCCGCGAGAAATCGTCCAAAATACCATCGGGGCAGTTCTGTAGAGCTCCCAGCCTAAACTGTGACGAAAATGGGCCTCCAATAATAAATCGGTCGCTCCGCACCCCGATGCAGAAGTCGCCGTCGTCGCGGCCTCCAAAAATTCCGGGCCTCTGCCAGAAGATGCGCGACTCGAAGATACTACAACTTTCCTAAAGGGTTTCAAGGGGCTGGGGAGCTCGGGAAGGTGGAGAAAATGCAGAGGAAAGGGGCTCGGCTCAAAAATAGGCCACCAAAAAAAACAATTGGAGAAATGCCATCCATGTCCCGGAATTTTCTCGGTGCGCCTGGAGCACGTACACCAGCCACTCCTAAGGCAAAACCGTGGCGCCCCCAAAATGCGCGGAGCCGCGGGTCACGCGCCCACGCGCGCCCACGCCCCACCTGTCGGGAACGCATGATCCTGAGGCAACAACTCCGCGCCCCGTGAACCGCGTGCAAACACCCATCCAATCACGAGTCGCCACGCTTCCACCCTCGGTCCACCGTACACCCGCGGCACTACGTGGACCCGCGCGCACCCAAGACCGGCCAATGCCAGCACGCCACGTGGCATGACCACGGTCCACCGTGCACCCCGCCAAGGTCCATGGACCGCGCCTGCTGCTGCCGGCCAACCGGAGCGCGCCACGTGGCCCGCGCCCGGTGCACGCCTCCCGCGGCCCTTGACCGCGCGCCTGTGCCGCCGCCGTGCCGCCGCGCTCCGCCGCTCTCCCGCCGCCGCCGGCGCCGCTCCGTGCCGGAACAGTAACCCTTGCCTCGAAAAACGTGTTTTCGCATCCGAGCTCCGAAAAATTCAAGTAAATAGTCCAATTCGATCGTTTTCCCGCGCGCTGAATCCAAATTCGATGTCCGATTGGCCAAATTCCAACTCTAAAATTTCTCAAAAATTCCCGGAAAAGTAAACTTGATCCGTTTTCATGCCGGGTCAAATCCTTGGTTCCAATAAGCGCGCAAAACCCTCGATCACCCTAATGGGCTTCCAGAAAAGCAAACAAGCTCCAATTTCACCCGAAATCAAATTCTTGGGCCCGACACGCGCACACACACTTCCAGAAGCCACTAATCCATCAATAAATCCTTAAGTGGGGATTCGGGTCCTCACATCCTCCCCCACTAAAAGAAAGTTTCGTCCTCGAAACAAACACGGCTCAAAAGGGAGTCACCAAGCCCAAAGATAAGCATCCATCAACACATCTCCAACTCCCCAGTCGCTACTCACACTCCACAAATTGAGTCCACAGCTGGATAAACCTTAGGAGTTCCAAAAACTAGGAACAAGGAAGAACCACCAACTCTACTCGTCCCAACTACACGAATCACGTCACACAATTAACAAGAAAGGGTAAGGGCCCACCAGCAGGAAAGTCATCAACCCCCACCTCTCCAACTTAGAAAGCAACCGAAATTAGCGAAAAGTTCAAAAGTTTCGAAAGACCAGTGCCCTCGCCCCAATCAAACAAGAATAGGTTCGGGCACCGTCTCCATTTCTGGAGTAGCCTTCCGAATCTTTCGTCATGTTCGCAAATTTCAGCACAAAGGTGAGAAAAAGGGAGAGAAGTGTTGATGCCGTTCCTGCTGTGGCAACAGAAACGATAGCTACGGTCTATCCGTGCCCCTAAAAAGAAATACACAACCCTATCCGAGACCCCTAGAGACATAACCTCTAGTCCTAGGCGTCACCTACGCTCAACAAGTAGCACCTAACCCGAAACCGCTGAAGCCACTGCTGCAGGAAGGATGCCTTGGTGACCTGTGGAACTGATCTCCCATTGTCCAACTCGCGGAAAGGTCACTGTTCTCAATCCACAATCAATCATTGCATGAAACCGCACCAGCTGGTCCATTTCGTGTGTTCAATCTGAGTCGTGGAACTGTAACTGAACCGCTAATGCATGCGATAAAGAAACTACCTCCATACCATGTAGGGATGCAAATGCTCTACTGATAAATAAATGCGATGCACCGGTATCAAAAAGAGTACGAGAACGAACTGCAGAAATCGAAATAATACCTGTAACGACACGCTCTGCTGCTGTAGCATCCTCTACCTGAGCGGCATAAACTCGACCGCTCGGCGCCGGGGGATGTCGCTCTGGCTGTCGCGAGGACGATGAAGCAAAATCTGGCCTACCGGAGGCCGCCGAAGGTCCTGCTGACTGACGAGGAACAAAGGATGCAGAAGCTGAGGAAGGAGCCGGATAACCTGCCCTGGGGCACGCCCTCGCGAAGTGACCGGTCTGCCCGCAACGGAAGCAGCGGCCCTGACTCTGCGGGCACAGGGTCGGTGGGTGCGGTCCCCCCACAAATGATACATCGGTCAGGGCGTGGCTGCCGTGAAGTCTGCTACTGCTGCGAAGACTGCTGCGGCCGAGGTGGTCGACGCTGCTGCTGCTGAGGCTGACGAGACGCCTCTGATCTCTGCCTACTCGACTGCTCCTCCTCCAACGGTGCCGGGCGCTTCGCCCCAGAAATCACTACGGGGGCTGGAGCCACCTCTACCATCACTGCCTCTCCACTCTCCACATAAAGTGCCTGCTCCATTGAGGCCTCCAAAGTCTGTAATCTGCGGGAACGGACCAACTGATAAATGTCCCGACGCAACCCTCTCTCGAACATGTAGATCCGGTGGGTCTCATCTCTGGCCACATGGGGCATACAAGCTAACAGCCGATTGAAATCGGCTATGTACATGTGTACGGGCCTATCTCCCTGGCGGAGATTCCTCAGCTGCTCCTCCAAACTCTGTCGAACACTCTCAGGAAAGAAGGCCCCAAGAAGCATACCGCGAAACTCTGCCCATGAGATAAACAGGGTCCCAGGCGGACCTGCGGGTCGTACACGCCGCCACCATGCCTCGGCGTTGCTCTCCAGAAAATGAGTAGCCAACAGAACTCGAAACCTCTCATCAATAAAAGGCTCTCGAAATGGCGCTCCATGGCCGTAACCCAAGACTCAGCCGCCCACGGCTCAGCACTCATACCCGAAAAGCGGGGTGGATCAAACTTGCGAAACCTCATCAAAAGATCCACCATCTCCCGCTGCTCTGCCAAAGTCAAAGATCCCGTCGTCCCAGACGGTGGCCTACTGGAAACTGGCTCAGCCGGAACTGCTGGTGCAGGCTGCACAACAGAGGGTGCCACAACAGGGGAAGAAGGCACCGGTAAACTCTCAGGGGGTGCTACCGCCGGCTGCGCTCTCTGCTCCAACAAGAGCGTCAACCGACTCACAGCCTCCTCCTGGCGTCGAGACGCCTCAGCCAACTGTGCCATCTGGGCACGGAGCTCCAGAACCTCGCTCTGCTGTCCCTGCCCCGAGTCCTCCTGCTCGGGCTCAGAGGACGAAGGCTGCGAACGCGTCACCATCAAGCGTCGAGGAGGCATCCCCACCTGAGGGACAAGGCAAACAGTCAAAAACCCAAATCATCACTCGACCCAATCTAGCGAAAGTCAGAAGGCATGTCCCCCTTCCCGAAGTACTATGTTGTCTGCAGCCAACATAGTTGCCACCGAAGGAAGACATGTCAATCACTCACCCCGAACCGCTCGGGAGAGTTAGAATCCAAATCAGGACTCTCGCTAAAATCACGGCTCTCACGCGAGTCATCCTAGGGTCCAACCACAAGCCAAGGGTTCCTAAGTCCTCCAAGACCTACATCCTAGGCTCTGATACCACTCTAATCTGTCACGCCCCGGGGTCGATACTGCGCCCCGGGCTCGTCAACAGATCCGCCGCCCATATGGGAAGCCCCGTATAGGCGTAGCGACTAACCTGCAAAGAAACATCTACACTAGCAGATATCAGAGCTGAAATAGTAAAAACTGAAATAAAAGACATAAAATATAACTACAACTCACCAAATACAGACCAACCTCACCAGAAAACAAGAGTCTCTCAGAAAAGCAGAAAAGAAAGGTACAACTCGATATCTCACTACAAAAGTCACTCGACATAACACACTCCAAAATAGTACAGGGGTACATCTACTCTCACTCTGATGATGACAGGAAGGGAACTATCTCGCGACTCCCTTACCTCGGTCAGAAGGAGCTGGATCAGCAACTGGAGCTGCAGGAACCGGAGCAGAAGTCCCTGGGGAGAAGACACCACGACGGGTGTGAGAACTACATCCCACAGTAGTTCTCAGTGGGTGCCGCCAACAAGCCCGACGGTCTGCCCACTAAGTCTACTAGAGGCATAAAGTAACATATGCAGTGCTGTAAGGAAAGCTGGGAAAAGTAACTCTACAGCTACTATGCCTCTATCTAGATGCTCAACAGTGGGAACAGAAAGAACATGATGCCACAACTAACCCTCGTCTCTGATCACCCCAATCTAAACTGACTGCCTCATCGGGTCCAGTCAAACCTGCGCCAACCTACTGCCGTTACGTCCCGGAGGAGCGGACTTACGTAGGGCGTCCATGACTGCCAACACAAGCACAGCCAGAGGGACAAATGCAACAACAAGTCGCGGTAGAAAAGCTCAAACTCACCGGTACAACAACCCGGTCTCGCCTACTCCGGAGTGGCACTCGAGGGAAGCGACCCGCTCGAGTCAAAGTAACCCATAACAAGTATCTCTGTAAAGTATCTCTGTAAAGCTCAAATGTGGCTCATGCAGGCTATGATCCAAATCCTCGATCAACAAGATCGGCTAACAAACAAATCACTGACTCACTCACTGGCTGGAATCTACATAGCTGAGACTCACTGTCACTCTGACAGCGTCCAAGAACCCAGATCTACCATCACTCACACTCTCCCAAAGAAAATCAGAACCACAGACTGCTATCAACTCCACTCGGTCCCCAGACGCGAGTGCAAATGCATCCCACAACCACCCGACCTCTCGGCCCACAACTCGGGCGAGGAAAAGCTAAGTCCATAGTGAAATGAAGTATCGTGATGTGGAATGTCTAGAGCAATAAAATCCTAGCCCAAGTTGGAGTTTTCTACAGACTGGCTGAACAAGATGCATATGACAGGGGTGCTAGGTCAAGTTCCAAGATTTCACTACTTAACATAAAGTAGGAATCAAAAGATTCAACAACTGATATACAAGATACAACATACAGTTTTACACATGCTATTACTCCAATTTCTAACATGCATGATTCTACACACATAGAATTAGTACACAGTCCAGAGTTCTTGGAAGCAAGGTCACCCACCTGAAAGTGCTAACTGCCCGGAATCGTACAGCTGAGAAAGCCCAAAACAGTCAAATCACAAATCCCACCAAGCCAACAACACGGTAGAAGTGCTCACAACCTCCTGGGTACAAACATACACCAAAATTACACTTTAATCCACAAAAATTCCACATTCCCAAAATCTGTGATGTCGATCGAGTCCTGAAACGTTGAATTCCGATGTCCGGATGAGGAGATAAAAATCCGACAAGAAGGTGCTGTCCAATTTAACCAACAGTCGCAAAGAGGGTTAAAAATGTACCCAGAACCCCAAGAAAAGCTCAGTTCCAGAAAAAGTGTCCAACACGGGAGTTGTAGATTTACCTCTTACGAAACCGTCACCGTAGAAATCGTCCAAAAATACCGTCGGGACAGTTCTGTAGACCTCCCGGACTAAACTGCGACGAAAATGGGCCTCCAATAATAAATCGTCGCTCCGCACCCCGATGCAGAAGTCGCCGTCGTCGCGGCCTCCAAAAATTCCGGGCCTCTGCCAGAAGATGCGCGACTCGAAGATCTACAACTTTCCTAAAGGGTGCAAGGGCTGGGGAGCTCGGGAAGGTGGAGAAAATGGCAGAGGAAAGGGGCTCGGGCTCAAAAAATAGGCCAACCAAAAAAACCAATTGGAGAAATGCCATCCATGTCCCGGAATTTTCTCGGTGCGCCTGGAGCACGTACACCAGCCACTCCTAAGGCGACACGTGGCGTCCCCAAAATGCGCGGGAGCCGCGGGTCAGCGCGCCCACGCGCGCCCATGCCCACCTGTCGGGCACGCATCCCGAGGCAACAACTCCGCGCCCCGTGAACCGCGTGCAAACACCCATCCAATCACGAGTCGCCACGCGTCCACCCTCGGTCCGCCGTACACCGGCGGCACTGCGTGGACCGCGCGCACCAAGACCGGCCAATGCCAGCACGCCACGTGGCATGACCACGGTCCACCGTGCACCCCGCCAAGGTCCATGGACCGCGCCTTCTGCGCCGGCCAACCGGAGCGCGCCACGTGGCCCGCGCCCGGTGCACGCCTCCCGACGCAGGGCCCTTGCAGCGATTCCGGGGTTCCTGTTGGCACCTGCCCGCCCTTTCTTGCTTTCTCCAGGCGTTGGTTCGCCCGGTTCTTTGGATTGGGGCTCCCTTGCAGGGCGGGGGTGGCAGCTTTCTCTGCTTCGTCAGGTCGCGGCGCCGGGGGGCTAGTGACAGCTGGCTTCTGGGGGCACGTGTAACGCGTGTGACCCGGTTTACCACACCGGAAACAGTGATCATTCCGCCAGGGGCAGCCCATCATTCGATGTGCACCACCGCAAATGATGCACGGCTTCAATAGGTCGGGCCCCTCCTTCTTCGATTGTCCAGACTTCGGTCCCATCTTCGGGCGTTTGGTCGCCCGGCTCGTCAGATAGGGGTCCTCCGCCGGGTCAGGGTAGGGGCATCCCTGCCGGGCGTACTCTTGCTCCGCACGCATGGCCAAGTTGACCGCATCGTGATAGGTGGGAAAGCCCGCTGGTGGCATCCCGCGAGGGGTATCGTCCCATGTGCCGTGCTGGAAGTGGTCGACACTCTCAAGCTCCCGCGTCAGCATGCACAGACGCTCCGTGAGAGTCAGCAGCTGCCCTGCCACGTCGCGCAGCTGGTTGCGCAGCAAGTGGTTCGCTCCGGCTGCGGCGTCCATTTCCGTCGGTCGTTGCTCGCTGAGTCGGACTGCTATTTGCGCACGTAATGAAAGCATACCGATCGTCACAAAACAAAGAGACTTAAACTGACAAGGTAACCTGGCTCCCAATAGGGTTCTACTTAAATCTCTACCCTCCCCCACGCACACTCGTGTTCTATTTATTTATCCCGTGTTCACTTTATTAATCAGCAGCCAGAGTATTGCGCCCCGTGGATGTTAGGCCCCGACTGTTGTGGTTAAAGTTTACCTCTCTGATACCATCTTAATCTGTCACGCCCCGGGGGTTCGAATCGCGCGGAAGAGGAGCCACCGATGCCCCTAATTCAGCCAAGTATTTTTTTTTTGTAAACCAATGCTCCCTGGTGCGTGTCCAGACCCGCCGCATACACGAATTCACTCTGCAAACGGGCAGAGTCTCCTTTGTATATGCACGGCGTCTCAATTACAAAGTGTCTCACAAGGTGTAGCACATACAATCTCTAACCACATCAGTTGGGGTCTCGTACACATACAACCAAACAACTCACATGACATTCTAGTATTCACTTAGAACATAGAGGCCGATGTTTTGAAAGGATAAATAATCACAAGGTTTTGAAAGCGGCACCCACACGATGCCATCGTTTTAGGAAAGACCGTTTGAAAGTCACATAAATCCACAGGGTTTGAAAACGGCACCCACTCGATGCCGAACTTTGTGAAAACGGTTCGCAAACGGTTTTCTTTGCTTTTCGTTGTTTAAAATGGCCAAGTAAGAAAGATTGTAACAATCATTCGTTTATTCGAAAAAGGGAAAAGGCAACATCCACTTCGACCCCACGGGGGTGTCGCAATCCACAACTAGCTAGCATGAGTAATAAAAGAAAAGGGAAAGAAGAGTCACTGTATCTGAAGTGACTAAAAGTCAGACAGCACTCTCGCGGCCTCACCGGTGCCCTAGCACTCGCCCCTGGACGAACCTGTCACGGAGTGAGAAGTCAGTGACTAGAAATATCATAATGAGCAAAAGAAAGCTAAAATAAAGCAAACCACTGTAACCAGAGCAACTGTCACCCCTCATACACCGTCAACAACGATCATATCCTGCACCAAACAAAAACCGGGCACCCTTCCCGAACACCGCACCGGGCCCCTGCCCCGGTGCCCCTCTCTGCCGAGCACCTGTCTCGGCCGCCGAGCACCAGCCTCGGCGTCACCGCTCACACCCTCCACCCATGAGGGCCCCCATTCCTAACGCCACCGTCGCGTGGGGTACACAGGTCAACGTACCACTTTTCCGGAAAAGCACACCCTTGCGGTGGCCAAACCGCCGGTGTGCGTGTAGTAACACCAGAGCCATATAACCAGATATGTATAGATGATAAATCGAATGAAGTAAAAGCGGGGTCAGCATTGCTCATAAAGGATAACTTAGAAGGGAAAAACACCTTTGCTCATGAAGAATAACTTAAAGAGAAAACACCTTTGCTCATGAGAAATAACTTAAAGAGAAAACACCTTTGCTCATGAGAAATAACTTAAAGAGAAAACACCTTTGCTCATGAGAAATAACTTAAAGAGGAAACACCTTTGCTCATTAGGAATAACTTAAAGAGAAAACACCTTTGCTCATGAGGAATAACTTAAAGAGAAAACACCTTTACTCATGAGGAATAACTTAAAGAGAAAACACCTTTGCTCATGAAGAATAACTTAAAGAGGAAACACCTTTGCTCATGAGGAATAACTTAAAGAGAAAACACCTTTGCTCATGAGAAATAACTTAAGAGAGATAACACCTTTGCTCGTGCAAACACCTTACATATGTACGCCCTTACCCAATTAACCTTGGCGAAAGTACCCACCTTGTGTGTGTCGTCCGGTGTTTGGCACGTCCGCGATCGTGCGCCTGTTCCCTGTAGCGTCTCGCACTCCTGAAGAACAAAGGCATGTCAAAACTAAGGGACTCGAAACCCCAGACGCTGACTCTAGGCCGAAAAGACGACCGCCGCGAATTTCGGGCTCCGCGCGGCGGAGTTCCCCGCACAGCACTGACCCGTGCGGCAAGCGCTTGGCCTACGGACGGCCTCCTCCCCGCGCGGCCCCAACCCGACACGGATCCCTGCGGCGCGCTTGCCGTGCGGCGTGTAGCCTGCAGGCGGCCCGCGCGGCCCCAGCCCGCGCGGCGGCCTCGTGCAGGCAGCGCCCGTACGGCGCGCATGCCGCGCGGAGCCCCGCCTGCAGGAGGCCCGCGCGACACCAGTTCGCGCGATGCCCGTCTGCGGGCGGTACCCGCGCGGCGCCCCTGCCGCGCAGTGCCCGCCTGCGGGCGGTGCCCGCGCGGCGCCCCTGCCGCGCGATGCCCCGCCTGCAGGCGGCCCGCGCGGCATCTGTCCGCGCGGTGCCCGCCTGCGGGTGGTGCCCGCGCGGCACCCCTACCGCGCGGTGCCCGCGCGGCGCCCCTACCGCGCGGTGCCCGCGCGGCGCCCCTGCCGCGCGGTGCCCCACCTGCAGGCGGCCCGCGCGGCATCTGTCCGCGCGGTGCCGGCGCGGCGCCCTTGCCGCGCGGTGCCCCGCCTGCAGGCGGCCCGCGCGGCATCTGTCCGCGCGGTGCCCGCCTGCGGGCGGTGCCCGCGCGGCGCCCCTGCCGCGCGGTGCCCCGCGCGGCACTTGTCCGCGCGGTGCCCGCCCGCGGGCGGTGCCCGCGCGACGCCCCGTCTGCAGGCGGCCCGCGCGGCTCCTGTCCGCGCGGTGCCTGCCTGCGGGCGGTGCCCGCTCAGCACCCCTGCCGCACGGTGCCCCGCCTGCAGGCGGCCCGCGCGGCATCTTCCCGCGCGGTGCTCGCCTGCGGGCGGTGCCCGCGCGGCGCGCCTGCCGGGCGGTGCCCGCGCGGCGCGCCTGCCGCGCGGTGCCCCATCTGCAGGCGGCCCACGCGGCACGTGCCCGCGCGGTGCCCGCCTGCGGGTGGTGCCCGCGCGACGCTCCTGCCGCGCGGCGCCCCGCCAGCGGCCGGCCCGGCGGCGGCGGCGGCGGCGGCCCTCTCCGCGAAAACTCCACCCCGAAACGCCAAACAAAAACCTAATGGAAAAACTCACCTTCGATCCGCCGAAAAAAGAGAAGAAGAGGATCGTCCTATCGTTGCCCGGTTGATCCCGCGAGCAAGAAACCTCCGTCCCTCTCCCGAAAGCCCCGCCGTCGGTCGTAACAAGAGCGAAAAAGAGGTTGGGTCCCGTTTTCTCTTTTTCCCTCTCGTCTTGTATCTCAAAAACCCTAGCCGCCGAACGAAGTAACCTAAGAGGGAAAACCTAAAACCCTAGGTTCTCAAAGGGATTTTAAAGAAATATTCGAAACAGATCCGGCGGCTAGAGTTACCCCGAGAAACGTGCCGATCGTTCGCACGGATCCCGGGGCGCCTAAAAGGGGGTCCGAACTTCAAAATTTTATTCCGGGAGAACCGGGAGTCGGAATCCGAAACCGATCACGTCCCCGTTCTCCGTTTCACGAGCCCTTCCGCCTAAAAATGTCCGCGAGCCCCGACGGACTCTCCGGAAAAACACCAAAAATCGTCCCACAGTCGGACAGTCATAAGAAAAGGGATAACGGGAAGGGTCAAGGAAAGGCCAGGTCTTACACAACCCCTCCTTCAACTTCTTCGGACCTTGCGCTCCACCGATTGCACGTCCACTGCACACGTTCGAATCCACGAACGCCACTCGAATCCACGAGCACACGTTTCGAATCCACGAAACGCCTTCAACACATCGAATCCACAATGCTACGTCGAATCCACGATGCTACGTCGAATCCACGACGCACACTTGGCCGATAGAAATATTGGCTTCGATGGTGATCCTTTGCTTAGAATGTCATTGAAGAACCGTAGAAGAAATCTCTAAGCAAAGACTAGATCAATTCGACAAAAGATAGATCTTGGAAGAACCGTCGAATTGACCTAAAAGAGGCTATAAAGAAGAACGATAAAAACCTAGCCTCTAGGGTTGCTCTCAAGTGTTTTATAAATTAATCGGTAGTTCTTGAGAAACCCTAAGTGTCTATTTATAGGTTAGAAACCATTGGAAGAGGATAAGCATCAAAAACTGACTTAACAGATTTTTTCCCGCACGACGGTCCGGACTGGATTGGCTGATCCGGACTGTCGTCTTTTTTTCAACAATTCCTGAAAAAATAAGGTTCAGGGTCCGGACTGGAATCCACGGTCCGGACTGTTCATGCAATTCCTGCAAATTCCACGTTCGGGGTCCGGACTGAATTTACCAGGGTCCGGACTGAAACAGCGCATGAACAAACCTATGTTCGGGGTCCGGACTGTAATGCCCGGTCCGGACTCTGAACATGTAAAATGTCCAGTTTTTGATTTTTATGCAATTAAAAATTCATCCAAGTGTTTCTACACTATACAAATGTATTCGGATCACCAAAATTATTTAGTTAAACGTACCTGATCAATCCGAATCCATTTTCCTTGAGATTGATGTATATGATCCATAATTCTTCAACTTCAATCTTCAAGACTCAAAATACTGAGTGCCAACTTGAGCTCTTGTTGAATCTTCTCTAAGTCTTCAATTGCTGATTGACAATTTGATCACTTCAAGACTCCGACTCAACTCACGAAATATGCCAACACAAAAAGCCGTAACACGAACCGTACAAATTGGCGGACTCGGGGCGTGACATACCTCTTAGGAACACACTGCCGAAGAAATCGTCCAAAAATTCCTCCTGGTTTGCGCATCGAAAATTTCCGACTGAACTGCGACGGAAACGGGCCGAAAAAGGGAAACGTCGAGGCATACTGTAAAACCAAGATCGCCGCTGCCGAGCCTCCAAAAATCCAGGGGATCCACCACAAGATCAAAAACATAAAGAGGAACAACCTTCCTATAGGGCTCTCTCGGAGAAGGGGTCCAAAAAGCCCAAAAAACCCAAAAGAAAGAGGAAAGGGGGGTATTTATAGGCCCAGCCCAGCCTACCAAAAGATCCGGATTCGGGCGCCCGAATCCGGTCCAAGCCCGCACAGTGCGCGCCCGAATCGTCCTCGGCGCGCCACGTCACCGTGCCCCGCGCCCCGCGCGCCCGGTGCATGCGCGCCCGCCTATCGCGGCGCGCCGTGTGGCGACGCGGTCCACGGCGGGAACCGTGGGCTGCGGTTCACGCCGGACCCGCCAGGTCGCTGCACCCGCCAACGAGCGGGCGACACGTGGCCCGGTCGGTCCATCGTGCGCCGCGCCCGCGCCCCTGTCGCGCGTGCGTTGACCGGCCAATCCCTGAGCGCCACATGTCAGCGTCAACACTCGCTGCGCCCGGTGCACGAACCTGATCCACCCGTCGAATCCGAAGCCGCCACGTGTCTCCAGCGCGTCCAATTGGGAGCCGCCATGTGGCACACCCAACTCTGTACACCGCGCCTGCTCGCGCCTGCCCGCGGCCGTGCTCCGCCGCCTACCCGCCGCCGCCGGCGCTGCCCCGGCCGCCGGAACAGTAACTTTTGCCTCAAAATCCGTGTTTGCGCATCCAGGCTCCGAAAAATACAAGTAAATAGCCCATTTTCATCGTTTTCACGCGCTGAATCCAAATTTGAAGTCCGTTTTGCCAAATTTCGCTTCTAAAATTTGTCGAAGGCATCCGGACAGGTAAACTTAATCCAAATTTCGCACTGGGTCCAATCCTGAGGTCCAATTCGTGCGCAAACACCTCCAACACACAGCAAAGGCCTCCGAAAGCTGCTAAACAAACTGTAGAAGCTCTGTTTGTCCAACAGTAATTCTCTTGCGAAAATTTGGGTCCTCACAACTAGTATATTCCATTTGGGATGTAGAATTTATATTTTATTCATTTAAGGATAAAACATTTTCATACATCAGTTTGAAATGATGGATAAAATTTACTACACCCTAAGATAGGTGGAGTGTAGATCATATATCCTATCTGGAATATACAAAAATCATTTTTTTTAACAATATTGACTATAATTTTATATATTTTGAAGGATATTGATTCTAAATATATATATATATATATATATATATATATATATATATATATATATATATATATATATATATATATATTATATATATATATATATATATATATATATATATATATATATATATATATATATATATATATATATATATATATATATATATATATATATATATATATAAGAATATTTATGATATTTTTAATATTCAAGAATATCTATAATTTTTGAAAAAGATAGATTTGATATTACCCCTAAAAATTTTATATAGTTAAAAATATAAAAAATGCTACCTTTATATCGTCCATAGAAGTGTAAATATTACATTCCTATATTCAATAATGTTTACAGAATTATAATATAATAACAATAATTATTAGGCGAGTGTTGAGATGGTACCTGTTGATACCAGAATTTTTGTTACTGAAGGAATAATACGTGGGGTCTCCCATCGGCTAAAAACATTAGTCGACAGGGGTTTTCGATCAACAAAGGAGGACTCATGTCTTGACTGAGGCCGGTATCAGTCGCCTGAGAGATTAGTGCGCGACGCCCGCTGTCGGTTGAGAGTAACAGCTGACAAGAGAAGGAGCTGATGAGAAAGGTAATGCCTCATCCAAGGTCAGCTTCAGCCGTTACCAGACCACTCCAGTCAAGCGATGGGGAAGGCGAGAGTCAAAGTTAGCCTTCGGTTGCTCGAGCCGAAAAGGAAAAAATTATGAAAGGAAGGAGTGTGGGATACGGGCGTAAACCTCGTAACTAACCCAGAACGGCAAGCCGCGCCCAGTACTGAAAAACGCCTATTTGGACCAGATTTTTCGCCACACCAGAAAGCGACAAGTGGCGTACACCACCGGCTAAAATCATCAGCCGATGAAAGAAAGGGTCAACTGAACAAGGGCCCATGTCTTGATCTAGATCGGTTTCAGTCGCTTAAGAGCACAGCGCGTTACACCCGCCATCGACTGAGGGTATCAGCCGCCAAGAGAAACATCCGACAGAAGAATCTACCGATGGAAAAAGTCACGGATCGCTCAAGACCAACTTCGGCTGACAGCACCTGTAGAGTACCGGGACTTTGTATAGTGTACCGACCTCGCAAGATGGCGTGGGGCGGAGAAATCGCCTCGGGCGTGTTCCATATATGTTTACAGATAAGTTCGGGTTGAGTCGGATCGGCGTGGAAGCCCCAGCTGGAATCGGAGTTTTTTCGGGCATTGTGCGCCGTTAGAGGACTGGTTTGTTAGGGCCTCGACTCCACCGTTGTATGCCAAAAAATTGGAAAAGGTTTGGAACATATGTATTTTCTATTTACAGTGAAGTTCGGGAGGTTTCAGACTGGTGCGGAGACCCCGAAGGCGAAAAGTGAGTTGGAGTCGGCAGTTACGGGAGCCGGTTTTTGGATTGAGCACATTGACTCTACGGTAGAGGTTTTTGAGTGGGAAAAACCTTGGACATGTATATTTTCAGATATCAGCGGAGTTCGGGAGGTTCCGGACTGATGCGGAGGCCCCGAGGGCAGAAAGTGAGTTGGAGTTGGCTTCATTTGGATTAATTAATTAATTAATTAATTTGTTGTGTTGCCCGTGAAGGAATTAGAGAAGGAAAGAGTAAAGAAAGAAAAAGGAATTAAGAGGGTGTATGGTTGGTGTTGGTGTTGGAAGAGAATGGGGTTCTTTACACCATGCACCATGCACCTAGCTACTAATTAATTAAGTGCCACATCATCCTTCTTCTTCCCAACTCAAACAGAGGATTTAAAGACAAACAGAGGAAAGAAAGAAAGGAGAAGAAGGAGAAGAAGAAGAAGAATTAAGGTGAAGTAAAAGGGGATTTTGATTGTGTTGTTGGTGCGGATCTTTTGCTAGTAGCCGCGTGGAGCCGAGAGGAGCGTGCGCGAAGAATTTGTTTAAGGTGTAGCAACTCTTTTTTTGAAGCTTGGATTTTTAGGATTTTATTGATGGTTTTGGAGTTGAATTGGATTTTATTTTAGTTGATGGATTGTGGTTGGTGTTGTTGTAGGTGGAGGAGAGACCAGCGAGGGTGCCGCGCGGGCGCGTTGAGGCGCCGCGCGCGCGGCTGGTGAGGTCACTGCGCGGGCGCGCGCAATGGGCCGCGCGCAGGCGGGCGCGCGCATGGGCGTCGCGCGTGCGCGGCTCGAGCGGCGCTGCAGTTGGCTTGGTGTTCCGGAACCCAAATAGGGATTCCAGAACGGGGTGTTGGGTACCGGTACACCAAGGAGGGTACCGGTCCCCTACCTTGAAGGTTGCTCTTTTGGTGGGTTTTAAGCATGGGCACTTTGGTAAATTTGCTTCCCACCACATGTTGACCGGATTGACCCCTCTCCTCTTTATATATATTGACTCCTCTCTTCTCCCTTGGTTATAGAGAAAGGAAAAGAAAGAAAAGAAATGAGAAGAAGTAAGGAAAAGAAAAGAGAAGAGGTGGAAAGGAAGAAAGCAAGTGATGCTGCTTTGTGGTTTTCCTTGCTACTTGGTCTTGAGCGGAGTCGCGCGCGCGTCGAGCCGCACATGAGGTAGGTTGGCAAATTTTGTTGGTTCTGTTTTTGGATTTTCTTAGATGGATTTAGAGTGAGTTTTGAGTTGGAAATGGATTTATTTTTCCTTCTCTTTTCCATCTTGCACATTGAGGAGCAACTTGAAGGTGTGGCTGTGAGCTTGGTTTTTGCACTGTGCGGAGCCGAGGGTGCACGCGCGCATGCGTGCATGCTGTGAGTGGACGGCGAGGGAGCCGGGGCACGCCGGATTTTTATTAGAGGACACGTGGGATCCGTTCGAGCATCCGGGGACTTTTCCGAGGATCGCGAGAGCGCGCGCGCGCGGCGCAGTTTTGGGTGTTTTCCGGCAGTTTCTGACAGTGAGAGGCGCGACACTTCACCGACTTCAGCGTTTGCCTGCGGAATGTTTTTGAGGTGGGTTAGAATTTCTCCGAAATGTATGGAATGCCCTCTAAAGTTTCCGTAAACATGTTGATCATGTTTTGTTTATCTGTTTTATGCTTTATAAATCTGATAGTTACCTAGAAAACTGTAGGAATACTTTCCTGAGCCCCTGATATTTTTAGCATGATCTTGGGATGTTTTGGCACTAGACTGCATGATTATTTTGCATTGAATTGGCATCTGAACTATTTTAAAAATCGTCGGACATGTTTAATGAAAACCGGGCTTTCAAAAATGTTTCTAAAATATTGAGATCACCCTGAGGGGTTGAGTTGGTTCAGATTGCATGTATGCTCGTGCCAGAGGGCCGAGCAGATTTTTAGTGCATTGTGTGTTGAGTTTCTAGTGTCTTGAGAGTTGCATTTCCTGGTCGGGATTGTTGAGTTCATTCTAGATCATGGGTCGTATTTCTGATTTAGTTGTGGAGGTTTCCCGACTTCGCCTTGGGTTGTGCATTATCAGTTTGAGTCGTTGAGAGTTCTCCGACAGATTATGTGAGGATTTGGGCATTTCCCGATTGAGTCGCGGTTTCTTTTTCCGACTGAGTTGAACTGTTGAGCATTTGAGTTTCGATCTGTTTGATCGTGGATCATAGCCTGCATGTGCCGCTTATGAGACAGTTGAGACTGATGTGATACTTGAGTTCGGTGGGGTCGCTCCCCTCGAGCTACGCCCCGGGTGCGTGTTGTTGATGCGACTAGTTGATACACTAGAGTTTGCTTGAGATTGAGATAGTCCGTGTTGGACGCCCTACGTAAGTCCCGTCCCGATGTGGATGAGGTGGCAATAGGTTTGGCGCAGGCTTGACTGGACCCTATGTGGCAGTCATTGAGATTAGGTGATATGAGAGAGTGATTGCATAGCATGTTCTCAGATGAGTTTTCCTTTGAGGCATATTAGCAGTAGCGAGTTTATGCATATTTCATCTTCAGTAGAGTTTCTTGAGCATGATGATTGAGACAGGGTAGCTGTAGTTTCCTTTCAGCTTTTCTTTTATCTATCTGCATACCTATCTGTTTGCCTCCAGTAGACTTAGTGGGCATACCGTGGATATTGGTGACGGTACCCACTGGGATCTACCTTCTGCAGTAGATCTCACACCCGCTGCGGTGACAGGTTACTGAGGTTGCTGTTCCGGCTTAGCACGCGCGGAGACAGCTGATCGAGGTGAGGACGTGGCCGAGCAGTTCCTTACCAGCATTGTGAGTCAGAGGTAGAGGTACCCGGTATATTTTTATGTTTCCACTTTTGTACTGGACAGTCTGAGAGATTGGTGAGGCTTTTGTATTTATTTGACAACTGAGAGATGTTGTATCGAGGATTGTTTATTTATCAGATGTTCAGTGGTTTTCTGTAGCTATTGGTTTTGGTTTCAGCTCTGATACATGTTTAGCTATAGATCTGACTTGCAGGTTAGACGCTTCGTCTGTGCGGCAGTTTTTGTACAGATGGCGGATCTGTTGGGGAGCCCGGGTCGCAGTTTCGACCCTGGGGCGTGACAGATTAGGGTGGTGTCAGAGCCTAGGAATATAGGTCGTTGAGGACTTAGTGACCCTAGGCTATTGGTTGGACAATAGGATGACTGTCGTGAGAGACGTGACTTTAGCGAGAGTCCTGATTGAGACTGCACCTCCCCCAGAGGATTGGGGCGAGTGATCTTACATGTTATTTCTCTAAAGATGATTATGTTGGTTGCAGACAACATAATACTTTAGTATGGGTAACATGTTCTAGACTTTCGCATGATTGGGTCGAGAGAGTTCTTGGTCCTAATGTTTGTTCTGTTGCACTGGTTTTTGATGCCTCCGAGACGTCGTGCGGCGGTGAACACGTGCTCGACCTTGGATGAAGAGCCCGAACAGCGGGAGGCTGAATGGACAAAGCAGAGTGAGGTTCGTGAGTTGCGAGCCAAGTAGCTCAGTTGTTTGAGGCGATGCGGCGCCAGGAAGAGAACATGGAGCGCGTGATGCGCATGCTCGAGTAGAGAGCATCGACTGAGGTATCGTCAGTAGTACCTTCGGCCGTGATCTCGTCGACTTCGACCCAGATCGCACTGTGGATAGTGCTGGAGCAGCAAAAGATTGTCAATCGGTTATGTACTTCATCCAGTTCCATCCCCCGCAGATTTCAGGGCAGAGTTGGAGCCTTGGGAGGCCGAGAGCTGGATTGCTGCTATGGAAAAAATTGTTTGAGGAATTGTTCATCCAGGAAAAGCATCAGGTGCACTTGGTTGCGCACTTTTGGATAAGGGCGCCGAGAGTTGGTGGCGTCAAGTTCGTCCTGTTGGACCACCGGGAGTATCGTTGACGGCTTAGAGTGAGTTTTGTGCTTTGCTGCTCAGGGCCTTTTCTCGATAGTGTAAGCAGAAACTGGAAGGGGATTCGAGATACTTGTAGCAGGGGAGTTGACCTCTTCAGAGGTGTGTTCGCGAGTTTCTGCGATGGATGAGCAGTGTGCCCCATGATACCCAGGATGAGGCTCAGAAGATTGTTCGAGCTTGAGAGGGGACTGCATCGAGTTGTCTATCACCTTGTGCTTTCTCGGCAAGCGCCGACTTTAGATGCAACGATTGTGCAGGCTCGATGGATGGACTGAGCCTCAGTGATCGTGTTCGAGAGGGATCGAGAGTGAGGGACCAGCTCCAGTGAGAGACGTCCAGCATCATCGGATTTTGGGATAGTCGAGTTGATCAAGGTTGCCATGATTCCAGTTTAGGGTCATGAGTCTCAGATGAGACGGAGATCGGGAGGTTCTCGATAGTCGGGACACCAGCGGCAGTATTGGTATGATTGTGTCTTTTGCGGTGGGTCGCATTCATCGCCATAGAGTGACTTCAGGAAAAGGCGATGCTTTTCATGTGGATAGCCAGGATATCTTCAGGCAGAGTGTCCCAGAGTAGAGCTCATGGAATTGCCGCTAGCGACGGCACCCTTCCCCCCTCACTACCCCTTTTAGGATGAGGAGGTTCATCCGATTTACCGGTAGGCTGATGGAGCCGTGACGCCAAGACGGATGGAGCGATGGCCACCAGCATCTAGTGGATGAGATTGTGTAGTTGGTTGGGGATGCCAGGATAGTGAATCGCGTCTTACCAGGTGTGGTTCTGCTGACGGTTGTCAGAGTCGGAGCATGTTTGATGCCGACACCGCTTGCGTGTGTTTTAGTAGAGCAGGGGTAGCTTCGTGTGGGCCTGAGATAGGATGGTTGGCTTGTGCACGTGAGGATCAGGCTCTAGATCACGTTTAGCACATGGTTGAGTGTTGCCAACCCCGCCCAGTGCAGTTAGGACATTGGATTTGATCCATTGAGTTTTTAGTCCTACATCAGCTCTGAGATATTGAGATGAGGTTGGATTGGGATTGGATACCCCATGTTATGTTATCTTGGGTTGTCAAGAGAAGACAACGACCCTCCGTGGACCTGGTAAGGAGGAATATGTTTATAGAGGATGCTAGAGCACGACAGAGTCTGAGTCGTGGTCGTATCGCTTTACTAGCGATTGTAGAGGAGGTGCCTGCGGCAGCACCGGGACTAAAGGATATCCTTATCGCCCGTGTGATCCCGGCTGTGAGTCTACTTGAGCTGTTGTTAAAGCCGCCGTTTAGTGAGATTGAGATCAAGATAGTGATCGACGTGGTTTTGGAAACCGCGCCGACTGTGGCAGCATTCCTTGGAGTATTACCCATGAGACAGAGAGCTGATAGTGCAGTTGCGGATTCTGTTGGATCGAGGGGTCTGTGTGACCCAGTACCACGTCGTGGGATTATGACAGTGAGGATTTGAGAGGTTGATACTTGAGTAGGATGCCACGCCGTTGGTTCACGGTGTTGATGCCATGCCGTTGGTACACGGCAGTGATGCCACGTTGTGAGTACACAACAGTGAGGGTTCTATGATGGTTTGAGCACAGACAGGTTGGGATTGTTTTCGGCTTATGCCTTTGTGAGAGTGGTAGCTTTATGGAGCCTAATAGCCGAGGGTTGTGCCTAGATAGTGATCAGGATCCGGTTTGGGCATGGTGAGTTACAGCGCGGTCAAGTAGATTGACTATTGCCCTGTCACCTTTAGGATTTGAGGAATTGAGTGTTCCAGCTGTGTTTGGACGGGTTGGCAGCCGGACCCGTCGTGGATATTTGGATTTATTTCCGAAGTGGCTTAGAGCTTGGGAAGCACTTGAGGATAGTGCGGCAACTTCTAAGATGGGAGAAGTTGGTTGTCTGGTTGGAAGAGATTGCACTTGACTTCAGAAGGTTCTGTGGTTAGGCTTTGTGATTTCAGCTGCAAGAGTGTCTGTAGACCCAACGAAGAGTGATACTGTTGGGGTGGGGCCTAGATCTATGATAGTGGCGGAGGTCCGATGCTTTTGAAGTAAGTGGTGCCAGTGTAGCTTGGAGAAGTTAAAGCTAAGAACGATACCAGCAGTGATTGGATGAACGCCGGTGGACAGAGTTTTCAATGATGCATGATTTTTATCACAGTGTGATCCTGGCGAGGTCTTTATGGTCAGTTACGCCTTGTCTAGGCGAGCAGTACAACCTTGGAATTTGAGAGTTGAAAATTTGGGGAAATGTTCCCGATGTTGAATTTCTTTCCCTGTGGAGGATTGTGAGAGGGTAATTGTGGAATTTTGAGCATGTGGTTGCTAAGGAGCAACGTAGGAGTTATGCCAATTAGAGGCTGGGAGTTTGGTATTGGAGACCATGATTTTTGGAAGCCACTAGCCGCAGGGATTTGTATAGATTTGAGTTTACGCGGGAAGTTGGTCCGCGAGTAATTATCTGGCTGGAAGATGTGTGTTTGATCCTTGGCATGTTTTGGACTTCACTCCGTTGGAGTTGGACGAGGATTTGAGCCATCTGGAGTGGCCGATGCAATTCCTGCTTGTGAGGCAGAAGAATTTGTTTAATCGGGTTATATCCTGGATGACGATTCAGTGGAGCCATCCTGATGAGTGAGAATGACCACCTGAGAGCCTGAGGTTGAGTTGGGGATCTCCTATCCCCATCTGATTGAGACACCCTCCTGAGTTATGGGTTATTCTGGTTTCGAGGACGAAACCTTTTTAAGGAGGGGAGAGTGTAGAGTACCGGGACTTTGTAGAGTGTACCGACCTCGCAAGATGGCGTGGGGCGGAGAAATCGCCTCGGGTGTGTTCCATATATGTTTACAGATGAATTCGGGTTCAGTCGGATCGGCGTGGAAGCCCCAGCTGGAATCGGAGTTTTTCCGGGCATTGTGCGCCGTTAGAGGACTGGTTTGTCAGGGCCTCGACTCCATCGTTGTATGCCGAAAAATTGAAAAAGGTTTGGAACATATGTATTTTCAGTTTACAGTGAAGTTCGGAAGGTTTCGGACTGGTGCGGAGACCCCGAAGGCGAAAAGTGAGTTGGAGTCAGCAGTCATGGGAGCCGGTTTTTGGATTGAGCACATTGACTCTACGGTTGAGCTTTTTGAGTGGGAAAAACCTTGGACATGTGTATTTTCAGATTACAGCGGAGTTCGGGAGGTTCCGGACTGATGCGGAGGCCCCGAGGGCAGAAAGTGAGTTGGAGTTGGCTTAATTTGGATTAATTAATTAATTAATTAATTTGTTGTGTTGCCTGTGAAGGAATTAGAGAAGGAAAGAGTAAAGAAAGAAAAAGGAATTAAGAGGGTGTATGGTTGGTGTTGGAAGAGAATGGGGTTCTTTACACCATGCACCATGCACCTAGCCACTAATTAATTAAGTGCCACGTCATCCTTCTTCTTCCCAACTCAAACAGAGGATTTAAAGGCAAATAGAGGAAAGAAAGAAAGGAGAAGAAGGAGAAGAAGAAGAAGAATTAAGGTGAAGTAAAAGGGGATTTTGATTGTGTTGTTGGTGCGGATCTTTTGCTAGTAGCCGCGTGGAGCCGAGCGAAGCGTGCGCGAGGAATTTGTTTAAGGTGTAGCAACTCTTTTTTTGAAGCTTGGATTTTTAGGATTTTATTGATGGTTTTGGAGTTGAATTGGATTTTATTTTAGTTGATGGATTGTGGTTGGTGTTGTTGTTGGTGGAGGAGAGACCAGCGAGGGTGCCGCGCGGGCGCGTTGAGGCGCCGCGCGCGCGGCTGGTGAGGTCACTGCGCTGGCGCGCGCAATGGGCCGCGCGCAGCGGGCCGCGCGCTTGCGGGCGCGCGCAGGCGGGCGCGCGCATGGGCTCCGCGCGTGCGTGGCTCGAGCGGCGCTGCGGTTGGCTTCGTGTTCCGAAACCCAAGTGGGGATTCCGGAACGGGGTGTTGGGTACCGGTACACCAAGGAGGGTACCGGTACCCCACCTTGCAGGTTGGTCTTTTGGTGGGTTTTAAGCATGGGCACTTTGGTAAATTTTCTTCCCACCACATGTTGGCCGGATTGACCCCTCTCCTCTTTATATATATGGACTCCTCTCTTCTCCCCTGGTTATAGAGAAAGGGAAAGAAAGAAAAGAAATGAGAAGAAGTAAGGAAAAGAAAAGAGAAGAGGTGTAAAGGAAGAAAGCAAGTGATGCTGCTTAGTGGTTTTCCCTGCTGCTTGGTCTTGAGCGGAGTCGCGCGCGCGTCGAGCCGCACATGAGGTAGGTTGGCAAATTTTGTTGGTTCTGTTTTTGGATTTTCTTAGATGGATTTAGAGTGAGTTTTGAGTTGGAAATGGATTTATTTTTCCTTCTCTTTTCCATCTTGCACATTGAGGAGCAACTTGAGGGTGTGGCTGTGAGCTTGGTTTTTGCACTGTGCGGAGCCGAGGGTGCACGCGCGCATGCGTGCATGCTGTGAGTGGACGACGAGGGAGCCGGAGCGCGCCAGATTTTTATTAGAGGACACATGGGATCCGTTCGAGCTTCCGGGGATTTTTCCGAGGATCGCGAGAGTGCGTGCGCGCGCGGCATAGTTTTGGGTGTTTTCCGGCAGTTTCTGACAGTGAGCGACGCGCTACTTCACCGACTTCAGCGTTTGCCTGCGGAATGCTTTTGAGGTGGGTTAAAATTTTTCCGAAATGTATGGAATGCCCTCTAAAGCTTCTGTAAGCATGTTGATCATGTTTAGTTTATCAGTTTTATGCTTTATAAATCTGATAGTTGCCTAGAAAATTGTAGTAATACTTTCCTGAGCCCCTGATATTTTTAGCATGATCTAGGGATATCTTGGCACTAGGCTGCATGATTATTTTGCATTGAATTGGCATCTGAACCGTTTTAAAAATCGTAAGACATGTTTAATGAAAACCGGGCTTTGAAAAATGTTTCTAAAACTGTGAGATCACCCTGAGGGGTTGAGTTGGTTCAGATTGCATGTATGCTCGTGCCAGAGGGCCGAGTGGATTTTTAGTGCAATGTGTGTTGAGTTTCTAGTGTCTTGAGAGTTGCATTTCCTGGTCGGGATTGTTGAGTTCATTCTAGATCATGGGTCGTATTTCTGATTTAGTCGTGGAGGTTTCCCGACTTCGCCTTGGGTTGTGCATTATCAGTTTGAGTCGTTGAGAGTTCTCCGACAGATTATGTGAGGATTTGGGCATTTCCCGATTGAGTCGCGGTTTCTTTTCCCGACTGAGTTGAGCTGTTGAGCATTTGAGTTCCGATCTATTTGATCGTGGATCATAGCCTGCATGTGCCGCTTATGAGACAGTTGAGACTGATGTGATACTTGAGTTCGATGGGGTCGCTCCCCTCGAGTTACGCCCCGGGTGAGTGTTGTTGATGCGACTAGTTGATACACTAGAGTTTGCTTGAGATTGAGATAGTCCGTGTGGGACGCCCTACGTAAGTCCCGTCCTGATGTGGATGAGGTGGCAGTAGGTTTGGTGCAGGCTTGGCTGGACCCTATGTGGCAGTCATTAAGATTGGGTGATATGAGAGAGTGATTGCATAGCATGTTCTTAGATGAGTTTTCCTTTGAGGCATATTAGCAGTAGCGAGTGTATGTATATTTCATCTTCAGTAGAGTTTCTTGAGCATGATGATTGAGACAGGGTAGCTGTAGTTTCCTTTCAGTTTTTCTTTTATCTATCTGCATACCTATCTGTTTGCCTCCAGTAGACTTAGTGGGCATACCGTGGATATTGGTGACGGTACCCACTGGGATCTACCTTCTGCAGTAGATCTCACACTCGCTGCGGTGACAAGTTACTGAGGTTGCTGTTCCGGCTTAGCACACGCGGAGACAGCTGATCGAGGTGAGGACGTGGCCGAGCAGTTCCTTACCAGCATTGTGAGTCAGAGGTAGAGGTACCCGGTATATTTTTATGTTTTCACTTTTGTACTAGACAGTCTGAGAGATTGGTGAGGCTTTTGTATTTATTTGACAGCTGAGAGATGTTGTATCGAGGATTGTTTATTTATCAGATGTTCAGTGGTTTTCTGTAGCTATTGGTTTTGGTTTCAGCTCTGATACATGTTTAACTATAGATCTGACTTGCAGGTTAGACGCTTCGTCTGTGCGGCAGTTTCCGTACAGATGGCGGATCTGTTGGCGAGTCCGGGTCGCAGTTTCGACCCCGGGGCGTGACAGCACCCGCCAGGCCTTCCCTGTCAATCGACAAAAGGGGCGGGAATCGGAGTTAGTGTGCGGAGATTCAAACCAATGAAGGAAGGATTTCGAAAAGGAATGTGGACGCGAATTCCGCAATCAACCCAAAAGGGCAAGCAACACCCAGCGCCGGAAGGCGCCGAGGATCACGCTTTGACGCAACAATCAGCGGATGAACTTGGACGGAGAAATGACTACTATCCTATGTGAGGGCATTCGGCTCTAAAGGAAGTAGTTGCTGGATATATGCTAACTTTTCCTAATTTTGTGCCGATAACTCAAATCGGCGCCTAATAATTTGGTTTGGGGAGTGTATAAATACCCAAACCATCGAAGGAAATGGGGTTCGGCAACCTCGTAAGCCCGGTACCACCCCTGCTTCTTCATTTATCTAGGAGTAAGTTAACTAAACTCTTTTTTTTTCTCTTTTTTACTGCTTTCCTATGAGTAGATTTAATTGTAATCTTTCTCTCCCTTTTTTCCACTTGTATCTCCTTCTTTATCAATATGAAGTGTAAACTGGCTTAGCCGTGTCTTTATTTTGTTTTTCCCTTCAAAGTGTAAACCGGCCAATCAGTTGTGTCTTTATTGGTGATTTTTGTGTTTTAACGATGCAATCGGCTCATCAACCGTACATTTATCTCTTAAATCGGTTCAACTCATCTAAGTCGAAACCAACGATCCCTCTCTACGTCCGTAAACCCGATTCGGCTGTCCTTAGTTGAACGGTCGTAAGAAGTTACCAGAGGAGACCCCGGCCGAGCGGATCCCTTCTTGGTTCGATCACTTGATTGTTGGCACGCGGCTCACTTCGACACCTCTGGAGGGTCACCCAAATGGGCCGATCACGCGCAAGCCACATTTTGGCCCCAGCAACTTTCTTGGCACGACCGGTGGGACACTCAGGTAAATTTTACCTAGTTCTACCATCAGCATGTCACAGCTCCCAGAACTGTACGGGGAGTCGGCACAACCGGAGTCATCCCTGTCAGAAATACTGCCAAAATGACCTAATCAAATGGACCGATATAGAACCCGGTACTGCCTGTTCTGTCATCGAACTCAAGAACCCAGTAACTGATCGGCACACGGCTCGATCTCAAAGTAACAAACTGACCGGCACACGGCTCGGTCTCAAAGTAACCAACCGACCGGCACACGGCTCGGTCATAACACCTACTCCGGAGTGGCACTCGAGGGGAGCGACCCACACGAGTAAAGTAACCATGTCACAAGTACCTCAATCAGCAGGGCTAAATCACGACTATGCTCAAAATGGGAAAAATTCATCCACTGAAGAAACCCCGATCCCTAATCCGATGCAAAAATCAACACACGGTCAATCGCCCAATATCCGCGGTTGCCGCAGCACCCCACAAGCCCACAATCTGGTACCATAATCGACATCCGGTCAACCACCCAATATCCGCAGTTGCCGCAACACCCTACAAGTCGACAATCTCGTACAACCATCCCAGACTCAACAATCTTGACTACACTATGCCAAACCCCTGCTCGCAAACCGTGCAACATGAAACCCATGTCTATGTAAAAGGAGAAAAAAGAAACAAATATGTTTTCTCCTAAGTCAAATCCCAATATGATAGTGTAGCAGTAAAAGATGGCCTATCTAAATATCCATACAACCATGCATTTGTCCTCATGTAAGATAGAAGGAAGTGTATCAAATAGTAGTTCCACATAGGTATAACCAACATGTCAAGATTACTAGCCAACTACACATGTCCATAATCCCAAATCCATAATGAATCATCATAGTGTACCAGTCTCACATAGATAGGTTAAGGAACAACTAGAATAATATATTCATGCACGATCTATAATGGGGTGGCAAAACAATAAACAGTGTGTCGGGGATCATTCTAATAGCCCTAGTGGGTAAGCCGTAAAAAGAGGTGCTCAACAACCCACCTGGAACGTGCAGATCCGAAATTCGATCGGGTTAAAATTTGGTGTGTGTGTTCCCTCAACATCTACGGTCCCAACGAATCCAAGATCTCCCAAAAAATTCTCTTGGATCAACGGTTGCGAGCAAAACAGTGAGGTGTTGTCCAACAATGTAGTGCAAAAACAGCGGGCGTGTCACAATGGGGTAGATGTGAATTCGAGCACAATTTCTGTCCGGGGCCAAAAAGGGAAATGCTCACCATGATTGTGACAAAAGTCCCAACTTCCCTTTTCCTCACGAAATTCTAAAATCTCGGCAAAAACTGTAATAAGAGCCGAACACAGTGTAAAATTTAATCCCAGAAATTCTGCGTTTGCTGTTTGCACAACAGTCTAAAAAACTGAAATATTTCACTTGCGAAAAGTCCTTCAAAAATTCCAGAAAAATCATGGCTACGATCCTTGCAAAGTGTAGATACAAATCGAGTCCTTAAACTCCAAAATCCGATATCCATAGTCCAAGAAAAAGTAAGAATACTCTACCGCTGTCCAAAACTTTGCTGCAGTAAAAGGGGTCAAAAGATGCCTCGAAAACCCCACCAAAAACTCAAAACGGAGCGAAGTGATTAGCACAGAAATTGAAGGCCTACCTCTCGTGAACACGCTGTCGTAAAAAATTGGCTAAAAATCCTTCGGGTCAGCCTAGGGGAGCTCGAGGACGGAACTGCGACAGAAAAAGCCACCGAAAGAGGAATGTCGAAGCGCGCCGAGTCGCTAAAATCGTCGATGTTGCAGCCTCCAAAAATTCCCAAGATCCTTGGAAGAGTAGTAGACTAGATGAGGAACAACCTCAGCCAAAGAGGGGCCCCGAAATCCCTCCAAAAAAACCAAAAGTGGGGGCTCCAAGAGCCATTATATAGGCAAAACCCAAAAATCCCTCTTTTAGGACTTTAGGGTACATTTTCGGGTGCTTCGGGCGCCCGAAACCTTCGGGTGCCCGAACACGGGACACCATGCGGTGCCCCCGGATTAATTCGGGTGCGCCACGTGTCCCGTCCCACGCTGCAGCGAGGCGCCGCCAATCGAGCTGCGCCACGCGGCCCACCAGCACACGCGGGTGGTTGGCGCCCGCCACTCAGGCGGTGCCACGTGGCGGCGCCAACCACCCCCACACCTGCCTGCCAGATACGCCTCCTGCCCCACCTGCCCACTCCGCTCCATGGACCCCGCCGTGTACGCCGGCCAATCCGGGGCCGCCACGTGCCCCCCCCCACTGGTCCACAACTCCCTCCGTGCACCCGATTACACTGTAAACTTCCGGTTGTCCGTTTACGGGTGCCCGAACTCAGAAAAATACGTCCAAATAGCCGATTTTGACCGTTTTCGTGGTCTGAATCGAAATTCGATGTCCGATTTACCAAAATCCACTTCTAAATTTCAACAAAGGCATCCAGATAGGCAGACTTGATCCAAATTTCGCGCTGGGTCCATTTCTTGAGTCTGATTTGCGCTTAACCAACTCTAACAATCAATAAGGGCCTCCACAAACTACTGACTAAGCCGGAACTCCTCCACTAGAAGTTGGGTCATCAAATTATGTTGGCTGCAGACAACATAATGTCGAAAGTTGAGTAGGGGTACCCTTCCGTGACTTTCGCCTGATTAGGTTCGTTGTTCGAGCGAGTCCTGGTTAGCCTCGACGGCCAAAGAAGCCGACCATAGTGGTCGTGTTTCGGGAAGTGACGTCGCCGCATAGGCGACCTCCGATGAGCTATGTGTAGGATACGCTAGTGTTTGCCCCTGAGTAACTCGGGGCGAGTTAAGCCGAGAATGTTGTGAATTGTTGGTCGTGCTCATTGGAGCGACACGACAACAAACCGAGGGATTGTGGTACCAGTTAAGGCTTCCCATGTGATGATCCGGATCTCCACGGAGGTTTTGCAGAGTGATCAATGGTTTATGGAGGCCTTTGTTGTGTGTTGGAGATGGTAGCACACGAATCAGATCTCAGGATTGGACCCGGTGTGAAAATTAGATTAAATTTCCCTATCTTGATGCCTTCATCAAAATTTAGAAGTGGGTTCTTGCAAAACGGACATCAGATTTGGATTCAGCGTGCGAAAACGGTCAAAATCGGCTATTTTCGGGCAAAACGGGCTAACGCGACGATTTTGAAGTGGGCCGGTCCACGGCCCAATTGCGCGTGCACCGGGACCAGCGAAAAAGCCGGGTGGGACATGTGGCAGCCCCTGATTGGTCGAGCGGTGGCGCGGGAGTCGAGGTGCCAATCGCGCTGGGCGCGACACACCGTGGATCGCGCCAGGATGCATGGCCCGTGCCCATTGGCGGGCGCACGTACCCGGCTGCCCCGACGTGGACTACGCTCCGTGCGCCCCGCCGTAGACCCCGCATGGACGTGTGGCGCGCCCGGGTGAATTCGAGCACGCACAGTGCGGATCCGGGAGGGGGGTATTTCAGGCACCCGATTCCTGCGCCCGAATCCGACGGTGGATTTCGTTGGTTTTGGCTATAAATAGCCCTCTTGGGCCAGCATTTGGGGGGGTTTTGGAGTTTTTTTCTTGAGGGCTTTTTCAATAGGAACTTTCCTCGGTGACTCTTATTTGATGTTTGGGATCCCATAGAATTTTTAGAAGTCGTTTCATCAGCTTCCTCCTCGACATCGCGAGCTTCAACGTGCCTTCGACACCGATCTTTTCCGTCAACACTTCGTCCGCAGGCTCCCCTGGGCTGACCCAAGAAAGTTTTTAGCTGATTTTTGCGGCATCGATTCCATGAGAGGTAGACCTTCGATTTCCGTATTTACAGTTTTTCTTAGTTTTGGGTTTTTATTGGGTTTTTCGAAGCATCTTTAAACCCCTTCCAAGCTGTGGATTTTTCTGGACAGCAGAGTTTGTTTGATTTTTATTTCAGTGCATGGTTGTCGGATTTCAGCCTGTGAGGATTCAATTGATATCTACACTTCGCGAAGATCACAGTCGTGGTTTTTTTGGAATTTTTGGAGCATATCTTAAAGGTGATATTTTGGCATCTCTTGGACTAAAATTTCCTCAGAGTTGTAGTTTTGGGGATTTTTGCTTACCGCGGTGTTTGGCTTATATCTCAGTGGCCGGGAGGAGTTTTCGGGTGTTTTTGAGCTCGTTGGAATTGTGGGAACCTGAGGATTACCCACATTTAGTTTCGGCTCATTGGACTCCGGACCTACGTGTGATGACCCGGACCTCCGTAGAGAGGTTGCAGTGTGATCAGTGACTTTTGGGGGCCTATACTGTGTGTTGGAGATGATTGCGCGCAAATTGTACCCCAGATTTGGACCCGGCATGAAAAACGGATCAAGTTCGCCTTTTTGGGAATTTTTGGTAAATTTTGGAAGTGAAATTTGGCTAAACGAACATTGGATTTGGATTCAGCGCGCGAAAACGATGAAAATGGACTATTTACTTGTATTTTTCAGAGCCCGGATGCCCGTACATGAATTTCGAGGTATAAATTACTGTTCCGGCCGGCCGGGCAGTGCCGGCGGCGGCGGAGTGCGGCGGCGCGGGCGCGGGCAGGCGGCCGAGCGGGCTCGGGCAGGCGCGCGGGCGCGGGCAAGCGCGCGGGCGCGGGCAAGCGCGCGGGCAGGGCGCGGGCAGGTGCGCGGTGCAGCTAGGGCGTGTGCCATGTGGCGTCTTCCTGTTGGCGCGGTGTGGACACATGGCAGCTTGCGATTGGCTGGTGCACCAGCTCGGTCCACGAAGCAGAGCGGGCAGGTGCCTCGGGATGCGTGCCCGGTATGGTCGCCGGCAGCGCGATGTGCGCGCACGTGGGCACGCTGACCGAGGCGCTGACGCGCGGGAAGGCAGGCGCGGGGCGTGCCACGCGGGGCGTGCCACGCGGCGCGGCAAGGTTGGCTGGCGCCGCTGTTGCCTGTTTAGGGGACACGTGTCGCTCTGTGAGCGATCCGGGCGCTGATGGACGGCTGCAGATCTGGTTTTTTGGCGGGCACTGTAGCAGCCCGAGCCGGACCGGGCGCCCGAAACCGGGGACACAGGGGGAATTAATGGAATTGTTCTGTTTTGGCTATATATAGCCCCCTTTGGCTTGCGATTTGGACCTTTTCCCGAGTTCTTCTCCTACTGAGCCTTCAAGCAAAGATGATCATCATCCTATGCTCCATCTACTGAGAGATTTTCAGATTTTTTGGAGGCCTCGACATCCGCACTTTCTGCGACGCGGCGCACTGCGACGTTTCTTGAATTTTGGCTTCCATCGTCACTTTTCAGTCCGCGAGGTACCCTGGGTTACTCCAATGGTATTTTGAGCCCATTTTTATGGCAGCGCGTTCATAAGAGGTACGCCTTCGATTTCTGTGTTGATCATCTTGCTTTCTTCTGAGTTTTTGGCATAGTTTACGAGGCATCTTTGAACCCCTTTGTTGCTGGTTAATTTCTGGACAGCGGAGGCTTGTCGGATTTTTATCTCTGTGCTTGGATATCGGATTTCGACTTGTGAGGATCGATCGACATCTACTCTTCGCGAGGATTGCTGTCATATTTTTATTGTAATTTTTGGAGGACTCTTTGAAGGTGATAATTAAGCTTCTTTGGGACTATTTTGCTGCAGGCTTGTGTATATGAGGGAGTTAACATACCACGATGTTTTATTTTTATCTTGGCCTACAGGTGTCGGATTGAGGATTATAAATACTCGATTTGGGGCTACTCGTCACGAGGATCGTAACGGTGATTTTTCTGGATTTTTTTGAGGACTGGACAGAGGTGAAATTCCTCGATTTCTGTGCTAGTTTTGGCAAACAGCAAGTGTTGTTTTTGGAACTGCTACTGTTGATGCTACGTGTGGTACTTTTTGCAGTAATTCGCATATTTGGGTATCTTGTGGAGAGTTGGGCAGAGAGGAGATTTTTCTGTTGTGGAGCGCGCATTTTCCAGGTGGGTTTCTTCGCCTCCAAAAATAATGGACTATCTACTAATTCTATTATATAGGGAACATACATGCCATGAGATGGATTAGATTGCATGTTAGAGAGAGAGATGCCATCTTTCCTGTGTTATTGTTGATATCTTGTTGATTCATGTTCCCTGATCCTGCTTTAGTTAAATTAATTGATGTTATTGGAACTTGACCTAGCACCCTGTCATATGTTGCATGTGTAACCGGACTAGTAGAAAACTCTCACTTGGGCTAGGTTTATTTATGCTTTAGACATCCACACTGTACCTTCTGTTCCTGGACATAGTGTTTTCCTCGCCCGGGTAGTGGGCCGAGTGGTCGGGATCTTCTTTTAGTGTGGGATGCATGTTACACTCGTGCTTGGGGGCAGAGTGGAGTCTGGTAGGTGTAGCTAGTCTTGTAGTTGTGTCGGGAGCCGTTTGGGTAAACGGTGGTCCCGGGTTATCGCATTTCCCTGTTTTATTTGTCGTCACTATGTTAGTGACAATGGTATACTAGTGATAGCAGGACTTAGAACCCAGACTGTTTTTGGACACATATAATTTCTGTAAACTAATGTTTTCCTTCCAAACTTCGAGCGGGTCGCCGGAGCCTGTTCTTGTTTGATTTGGGTAAAGGCAATAGCCCTTCGGGGTTTGGAAAATAAAACTTATTTGAACTGATTTTTATTAAAGAACTAAAATATATTAAATTGGGTTTCTCAGATTGAAATAGTTTTTAGTAATAACTGTCATCTTTTTATTACAACTTCCTCACCCGAGAGAGTTTGGGTGATCTGGGTTCTAGGGGCCATTCCTTTTTCGGGATGAAAGCTACGGGGGCCGTGCCTGGAACCTGTTCTTGTTTGATAGGGTTGTAGGTGTTGGTCTCCCGAAACTTTCAGACCCTGGTTGGTGTCTTCCGCATGTTGTACCGAGGTTGTCGTGTTCCCAAACTGTAAGGGGGTCGGGAAATTCGATAGGCGGAGCCTGGAGTCTGTTCTTGTTTGATTGGGGTTCTATGCGCCGACCTATCGGGGTTTCCGAACCCTTATGGTGTCGGTCCTTTCTGTGTTATCTGTGAGTTTGGTGTTCTGTTGTGGGAGCCGTCGGGTTGACGGTGGTCCCCGCTATGAGTATTTCCAGCCAGTGAGTTAGAGAGGTGATGTTAGTTACTATCGATCATGTTGATCGTGGATTGGACTATAGCCTGCATGAGCCATATTGAGCTCGACAGAGATGCGCGGATACTTTCCCCGGTGGGGTCGCGCCCCTCGAGTGCCACTCCGGAGTTGGGCCTGTTACTTTGCTATCGCGACTTGTCGACGCAGTCCCTCTGGCTGGGCCAGTTTTGGTAACCACGGATGGCCTACGGTAGACCCGTCCTCTTGTGGATGTGCTGCAGTAGGTGGGCGCAGGTTTGACTGGACCCCATGTGGCAGTCAGTGTAGATTGGGTGATTATATTTGAGAGTTAGTAGATACATCATGTTTCTATCTGTTCCACTTTTTGAGCATTTAGATGGAGGCATAGTAGCTGTAGAGTTATTTTTCAGCTCCTTTCCTTTCAGTACTGCATTTGTTACTTTATGCCTCTAGTAGACTTAGTGGGCAGACCGTCGGGTTTGGTTGCGGTACCCACTGAGAAATACTCTGGGATGTAGTTCTCACACCCGCTGTGGTGTATTTTCCCCAGGGACCCCTTCTCCAGTTCCTATTGCTCCAGTTGCTGATCCTTCAGACCGAGGCGAGGGAGTCGCGAGCTAGTCCCTACCCGTCTTTGGAGTATAGCGGTGCCCCCATTTTGGAGATTTGTAGTACAGTCAGTAGATTAGTTTTATTTTCCACTTTTGAGAGACATTTGTATTGTGAGGATCTGACTTGTACTGAGAGCCTGTACACTGATGTATTTTGGGGTTTACCTCCCTATTTAGTTTTGGTTATTGTATTCTGAGGATTTTGTATATGATCGTATTTGGGAGATGGATATTGTATCTTTATTTCCAGTTGTACAGTGATTGGATTTTAGTTTTACAGTAGTTTTCTTTATAGCACGGCGTCCTGATTACAACACTCATACAATCATCACTTTAACCACACTAGTTCAACAGTCGAATACATATAACCATTTTCATAAGTATTACAGAGGCCAACTAATTTTGAAAGGATAAATCCACACGTTTTAAGAACGGTGCCCACACGGCACCCAGGTTTTTCAAAACGATTTTCGAAGTCCATAAGTCCACAGGGTTTTAAAGTGGTGCCCACACGACACCCAGGTTTTCAAAACGGTTTTCGCAATCCATAAATCCACAGGGTTTTAAAGTGGTGCCCACACGACACCCAGGTTTTCAAAACGGTTTTCGCAATCCATAAATCCACAGGGTTTTAAAGTGGTCCCCACACGACACCCAGGTTTTCAAAACGGTTTTCGCAATATTTTCTTTTTCTTTTCTTCTGTAGTTTGAAAGCGGCCAATCCGGAAAAGCAAAACAACCACCCACAAGGATAATAAAAGACATCCCAACATCCACATCGACCCCACAAGGGTATCGCAATCCACATAGTAGCTACTAACAGGTAATGAAATGAGCAAAATAAGAAGTAAATACAGTCTATGACTGCGAAGGACCAAAAATGCTCCTGCCACGGCCTCACCGTCGCCCTAGCTCTCACCCCCGAAGACACCTGTCACAGCGTGGGGAGTCAGCGACACAAGGTATAAAAGATGAAAAGCAGGAAGACTGTAACTAAAGCAAACCGTAAGAAAACCAGAGTAACCGCCCTCCGCATCGTGCGATCGACGGTGTCCCCTCCCCCTGCAAACCTGAACCGGGCACCTGCCCCGGCAACCCAGACCGAGCACTAACCTCAAGAAAGAAAACCGAACCGAGCACCAACCTCGGGAAAAGAAAATCGAACCCAGCACCAACCTCGGGAAAAGAAAACCGAACCGAGCACCAACCATGGGAAAAGAAAACCGAACCGAGCACCAACCTCGGGAAAAGAAAATCGAACCGAGCACCAACCTCGGGAAAAGAAAACCGAACCGAGCACCAACCTCGGGAAAAGAAAATCGAACGGAGCACCAACCTCGGGAAAAGAAAACCGAACCGAGCACCAACCTCGGGAAAGAAAATCGAACCGAGCACCAACCTCAGGAAAAGAAACCGAACCGAGCACCAACCTCGGGAAAAGAAAACCGAACCGAGCACCAACCTCGGGAAAAGAAACCGAACCGAGCACCAACCTCGGGAAAAAAAATTGAACCGAGCACCAACCTCGGTAAACCATGCCGAGCACCTACCTCGACGAGTCGCACCGCTCACACCTTGGCGCCTCAAACCCCCCATCTACGGGGGCCCCCACTACGTCACCTCGTGGGTATACACGGGTCATCGACCACTTTTCCGAAAAAAGCACACCCTTTGCGGTGGCCAAACGCGGGTGCGCGTGCTGCAGCCTCGAGCATCGTAACCAAATACGCGAAACCAAACCAATAATAAAAACCATAAACACTATCAACATTAGTACAGTTAAACAAACAATTGAAGATCATCAACAGCTTTCGAAAAGTCCCACACTAAGTCTCGAACGAAAACCCGCAACATGATACACATGAAAATAACGATATTGCGCATAAAGGGATTCAAAGAGTGTACCCACCTGAAACGCGAAGAAGAAGGTGTGCGGAAACTCCAGTTAAAACGCTCCCACCTTGTGCCCGAAAAGAACTACAGTAAGAAGTATCGTTAATAACATCATCGCGGTCAAAAACACTCAAAAACGGGGCGAAACGGGCCAAAAACGGAGCTTCTGGGCTTTCAGGTTGAAGATCGGTGCACGGGTCCAGGCGTGGACCGGGTCCATGGCGCGAGCCGGCAGCGGCGCAGACCAGGCGCACGCCGCAGCGGTAGACCGCTGCGGCATGGGCCGGGCCGCGCACGAGGTGAAGCACACACCGGGTCCACGCTGTTGGGCTGGCGAGGCTTGCACCGGGTGCACGCCCGACCGGTGGACCGCGCGGCCTGGCGCACGCATTCGTGCGCCGGGTCCGCGCCCCCTGGGCCCGGGAACCGTGCGCCGGGTGCACGCCAGTCCCGTGGACCGCGCGGCCTGGCGCACGCGTTCGTGCGCCGGTTCCGCGCCCCCTGGGCCCGGGACCCGACTGCGCCGGGTGCACGCCCCAGGTCCCGTGGACCGCGCGGTGGCGCTAGTCCGTACGGTGTGAACAGTAAACCCTCCGGTTTCGTCTCCGCGGGCTCCGGCGATGACCCCCGCGAACACGGCGACTGCGGCGACGACTCCGTGGGCATGATAACGGCGGCGGCGGCCTCCCGTTTAACAACGACGGCGGCGGCTTCCCGTTACCACCAAACCCACGCGACGTGCGACTCCCGAACGACCATCGCCCAACTCTCAACCCCACAGAAATTGCAAACAGGAAAACAACACGATCACTTACCGACCCTGCGAGGAAGAGGAAAAAAAAAGATCGTCCCTCTCGTCTCCAACGTAAAGCTCTCCGAAAGATGGATTCCCCGTTCTTCCTTCTCCTTTCTCGATCGCTCCCCTAATTCGAATTTTCGAAATTCGAACTCTCCCTCTCCGTTCACGTTCACCAAAAGAAAGGAAAATGGGTTTTCTACAAAAAGGGTACTATTTATGAATACCTCCAATCAACCCTAGTTCAAGGTCTGACTCAGACTTCCTCGAAAATCGTGCAGATTTCCACGCACGAATCTCGGTGCACTTAGCAGTCACCGGGAGCTTCAAATCCCAATTCCGGAAGATCCGTAAGTCCGATTCCAGATCCGATCGCACCGCCGTTCCTCATTTTGCGAGCTCTACCACCTAAAAATACCCGCAGACCTCGACGGTCAGCCCAGAAATTCTCGAACTTTTAACCCCCCTCTAACAACTAAGAAGATCCAATTAAGACCAAAATGGAAAACCGGAAGGTCGAGGTGTTACCAAAAAGAGGATAAACCAAAAACCTAAATAACGTGAAAAAGTCTGATCGTAGAAGGGTCCCGTCCGATCGCCTCGAAAAGCGTGCTGGCCACTTAGCACGGATTCTGGTGCACAACACAAAGGCAAACGCTTTGACCCCCAAACCGGAAGATTCGTAAATCGGAATCCGAATCCGATCGCTTTGCCGTTCACCGTCTTCCGAGCTCAAATGCAGAAAAATACTCGCGGTCCAGGCCCAGTCCATTGCAGAAAACACAGTGAAGAGTCTCCCCCAACAGTCCCGTCATAAAAAGAAGGTATGCAAAGGCATTGGAACGCCAGGACTCTACATCACTCACCACTTAAAAGAAGTTTCGTCCTCGAAACTTAACCCTGGTCCACAACGAATAAATCTGGGTAGCACTCCCTTATCTTTGACTCCAGTTCCCAAGTCGCTTCACATTCTTCCTGGTTGCTCCACAGCACCTTCACATAGGGGATCATCCGGTTGCGCAATCCTTTTTGTCCTCTCGTGCTAAGATCTGCACCGGTGTTCCGTCGAAGCTCAGGTCCTCTTTAAGCTCAAAGCAGTGACCACCTTTCACCTAACTCGAGTACGCGGCTCGGAGCACATCTTCGAGAATCCGGTTCACTCGCTCAGACTGTCCGTCGGTCTGGGGGTGAAAACGCCGTGCTGAAGTGGGGTTCAGTCTCTAGAGTTCAAAATAGACTTTGCCAAAGGTTCGACACGAGCCGAGTGTCTCTAGTCCACGTCGTACGGATGGGTGAGAAAAGAGTCGACTTCGTCAGTCGATCCACTGTGACTCAAACTGCATCGTGCCCTTGATGCGATGCAGAAAAACCTGTGATGAATTCCATGCTGATCCGCTCCCATTTCCACTCTGGTACCGGTAGAGATTGTAGTTTTCCCCGCTGGGCGCTGATGTTCGAACTCTACTCGTTAACCATCAAAATAGCGAGCAGCGAACTGTGTTACAACCCCCTTTGGTTTAGTCCACAAAAAAAAAAAAAAAAAAAAAAATTAATTCTGCTCGAGGTCCTCGTACATCTTCGTGTCACCTGGATGCGCCGCATAGGGAGCGCAGTGCGCCTGTCTTCTGACCTTCAAGGGTTTCTCTAATAGGGTTGGCTTGACCATCAAGGACAAAAGTCGCGCGACAGTACCGGTCCTGCTGAGTACTCGCGCTCATCGGTTTCCCCCTCGATTTGACCCTTCTTGCTCAAAACATCCGCTACTACACTTGCTTTTCCTGGGGTGATACCGAATGGACAAGCCGAGTCCTTCAGCAACTCCAACCAATGCCTCTGCCGCAAAATCAAATCCTTCTATGTGAACAAAACTTACGACTCTGGCGATCCGAAAACACATTACGATGAACTCCAAGAAAAGGTGATGTCTCCCAAAGCTTTAAAACGAAGGCGACTACGGCCCGTTCCTGATCGTGTGTCGAGTAGTTCCGCTCATATTCTCTGCGATTCTCGTTGCTGAAACTGTGTGCCCCAAAAAGCCCACTTCGCGAAGTCAGAACTCACATTTCTTAAGCTTAGCAAACAGCCCCTGGTCCCTGAGAGTCCGGAGAATAATCTGCAAGTGCCCCTCGTTGTTGATCGAAGTGGTCATCAATTCCGGACTTGTTCTTCACCGTAACCCTGTTTATCTCCCTGTAGTCGATGCGTAGACGTAGGATTTCGTTCTTCTTTCGCATGAAGAGCACGGGTGAGCCCCCCAAGGCGACACACTTAGTCTGATGAACCCTTAAAAGTCCAAAACAACTAACCCGACGACAAGGAAAACAAACCACACTAACGCCCTCACAAGGCTCCAAGAGGTGCCAACAAAACAGGCTGAGTTACTAACTACCCGAAATTTCCCCTGAAAACCACGAACTCACCTGTCACTAACACAGACCGCTCCCCTCCGTCACCAACACGGGCCACTTCCACCCGTCACCAACACGGCCCACAAGCTCGGAGCCTAACCACCATCCCGGACCACTCGTTTCGACTGTCCGTCCTACCGGGGCGACGGTCAAAATAACGTTAGGTTTCAGCTCTAAGACCTACCACAAGGTCTACCCCCCAGCAAGAGCTGCGTACAGGGCCTCCTAGCCGAAAGTGACCAGTGCTAAAACCCCGAGTAGCCAACAGATCCCAAACGTTCCCAAAACTAAGCCTCAGAACCCATTAAAACAGGGGCCTCCAGGCACAAACGACTACCCATCTGAAACCTAGCGGGTCGGAAGAAGACATGCGACGAAAATAGCGAGAAAGACCCCGTCCAAAAAAAAAAAAAAAAAATGGTTGCCTAGGTTTCCGAGCACACTAAAGGGAACATGCGCTAACCCACCAGTAGGACAACCTAACCGACCCTCTTGTGCAGAAACCAGGCACCCAACCCAAAGCTACGCCACCACAAACCCTTAAAAGGGCTAACGGGCATCACCCAGCGTCAAAAGCGAAACTCCAACAAACAAGATTTACTAGTCCCGGTGGTCTCCCCTTTTTAACCCCAAGGGAGCACCCCGAGACCCCATCAGGACGACCTCTACAACCATCGCAGTGTCTACGGTAAAAAGCCGAACTATGGGTAACAACCATAGGGGAAGAATCCTCATTCCCACCCATACCTTGCCCATGGTGCAAAAAGAATCGGACGATTATCTACTATAACCTAACACCAGAAGACCCAGAAGGTACAAGTTTAGACAAACGGCTGTCCAGTTACCCACGACCGACAAACGGCCGACACCCTAACAAACACCGGTGGGTTGCACTACCACCCGTCACTGTTACCGACGACGACCCGAACGTCGGCAGAGGAAGGGGTTCGAGAAAAAAAACAAAAGCCGGCGCAACGATCTGCCGTGCCAACAGCCGCACCAAGTGCATAAACACCGCCATCAGACCCACCGTACCTCCTATGCTGGTTGCCTAAACTATTTACTCATAGCAACCATCAAGGCCCCAGTGGCAGCCGGCCTCGACCCCAACCTCCACATCAACCCAACTACACCAGCACAACACCCGAGCTAAACCGGAAGACTAAACTCAACAGTCCCGCACTCTCGCATCTCTACGCAATTATACCCTGATCATTTCATTAGTTAGTAGCCAGTGGTAATGTGCTCCTGTGGATGTTGGACAGCGACTACTATGGTTAAAGCTGTTTTCTCTGATACCATCTTAATCTGTCACGCCCCGGGGGTTTCATTAAGCGGAAGACGACCACTGAAAAGAATTAAATTTGCATATATATTTTTTTTTTGAAACCAAACTCCCCCGGTGCGTGCCCAGACCCGCCGCATATACAAATTCACTCTGCGAACGGGCGGAGTTTCCTTTGTATATGCACGTCGTCCTGATTACAACAATCATACAATCATCACTTTAACCACACTAGTTCAACAGTCGAATACATATAACCATTTTCATAAGTATTACAGAGGCCAACTAATTTTGAAAGGATAAATCCACACGTTTTAAGAACGGTGCCCACACGGCACCCAGGTTTTTCAAAATGATTTTCGAAGTCCATAAGTCCACAGGGTTTTAAAATGGTGCCCACCCGACACCCAGATTTTCAAAACAGTTTTCGCAATCCATAAATCCACAGGGTTTTAAAGTGGTGCCCACACGACACCCAGGTTTTCAAAACGGTTTTCGCAATCCATAAATCCACAGGGTTTTAAAGTGGTGCCCACACGACACCCAGGTTTTCAAAACGGTTTTCGCAATCCATAAATCCACAGGGTTTTAAAGTGGTGCCCACACGACACCCAGGTTTTCAAAACGGTTTTCGCAATATTTTATTTTTCTTTTCTTCTGTAGTTTGAAAGCGGCCAATCCGGAAAAGCAAAACAACCACCCACAAGGATAATAAAAGACATCCCAACATCCACATCGACCACACAAGGGTATCGCAATCCACATAGTAGCTACTAACAGGTAATGAAATGAGCAAAATAAGAAGTAAATACAGTCTATGACCTCGAAGGACCAAAAATGCTCCTGCCACGGCCTCACCGTCGCCCTAGCTCTCACCCCCGAAGACACCTGTCACAGCGTGGGGAGTCAGCGACACAAGGTATAAAAGATGAAAAGCATGAAGACTGTAACTAAAGCAAACCGTAAGAAAACCAGAGTAACCGCCCTCCGCATCGTGCGATCGATGGTGTCCCCTCCCCCTACAAAACCTGAACCGGGCACCTGCCCGGCAACCCAGACCGAGCACTAACCTCAAGAAAAGAAAACCGAACCGAGCACCAACCTCGGTAAAAGAAAATTGAACCGAGCACCAACCTCAGGAAAAGAAAACCGAACCGAGCACCAACCTCGGGAAAAGAAAACCGAACCGAGCACCAACCTCGGGAAAAGAAAATCGAACCGAGCACCAACCTCGGGAAAAGAAACCGAACCGAGCACCAACCTCGGGAAAAAAACCGAACCGAGCACCAACCTCGGTAAACCACGCCGAGCACCTACCTCGACGGGTCGCACCGCTCACACCTTGGCGCCTCAAACCCCCCACCTACGGGGGCCCCCACTACGTCACCTCGTGGGTATACACGGGTCATCGACCACTTTTTCGGAAAAGCACACCCTTTGCGGTGGCCAAACCGCGGGTGCGCGTGCTGCAGCCTCGAGCATCGTAACCAAATACGCGAAACCAAACCAATAATAAAAACCATAAACACTATCAACATTAGTACAGTTAAACGAACAATTGAAGATCATCAACAGCTTTTGAAAAGTCCCACACTAAGTCTCGAACGAAAACCCGCAACATGATACACATGAAAATAACGATAGTGCGCATAAAGGGATTCAAAGAGTGTACCCACCTGAAACGCGAAGAAGAAGGTGTGCGGAAACTCCAGTTAAAACGCTCCCACCTTGTGCCCAAAAAGAACTACAGTAAGAAGTATCGTTAATAACATCATCGCGGTCAAAAACACTCAAAAACGGGACGAAACGGGCCAAAAACGGAGCTTCTGGGCTTTCAGGTTGAAGATCGGTGCACGGGTCCAGGCGTGGACCGGGTCCATGGCGCGAGCCGGCAGCGGCGTAGACCAAGCGCACGCCGCAGCGGTAGACCGCTGCGGCATGGGCCCGGCCGCGCACGAGGTGAAGCGCGCACCGGGTCCACGCTGTTGGGCTGGGGAGGCGTGCACCGGGTGCACGCCCGACCGGTGGACCGCGCGGCCTGGCGTACGCATTCGTGCGCCGGGTCCGCGCCCCCTGGGCCCGGGAACCGTGCGCCGGGTGTTACGGCTTTTTGTGTTGGCATATTTCGTGAGTTGAGTAGTTGAGTTGTTGAGTTGAGTCGGAGTCTTGAAGTGATCAAATTGTCAATCAGCAATCGAAGACTTAGAGAAGATTCAACAAGATCTCAAGTTGACACTCAGTGTTTTGAGTCTTGAAGATTGAAGTAGAAGAATTGTGGATCAATTACATCAATCTTAAGGAAAATGGATTCGGATTGATCAGGTACGTTTAACTAAATAATTTTGGTGATCCGAATACATTTGAGTGGTTTAGAAACACTTGGATAAGTTTTCATTGCTTAAAAATCAAAAACTGGACAAATTGGATGTTTCAGAATTTCTGATCCTGAACCGATCCGGATCAGAATTCCGATCCGGATCATAATTCCGATCCGGATCCCGAACCCTATTTTTTCAGGAATTGCTGAAAAAAGACGACGATCAGGATCGCCGTAAATCCGATCCGGATCGTCGTGCGGGAAAATTTCTGTTAAGCCAGTTTTTGATGCTTATCTCTTTCCAAAGGTTTCTAAACTATAAATAGACACTTAGGGTTTCTCAAGAACTACCGATTGATTAATTAAACACTTGAGAGCAACCCTAGAGGCTAGGTTTTTATCGTTCTTCTTTATAGCCTCTTTTAGGTCAATTCGACGGTTCTTTCAAGAACATATCTTTTGTCGAATTGATCTAATCTTTGCTTAGAGATTTCTTCTACGGTTCCTCAATGAGAATCTAAGCAAAGGATCACCATCGAAGCCAATATTCTTACCGGCTGAGTTTGCGTCGTGGATTCGACGTGGCATCGTGGATTCGGTGTGCTAAAGGCGTTTCGTGGATTCGATACGTGTGCTCGTGGATTCGAGTGGCGTTCGTGGATTCGAACGTGTGCAGTGGACGTGCAATCGGTGAGCGCAAGGTCCGAAGAAGTTGAAGGAGGGGTTTGAGTCCGTGGAGTCGGTAATCACCTTGTTATTCTTCTTTCCTTAGTGGATTGTTATTGCGTGTTGGTCCCGTGGTTTTTCTCCTGGATTGGAGTTTCCACGTATATCTCGGTGTGTTATTTTTATTTTCCGCATTGGTTTTTATTTTGCACTGAGATTGGTTTTATAAGTATTACACCTATTCACCCCCCCTCTAGTTGTTTGATAGTACCTATTTAGATCCTTGTGGATCCATAAAAACCAACAATTGGTATCAGAGCGGGTTTTAGGTTTATCTATCATGATGGGTGAAAGTGGTAATATTTATAGACCTCCTCTTTTTTATGGGACTAATTATGCTTATTGGAAAGTGCGGATGAGAGCTTTTCTCATCGCAATTGATGAGCGGGTATGGCAATCCGTGGAATACGGTTGGGTGCATCCTGTTGAGTAAGTAGGAAATTCTACTACCCCAAATCCTCGCTCTAGATGGTCCAAAGAGAAATTTGAAAGATCTTTTTACAATGGGAAAGGTATGAACGCTTTATTTAATTCTCTTTCCTCGACTGAGTTCACACGAATTTCCGCGTGTGAAACCGCGAAGGAAATTTGGGATATTCTCAAAATTACACATGAGGGTACTAATCTTGTAAAAATTCAAAAGCTCCAGATGCTTACAAGTCAATTTGATTCTATTCATATGGAAGAGCATGAATTATTTACAGATTATTACACTGGACTTCAAGATGTAATCAATACTTGTGCTAATTTAGGAGAAAAGATCCCGGAGTCGGAAATTGTAAGAAAGATACTTCGGACTCTTCCGGAACGGTTTAGGGCAAAGGTTACCGCCATTGAAACCGTTAGTCATCCGGATGAGATGAGAGTAGAGGAATTAGTAGGTGCTTTGCAAACTTATGAAATGACTTTTCCTACTAATCAAGTTTCTTCCAAGTCTTCTTCTAAGCTTACAGGTATTGCATTCAAATCAACAAAGGAAGAAGATAGCGAATCAAGTTCCGACGATGAAATCTCTTTCGCCGATTTTGAAGAACAATTGGCGCGGATCGTAAAGAAATTTCGTCGGAAGTTTTGGAAGAATCGAACCGATGGATCTTCATCCATGAAACCACCTAAAGGATCATCGGGTTCTAAATCCTCTAACCTCAAAAGTTCTGCAAAACCTTCTAAAGAAAAAGATGAATTCGAAGGGGAAATCCGATGTTATAGATGCAAAGGCTACGGCCATATTTCAACGGGTTGTCCTTCTCCGAAATCATATAAAAAGAAGCCTTTGCAAGCGAAAACTTGGGACGATTCTACTTCTAATGAATCGACCTCAAGTAAAGAGGAAAAAGTTGTTGCTTTTCATGCCTCTCAAATTCCCTCTTCTAATTTGTGTTTATCATCTTTAGTCACTGACTCTACTCCTTTGATTTTGTATGAAACATCAACAACCGACGGAGAGTCATCAAGTGAGGGGGAGTCGGACGAAGAAGAACTCGTTGAGGCATATCAACAACTTCTTACAGAATCAAAGAAGATGGCCAAACATATTAAGAAGTTGAGGAAGCAACGACTTGAAGTTCAAGACGAGAATCAAGCTTTAAAGATAAAACTTCATGATCTCGAGTAGGAACAAGGACGTTTATTGGATAACAATAAAATCCTCCAAGAAAAGCTAAACCAATCGGAGATAAACGCTAAATCATATATGGACAAGATTGGTTTTCTAGAAAAACAGTTTGAGGAGATTCATGTCACCAACCAAGCATTGACCAAGCAAGTTCATGAACTCAAATCCGACATACAAAGGCTTTCAACTGGTTCCAAGAAATTTGATTGTATATGCGGATTAGGTCAAACAAGCAAGGTTGGTTTGGGATTTAAAAAGAACCAAACTGTGAAGGCTTCAAGTTCCACAACTAAATTGAAAGGAAGAACTTGTCACCAATGTGGACTTGAAGGACATTTGGTGAAGGATTGCCCGAAAAAGAGAAAGAAAAATTCTTCGGCAACTTCATCTACGGAGCGGACTCAACGGACTCAAAAGATACATCAAGTCAAAGGAGTTCACTCAACCCACCAAAGGTCCGAGCCACAACATCAATCATACAAGTGGATCATTGCGAGGCAAAGACCTAAGGTGGATCAACAGTCAAAGCGGACAACCCCCGGCCACAACGAATCAAGACAACCCAAAATCCAGCGATTTTGGATTCGAAAAGGTGATATCTTTCCTTGTCTTAAGTTCTAATTAGCTTATGACTGTATGTAATGCTTTGATTGGTTTTCCTTTCATATTTTTCTGAATCTCTGCATTACATGTTTTCAATGCTCTTTGTTTTTATGTTTTGTTTTTTTTTAACAAAAGGTTTTTAATGAACAAGTGCATTGAATAAAAAAGGGGCTTCACGGTTATTCACTCCAAATTAATTTTATATGGATTATCAACTTTACTCCATAATCATAATCTTGAAGATACTTCATTATAGGAGTTTTTGATATTATAAGCATCAAATTTTAGAAATCATGTGTGATCTTTAGATGCTTAATCTATCTCGGTTGTGTGAATTCATTGTGATAAACGTGAGACAACCGATAGACTAAAATTTAGAATTTGATTCTTTCACGTAAGAGATTGCATTCTTACAAGGGTAAATAAATGAATTGCAAAAGATGTGGAAAGAGTTACATCCGAAAGGAGTGTGAAAACTACCACCACATGGTGGAAAGAGCTGCCACCCCGGTCGTCCGGTTTGTGTGTGAAGCTACCACATGTTATGGATGCTTGAAAAATATTTATGAAATTTTGTTTAGTTGAAGCTTTCGGAGATTTAAATTCAAAGTTCGTATTTTGAACAATCTCCTGGTTGGTATAAGGTGGGATAGTTAAAAGATGCTCAAAGAGCCACCCTTAGGTATTTTAGTGTTTATCTCAATTTGAAATGGTGGAATTCAAATTGATGTCACTTGGAAATCTCCGTAAGTCATCTTTGTAAATCCGTTACATCTTGATAGAGTTTGGATCTCAAGATTATTTTTGATGACTTGTGTTTGATGAATATAACATGAAAAACGGTTTATAATGTTTTACCTTTATTTTTCATGATTTTGGAGTAAATCTTTTTAATTTTTATAATTAATTGGATTGAATGACATCTATGTGATCTCATATTATTTTCAAGCACTTAAATTGTTTTCTTGATGGAATACAAATCGGTAATTCAATTATTTCAAAATCTGGATTTGTTTCAAGAAATTATTTGATTTTTGCTTTTGGCTACCGGTACGCAATCTGTGTTTTTGTTATATACCGGAACTGAGCTTTTATCTCTCTTTCTCTATGAACTAATGCTGTTAGTGATTTCCTTTTGTCTAGTATGTTCACTGTTTGACAATTTGTGACAAAAAGGGGGAGAAGAGAAATGGGGGAGATGAGATCATCGAGATAGGGGGAGACGGAGATGAGATCATCGTGATAGGGGGAGATGATGAAAAAGGAGCCGAAAAACAAAAAGAACCAAAAGGACGAATCAAATGTAGGATTTACATTTAATTTCTAACGACTAACATACGATTTTGTTTGGAGTTTTGTTTTGCAGGATCTACATCACTTTAAGACTCCAAGTCCTAAGTCATGGAGTTTGTTCTAAGACTGGTTCAAATGTAATTTTTGTTTATTGGATCTTTCACGCAAAGAAAGTCAATGTTTTGGTGATGACATTGAGTTTCAATTTTTTGGTTTAAGATGAGTGTCTTGAGCGTTTTATGTATTTTTGGGTTTTGTCACGAAATTGCCAAAGGGGGAGATTGTTACGGCTTTTTGTGTTGGCATATTTCGTGAGTTGAGTAGTTGAGTTGTTGAGTTGAGTCGGAGTCTTGAAGTGATCAAATTGTCAATCAGCAATCGAAGACTTAGAGAAGATTCAACAAGATCTCAAGTTGACACTCAGTGTTTTGAGTCTTGAAGATTGAAGTAGAAGAATTGTGGATCAATTACATCAATCTTAAGGAAAATGGATTCGGATTGATCAGGTATGTTTAACTAAATAATTTTGGTGATCCGAATACATTTAAGTGGTTTAGAAACACTTGGATAAGTTTTCATTGCTTAAAAATCAAAAACTGGACAAATTGGATGTTTCAGAATTTCTGATCCTGAACCGATCCGGATCAGAATTCCGATCCGGATCAGAATTCCGATCCGGATCCCGAACCCTGTTTTTTCAGGAATTGCTGAAAAAAGACGATGATCAGGATCGCCGTAAATCCGATCCGGATCGTCGTGCGGGAAAATTTCTGTTAAGCCAGTTTTTGATGCTTATCTCTTTCCAAAGGTTTCTAAACTATAAATAGACACTTAGGGTTTCTCAAGAACTACCGATTGATTAATTAAACACTTGAGAGCAACCCTAGAGGCTAGGTTTTTATCGTTCTTCTTTATAGCCTCTTTTAGGTCAATTCGACGGTTTCTTCCAAGAACATATCTTTGTTGAATTGATCTAATCTTTGCTTAGAGATTTCTTCTACGGTTCCTCAATGAGAATCTAAGCAAAGGATCACCATCGAAGCCAATATTCTTACCGGCTGAGTTTGTGTCGTGGATTCGACGTGGCATCGTGGATTCGGTGTGCTAAAGGCGTTTCGTGGATTCGAAACGTGTGCTCGTGGATTCGAGTGGCGTTCGTGGATTCGAACGTGTGCAGTGGACGTGCAATCGGTGAGCGCAAGGTCCGAAGAAGTTGAAGGAGGGGTTTGAGTCCGTGGAGTCGATAATCACCTTGTTATTCTTCTTTTCTTAGTGGATTGTTATTGCGTGTTGGTCCCGTGGTTTTTCTCCTGGATTGGAGTTTCCATGTATATCTCGGTGTGCTATTTTTATTTTCCGCATTGGTTTTTATTTTGCACTGAGATTGGTTTTATAAGTATTACACCTATTCACCCCCCCTCTAGTTGTTTGATAGTACCTATTTAGATCTTTGGGGATCCAAAAACCTACACCGGGTGCACGCCAGGTCCCGTGGACCGCGTGGCCTGGCGCACGCGTTCGTGCGCCGGGTCCGCGCCCCCTGGGCCCGGGAACCGTGCGCCGGGTGCACGCCAGGTCCCGTGGACCACGCGGTGGCGCAGCCGTACGGGTGAACAGTAAACCTCCGGTTTCGTCTCCCGCGGCTCCGGCGATGACCCCGCGAACTCGGCGACTGCGGCGACGACTCCGTGGCCATGATAACGACGGCGGCAGCCTCCCGTTTAACAACGACGGCGGCGGCTTCCCGTTACCACCAAACCCACGCGACGTGCGACACCCGAACGACCATCGCCCAACTCTCGACCCCACAGAAATTGCAAACAGGAAAACAACACGATCACTTACCGACCCTGCGAGGAAGAGGAAAAAAAAGATCATCCCTCTCGTCTCCAATGTAAAGCTCTCCGAAAGATGGATTCCCCGTTCTTCCTTCTCCTTTCTCGATCGCTCCCCTAATTCGAATTTTCGAAATTCGAACTCGATCGCTCCCCTAATTCGAATTTTCGAAATTCGAACTCTCCCTCTCCGTTCACGTTCACCAAAAGAAAGGAAAATGGGTTTTCTACAAAAAGGGTACTATTTATGAATACCTCCAATCAACCCTGTTACGGAATTTGAGTTAGCGTATTTCGTGAATTCGGTTAAGTCTTGAAGATTGAAGGTAAAGGAAGTTGGATCATATAACTCAATCTCAAGAAAGAAGAATTCAAAAGGATCAGGTATGTTTAACTTAATATCTTTGGTGATCCGAATACTTCTTATAGCGTAGAAACACTTGGATGGATTTGTTATTGCATAAATATCAAAAATTGGACATGGGACATGTTCAGGATCCGGATCAGATTGTTCAATCCGGATCCCGAAGGTGGTTCGTTCATACACCAGTTCAATCCGGATCGTAGCTTCCCTTGATCCAGATCCCGAACACTGAGTTTACCATTTTATTTGAACGATCCAGATCAGGCTTCGCAATCCGGATCCCGAACGTTGATGTTGGTGAACTGTATGAACGATCTGGATCAAGCACTTCGATCCGGATCCCGAACCTTCATTTTTCTGGAAACTGTTTTTCTCGCTACTGCAATCCGGATCGCCGATCTCCGATCCGGATCGTCGTCATGTAAAAACTCCAGAAAAGGTTAGTTTTTTATCCTTATCTTCTTCCAAGGATTTCTAACCAATAAATAGACCCTATGATTCTCTTTCTAGGGTTAGTCCAAAAAGAGGCCGTAAATCCAAATAGCCGTCATAATAAAATATAATCTTATATACGGCCGAAGATCCACATATAGAGAAAAAAGGAATCATAGATTCTATCTTATGTTTCTTCATCTATATTGATTGATTTGATTCTAGGTTTTCATACTCACATTTTGAGTAGAATCAAATCAATGAATACTTAGATGGTATTTCCGATCTATTTCTAATCTAAGTATTCGGCGGATCATCACCACCCAAAAAACAACGATTTACCCCAAAATCGGCGCGTGGACTCGCGTGGCCTTGTGGATTCAAGGTGCAACCGCTCTCGTGGATTCGGAGCGAGGTACGTTCGTGGATTCGAAGCGTGCTACTGGGTGAAGACCGTGGATTCGGTCGGACGTCGTGGACTCGACGTTGGACGCCGTGGATTCGGCGTTGGACGCACATCGTGGATTCGAGAAGCGTCGTGGAGCGAGCGGAGAAGATCAACTAGGAGCGTATGGAAAAGGTTGAGTCGTCTGTGAGTACGGTATATCACCTTGTACGTGTTTAATTCTAGTGGATTTCACCGTGTTATCGGTCCCGTGGTTTTTTACTCTGGTTTGGAGTTTTCCATGTAAAAATCTCTGCGTGTTATTTATTTTTTCCGCATTGGGTTTTTATATCGCAAAGATTTTTGAGTGTTTATGGTTTACACCTATTCACCCCCCTCTAGGTGTTTTTTCCCCTATTTAGATCCTATTATTCATATAACCCAACAAGTGGTATCAGAGCGGGAATAGGGTTGTAAACAATGGTTGAAGGTGGAAACATCAACAGACCCCCGTTCTTCGATGGAACAAATTATGCGTATTGGAAAGTACGGATGAAAGCCTTTTTAATTTCCATCGACGAACGGGTGTGGCAATCAATTGAATTAGGATGGTCTAATCCAACTGAATTTATTGGTGATGTTCGCACCATCAAACCTAGGTCGAAATGGACCAAGGAAGAGATTGATATATCTTCTTACAATGGCAAGGGAATAAATGCTTTATTTAATGCCTTTTCACAAACAGAGTTCTCTCGCGTCTCGGCATGTGAGACTGCGAAAGAAATCTGGGATGTTCTTCAAGTTACGCATGAGGGAACTAACCTTGTGAAGATTTAGAAACTGCAAATGCTTACGAGCAAGTTTGACTCTATTTTCATGGCAGAAAATGAATCGTTCACAGACTATTACACACGATTGCAAGACATCGTAAACTCATGTGCTAACTTGGGAGAGAAGATTCCAGAATTTAAAATTGTAAGAGAGATCTTAAGAACTCTTCCTGAAAGATTTCGTTCCAAGGTTACAGCCATTGAAACTATTAAACACCCGGACGAAATCCGTGTAGAAGAATTAGTTGGTTCTTTACAAACTTATGAAATGACATTTCCTACTAACTATTCTTCGGGAAAGGTATCCTCTTCTAAGTCTTCAGGTTATGCTTTGAAAACACAAAAGAAGAAGACGCGGATTCATCCTCCTCAGGCGATGACGAGAACCTATCTATGGAGGACTTTGAGAAGCAGCTCGCTCTCTTGACAAGGAAGTTTCGCCGAAATTTTGGAAGGGGTAATTCAAGCAAAACTCCATCCTTCGGAAAGTGGAAGAAAGGCAAGGGTTCTTCAAGTTACAAGTCAAGAAAGGAAGAAGGCTTTTCTAAGGATAAGAAAAGCACAGAAGGACAAGTCCAATGCTTCAAGTGCCGAGGGTACGGCCATATCTCAACGGAATGTCCAACTAAGAATCCGTCTAAGAAGAAGGCGATGCAAGCCGTCACTTGGGATGACACCTCATCGTCAAATGAGTCATCATCAAGTGATGAAGAAGACAACGCAACAGCGTTCCACGCGTCCACATCTTCACCCTTCATGTGCTTAATGGCAAGTACATCCGACTCGTTGTCCAACTCCACTGTTGAAAAGAATGCAACGGACAATGAATCGGATGAGTCGGAAGGTGAAGATTTTGCTCTAGCCTACCATAGACTTTTGAGGGATTCAAAAGAAACTGGCTAAGAAAAACAAGGGGTTGAGAGGGAGATTGCAGGATCTCGAAGAAGAACTAAAAAGGGTAACTTCTCTCTCGACCGATCTTGAAGTGGAAAGGGATAATCTGATAAAAGCAAATGTTTCCCTTCAAGAGTCCAATGAGCAATTCGAGAAGAATTATATAGATATGGTTAACAAAGCAAATTACTTCTTGAAGCTCAACGGCGAGGCTCGACAGGAAAGATTGGAAATGACAGAGACCATTCTCCAACTCAAGGATGACTTACAGCGATTTTCATCAGGAAGGAGTAAGTTGGATAAGCTTCTTGGTCTTGGTCAATCAAACAAGTTCGGCCTCGGATACAATCGAACTAAAGACGATTTTAGTTCGGTTGGGACAGTTTTTCGTGCCTCAGTCGGTATCCTCCTCCTCCGACACCGAATTTCACGACAAGCAACGACAACAAGCCTACTTCACCCTTCTCGGGATCGTCAAGCACTAAGGTATGTTTTCGTTGTAATTTTGCAGGGCACATAAGGAGAAATTGCCAGATGGGAGCCAAGGGTCAACTCAAGCACTTCTTGCAACGACTACCAAAAGGGTGATTCCTCGGAAATCGAATGCAAATTCTTTGAAGGAAAGAGCCTCGGTAGTTCATCAAACAAGACGACGACGTCAAGGAAAAGCGACGGATCAAACAAGACGCTTCACCAAAGGTATCAACCTCACAATCATTTCCGACGTACACCAAAACTCGAAAGGTTTGGGTACGCAAAGGTGAAGTTTTCCCTTGTCTTGTTAAAATATTTCCTTGCAGGCATATGATAATTCGTCTTGGTATCTGGATAGCGGCTGTCTCGTCACATGCCGTTGACAAAAACTGCTTTCAAAATTTTGAGAAAATCTCCGGAGGACTTGTGGTTTCGGAGACGGCCAGTCTTCCAAAATTGTTGGAAAAGGAACAGTAGCTATTCCAGATGGCCCGATTCTGAAATAATGTATTATTTGTTGATGGGCTTAAGACTAACCTCATTAGTATCAGTCAACTTTGCGACAATGGTTTTTCTGTTAATTTTTCATCTACTGAATGCATTGTAACTGATAAGGATCATGTTTTCTTTTTAAAAGGGGTTAGATCTGAAAACAATTGTTATGTTGTTCCCAATAAAATTTCTGAAAATTGTAACTTAGCCTCTTTGAATAATGAAACACTTTGGCATGAAAGGCTAGGACACATAAATTTTAAGGAACTTGCTAGAATTTCAAACAAAGACGTGGTCAAGGGGGTTCCTAAACTTTCACTTGAAACAAAACATTGTTGTGGTGGTTGTCTTAAGGGAAAACAATCAAGGGCTGCACACAAGAACCTGAACCACGTCGGTACCAAACGGCCCTTGGAATTATTGCATATGGATCTTATGGGGCCAACACGTCAACCATCCTTGGGAGGTAAATGGTATATTTTCTTATTGGTTGATGATTTCTCTCGGTATTCTTGGGTAGCATTTTTAAAAGAGAAAGCTGATACTTTTGATTCTTTTCACGAGATTTGCCTCGTATTATGATTGAAAAGAATGAAAGATCATTCGTGTTAGAAGTGATAGAGGTGGAGAATTCATAAATTCTAAATTCATTGATTTTTGCACTTCCAACGGCATTAACATGAATTCTCAGCACCCTATACACCTCAACAGAATGGTGTTGTCGAGCGCAAAAACAGGGTTGTTCAAGAGATGGCACGTGTTATGCTTCATAGCCGGAATTTACCGCTACATTTTTGGGCTGAAGCTGTGAACACTGCAATCTATGTTATTATCGAGTTATTTGCGCCCGGGAACGTTAAATACACCATATGAACTATGGTGTGTAGAAAACCCAACATCAAATATTTTCGTATCTTCGGGAGTCGATGTTACATTTTACGTGACCGCGAAAATCTTGGAAAGTTTGACTCTCGAAGTGACGAAGGGATTTTCTTGGGGTATTCTACAAATAGTAGAGCATATCGGGTATTTAACTTGGAATCTAAGACGATCGTAGAATCTATAAATGTTAAAGTAGATGAAGCTTTCCACTTTGCATCTGATAAATCTACCCTGATATCTCTCTTGATGATGATTCTCTTGTAAATGCATCTTCTCATGATAATCTTCCATTATTAATGATGCATCTAATGGTTCTTCAAGTTTATCTGATGTGCAGGAATCATCTCATGTACCTCCGAGTACTCCATTACAACAAACGTTACGCATCTCCAAGGATCATCCTGAATCAAACATCATTGGAGACCCACAAGAAGGAGTCAAAACTCGGAGACAGTTGGTTTGTGGATTCGCTTGTACGTTCCCATGATCGAACCAAAGAATGTCGATGAAGCTCTTCAGGATGACTACTGGATTGAAGCAATGCAGAAGAGCTCCATCAGTTTGAACGCAACAAAGTCTGGGAATTACGACGCCTCCGAAGCAACACAATGTGATCGGTACTAAATGGATTTTCAAGAACAAGAAAATGAGGATGGTACCATCATCAGGAACAAAGCACGTTTAGTTGCTCAAGGCTACTCTCAAATAGAAGGTATAGACTTTGATGAAACGTTCGCCCCTGTAGCTAGACTCGAGTCCATTCGTATCTTATTCGCTATTGCTTGTCACTTTAAATAAAACTCTTTCAAATGGACGTTAAGAGCGCGTTTTTAAATGGGTTTTTAAATGAGGAAGTTTATGTGGCTCAACCGAAAGGTTTTGTAGACTGTAAACTACCTAACCATGTTTTTCGTTTGAAAAAGGCCTTTTACGGTTTAAAACAAGCACCGCGAGCATGGTACGAAAGGTTGACAAAGCACCTTTTGGAGAAGGGCTATACTCGAGGTCACGCCACGGGTGTAACCAGAACCCGGCTCGTCTAACAGATCCGCCGTGCACCGGTATTTTCCGTGTACACGAAGCGCCAAACCTGCTCATATAAGAGATAACATTAAAAGAGCAATAAAAACAAGCTGAACTAAAACTAATACATCTCAGACTGAGCTGGAAATAAATACAATACATCTGTATAGATGATACATCTGCTCTCCAGCTCACCAAAAGAAATACAACCTGCTGGCAAAGCCAGTCCCAAATGTAAAAGTACATCCTTCTGAGGAACCTGGGTACAACCAACAGTCCAGCTAACACCTCACCTGCCTCGAGATCTATCTACT
>CM055065.1:41244620-41313191 GCA_029204045.2 Tillandsia leiboldiana
TGGGACTTTTCTTTCTTTATGATGTTGGACTTCTCTTTTGTTATAAGCTGCCATCTTTGTGTATTTCATATTCTTCTTCCAGTTTAGTGTTAACGGATTTCGGAAATGTGGCATTTACCCTTAACTGTTCTTCTTGAATATTCATGTTTTCTCTCTAATCAATTTAATATTTGTTTACTTAATTCACGCTTTTTTCCTAATTAATTTACACATTTGTTTTGTGTGCTCCTTTTTTTTCCCTTTTTGTTTTTGGACTATGATGATATATACAAAAGAACATCAATTTTGGATGCGTTGGGTGTTCCCTTAATAATTGGAGAAAATATATAAATACTCTATTTTAAACTTTGTTTGTGTTATTTTTTGTTTGTTTCGGCTATGATGATACATACAAAAGAACATCCAATTTTGGATGGCCTTGGGTGTTCAGTTGATGATTGGAGAAATATATAATGTCTCTGCTTTAAACTACATTGTTTGGTGGGCATGTTGTTACTTCCGTGTGGCTTCAAGGTAAAATCCTCCGTTGTGTTATCGTTATAATTTGAGCAATTCTTCTCGTGGTCTTCAATTGTGACAACATAAGAACCAATTATTTGCTACCACCCTTTGGCAACCAATTGTTGTTTGTACAGTGATGATTCACGAAATAAATTGTGTCTTTTATTATCTACTTTCTTTGGATTGAGTCTCGAGATTATCTGAGCCTAACGATTGAAATGATATTTCAACCTTTCCTAATATTTATTTGGCAAAAAAAACAGATTTCCGGTTGGGTTTCTGAATATTGTTGTTGTGTCATTCTTACCGTGTGTCATCGATTTTCAAATGTATGACTTTGTTTTGAGTTGATTTCCAAATATTTTCCATCAGAATTGATAATTCCTATACTTCTCTACATGCCAACTTTTAAATATATGACTTTGATTGAGTTGGTTTCTCGAGGTTCTTAGGTTAATTTTCTAAGTTGTGGCAAACTCCAAAGGTTGTTATCTTGATTTCCTAGTTGTAGCTTAAATTAACATGAAGTTAATTACAAATATTTGCTTTGAGGGGGGGCATATATATTAATAAGCACGGAAATATTATATTAATCTTTCAAAAAACCAAGTTAATGAAAGGAGAACTTGCAAAACTCTAATTAAGTAAAAGTTGAACCTAAATAGGACATGGATGTAAAGACAAACTCCAAAGGGAGTAGATTTGAAATATTATATTAATCTTTCAAAAAAAACAAGATAATGAGAGGACAACTTGCAAAAACTCCAATCAAGCAAAAGTTGAACCTAAGTAGGACATGGATGTAAAGACAAACTCCAAAAGGAGCAGGTTAGAAAAAAGTAGACTTATAAAATTCGAGAGATAATCATGTTGGGTTTCTTAAATTGTAACAAATGTCAAGAGGTATTTACCTTCAATTTATGTATGTCCTCTAATTAGATAAAAGTTGAACCTAAATAGGACATGGATGTAAAGACAAACTCCAAAGGAAGTAGATTCGAAATATTATATTAATCTTTCAAAAAAACCAGGATAATAAAAAGAGAATAGGGTGATTCCATCTTTGATTTATGTTGCTGCTTTTTGAGTATTAGAATGGACAAGACATGCTTTGGTGTGTTTTAAAGCTTATTACACAGCAGACAGTTGTCGGGGATGGCTATTTAATTAGTAAACTTTGCTTGAGGAGAATGGCTTATTAAACTACTTAATAAAGTTTAGGGGGTGTTTGTACATTTATTCCTTCATATTTGAAGTCCATTTTAGCTTGATGATATAGAATGTGCAGGAACATAGGATACTTATTTGGTTTAAGAAATAGGACCCATTCTTTTAGCTTTATTGTCTGTATTGTGGTTATTTTCTCAATCAATGTGCACGCTGCTTTCTATACTATTTTCTACTCTTTAAAATGGGGGAGTGCCTATTCATGAGTGCACACGTGATTACTAGAGTAACAAAAATTAAGAACAACGATTCAATTGCATTAGTTTCAATTGTGTGTGTCTATGAACTGCTTAACCTTCATTATAACAGAGCAGCTAACTTCCTCAACTTGAGATTTACATTCTTTTTCCCCATTCGTCCTCCTGCTGGCTGGGATGAGAACTGCCTGGGATGGTGAGGCAGCTATCCTCCTCAGTGATGTCGCATGCTACTGCTTGCCTCTGTGTATGGTACGCCACTGCATTCTCTGACTATATATTTGTATTCTCTCTAAGGGATAGCTGTGATGATCGCCTGAATTTAATACCTGGAATGTATTTTGGCGGAATTTGGATGGCTTACAATTCTGTAAGCAACCATTGCGCAAGTACTTACGTAGAAAAAGGCAAGATCTGAGCTTTTAATACTATTTAGAAAGACAAGGTTTAAGTTGTTTAATACTATTTTACTACTATTTATGCTCATTCCCTGCGTTAGGCAGATTAGTAGCCATGTTTTCCTGCATTCATTCCCATCATTAATTCCGGTAATCATATTCTCCTACAACTAAGCTCTGTCGTGATGCAGTGTTAGCATATGGTTCCTGCTGTGTGTCTTTTCTTCTCCTCATCTGCTCTTCTTCTTTGCTGTTCATCTTCTTCAGCTTCTGCTTCTTTACCCTGCCTGCTATATATACATATATTTTTTTGCTCTGTTGTTTGTATATTTTAAAAAATGGCACATTAATTGGGGTGAATGATAGTAACAGACCATAAAGTGCAAACAGGCTTCAAATGTTAGAAAGGAGGGTCAAATCATATATGTTGTGGTGTTGGGTTTGGTGTTCTATGGAGATTCTAACAAGAAGGCAAAATCTACGCCTTCTGCTTTGTCATTGGTCGGCCATTTTGAAGCAATAAGTGTTGAGCTTGCTATGATAACTGTTTCCATGGAGTGGGGTTACTGTTTATGCACTTATGTATGCAGATCTAAGCCTTTACCTTTCTCATTGGTTGGTCATTTTTAGCTTGAGAAATGGCTATGATAATTGGTGCTATGATAATTGTTTCAATGTAACAGAATTAGAGCATTGAGTTGCCTATCTCTGGATGGTTTGCAATTATGCAAGCAACCTTATGCAACTATTTATGTAATTCTGTATGCAAGATCTAGGCCTTTTCCTTTCTCATTGGTTGGTCATTTTGGAGCTTGAGAATGGCTATGATAATTGTTTGGATGCAGCAGGATTAGAGCATTGAGTTGCTGATCTTTGGACGGCTTACAGTTATGCAAGCAATGATTATGCAGCTATTTATGTAATTCTGAGGGTTTCGAAATCAGTCTCCTTCAAAAATATAAGAACATAACTTTGTATACAGAAGTTTAATGTTGTACCTCATCAAGAACTTTAATGGTGTACCTCATCATTAAAGTTATGTTTAATGGTGTACCACATCATGAAATTTAATGGTGTACCTCATCATGAACTTAACAGAGCTATTATATTAGAGAACAAATGCAAGTAATTAAATAGCTTAAGCAAGATCTTTGGATGGCTTGCAGTTATGCAAGCAACCATTATGCAACTATCTGTTACGCATTTGTTCTCTAATTAGTTTTGTTGCATTAAAATTAGTTTCTGTTGGGAAGTTAAATATTGATTTTCTCGCAGTTTATGAACAATAAAATCTGTCATTCTCGCATTTATAATTTTTTACCAGTTTGTAGTTTACAAATGTACATATTCTCTTACAAATGTATGTTTCGATTAAGTAGTAGCAGGTTGGTCACGCTTAGAAAAACCTCCAATAAGATGATTTTGTGTTCCTTTAAGGTTTTTGTGTTCTCTAGGACACTTTACAATTTTATTTTACCTTTCATTTAGTACCTTTTTAGTTCTCTTTTTTTGCCAATGTTGATGAGGTCTCTCTATAGCAGGTGTTCCCATTTTTAAAATAATAGGTACATGTGCATTTCTATTTAAAATAATAGGTATACTTAGAGTATACTTAAAAAAAAGAGTCTAAAAAACTGCTGAATAAAATACGAAACAAATTGGAAATCAGTAATCTCTCAAATTTTTGTAGATTGTAGGAACCAGTATATAACAATAGATGATTACATAGGGCGCTACTCAATCTTAGAATAGAAATGTCATTTTCTTTTTACATTAGAAGAATTGCATTTCTTATGAACTCCCAACTTTAGATGATTACTCTTGACCAATAGAAATGTCATTTATGCAAGCAACCATTGTGCAACTATTTATGTAATTCTGAGGTTCCAAAATAACATCGATTTCTTAAAAAATAACTATGATAATTGTTTCCACGGAGTAGCATTACTATTTATGTAATTATGTATGCAAGATCTAAGCCTGTTCCTTTCTCATTGGTTGGTCAGTGGTAATCCAACAAGAATTGTAACATTCGATGTATCAACTCTAATCCACCTGGAGCGGTAATCCAACAATGGGTCGATGTGAAACTCAGTAAGAACGTGCCTTCAGCCTGAAACAACCTAGAAATGTAAAAGGAAATCAAGAAATGTAAAAGGATCAGTGCAAAACTAAAGCTGAGGAAAAGAGCCAATGTTAAAGGGGAGTAAAAAATATTTAACTGTATCTTGCATCCAACCAAGACAAAATCAAAAGTTTAACAATGCAGTCAATCAAAAATAGGAACAACGCAAAACCGAAGCCGAGCAAAACCCCCAATATTAAAGTGAAAAGTCATTAAAGTGAACACCCGAACCACAAAAATATGTAAACTGAACTATTTAAGATAAAAATCCAAAGTTTTCTCACTATCAGCCAAGCACCACAGATTCATAACATTTGTCTACTTTAATCCACAGGTTAAGAGAGTATAGAGAGAAAAATTAAGAGAGCACAGTGCATATGTGAGGGAAGAGTAACTACACTTCTAAGCTTTGGAACATAACAAAGAATTATCTTCATAGATGTAGCCATATATTTATGTATAGACTAGAATCGAGAATAAATATGATGTAGAGGTTTTATCCTATTTCCAATTCCTGCTCATTTCTAACTTTGCATATTTTGAACTTAGAACCCTGCATGTGTATGTGTATATATTTACATTTTATCCCCTGTTTGTTCCTGTACACTCCTCTGTTGTTTATTCTCTGTTTGATTTTATTTTTTTCCTTTCTAGAATATGTTCTCCTACTCTATTTGACTATATTGGAATGTTTGGTGCCCAATTTGGATGGATAAACACATATTGTCGCACAATTTTATGACTTATTTCAAAATGTGAGGATTTTTTATAATATCTGCTGAGGTAATGGATGAATTTTACGCAATTGATCGAGCGATTTCTCTTAAGTTTCCATTTGAGTTATGTGTATATATTTACATTTTTTTAAATTGCCTATTGCTTATGTGTATTCTAAATTAATTGAAGTAATTGGTTGCAAATTTGTATTTGTCATCGCCACTTCCATTTCTACTTTAACACTACAACAAATCAAACACAATCAGATTTCAGACTCAAAAAATCACCGTCGCTGCCATCACTAAATTCTGCGGCGATTGCTGTCTATATTGCAGCAGCTTGCTGCTGCCTGTCCTGCAGGCTGCAGGCAGCAGCAGCAGCGCCAGCCTGGTGCTGCCTTGCAGGCCGCAGGACAGCAACAAAAGCACCAGCCTGCTGCTGCCCTGCAAGTAGCCCTGAAAGTAGCAGCAACAGCTTGCTGCTGCCTACCCTGCAGGCTGTAGGCAGCTAGCTGTCTGCCCTGCAACCTGCAAGGCCCGGTTGTACTCTATTGTTGTTGAAATTCCTATCGTTTTGCTACCGTGCTGCTTGCTGTTTTAAGGAATCTTCATGCTTCTTTCCTATTTAATTTTCTCTCTTCCTTCCCGGTTCTAAATATTGGTTTAAGCTGCCACTATCTTCACTTGGCATAATTAGGCCTGTTATAGTCAATTTTAATTATTTTGAAATAAACCCTTGAAGCTTCATTCTTTTAAAAAAAAGTTTTGAATGGAAAATCTTTACATTTCTTTTCATTTGAGTTTTCTCCATTAATTGAATTGTGAATTTCTTAAATTTAATGGTTTATTACCAATTGTTACTTCTTAGTTAATTGTTCCACAATTTTTTAGTAAAAAAGCAATTAGAAGAACTTTTGTTTAGTATTCAACCCATATTCTTTTACCCAATGTTTTTTCTGATACTAATGTTCAGTTGCCGGCCTTGGGTGCTAAGTTACTACTTGGTTGGCGATGGTGTTCATGCAAAAAATTCATACTGTTGGATGGCTCTAAATATTTGTCGGTGACCTTCGGCAACCGGCTGTTGTTTACACACTGATCCTACATCAAAAAAGAAGTATTGCTTCCATTCTCTGCTCTTTCTTTGGATTAAGTCGGAATATTATTTGACCCTCACATTTTAAATATTTTTTATTACCTTTAATTTATGTGATGGTGATTGTTCATTTATTTTCGATCTTCTTTTTTGACTTTAAGTGCATAAACATTTCCTATTTTGGAGTTCACTCTTAATTACTTTGAGTTCTTCCCTATTTTTTTCTGGTTCTTCTCTAATTAATTTACATTCTATTTTTGGTGTTTAATTATTTTTTTGCGGGCTATGATGATACATAAGGAATAACAACAGACTTTGGACGGCCTTGGGTGTTGGGTTACTACTTTGGTGGTGATGGCGTGCATGCAAAAAATTGGTACTGTCGGATGACTGTGAAGAACCAAATGTTCTTTCTGCAACCCATTGCCAATACTCGCTGCTTGCATCCCCAAAATTTGTAAGGGTGTTGTTCCTTTCCTCTTCTCTCACTCCAGCCTAAGTATTTGTGTTGCCTTTGTGTAAAAATATGAATATTTCTCGGTGACCTTCGGCAACCAGCTGTTGTTTATACTGTGACCCTACATTGAAAAAGAAGTACTGCATCCATTCTCTACTCTTCCTTTTGATTGAGTTGGAAAATTATCTGAGCCTCGCATTTTAAATATATTTTTTTTACCTTTACTTTACATGATGGTGATGATGGTGTTCAATATTTCGTCACATCTTCAAATTCTGATTTTGTAAACAATGTTGTCGCTGGATTTTTAGATGTTTTAGTGTTCTTTCTTGCTGGCTTAGAGTAAATCTGCACCTATATGAAGATCTTACATTGCTTTAATTATTTATTTCAGTTTTGTAAGCTTCAATCGATGCTTTCTACTTATTTTTCTTGCCAGAGCTTACAATGGTTTACTTTTTCAATTCTGTTCACTACATACTGTAAATCTGCACCTATATAAAAATCTTACAATGCTTGACTTCTTTATTTCGTTTTACTCAGCTTCAGTCCATGTTTTCTACTGCATTCTTCTTAATCAATCCATGCTTTAATATAGGTGAAGTAGAAGCATGGATTGAAGCATGGATGCTTTAATATAGGTGCAGAACTTACAATGCTTTACAATACATGCTTTAATTCTGCACCTAATTGAACTACAGCACCTATATGCAGAGCCTCATTACATGCTTCAATCCATGCATCTACTGTACCTATATGTAGATCTTACAATGCTTTACTACTTTATTCTATATTAGTAAGCTTCAATCCATGCTTTCTACTGCAGCCCGTTGGCAGAGCTTACAATGGTTTACTTCCTTAATTCTGTTCACTCGATGCTTCACTCCATGCTTTAATTCTGCACCTATATGAGGACCTTACAATGCTTTACTCCTTTATCTTGATCCATGCTTCAACCCATGCTTTAATATAGGTGCAGAGCTTACAAAGCTTAACATGCTTCAATCCTAGCTTTAATTCTGCACCTATTGAACTACTGCACCTATATGCAGAGCTTCCGCCCATGCTTCACTCCATGCTTTAATTCTGCACCTTTATGCAGAGCTAGAACCCATTGTTGGGTTTCCACAGTTGCTATATTATGCTAATAAACAGTGGACCGGATACAAAGATAAAGATGGCGATGATGTGTAATCAAGGTACTAGAGCAACTTAGCACTGTTTGGTATGGTACTAGAGCAGTAGTCAAACATCAATTACAACTTACCCTCATTAATAACATAGCTTTTGGACCAATTTGTCAAGTAGAAAGATGATACTAACAGCTTTAAGTGATAATTGGTTGAGTTCCAACTAACAAAAAAAAAAAGTTAAGAAGTTTGAAATCCTCAATCGGATTCCAATCATCTGATTTGAAACCCAACACGCATGGTCTATGATATCCATATTTTGAATTTAGTACGTACGGATTTTCATTATATTGAAACTAATATGTTAGCGAGGATAAAATATAACAAATGAGTCATTACTTACTGATAAGATGCGGGAATGCAAGAGGTACGCCTGCAGCAATTTTCTTGCCTTATCTTCTAAAATTTGATTATTTATGTAGTTTCTTTTATTCTTTCACTTACATAGTTCTAGAGTTGATGCATTTTCTCGCATTCATTTCCTTTCTGGTGCCAATTCCCTGTTTTGGTTGTTTTCTAGACTTATCAAAGAGTTTGAAAGAGTGATGAAGGAGGAGGAGAGCAGAAATACTCGTGAAACCATCAAAATGATGAACGATAAAAAACAATCAATGCTATTATTTCATAAAATTATATAGTATCTAAAAGGTCTACTCTGGCCTCTTCTTTGGTAGTTCTATTTGTAACTTTACGTTCTACTAATTGGAAGGTTGACTTCTTTACAGGTTAAAAAGTTAAACTCATATGTCGCTCTCAATAAACAGTAAGTTTTCATCCCTTGCACTAATTCTGCGCTTATTTATGCATATGCTTATTAAGTCTCTGTAAATTGGATTGTTTGATTGGAGACTTTATGCTCACAGGTTTTCTTGGTTGAAATGCTGTATTCTGATCTCGAATACTATGCTTATTCTAATAGCGTCAACTCAGAACACCAATCAATATGTAGGGAGTGCAATACTTCCCTCAAGATGGAAAATGAATGAACTTACAAGACAAATACAAAAAAACATTAATTGGGGAATCTACCTGTAACTTGTGTGCTCTAAAAATAATGTCCTTAAAGGAATAATATGTCAGGTAGGACGCACTTTATCATTTAAGTGTGACATTACATCGTAAACATGTCTTTTAAGGAGCAGTAATTGAAGAACATTCATGCAAAAATGTGGGTTGGAGCCTGATTTGGTCGCACTTGTGAGTACCATTCTAGCTTCTGCTCAAATTGGATTTTTTAAATTGGGTTTCAGTCATTTCATCTAAAGTAATCCTGCAAATATAATAAAAATACAAATATACGGATTAAACTTCAACTTATTTCTAATTGGGAAGAAGTAATAGAGATAAGAAAAGTAATTTATGTGGACAAATTGAATAGTTACCAAGTTGTTAGAGATAAAATTTTATTCTGCTCAATTAATTTTTTTTCATGGTTCCCTTTAGTATATGGTAATAAAACTTTCTTGATGTTCTATTGCATATAAAGTGGACTGCTTCAACAAGTACCCCAAAACAAAGAACAGAACTGGTCCTCTCTCTGCGTCACCTACTAAACAACAAACTAAACAATTTCTAATAACCTGCTAAACTTCAAATTCTTTTGAGTGCATCACTTCCTGAACAAAAGAACTTATCTCCAAATATATGGAAATTTGATCCTTATATTTAGAAAATTACTTAAAATCACTGAAATTATTTTTAACTTACTTTGCAGGGTGCTTCTCTACCTGCTGATGGTAACAGAATACAAGGACGAGAAGAACAAAAAGAAGATGACGATAAAATTGAAGAATTGATCAAAAAACAGCTACTGCAACTACTGGTGCTTCCAACTACTGATGCTGCTTCTTCTCCCGGCTACTATTGATTCTAATTCTGCTGAATTGTTCCTGGTTGGCAAATACAAAAGAAATAAGTTACCCAACTTACATTTGATCCTAAAAATTTTAATTTAATCCTAAAATATATTGCCCAACCTCCAGTTAGTATAATTTTTGAATGTAAATGTTACCGCACTTTGCTAATCATTTGTAAATGTTGTTGTCGTTCTCCAAATGCAGAGTGGATTCTATTGTCAATTTGTAAGTTTATGTTCCTTCTGTATGTTTGTAAGTTCGTGAATGTTACCGCACTTTGCTAATCATTTGTAAATATTGTTGTCGTTCCCCAAATACAAAATGGATTCTATTGTCGATGTGTAAGTTTTTTCCTATTCTTCTCTTCTCTGCAAGCTGCATTCCTCTCATGAAATGTGTCCATTCTCTTTGCTGTTTATGTATCTAAAATTTACTATTCTTTTCTTTCTAAGCTACATTTGTCTCTTCTTCTCTTCTCACCTTTTGTTTTTTTTGCTTAACATCTCCTTGGCTATATTTCATGTTTTTGCGTTTCGTAAACATTTATTATTTTCCCTGCCTGTTAACTCTGGATGAACTCGGTAGACTATTGCGTTGCCTTTTGACAATTGCGTTGCCTTTTAACTACAAGGTTATTTTGTAGATTAGGTAATAGTTAACAAAAAAAATGAAATAAAAAATAATATTTATTAAATAAATTCTACCCGCGGCGCAGCGCGGGCCTTCACTAGTTAGTTTTGATTATATGCTAGGTATTCTCATGATAAACGGATTTTTGGCCTTCGATTTCAAAAATTTCGGTTTTAGGGCATATAATAGGAATTTTTGAAAATCATGCGATTGATCTATTTTTAAAATTCTTTTTGCAAAACTAATTTGATTCTTAGTCTCTCTACACGATAATGATTGTTTGGGTACGATTTTTCAAATTTTTGAAAATTAACAATTTTTCGTGTTCTTGAGTTGTTGCCCACAGGACCTTATTTCTCACAAGGAACTTGTAGCAATGGTGATCACCTGGATCATCTTTCTTCTGGCTGCTATGGTTCATACAAGAGATGCTATCAAGCCCAAGAAAGCTAAGAAGGCGAAGAAAACAAAGGATGATTCCGATACGGACTCTGAGACGGAATAGATTGATTGGGATGAGCTTCAAGTTGAAGCAACTACTCCCACTGCTTCGAAAGGGAAAGCCCCTGCAGAGACATCAAAGGCAAAGGCTCCGCCCATTGCTGCTGAAAAAGGAAAAGCTCCAATGGAAGAAACTCCTGTGAAAACAAAAAGAAAAAGTGTTGCCCGCAAGAGAGGGAGTGCTCGAGGAATTTCCATTGAGGAACCTAGCCAGCCTCTTCCACAAGACTTTATCAGCTCTGCAAGGATCAAGGATTTTGAGAACAGGGAATGCATTGGCGAAAGACATGTCAATGTCAAAGCCTTGAAGGAACGATCTCCACTATTTGGGACTCTGTATGACCAGACAGGTCTTGCTCCCATTTGCAATTTTCCCGAGACCACTGGGTATTGTCTTCACTCAGTAAGGATGTTTTATCAAAATGCTTGCTATCTAGTTGATCAGGAGAGCGGACGTCGAGAATTTCAAACATTGGTTAAGAATGTTAAGATTAAAGTAACCCCTCAACTGATCGGAGAGGTGTTAGGGATGGAGGCCAGAGCTGATGGACCTCATTATCTGAAAAGTCAAAACTTCTCCACCAACTCCTGGAGTGTGAGGACCTGGATCCCCACGTCGAGATTACTGGTTCATCTACAGCTCCTGGAGGCCAATGTGGCGTGTTGGTGGGATTTGTGCCCCGTTTGGACATTAGTGTTGGGCTCAGTGTGTTTAATGGATCACGTGGGTGATCATTGGACTCCGTCGGATCGTTAGAAGTGGTTTCGCGCGAAGTGGATATTAAATATGGACTCAGTGCGAAGTTTGGACCAAGGATTACCTTTCCGGATGCCTTCGGCAAATTTTGGAGTTGGAATTTGGCGAAATGGACATCAAATTCGGATTCAGCGCGCGAAAACGGTTAAAACGGACTACCCACTTGTTATTTTTGAGCACCGGACACTGTTCACGCCGGAACAGTGTTTCCGGCGGCGGCGGCAGCGGCGGAGCGGCCGCAGGCAGCGCGGCGGACGGAGGCGCGGGCCGCCCGGTCCACGCGGCAGGCGTGCGCCGGGGGCTGGACGCGTGGCGGCTCGGGAGTGGGCCGGTCCGCGGGGCGCGGTCTACGGGGGAGTGCGGGGCGCACGGTGGACCGGGGGTGACACGTGGCATCATCCTAGAGGTGGGTTCACGGCGGTTGGTCTACGCAGTATTCGGGATGGCTCATGGTTTACGGTGCACCGGGCTTGGACACGTGGCAGGTTTGTATTGGTTCGGTCCACACGATTTCGTGCACCGGGTTCACTAGGCAGAGGCTTGACACGTGGCATTCTCCTATTGGTGGGTCTACTGTGCGCGGTAGGGTGGCAGGCGGCGGCGTCAGGCGGGCACGTGGGCGCGGCAGGCGGGCGTTGACCGGGGTGCGTGCCACGTGTCGTCGTCCGCGGGTGGCCACGTGGCGCGACGCGTGCGGCGGGTTCGGCTGTCGCCTGTTTGGCGGGCGACGTGGAGGCCCAGGATGATTTCGGGCAGCTACAGTGTTCGGGCGCGGGGATTTCGGGCTGCTACAGTGCGCGCCCGAAAACTCCCAGCGCCCGGAAATCGGGACTTATCCGGTATTTCCCCAATTGTTTCTGCAGCCTATAAAAGGCGATCCGAGCCTTCTTCTTCTCCTTTTTCCGCCATTTCCGAGCCTCTTCTCGCCGGGGTGCCTTCAGCAAAGTTGATCCCCTAGTTTGGCTGCATCTTTCTGCAAAGTTTTGGGATTTTTGGTGGCACGTTTATCGAGGTTTCTATTTTTACGGCGCGGCGCGACGCTCGTTCGTTTGTGGTCTTCTTCGTCGCGTTTTGGTGCGAGGACTCCCCCGGCTTACCCCAAGCACCTTTTTCAGTGATTCTTGCGCCGTTGGCTTCACGACAGGTAGGGCTATGTTTCCCATGTTTACTGGTTTTTCCCATTCCGAGCTTTTCATGGGTTTTTCGGATCATCTTGTAACCTCTTTTCTGGGGCGGAGTTCTGGGACAGCGGAGCGGTGTTTTGGTGATATCTTCGCGCACAGGCATCGGATTGGGGCGATTCAAGAGGCGATTTGCATCTACACATCACGAGGAATATGCCCAAATTTTCTTGGAATTTTCTGAATATTTCTCGAAGGTGAAGAATCTCTGTGAACAGTAGTTGTTGCTACAGTTTTTGAGAGTAGTTTAATTCGGGGTGGTTCCCTTGTCGGAATTGTTTCTCAGTGTAGAAAGCTCGGAATTGGACGTGCAGGTACTCGTTTCGAAGGTATCGACGCGAGGATTATCGTGGTATTTTTATTGGATTTTTCTGGGCACTTGCAGCAGGTGAAATAAGCACGGCTTTGGGACTGATTTTCAGATTATGTATACTTGGTTAATTTTGGAATAAAAGTGTAATGTTGAGCCTTATTGTTGTGCCCAGGGGTGCTTTCAGTTGTTTGGAGCCAAGGCGTGCGCGACTTGTACCGAGGGTGTTATGTTGGCAGATTTTGGACCGTGGGCGTCTACCCACTTCACCGACTTCAGGTTTGCCTTGGTTTAAGCGCTTCAGGTGGGTAAGCTTATTATCAGTAATTGTTTAAGGCAATGAATATGCTGTGGCAAATGTAAGTGCACTTGTGGGGATGTCACCCCTCTATGACTGATGCATGCATGTTTAGGGTACATGGTTTATGTTGGTAAGTAGGTAAGCTTGATAATGATATTTGTATAAATGATTGCAAGAATAGTATTTATGAGGTATACTGAGGTCTTGCATGACTTGGACATGTATGTGATGACTAGTGTAAGCTTACCTAGGATAATGTTACCCTATGAAATTATGTAACATGTCATGTTAGCACATAGCCTCTCATGTGGTTGGATTATGCTTTGGGACAGGATTTCTTAGCTATGTGCGGATTTGTACTCTGAGGAGTTATTATGATCATTCTATTGATGAACCCTGAATTGTGGACAGGTCTAGTTTTGGGATTCCGGCATGTTGTTTATTCCTAAAGGAACTATTATTATGCTTTACCCCCTTTTATTTCCTTGAGGACAATTGCATGCTTGTATGGTCATGTAGTTAGGCCATCTTTTACTGCTGCACTATTTATGGGAACTTGACTTAGGAGAAACCATGCTTTTCCTTTCTCCGCCTTTGCTAGTCAAGTGGTCAGTGCTGCTCGGGTTCGAGCAGGGGTCTGGATAGGGTAGTCAGGACTTCGTGTCTGGGACAGGTTGGTTTAGTTGTGGGGCTTTGCGGCAACCGCGGATATTGGGCGGTTGACCGGATGTTTCTCTATGCACCTGATTGGGTATCAGTTTTACTTAGTGGATGGAGTTTCCCACTTATCGTTCAGTTGCATCCGATTGAGGTCGGGTCTTTCCTTGATGGTTGAGTTTTCCCACTTTGATCAGATTGATGATCAAGTCCTGCTGTTTAGAGATACTGGTGATATTGATGACAGAGATGCTTTACTCGTGTGGGTAGCTCCCCTCGAGTGCCGCTCCGGAGTAGGCTTCAGACCGTGTTGGGTTCCGGTCAGACCGTGTTGGGTTCCGGTGAGACCGTGTCGGGTGCCGGTCAGACCGTGTTGGGTTCCGGTCATTTGGACAGAGCAGGCAGTACCGGGTTTTATACCGGTTCATTCGATTGAGTTTATTTCGGCCAAATACCTTTTTTGTTACACTCGTGCCTGGGGGCCGAGTGTAGACTGGTAGTTGAGTTTAGATCAGTGCTAGTATTGTTGAGAGCCGTCTGGTTGACGGTGGTCCCGTGTTGTTGCGAGTACTTTGACCGCTGTGTGAGAGGTTGAGCATCTTGATTCTATCCGTTCTGAGAGAGCGTGGGTTTTGACCATAGCCTGCTTGATCCTCTGCTCGATAGCGAGCTAGTCCGTTTGGACGCCCTACGTAATTCCTGCCCGTCAGCGGGAGGTGGTTGTAGGTGGGCGCAGGTTTGACTGGACCAGATGTGGCAGTCAGCTCAATTGGGTCGATGGTGCACTTCATGTGCTAGTGGTTGCATACCACTGTTCGGTTCTCCCTCTTTTAGCCTTTAGTTAGGGGCAGGGTAGCTGCGAGAGTCTCCAGCTTACTCATTTCAGTCTTATGACTTGGGTTAGTTATTGTCTCTTGAGGACTTGGTGGGCAGACCGACGGGTCTGGCGGTGGTACCCACTGAGAACTCCCTTTTTGGTGTAGTTCTCACACCCTTTTGGGGGTTTTCCCCCTCTTTTTCTCTCCTCTCCTTTGTTTTGCAGAGTCTTAGCGGGTGTTGCCGACTCTGTGGTTGTTGATCGTGGCGAGGGAGTCGCGAGCTAGATCCCTACCCGGCGTTGGAGAGTAGCGGTACCCTTCCGAGGAGATCATCAGTAGATTAGCTGTTTCTTTTTCCTCTTTTGAGAGACTATTATAGTGAGGATATTTTGTATTGAGAGACTGTACACTGTTGTATATATATTGGAGTTACCTCCCGGTTGGGTTTAGAGCTTGTACTCGAGGATATTGTATTATTATTATTTTGGGGAGGCAGACAGTGTTGTTTATTTCCAGTTGTACAGTGATTGATTTTAGTTACAGCAGATTTTCATTTATAGCTCTGATATCTGTTTAGTTATAGTATTTTTCTTGCAGGTAGGACGCTTCGCCTATGCAGGTTGGCATAGGTGGCGGATCTGTTTGGCGGGCCCGGGTCGCAGTTTCGACCCCGGGGCGTGACATGGAGAGTGGTAGTTAATGGAATCTGTCTTCCAGATACTCTGTCGGCAGGAAACTCCGTCTTTTCAAAAGAGCTTCGACCAGAGTATCGCTACTTGAACTTCATTGTTTGTTATAACGTCCTTCCAAATATGAATACAAAGGTTCTTCGGTGGGATAGGATGTTATTCCTTTATCTTCTTGGAAACCCCACAGCGGCAATGGGAGCAAACTTAAACATTCCTTACGTCATCTGGTCAAGGATGGCACGCTATGTGGAACATGCTCACCCCTCAGAGAGACTTCCCTATCCAATGATCATTATGCGCATTTTTCAAAAATTTAAAGTTGACACAAGTGCGAGTTCCTACATGCACAGTCTAGGAACGATCAATGAAACAACTATTGTAAAGTCTATCTCAACAAAACAAGATGAGCCCCCATCACCTCCTCACCGACGAAGAGCACAACAACAAGCAGCAACCTCTGCACCAGCACCACCACCTCCAGTCCCACCAGCACATGCAGCACAACAAGTGTTACGACATTTTGTTGTTGGCATATTTCGTGAGTCAAGTCAGTGAGTTGAGTCGGAGTCTTAAAGGGATCAAATTGTCAATCAGCAATCAAAGACTTAGAGAAGACTCAACAAGAGCTCAAGTTGACACTCAGTGTCTTGAGTCTTGAAGATTGAAGTTGAAGAATTGTGGATCAGTTACATCAATCTCAAGAAGAAAGTATTCAAAAGGATCAGGTATGGTTAACTAAATAATTTTGGTGATCCGAATACTTTCTTATAGTGTAGAAACACTTGGATGAATTTTTAATTGCATAAAAATCAAAAACTGGACATGGGACATGTTCAGGATCCGGATCAGACAGTCCAATCCGGATCCCGAAGGGTGCTTGTTCATTGGCAAATCCGATCCGGATCAAAGGTCATTTCGATCCGGATCCCGAACATGGGTTTTTGCTGGAATACATGAACGATCCGGATCGGGCATTTCAATCCGGATCCCGAACCCTGTTTTTCTGGAATAGCCTGACTCGTTACGACGATCCGGATCACAGTAAATCCGATCCGGATCGCCGTCCTAAAAATTTCCAGATAAGGCAAGTTTTTGATTCTTATCTCTTTCCAAAGATTTCTAAACTATAAATAGACATTTAGGGTTTCTCAAAAACGTGGGGAGCACGGCCGATCAATTGATAAAACACTTGAGAGCAACCCTAGAGGCTAGGTTTTCATCGTTCTTCTTTATAGCCTCTTTTAGGTCAATTCGACGGTTCTTCCAAGAACATATCTTTTGTCGAATTGACCTAATCTTTGCTTAGAGATTTTTCCCATGGATCTTCATTGATAATCTAAGCAAAGGATCACCATTGAAGCCAATATTCTTACCGGCTGAGTTTGCGTCGTGGATTCGACGTGGCATAGTGGATACGGTGTGCTAAAGGCGTTTCGTGGATTCGAAACGTGTGCTCGTGGATTCGAGTGGCGTTCGTGGATTCGAACGTGTGCAGTGGACGTGCAATCGTTGGAGCGCAAGGTCCGAAGAAGTTGAAGGAGGGGTTAAATCCGTGGAGACGGTAATCACCTTGTTATTCTTTTTTTCTTAGTGGATTGTTATTGCGTGGACATCCAACCGGTCAGCGCAAGGTCCGAAGAAGCTGAAGGAGGGGTTGAGTCCGTGGAGTCGGTAATCACCTTGTTATTCTTCTATTCTTAGTGGATTGTTATTGCGTGTTGGTCCCGTGGTTTTTCTCCTGGATTGGAGTTTCCACGTATATCTCGGTGTGCTGTTTTTATTTTCCGCATTGGTTTTTATTTTGCACTGAGATTTGGTTTTATAAGTATTACACCTATTCACCCCCCCTCTAGTTGTTTGATAGTACCTATTTAGAACCGTGTGGATCCTTCGGGATATATAAAAACCAACAATTGGTATCAGAGAGGGTTTTAGGTTTATCTATCATGTCGGGTGGAAGTGGTAATATTTATAGACCTCCTCTTTTTGATGGGACTAATTATGCTTATTGGAAAGTGCGGATAAGAGCTTTTCTCATCTCAATTGATGAGCGGGTATGGCAAACCGTGGAATACGGTTGGGTGCATCCTGTTGAGGAAGTAGGAAATTCTACTACCCCAAAACCTCGCTCTAGATGGTCCAAAGAGGAAATTGAAAGATCTTCTTACAATGGGAAAGGTATGAACGCTTTATATAATTCTCTTTCCTCGACTGAATTTACACGAATTTCCGCGTGTAAAACCGCGAAGGAAATTTGGGATATTCTCAAAATTACACATGAGGGTACTAATCTTGTAAAAATTCAAAAGCTCCAGATGCTTACAAGTCAATTTGACTCTATTCATATGGAAGAGCATGAATTGTTTACAGATTATTACACTAGACTTCAAGATGTAATCAATACTTGTGCTAATTTAGGAGAAAAGATCCCGGAGTCGAAAGTTGTAAGAAAGATACTTCGGACTCTTCCGGAACGGTTTAGGGCAAAGGTTACCGTCATTAAAACCGTTAGTCATCCGAATGAGATGAGTGTAGAGGAATTAGTAGGTGCTTTGCAAACTTATGAAATGACTTTTCCTACTAATCAAGTTTCTTCCAAGTCTTCATCTAAGCTTACAGGTATTGCATTCAAATCCACAAAGGAAGAAGATAGCGAATCAAGTTCCGACGATGAAATCTCTTTTGCCGATTTTGAAGAACAATTGGCGCAGATCACAAAGAAATTTCGTCGGAAGTTTTGGAAGAATCGAACCGATGGATCTTCATCCACGAAACCTTCTAAAGGATCATCGGGTTCTAAATCCTCTAACCTCAAAAGCTTTGCAAAACCTTCTAAAGAAAAAGAAAAATATGATTTCGAAGGGGAAATCCAATGCTATAGATGCAAAGGCTACGGCCATTTTTCAACGGAATGTCCTTCTCCGAAATCATATAAAAAGAAGGCTTTGCAAGCGAAAACTTGGGACGATTCTACTTCTAATGAATCGACCTCAAGTAAAGAGGAAAAAGTCGTTGCCTTACATGCTTCTCAAATTCCCTCTTCTAATGTTTGTTTATCATCTTTAATCACTAACTCTATTCCTTTGATTTTGCATGAAACATCAACATCCGGCGGAGAGTCATCAAGTGAGGGGGAGTCGGACGAAGAAGAACTCGTTGAGGCATACCAACAACTTCTTAGGGAATCAAAGAAGATGACCAAGCATATCAAGAAGTTGAGGAAGCAACGACTTGAAGTTCAAGACGAGAATCAAGCTTTAAAGATCAAACTTGATGATCTCGAGGAGGAGCAAGGACGGTTATTGGATAACAATAAACTCCTCCAAGAAAAGTTAAACCAATCGGAGACAAACGCAAAATCATATATGGACAAGATTGGTTTTCTTGAAAAGCAGTTTGAGGAGATTCATATCACCAACCAAGCATTGACCAAGCAAGTTCATGAACTCAAATCCGACATACAAAGGCTTTCAACCGTTTCCAAGAAACTCTGTATGTGCGGATTAGGTCAAACAAGCAAGGTTGGTTTGGGTTTTAAAAAGGATCAAACTGTGCATGCTTCAAGTTCCACATTCAAATTGAAAGGAAGAACGTGTCACCTTTGTGGACTTGAAGGACATTTGGTGAAGAATTGCCCGAAAAAGAGAAAGAAGAGTCCTTCGGCAACTTCATCTACGGAGCGAACTCAACGGAATCAAAAGACACATCAAGTCAATGGAGTTCACTCATACCACCAAAGGTCCGAGCCACAACATCAATCATACAAGTGGATCACTGCGAGCCAAAGACCTAAGGTGGATCAACAGTCAAAGCTATCATCTCCCAACCACAATGAATCAAGACAACCCAAAATTCGACAATTTTGGATTCGGAAAGGTGATATCTGTTACGGAATTTGAGTTGGCGTAGTTTCGTGAAAGTCTCAAGTCTTGAAGATTGAAGGTGAAGAAAGTTGGATCGTTTAACTCAATCTCAAGAAAGAAGAATTCAAAAGGATCAGGTATGTTTAACTAAAGAATTTGTGTGATCCGAATACTTCTTGTAGTGTAGAAACACTTGGAAGAATCTTTCATTGCATAAAAATCAAAAACTGGACTTGGGACATGTTCAGGATCCGGATCAGGCTGTTCGATCCGGATCCCGAAGGTGGTTCGTTCATACATCGTCGCAATCCGGATCGTAGTCTCTTGATCCGGATCCCGAACGTTGAGTTTACCATCTACCTTGAACGATCCGGATCTTGCTTCGCAATCCGGATCCCGAACGTTGATGTTTGGTGAACTGTATGAACGATCCGGATCGTAGTCACATGATCCGGATCCCGAACCTTCATTTTTCTGGAATTGGCTGTTTCGTTATGACGATCCGGATCTCAGTTATCACGATCCGGATCGCCGTCCGTAAAATTCCAGAAATGGCAGGTTTTTGATTCTTATCTCCTTCCTAGGGTTTCTAACCTATAAATAGACCCTATGTCTTTCTTTCTAGGGTCAATCCACATAGCGGTCATTTTCATGTATCATCTTATACGGCTATAGATCCACATATAGAGAAGAAAGGAAATCATTAGAGAATACTCTATGTTTCTTCATCTATATTGATTAGTTTGATTCTAGGTTTTCATACTCACATCTTGAGTTGAATCAAACTAATGAATACTTAGATGGTATTTCCGATCTATCTTTGATCTAAGTATTCGGCGGATCATCACCACCCAAAAAACAACGATTACCCCAAAATCGGCGCGTGGATTCGCGTGTCCTTGTGGATTCAAGGTTCATTCGCTCTCGTGGATTCGGAGCGAGGCACGTTCGTGGATTCGAAGGGTGCTATTGGGTGAAGACCGTGGATTCGGTCGGACGTCGTGGATTCGACGTTGGACGCCGTGGATTCGGCGTTGGGCGCAGATCGTGGATTCGAGAAGCGTCTGGAGCGAGCGGAGAAGATCCTCTAGGAGCGTATGGAAAAGGTTGAGTCGTAAGTGTGTACGGTAAATCACCTTGTACGTGTTTTAATTCTAGTGGATTTCTGCCGTGTTATCGGTCCCGTAGTTTTTTACTCCGGTGATGGAGTTTTCCACGTAAAAATCTTGCGAGTTATTTTCATTTCCGCATTGGGTTTTTTATCGCAACGATTTTTGAGTGTTTATACGTTTACACCTATTCACCCCCCTCTAGGTGTTTCTTCCCCTATTTAGATCCGTATTATATACGACCCAACAAGTGGTATCAGAGCGGGAATAGGGTTGTGAACAATGGTTGAAGGTGGAAACATCAATCGACCCCCTTTCTTTGATGGAACAAATTATGCGTACTGGAAAGTACGGATGAAAGCCTTTTTATCTTCCATCGACGAAAGGGTGTGGCATTCAATTGAATCAGGATGGACTAATCCAACTGAACTTATCTCTGATGTTCACACCTTAAAACCTAGGTCGAAATGGACCAAGGAAGAGTTTGAGTTATCTTCTTACAATGGCAAGGGAATTAATGCTATTTTTAATGCCTTATCTCAAACTGAATTCTCTCGCGTCTCGGCATGTGAGACTGCGAAAGAAATCTGGGATGTTCTCCAGGTTACACATGAGGGAACTAACCTCGTGAAGATTCAGAAACTGCAGATGCTTACGAGCAAGTTTGACTCTATTTTGATGGCAGAAAATGAATCTTTCACGGACTACTATACACGATTGCAAGACATCGTAAACTCATGTGCTAATCTGGGAGAGAAGATTCCAGAATTTAAGATTGTAAGAAAAATCTTAAGAACTCTTCCTGAACGATTTCGCCCAAAGGTTACTGCCATTGAAACTATTAAACACCCGGACGAAATACGTGTAGAAGAATTAGTTGGTTCATTACAAACTTATGAAATGACTTTTAATACTAACAATTCTTCTGGAAAAGCATCCACTTCTAAGTCTTCAGGTTATGCGTTGAAAACAACTAAGGAAGAAGACGCGGATACATCCTCCTCGGACGATGACGAGAACCTTTCTATGGAGGAATTTGAGAAGCAGCTCGCTCTCTTGACAAGGAATTTTCGCCGCAACTTTCGAAGGGGTAATTCAAGCAAATCTCCATCCTTCAGAAAGTGGAACAAAGGCAAGGGTACTCCAAGTCACAAGTCAAGAAAGCAGGAGAACTTCTCAAAGGATAAGAAAAGTTCAGAAGGACAACTGCAATGCTTCAAATGTCGAGGCTACGGCCACATTGCAACGGAGTGTCCTAACAAGTATCCGGCAAAGAAGAAGGCAATGCAAGTCGTCACTTGGGATGACAACTCAACGTCAAATGAGTCGTCTTCAAGTGATGAAGAAAAAAGCTCCACGGCATTCCACGCGTCCACATCTTCACCATTCATGTGCTTTATGGCAACTACGTCTGAATCATTGTCCAACCCCACTGTTGAAAAGAATGCAATGGACAATGAATCGGATGATTCGGAAGGTGAAGAGTTTGCTCTAGCCTATCACAGATCTTTACAGGACTTAAAGAAACCGGCTAAGCAAAACAAGGGGTTGAGAGGGAGATTGCAGGATCTCGAAGAAGAAGTAAAAAGGGTAACTTCTCTCTCGACCGATCTTGAAGTGGAAAGGGATAGTTTGATAAAAGCAAATGCTTCCCTTCAAGAGTCCAATGAGCAACTTGAAAAGGAACATACAAATCTGGTGGATAACGCGAATCACTTTTCAAAGCTCTACAACGAGGCTCGACAGGATAACCTGGAAATGACAAAGACCATTTTCCAACTCAAGAATGACTTACAGCGATTCTCTTCAGGAAGGAGTAAGTTGGATAGACTTCTTGGTCTTGGTCAATCAAATAGGTTCGGCCTCGGATACACTCAAACTGGAAACAGTCCAAGTTCGAGTGGGACAGTCTTTGTGCCTCAGTCGGTATCTCCTCCTCCGACATCGGAATTCAAGACAAACAACGACAACAAACCTACCTCATCCTCTTCGGAATCGTCAAGCTCAAAGGTATGTTTTCGTTGTAATTTTGCAGGGCACATCGAAAGAAATTGCGAGATTGGAGTTCAAAGAACAAATCAACCACATCTTGCAATTGCTACCAATAAGCTCACTTTCCGGAATTCAAGGAAGGATTTTTCAAAAGGAAAGAACATTGGTAGCACCTCAAACAAGACGATGACAAAGGAAAAAGATCAATCATACAAGACGTCGTCTTCAAGGAGAATCTCTCAACCTTTACCAACATACTCCAAAACTCAAAAGGTTTGGGTATGCAAAGGTGAAACCCCTCCTTGTCCTTAATCGTTCTACGATTAAATCTTGTATAGTTTGTGTAGACTATTTTCTTTTCTTCTTTTTCTTTTGGCCGACCCGTCAACCATCTTTGGGAGGTAAATGGTACATCTTTTTATTGGTTGATGATTTCTCTCGGTTTTCTTGGGTAGCATTTTTTGAGAGAGAAAGCTGATACGTTTGACTCTTTTCATGAGATTTGCCATCGTATTATGATTGAAAAGAATGAAAAGATCATTCGTGTTAGAAGTGATAGGGGTGGAGAATTCATAAATTCAAAATTCATTGACTTTTGTACTTCAAATGGCATTAAACATGAATTCTCGGCACCCTATACACCTCAGCAGAATGGTGTTGTTGAGCGCAAAAACAGGGTTGTTCAAGAGATGGCGCGTGTGATGCTTCATAGCCGGAAATTACCGCTACATTTTTGGGCTGAAGCTGTGAACACCGCTGTCTATGTCATTAACAGAGTGTATTTGCGCCCAGGAACCTTGAATACACCATATGAGCTGTGGTTTAGTAGAAAACCGGATATCAAGTACTTTCGTATCTTCGGGAGTCGATGTTACATCTTACGTGACCGTGAAAATCTTGGAAAGTTCGACTCTCGAAGTGATGAAGGGATCTTTTTGGGTTATTCTACGAATAGCAGAGCATATCGAGTATTTAACATTGAATCTAAAACGATCGTAGAATCTATAAATGTTAAAGTAGATGAAGCTTCTCATTTTGAATCTGAAAAATCTACCCTCGATATCTCTCTAGATGATGACTCTCCTGCTAGTGCATCTTCTCATAATAATACTTCCAATATTAATGATGCATCTAATGGTTCTTCTAGTTTATCTGATGTGCAGGAATCATCTCGTGTACCTCCGAGTACTCCGTTTCAACAAACGCTACGAATCTCCAAGGATCATCCGGAATCGAACATCATTGGAGATCCACAAGAAGGAGTTAGAACTCGAAGGCAGTTGGTTTGCGGATTTGCTTGCTACGTATCTTTAATCGAACCAAAGACAATAGATGAAGCTCTTCAGGATGACTACTGGATTAAAGCAATGCAGGAAGAGCTCCATCAATTTGAGCGAAACAAGGTCTGGGAATTAACGAAGCCTCCAAAGCAACATAATGTGATAGGTACCAAATGGATCTTCAAGAACAAGAAAGATGAAGATGGTACTATCATCAGGAACAAGGCACGACTAGTTGCTCAAGGCTACTCTCAAGTAGAAGGTATAGACTTTGACGAAACTTTCGCCCCTGTAGCTAGACTCGAGTCCATTCGTATATTGTTTGCTATTGCTTGTCATTTTAAAATCAAATTATTTCAAATGGACGTCAAGAGCGCATTTCTAAATGGGTTTTTAAATGAGGAAGTTTATGTAGCTCAACCGAAAGGTTTTGTAGATCATAAACAACCTAACCATGTTTTTCGTTTGAAAAAGGCTCTTTACGGTCTGAAACAAGCACCGCGAGCATGGTACGAAAGGTTAACAAAGCACCTTTTGGAGAAGGGCTATACTCGAGGGGGAGCTGACAGGACTCTCTTTGTGAAGCATTATCAAAATAATTTCATTGTAGCACAAATCTATGTCGATGACATTGTATTTGGTGCAACAAAAGATAATGATGCTTCTAAATTCGCGGAGACCATGGAAAGCGAATTTGAGATGTCCATGATGGGCGAACTGTCTTATTTTCTTGGATTGCAAATTAAACAAAATGATGAAGGTATTCACTTGAGTCAATCCAAGTATGCACTGGAGTTGGTCAAAAAGTTTGATCTAGAAAATTGTAAAGATTTTCCAACTCCAATGGGAACTAGCCACAAGGGACTTGGAAGTGAATCACATAGTGAGAATGTAGACGAGAAACTGTATAGAAGTATGATTGGAAGTCTACTTTACCTCACGGCTAGTCGCCCGGATATATCCTTTAGTGTTGGGATTTGCGCGAGATATCAATCAGCACCAAAGGAGGTTCACCTGAAAGCGGTGAAACGGATCATCCGGTACATCAAAGGATCAATTAATTTCGGAATTTGGTATCCTATGGGAACAAGTCTGGACATTGTTGGATACTCAGATGCCGATTGGGCAGGATCAGTGGATGATCGGAAAAGCACGAGTGGTGCATGCTTCTATCTTGGCCATTGCCTTGTTGCATGGCACAGTAAAAAGCAGAATTGCATAGCACTCTCGACTGCCGAAGCGGAATACATTTCAGCTGGAAGTTGCTCAACTCAACTCATTTGGATGAAAAGCGTATTGAGTGACTTCCGCATTTCAGCATCTTCGGTAACAATTCTTTGTGACAACACAAGTGCAATTAACATTTCTAAAAACCCTGTGTTGCACTCTAGAACAAAACATATTGAACTTAGATATCATTTTCTTAGAGAGCTAGTTGAATCAAATACTCTTCAACTTTCATATATTTCAACTGAAGATCAATTAGCTGACTTTTTAACAAAACCTTTGGATCAAAAACGTTTTATTCATTTGCGAAAAGCAATTGGTATGCTTTCTTTGAAATAAACTTCTTTTTGAAACCTTTGCTTAAAATAGGTTTTGTATTTGTTTTGTTCTATTCAATATCTATGTTTATACATAGGATAGTAATTGAGCATAGATCTTAATTGACTTTAATTGCATCTTTTCGCACATTTAGAAATTTATTATGCTTTTGCCATCATAATATTTCTTTGTTGCAATGATCATTTATGTTAATTAAATCATCTTCTAAAGTGATCAAAGTCAATTTCTCTCTCAATGATCTCTTGGTATAGTCATTATCTTATTTGACTGTTTAGTCGAGTATGAAATCGAGATCAATTTTTGGTTGAATACTTTATATCTTAAATAATTGATAGCCAATTGAGGGGGAGTCAAAGATAATGTAAAATGCTCAAAAGATGTGGAAAGAGTTACATCCCAATGAGGAGTGTGAAAACTACCACCACATGGAGGAAAGAGCTACCACCTCGGTCGTCCGAGTATTGTGTGCAGCTACCACATGTATACCAAGCATGGTTGTTCAAATTTTTGACTAAGTAAAATGCATGTTGAAATACTTGACTCTGTCAAATTTCAAGGTTGGTATAAGGTGGGATTTTAAAGAAAGATGCTCAAAGAGCCACTCTCTTCAACAGATTGTCTAGAAATATTATCTACCATATTTGGGATTTCAAACATCTATTGATCTTTGTATTTCATTTTCTTTACTGAATTGATGATTTGATAAAGGCATTACTCATAAGATCAAGTTAGATGTGATTGAAGGTGTTCAACTTTAAGGGATTTAATTTTTGTAAATTTTCGTTTCATTTTTGGATATTATTGATAGATTTGGCATAATCTAATTCTTGTTGTATGAAACGATGATTTTTGTTTAAAGTTGATACACATTTGTGCTTACAATCTTTTTCTGGTTTTTCTTGAATTTCTCTGAAATTTTTCTGAAGAAAAAGTTGGGGCCGATCCGGATCGGGCAAGGTGATCCGGATCCCGAACGCAGGTTTTCTCCTGCGGGCTGACGATCCGGATTATATCTGCCGATCCGGATCCCGAACGCAGTTTTCTCACTGCGGGTAGCCGATCCGGATCGCAGTTATGAACTGATCCGGATCGCGGCTAGGTTTTATAAGGAACGAAAGGGGTTTTTGATTTCTTTACTCCAATCTTTTGTTCCGAAGTTTCCAGGCTCTCTCTCTCTAGATTTCATCCTTCTTGGAAGCTTTCAAACTCAGGTTCTTCAACTCCAAGTAAGTTTTATTGATCAAAATCTCGGTTTTTCACCGTTTTTCTCTTTTCCTCCTCAAACGTACGAAATTCTTGGATCGATTTTGTTTGTGGATGGTTTTTGATCAAATTTCTTTTGAAATAAGAACTCTGAGTAGTTTAGTTTTGATTATATGCTAGGTATTCTCCTGATTAACGGATTTTTAGGCTTCGATTTCTAAAATTTCGGTTTTAGGGCATATAATAAGGATTTTCGAAATTCATGCAATTGATCTACTTTTAAAAGTCCTTTTGCAAAACTAATTTGGTTCTTAGTCTCTCTACATGATAATGATTCTTTGGATACAATTTTTTCAATTTTTGAAAACTAAGAATTTTTGTGTTCTTGAGTTGGTTTTCACAGGACACCTTCTGAACTCAAGCACTTTGATCAATGGCACTTAACTCAATGTGTTTCAATTGGTTAATCCTTCTCCTGGTTTCAATGATGCACACAAGTACATCTGTTAAAGGGGAACCAGATGATTCAACTCAAAACAAGACGAAAAACGCAGAGGAAGACAACTCAGACTATGATGATGAAGAATGGGATGAATTCTTCAAAGATGTTCAACAGAAAATTGATGAGGAAAACAGGAAATCTGTCAAGGGCAAAAGGCTTATGAAATCTACATCAACAACTAAGCAATATACAAGACGAAAGAATGTCCTAAGAAGTGAAAGTTATCATAGTAGGCCTCTTACTAGAGCTCGCTCACTCTCTGGGATTCTACAAACTGAATCCCCATGGGTTACGGGATTGGATGCACCATCTGCTTCTAGACAGCATCCATCACACTCGAGAAGACAGGATACAGACGCTGCTGTTTTGGAATCGCTTCGCCAGGAACAACAAAGACTCTCTGCTGCACAAGAGAGGATATCGAAAGAACTCCAGCAAATTTCCTCTGAACACAAGAAGATCAAGAAGAAGTGTTCAACTATCTCGACAATGCTTAAAGGGATTTTGAGCAAGCTGAGTTGTACCAGCTCCGACTCCTCCGACTGAACTGCACCTTCCTTTTCTATTTGTGCAGGATTTTGATTTTAGGATTTAGTCTTATACTTACTTTTAGCTTAGTTCTCAGGTTTTACGTTTTATTGGAACTTTTTACTCTCCTAACATTTCGTAGTCTTAACTACATTTTGGCTTTGTTTTGTGACAAAAAGGGGGAGAGAGTTAGAGAGAACTTTGAACAATGATTGTGAAAATCTTGATGATGAAGATTTTGTATACATCAAGGAAAGTATGATCTCAACTTGAGGTTTTTCAGCTGTATGAATGCATGCCTCGACTAACTATTTGCTAACTATTTGGGCATGTAATATAACTAACAAGTTGATGTTCACTAACAAGTTTGTGACACTTGGTTTTTGATTGCATAGAAGATATGTTGGTTCTTAACTCTGATCAATTACATATCTATATATATATATTAGTTTGTCACAAACATGTTCATGACATTTGGTTTTTACGTGCAAAGAAGATATGTTGGTGTTTTTTAACTATGATCAGTTTACATATCTGAATATAAATGTCATGGTAAGTATAAATGAGTTTAAACTTCATCTCTGTTTGTGGTTTTTGAATAATACAAAATTCTTGAGGTATCTAACGATTTCTTTTGTCAAGAATGATTTCTTTTTGCAGAGAGTACAGATGTCTAAGTCTAGAGTCTGTTTTAGGAGTTTAACTCATGTATTGTATTTTGGATCTCCATTGTAAATTTTTGTTGTATGGTGATAGCAACAAAAATATCTTTTTGAATTTTCTTTAGTGGATCTATGTTTTGTCACGAAACCGCCAAAGGGGGAGATTGTTACGGAATTTGAGTTGGCGTAGTTTCGTGAAAGTCTCAAGTCTTGAAGATTGAAGGTGAAGAAAGTTGGATCGTTTAACTCAATCTCAAGAAAGAAGAATTCAAAAGGATCAGGTATGTTTAACTAAAGAATTTGTGTGATCCGAATACTTCTTGTAGTGTAGAAACACTTGGAAGAATCTTTCATTGCATAAAAATCAAAAACTGGACTTGGGACATGTTCAGGATCCGGATCAGGCTGTTCGATCCGGATCCCGAAGGTGGTTCGTTCATACATCGTCGCAATCCGGATCGTAGTCTCTTGATCCGGATCCCGAACGTTGAGTTTACCATCTACCTTGAACGATCCGGATCTTGCTTCGCAATCCGGATCCCGAACGTTGATGTTTGGTGAACTGTATGAACGATCCGGATCGTAGTCACATGATCCGGATCCCGAACCTTCATTTTTCTGGAATTGGCTGTTTCGTTATGACGATCCGGATCTCAGTTATCACGATCCGGATCGCCGTCCGTAAAATTCCAGAAATGGCAGGTTTTTGATTCTTATCTCCTTCCTAGGGTTTCTAACCTATAAATAGACCCTATGTCTTTCTTTCTAGGGTCAATCCACATAGCCGTCATTTTCATGTATCATCTTATACGGCTATAGATCCACATATAGAGAAGAAAGGAAATCATTAGAGAATACTCTATGTTTCTTCATCTATATTGATTAGTTTGATTCTAGGTTTTCATACTCACATCTTGAGTTGAATCAAACTAATGAATACTTAGATGGTATTTCCGATCTATCTTTGATCTAAGTATTCGGCGGATCATCACCACCCAAAAAACAACGATTACCCCAAAATCGGCGCGTGGATTCGCGTGTCCTTGTGGATTCAAGGTTCATTCGCTCTCGTGGATTCGGAGCGAGGCACGTTCGTGGATTCGAAGGGTGCTATTGGGTGAAGACCGTGGATTCGGTCGGACGTCGTGGATTCGACGTTGGACGCCGTGGATTCGGCGTTGGGCGCAGATCGTGGATTCGAGAAGCGTCTGGAGCGAGCGGAGAAGATCCTCTAGGAGCGTATGGAAAAGGTTGAGTCGTAAGTGTGTACGGTAAATCACCTTGTACGTGTTTTAATTCTAGTGGATTTCTGCCGTGTTATCGGTCCCGTGGTTTTTTACTCCGGTGATGGAGTTTTCCACGTAAAAATCTTGCGAGTTATTTTCATTTCCGCATTGGGTTTTTTATCGCAACGATTTTTGAGTGTTTATACGTTTACACCTATTCACCCCCCTCTAGGTGTTTCTTCCCCTATTTAGATCCGTATTATATACGACCCAACAATATCTTTCCTTGTCTTAAGTTCTAAATAGCTTATGACTGTATGTAATGCTTTGATTGGTTTTCCTTTCATATTTTTCTGAATCTCTGCATTACATGTTTTCAATGCTCTTCATTTTTATGTTTTGTTTTTTTAAACAAAAGGATTTTAACGAACAAGTGCATTGAATAAAAAGGGTTTTCACTTTCAATCACTCCAATTTAATTTTATTTGAATTATCAACTTTACTCCATAATCATAATTCTTGAAGATATTTCATTATAGGAGTTTTTGATAATTATATTCATCAAATTTTAGAAATCATGTGTGATCTTTAGATGATTATTCTATCTCGGTTGTGTGAATTCATTGTGATAAACGTGAGACAACCGATAGACTAAAATTTGGGATTTAATTCTTTCACGTAAGAGATTGCATTCTTACAAGGGTAAATAAATGAATTGTAAAAGATGTGGAAAGAGTTACATCCGAAAGGAGTGTGAAAACTACCACCACATGTTGGAAAAAGCTACCACATGTTTTGGATGCTTGAAAAATACTTTATGAAATTTTGTTTAGTTGAAGCATTCCGAGATTTATATTCAAAGTTCCTATTTTGAACAATCTCCTGGTTGGTATAAGGTGGGATAGTTAAAAAGATGCTCAAAGAGCCACCCTTAGGTATTTTAGTGCTTATCTCAAATTTGAAAGGGTAAAATTCAAAATTGATGTCATTTGGAAATCTCTGTAAGTCATCTTTGTAAATCCGTTACATCTTGATAGACTTTGGATCTCAAGATTATTTTTGATGACTTGTTTTTGACGTATATAATATGAAAAACGGTTTATAATGTCTTATCTTTGTTTTTCATGATTTCGGAGTAAATCTTTTTAATTTTTGTAAAATTAATTGGATTGAATGACATCTATGTGATCTCATATTATTTTCAAGCACTTAAATTGTTTTCTTGATGGAATACAAATCGGTAATTCAAATATTTCAAAATCTGGATTTGTTTCAAGAAATTATTTGATTTTTGCGTTCGAGTACCGGTACGCAATCTATGTTTTTGTTATATACCGGAACTGAGCTTTTATCTCTCTTTCACTATGGACTAATGCTGTTAGTGATTTCCTTTTGTCTAGTATGTTCACTGTTTGACAATTTGTGACAAAAAGGGGGAGAAGAGAAATAGGGGAGAAGAGAGAAATAGGGGAGAAGAGATCATCGAGATAGGGGGAGACGGAGATGAGATCATCGAGAATAAGAAAGGAGATGAGAAAAAGGAGCCGAAAAACAAAAAGAACCAAAAGGACAGAGATAGGGGGAGACAGAGATGAGATCATCGAGATAGGGGGAGACGGAGATGAGATCATCGAGAAGAAGAAAGGAGATGAGAAAAAGGAGCCGAAAAACAAAAAGAACCAAAAGGACGAATCAAATGATCTACATCACTTTAAGACTCCAAGTCCTAAGTCATAGAGTATGTTCTAGGATTGACTGGTTCAAATGTATTTTTGTTTATTGGATCTTTCACGCAAAGAAAGTCAATGTTTTGGTGATGACATTGAGTTTCGATTTTTTGGTTTAAGATGAGTGACTTGAGCGTTTTTATGTATTTTTGGGTTTTGTCACGAAATTGCCAAAGGGGGAGATTGTTACGGCATTTTTTTTTTGATTAAACAGGGGTATACCCTATTTGAACGGTACAGACTAGAACTGTTAGGGGAAACTAGAAGAAGACTCAACACGTTCCAAAACCCCAGACAAAACAAAGCAAACAAAAGATTGTCCACTCCTGCCCCAACAAACGGAACGAGCTCACATTTAGACAAACACAAGAAAAAATGAAAAAGAGTTCCCGGTGAAAAAACCCACTCCTAAGCATATAGTCACAAGCGCACTGACCGACTCTAAAATCCAGCAGACTATTGAGAAAATTAGATAGCCAGTCACAATACAAGCAGAGAGGGAGACAGCGTTCGTCTACCCGGTGCCGCAGCAGTTGTCAAGGATTGTCGTCGTTGAAACCCTTTTCCCATTCCTCCAACTTGCCCGACATAAAACGGAATCATCCAGCTTCCTAGCGCACCAACATAGGATCAGTAAGAAGGCGAAGAAAGCACCAAACCTTAGTAGCTCAAAACTTGAACCCAGAATCGATCCCTATATAGGGCCGAACCCTTGAGTGATGACTTTGATGCCGGGAAACTAGAGACTGTTGCCAGGATCAGTTACCGCCCCAGTTCCTACTTCCCTCTCTCGCTTGACAGAATCAGCGCAGCCAAACCAGTCCAAAGATCAACCTCCCAATCCGCAAAGAAGACAACGGCCACGGTGACTGCCACCACCTCAGCGTCCATCCTAGCCGACAAAATACCCAGAGAAAAACCACTGGTGGTGACTCAGGAACTCAGCCCAGTAAAATAATCTCTCTTGTTAAATCTGCTCCACTCGCGGATCCAGAGCGTCCAATCCCGTCCCCTTAACTGTGCATTGCCCAAAAAAGCTGAATTAAGTCCGGGCATCTGAGTATGTCAGTTCTTGCTGTCTTCCCTCATAGCACTGCGTCTCCTCAATTAACTACCCTCCCAGTACCCGAGCCCTTCTCCATAGTATCATAGTGTTGCAAATCCTCCTTGTGCACTCTCCCGGACTGGATATCTGATTTTCGAAGATCCTGTTATTTCGCTCCATCCACAATTCCCAGCATGTAGCTGCGACACATACATCGAGATGATCCTGCTCACTCTGTGCTGTCTTCAGTTTGAGTCTCTTCCATTTGTCCGCTAGGTCCCCTGTGCCACTTAGCAGCGTTGATAGTCGAGTATGATTACCTGGAAGGACCCGACTCCAAACCGAACGTGCGAAGAGGCAATTAAAAAGGAGATGGTCCAATGTCTCTTCATCGGCATAACAGCAGGCGCAGAAATTAGGTCCGTGCCATCCTCGCTTGATCAGTCGATCGGCTGTCAGCAATCTATTTCTAGCAGCCAACCAAAGGAAAATAAGGATGCGTAGGGGTGCCTTGATATTCCAAAGATGAAGTATCCGGCGTTCATCGAGACCGTCGCTAACCAGAAATCTGTATGCACTCGACGCGCTGAAAATTCCATTCTTGTTCCATCTCCAGACCATGGCGTCCGCTTCATCTTTCAAGAAGATGTTCCTTATCACATTACGAAGGCTCACTATTTCGTTTTGTCCCACAAAGTCGTGTGCCAGCAGATCGCACAAACCAAAATCGGCCCTGTCCGCGAATCTCAGCATCCAGTTTTTCACCGAAATATGCCTGAGCGAAGATAACGCGAACAATGTCGGGAAGCTCTCTCGCAGCCTTTTGCCCCCCGTCCAGTGAGCATGCCAAAATGGTGTATTCGCCCCATCTCCCAGTCTGTAGGAAACGGAAGTGTGAAATGGCCCCGAGGTGGTGAGTATACCCTTCCACACGGGCGCGCATTTCCTGGGTGCAGCCCCTCCTACACAAGGCAGTTTTCGCTTGTAGTGCTTACCACGTAGTAGTCGAACCCAAGGTCGCTCTTTGTCGTTGTAGAATTTCCATAGACCCTTCATGAGTAGCGCACGATTAGCCGCAACGAGGTTACGGATTCCGAGACCACCAATTGCCTTAGGACGACAAACCTGTTTCCAATTAACCAAGCTGTGGAATCCGCTGATGGCATCCTTGCCTTTCCAAAAGAAGGCCCGCCGCATTCTGTCGATTTCTTTAATCGCCCAAGGCGGGATCTTGAAAGCTGAGCAGAAGAACGACGGGACGCTCGAGAGTACCGAATTTACAAGAATCAAGCGTCCCGCTCTAGACAGAAGCCGACCTTTCCAACCCGCCAGGCAGTTACCGACCTTCTCAATCAGAGGTAGGAAGTCCCGTTTTCTCAGCGGCCTTGGTGAGAGAGGGAGGCCCAAATAAGTAACCGGAAACCCTTCAACGGAACAACCGAACAAGTTGGCCAGTCTGATGGCCTGCCCCGACTCCAGATTCACCGGGATAATGCGGCTCTTGGAAAAGTTAATCTTTAATCCAGAGGCCTTCAAGAAAGCCTCAATAACAGTCTTTATCACCTCAGCCGATCTCAGGCTGCCGTCGAAGAATAGGAGCAGGTCGTCGGCGAATTGAAGGGTGTGGATAGCGACACCACCCGCACCCACCGGCTGTAGCAGTGAGTTATTGACCGCCGCTTGCAGCATCCTGAACAGGACATCGATACAAAGGATGAAAAGCAAAGGGGATAAAGGATCACCCTGTCGAATCCCCCGTTTACAATGGAAGAATTCGCCCGGGATACCGTTGAGTAAAACCGCATTAGTGGCAGATTGTAGGATTGCTTGAATCCAATTGATCCATTTGTCCCCAAAACCTCTCGTATGCAGTAGCTCGACCAAGAAAGACCAATTAATGTGGTCGAAAGCCCTCTCAAAATCAATCTTGAATAAAGCAGCCTGATGGTAGGAGGAATGAAGATGATGCGTCAGGATGTGTGCCGTGTAGAAGTTATCGAGGATCGAACGACCTTTGACGAATGCAGTTTGAAAAGGGTTAATGAGATCCTCCAAGAAAACTTGCATCCTTGTCGCTAGCACCTTGGAAATAATTTTGGATAAGCCGTTTACCAAACAAATTGGTCGAAAATCCCGCACATCCTCAGCTCCCGCCTTTTTCGGAATGAGGCAAATCCAGCCTTTGTTGATCTCTCGCAGGTCTAGAGCTCCATGGTATAGTTTCTGAAAAGCCTCCACCAAGTCCGTCTTGAGTACCTCCCAGAAACGCTGATAGAAGATAAGTGACAACCCATCGGGTCCCGGAGCCTTATCAGGCCCGCAAGAGAAAACTGCACTTTTAATTTCCTGCTCTGAAAAGGGAACCTGCAAACACCGAAGGTCAGCAGACTCAGATGCAAAAAGAGAGGGTAGATGTAGCTGCGAAAGGATGTGAGCCTCCGTGCCAAGTTGTGCGGAGAAGAAGGAGAACAGAAGTTCGGCCATTTCCGCGTGACTAGAATATGAGGAGAGCCCATCGGACAAACGGGTTATGAAATTCTTGCTCCTGCGGCCGTTCGCGCATTGATGAAAAAATTTGGTGTTTGCATCCCCCGCCCTCAACCATTGAATCCTAGATCTTTGCTTCCATTTGATCTCTTCCTGAAGCGTAATTTCCCCGATTCACTCTTTGAGTCTGTTTCTCAACAAAAACTCCCCCGTCGTAATCGCCCTGACCTCTTCTGCCCCATCAATCCAACTGATCCAGAAGTAGCACTTCTCAGCTTGCCTCTTTAGAGTAGGAGCCAGCCCAGCACTCCACTCTTTGAGAGCCGAAGTAACCCGCCTGATTTTCGAAACGAAACCCCCCGCTTGCCCACCTCCCGCGGGTCCCTCATTCCATGCCAAGGCAATAACATCCCCAATCGTCGGGTAGCGTAACCAATAGTTCTCGAACCTAAAAAGATGCGGTGCCGGGATGAAAGAGTAAGCCGAAAGCACAATAGGAGTATGATCTGACCTCGGTCTCGGGAGTGCTCGAAGCACCGATCTGGGAAAGGAAGCCTGCCAAGCTGGAGAGATTAACGCCCTATCAAGGCGCTCTAAAGTAGGGGTGCGCCTCCTATTCGTCCAGGTGTAAGCTTTGTTGGCGATGGGAAGGTCTAAGAGCCCAAGCTGGTCGATGACGTTCCTGAATTCCAACATATCGGCGACATGTGTCGACGGGCCATTCCTATCCTCAACCGAGAGCAAAAGGTTGAAATCCCCCAGTAGACCCCACGCCCCCACGGAATTCGAACCCAGCGTAATAAGCTCGCGGAAGAAACACCTCTTGAGAGCCGGAACAGTGGGTCCGTAAATGTTGGAAATCGTAAAAGTCGCTCCGTCGACCCTTCTCCTCAACACTGTGTTGAGCGAAAATCTCCCGACCCATTCTAAGGTGCAATCAAAGAGCACCGGATTCCAAGCTGTCAGCAGGCCCCCCTTGGTGCCCACCGCGTCAAGTGTCCGGTAATCTCTGAGATGGAAGCCGCAGAAAGAGAGAAATTTGGTAGCGGAGGTGGTCGCCAATTTAGTTTCCTGAAGGCAAATCACTCCGCACTTGCATCTTCTAATAAATGCACGCACAAGGGTGCATTTGTCCCTCCCGTTAAGTCCCCTCACGTTCCAAGAGAGGAAGCGAAATGTTCTGTTGCGAGGCATTAAAAGAAGGACAGACTCACTCTACAACAGCCAGGACAACCAACCAACTACTCCGCTAGAGTCCGCTCGCTCGTTCCCCCGAGGGTACCCCTGTCGTTGTCCCTGCCGGGGGGTGGGGATCCCGGTTGTCGAAGCGCTCCCTCCCGTCCTCCAGAATCCCACAACAAGCCTTGATTCTGATAATCTCTTCCGTCGTCAGCGGCGATCTCCGATCCTTGTTGCCAGGCGACTCGTCGTCCCTCGTCTTCGCGGAGTCGATGTGAGCCGCGTGCGTGGACTCCGCCCGCGAAGTCTCGAGAGGAGTCGGGGGCGCGTCCAAGGCGAGGGCGATCGGAGCACTATTTCCACTAGAAAACCTCCCCTCCGAGTTTCTCCTGCTCGTCAGTGCTTGGGCCCGAAGCAGAGGGGAAATGTGAAGACCCTTATGTTTCTTGGCGAGCCTCAGACTCCTTCTTGTGCATGTATTCCTCTCTGGGCCTGGACTACCACAGTCTTCTAGTGGCAGCGAAGTCTGGGTCGTGTAAGCGGAGCCCTCCTTGGGCCCCCTTCTAGGCCCAGAAGAGGGCCCCCCTGTCGCGTCGATAACAAGGCCCGTAGAAGTAGAAGCGGTAGGGGGGCGGCCCGACCCGCTCTGGCCCGTATCTTGAAGGCCCGCCTCTTGACAAATGTGGTCCACAGTAACCCCGATCTCCGAAGAGTTGAACTCTGGTCCGCCCTCTTGTGATGTCTTGGCCAAAAGTGTCAAGTTCAGCAGTCGAGTTCCTCCCTCCTGACGTCCCGAGTGACAGGAAAGCGGTAAACCCCCCCGACCAATCTCGGAGCACGGAAGTGGCAAATTCTGCCGGCCGTCAGAGTCCGAACCAGGGTTTGTTTCCCTGGAAAGGGGGGGTGGGCTTCGGGACGAGCGCCCGTACAACGGGGGGAAAGAAGGCACCACCGTCATGGTGTTTGCCGTTCCGCCGCCGAGATCCCGCCGGCTAGCCGCAGCGCCGTCCCTATCCTGCATTCTCCGCCGGTCGGCCGCCCCACGGCTCTCCACCTTTGACCGGCGAGACCCCGCCGCCGAAGGCGCCGTCACCGACGAGAAACCAGAAGTTTTGGCGAAAGCAATCTGATCATCCAGAGTGGTGAGACCGAGTCGCTGGTCTAGCTCTTCACCAAGCAAGATAGGTGCCGCCTCTTCCCAACCCTCTATCTCTATAGGTATGCTGAACCGCCGGTCTTCCACCATGAGAGCGATGGATTCAGGGATGAGCGCAGCGTCTTGGCAACGGACCCGGGCCCTGAAGAAAGCGAAGTTCCCCGCACCCGAGCTTTCCTCGTCAACCTCCCATAATTCCCCGAATCCGCTGACCGCTGCCTTCACAGCGTCCTCGCACCAGCAGAGTAAAGGCCAGTTGATGAGGCGAATCCAGGCCATGTGCCGTAAGTGGCCCCGTTCCCCTTCCCCCCGTTCCGCCCAGTTGGAAAATGAGTAAGAGGACTCCCCCAACCGAATCGGGCTTCTCCCAATCGCCGATTCCCTGATGGCCCAGCTCGGGAAGATGACCGCTAGGAAGTCGCTGTGAAAAGATGCCAACTTGTAGTCTCCTTCCGCTCCTCCAAAATAGCCGGCAAGCATCCCGGGTAACGTTTCCCTCAAGGTGTCCGCCTCGAACCCCGCTGTAGCCAGCCTCGCCACGCAACCCGGCAAGAAAGGGAGCCCCGCCGTGGGGGAGAACCTAGGGGGGGGGAGAAACGCCGCCAAGTGCGTAGGACGGCCGGGCTTCCTGACGGCCACCGCAGGTTGGGCGCGGCCGAGAGAGCCGCAGCGGGCCGCCTGGTGTCCAGTTCTCATATAGAGGAGACACCGTTTCGGGTCCCTGCACTCCGCCGCGCGGTGGCCTCTCGCGAAGCACCGGAAACACCTCCCGCGCAGCGAAGGGTTGAGAAGGTATCTAGGTGGTTGCGCGGGCAAAGCAGCGTTCTTCAGAAAAGCCGGCGTCCGCCGAGAGTTGGGCTTGGGTGGGATGGTATCCGATGCTGTCGCGGGTGGCAAGAGCACTGCTTCCTTGTAAGACATCCGTGTGCAGGCCCCCCCGGTCCCCCGAAGCTGAGGAACCCGACTGGCGCGGGGAGAGATGTCGCCGGTGGGAGAAGGGTTAGGTAGCTTGCTGCAATTGCGATGCTTGTACGTCGAGGGCGCCTCCCCGAGACCAACAAGTTGCTTCTGCTTCTCCGATGCGTTCCCCCGTTTTGGAAGAAGCATGGTCGCCTCCCTCCCTCTCACTCTCTCTCTAAACATAGTGAGTTGAGTCGGAGTCTTAAAGGGATCAAATTGTCAATCAGCAATCAAAGACTTAGAGAAGACTCAACAAGAGCTCAAGTTGACACTCAGTGTCTTGAGTCTTGAAGATTGAAGTTGAAGAATTGTGGATCAGTTACATCAATCTCAAGAAGAAAGTATTCAAAAGGATCAGGTATGGTTAACTAAATAATTTTGGTGATCCGAATACTTTCTTATAGTGTAGAAACACTTGGATGAATTTTTAATTGCATAAAAATCAAAAACTGGACATGGGACATGTTCAGGATCCGGATCAGACAGTCCAATCCGGATCCCGAAGGGTGCTTGTTCATTGGCAAATCCGATCCGGATCAAAGGTCATTTCGATCCGGATCCCGAACATGGGTTTTTGCTGGAATACATGAACGATCCGGATCGGGCATTTCAATCCGGATCCCGAACCCTGTTTTTCTGGAATAGCCTGACTCGTTACGACGATCCGGATCACAGTAAATCCGATCCGGATCGCCGTCCTGAAAATTTCCAGATAAGGTAAGTTTTTGATTCTTATCTCTTTCCAAAGGTTTCTAAACTATAAATAGACATTTAGGGTTTCTCAAAAACGTGGGGAGCACGGCCGATCAATTGATAAAACACTTGAGAGCAACCCTAGAGGCTAGGTTTTCATCGTTCTTCTTTATAGCCTCTTTTAGGTCAATTCGACGGTTCTTCCAAGAACATATCTTTTGTCGAATTGATCTAATCTTTGCTTAGAGATTTTTCCCATGGATCTTCATTGATAATCTAAGCAAAGGATCACCATTGAAGCCAATATTCTTACCGGCTGAGTTTGCGTCGTGGATTCGACGTGGCATCGTGGATTCGGTGTGCTAAAGGCGTTTCGTGGATTCGAAACGTGTGCTCGTGGATTCGAGTGGAGTTCGTGGATTCGAACGTGTGCAGTAGACGTGCAATCGTTGGAGCGCAAGGTCCGAAGAAGTTGAAGGAGGGGTTAAATCCGTGGAGACGGTAATCACCTTGTTATTCTTTTTTTCTTAGTGGATTGTTATTGCGTGGACATCCAACCGGTCAGCGCAAGGTCCGAAGAAGCTGAAGGAGGGGTTGAGTCCGTGGAGTCGGTAATCACCTTGTTATTCTTCTATTCTTAGTGGATTGTTATTGCGTGTTGGTCCCGTGGTTTTTCTCCTGGATTGGAGTTTCCACGTATATCTCGGTGTGCTGTTTTTATTTTCCGCATTGGTTTTTATTTTGCACTGAGATTTGGTTTTATAAGTATTACACCTATTCACCCCCCCTCTAGTTGTTTGATAGTACCTATTTAGATCCGTGTGGATCCTTCGGGATATATAAAAACCAACAATTGGTATCAGAGAGGGTTTTAGGTTTATCTATCATGTCGGGTGGAAGTGGTAATATTTATAGACCTCCTCTTTTTGATGGGACTAATTATGCTTATTGGAAAGTGCGGATGAGAGCTTTTCTTATCTCAATTGATGAGCGGGTATGGCAAACCGAGGAATACGGTTGGGTGCATCCTGTTGAGGAAGTAGGAAATTCTACTACCCCAAAACCTCGCTCTAGATGGTCCCGTGGTTTTTCTCCTGGATTGGAGTTTCCACGTATATCTCGGTGTGCTGTTTTTATTTTCCGCATTGGTTTTAATTTTGCACTGAGATTTTGTTTTATAAGTATTACACCTATTCACCCTCCCTCTAGTTGTTTGATAGTACCTATTTAGATCCGTGTGGATCCTTCGGGATATATAAAAACCAACAACAAGCACCTCCATCAACATCCGATGATGATGCATCGGTTACCTCTATTTATAAAGAACAGCAACGGCTCTCCAACGAGCAAGAACGCATATCGAATGAACTTATTGAAGTAAAGGAAGAAATAAAAGAGGTCAAAAAGAAGCAGTCATCCATGAACAAACGATTAAAGAAAATCTTCCAAAAACTCGGCTGCATCAGTTCAGATGAATCTGAGTAATCCTTATCCTTCTAATTCCTTCCTTTATGCTGGTATTAATTTTTGTTCTCAAACTTTTGGTTCTCGAACTTTTTAACTCTCCCTATTATTCTTGTAATCTTGGCTAACTTTGTGACAAAAAGGGGGAGAGAATATTAGAACAGTTGAACAATGAAACTATGATCGATTGTCCAGTTGTGAACCACGAAGGTAAGTATAATTTCAACTTTTGGTTTTCTTTTGTGATTGCATGCATGCCTCGACTAATTATTCGATTAACTATTTGGGCATGTAATATAACTAACAAGTTGATGCTGACTAACAATGTTGTGACATTTGGATTTTGAATGCATAGAAGATATGTTGGTTTTTAACTATGATCCAATTACATATCTGAATGTATAAATGTCATGGTAAGTATAAATGAGTATAAACTTCATCTCTATGTGTGGTTTTTGAATGACATAAAATTCTTGAGGTATCTAACGATTTCTTTTGTCAAGAATGATTTCTTTTGCAGAGAGTACAGATGTCTAAGTCTAGAGTCTGTTTTAGGAGTTTAACTCATGTATCTATCTTTATTTGGATCTCATTGTAAATTTTTGTTGTATGGTGATATCAACAAAAATATCTTTCTGAATTTTCTTGAGTGGATTTGTGTTTTGTCACGAAACCGCCAAAGGGGGAGATTGTTACGGAATTTGAGTTGGCGTATTTCGTGAATTCGGTTAAGTCTTGAAGATTGAAGATAAAGAAGGTTGGATCATGTAACTCAATCTCAAGAAAGAAGAATTCAAAAGGATCAGGTATGTTTAACTAATTATCTTTGGTGATCCGAATACTTCTTATAGTGTAGAAACACTTGGATGAATTTTTAATTGCATGAAAATCAAAAACTGGACATGGGACATGTTCAGGATCTGGATCAGACACTTCGATCCGGATCCCGAAGGGTGTTAGTTCATACGCAAATTCAATCCGGATCGTAGCCTCCTTTGATCCGGATCCCGAACACTGGTTTTTACCGTAATATATGAATGATCCGGATCAGGCATTTCAATCCGGATCCCGAACATTAGTGTTTGGTGAATTGTATGAACGATCCGGATCAGGCACTTCGATCCGGATCCCGAACCTTTGTTTTTCTGGAAACTGTCTATCTCGTTACTGCAATCCGGATAGCCTAAATCCGATCCGGATCGCCGTCCTGAAAAATTCCAGAAAAGGTTAGTTTTTGATTCTTATCCTCTTCCAATGGTTTCTAACCTATAAATAGACCGTTTAATTCATCTTTTAGGGTACGACGAAAAATGAAAAAAATATGTCCGAAATAGAAAAATCCATAGATAGAGAAGAAAGGAAATACTAGATTTAATTCTATGTTTCTTCATCTATTTTATTAATTTGATTCTAGGTTTTCCAAACTCAGATTTTGAGTAGAATCAAATTAATGAATACTTAGATGGTATTTCCGATCTATTTCTAATCTAAGTATTCGGCGGATCATCACCACCCAAAAACAACGATTTCCCAAAATCGGCGCGTGGACTCGCGTGGCCTTGTGGATTCAAGGTGCTGCCGCTCTCATGGATTCGGAGCGAGGTACGTTCGTGGATTCGAGACATGCTACTGGGTGAAGACCGTGGATTCGGTCGGACGTCGTGGATTCGGCGTTGGACGCAGATCGTGGATTCGAGAAGCGTTGCGGAGCGAGCGGAGAAGATCAACTAGGAGCGTATGGAAAAAGGTTGAGTCGTCTGTGAGTACGGTATATCACCTTTGTACGTGTTATAATTCTAGTGGATTTCACCATGTTATCGGTCCCATGGTTTTTTACTCCGGTTTGGAGTTTTTCACGTAAAAATCTCTGCGTGTTATTTATTTTTCCGCATTCGGTTTTATATCGCAAAGATTTTTGAGAGTTTATTGTTTACACCTATTCACCCCCCTCTAGGTGTTTTTTCCCCTATTTAGATCTAATTATACATAACCCAACACCAGCAGCACCCGCAGATGACACTACAAAACAAGGAAGAAGAAAAAGAGGAAAGAAGAATGGGGGTGAGAACTACTAGTAAACCAGTAGCCTCCCCTAGTGGGTAATACCTCAAACTCTGACACACCCACTAGGTCTACCAGAGGAAAAAAGGAAGGAAGAGTGGTAAGAACTGAAACTGCTGAGAAAGGGAAATCTACCACTACTATGCCTCTAAAGTACAGTCCTAGACTGGAATAACCGTATGCAACAATAACCAACCGTCCTAGATGAACCCAATCTGTACCGCCCTCATCATCGGGCAAGTAAGCCGCGCCGATGTGATAGCAAAACTCCTGCTGCCGCCCTCATCATCGGGCAAATAAGCTGCGCCGATGTGATAGCAAAACTGTCCATAACTGTCTAGCCCCGGCCTCCGGAGGGGATCTCGAGGGGAGCGACCCACACGAGGAAAGCATCACCGGGCAATAACCGCGCCGGTGTGATAAGTAACAAAAGCAGGACTGGATCACAACTATAAAGCCCCAGTGGAACACAACCCTCCACTAATAGAAAACTGATTCCCAATCAGATGCAAAAGTAACCATTCGGTCAATCGCCCAAAATCCACGATCGCCGCAATACCTCACAATCAACAACCAAGTCTCACAACCGACCTCCGGTCAACCGCCCAATATCCGTGGTCGCCGGAATAACCCACTGTAGTGTACTGGTTTTTCCCATGCAGCTTTCCGGTGAATCCACTGTTTAGAACACCTAGTGTTGGTGTGTCTGGCCCATGGTGCATCGAAGGGGTGCCACAGATGGGCCTTGTGAGACTTGGATAGCGGATTTGGCCTTCGGCTGCATTTGCCGAATTTTAGAAAAAGTTTTGGGCCAATCTGAGGTTGGATTTGGATTCAGCGCGGAAAAACGCTTGAAAACGGCTATTTGCTTGTTAAATTTGGAGTCCGGATGACCAAAAGCGGGCTTCCGGAAGTTTTCGGGGTTATTCGGTGCATGGGGGAGACTCGTGGACCGGCCGGTGCCACGTGGCGGCCTATTATTGGCCGGCCCACGCAGCTCGGTCAACGGGGTGGCGCGGCGGTGCATGGACCGCGGGCGGGTGACGCGTGGCGTGCCCTGATAGGCCGGCGCACGCGGCACGGCTCACCGGACTTGCGGGGTTGCGGTGGACCGGGCGCATGACACGTGGCGCCGTCGGATTCGTTGGCTCACGTGGGCGCGGTCCACGGTGTGCGCGGGGGGGCGCCTCGGGACTGCGCGCGCACAGGGGCGCCAGGCGGGCGGTCGGCCGCACTCGAGTGCGCCACGTGTCGCCTCGCGGTTGGGCGGCCGTACCTACCCCCGCTGACCGCGAGGGGACACGCAGCGCATTGCGGGCCGCGGGGATTTGCTGTCCCCTGTTTGGGGTGACGTGGCCGCTCCTGGGACTTTCGGGCGCGTCGGACGGGAGGTATACAACCCGGTTTCCGGGCGCAGTGCGCCCGGAAACTGCGCCCGAAAACCCGGCCCAACAGCTAATGGGCTGGGCCTATAAATAGGATTTCCTGTTCTTCCCTTAGGCTTTTTGGACCCCTTTTCCCAGAGCATCCTTCAGAGAAGTTTCTCCTCCCTCAGTGCACTACCCATTGGAGAACTTTGAGGATTTTTGGAGGCACTCTTCCCGAGGTTCACCATTTTACGGCGCGGCGCGACGCTTGTTTCCTGGCGATCTTCTTCGCCCCTTCTCAGTGTTTGGACTCCCCCGACTCAGCCCGACATCGGATTTCGCCGATTCTTGCGCCGTTGGACTCACGACAGGTAGGGCTTCAACTCTTCTGTTTTGTGGTTCCTCGATTTCCGTGCTGATCTTGGAGTTTTCTGAGCACCCATTTGACCCATTTTTCTTCGTGGACTTTTGGACAGCACCACGGTGTTCTTGCCGTATCTTTTCGTTCGGACGTCGGATTGAGGCGATTCAAAAGGCAATCTTCATCTACTCTTCGCAAGGAGTCTCCTGAATTTTTCTTAGATTTTTCTGGATTCTGCACGAGGGTGAGAATCTCCTTTCTCTGTGGTTCTTTGTTACAGAAATTTGGTACAGTTTGGATTGGGGTGTACCCCTTGCCGGATTTTTATCTCAGCGTAGGAAACTCCGATTTGAACGTGCAGGTACTCGTTCCGACGGGCTCGTCGCGAGGATCGCGATAGTATTTTTCTTAGATTTTTCTGGGAATTATTCGCAGGTAAAAATTGGAGAATTCTGGACTGTGGATTTAGAGGACAGAATTTGGAAACTATGAATGGATAGCTTATGTATTTTCCTTTGGGGTATTTTGTACAGATTGAAGGTGAGAGTTGGACTGATCTTGGACTTCGCTTTTGGGGAACTTGGATTAGCGCTCGAGGTGGGTGATGTTGTGAACCTCCTACTTGTGAATGTCACTAGGCCTATTAGAATGCCTTGATCATGTGCTATTAATTGTGAATGTATCTAGCATGCGTGTATGAGATTAAGGTTCCCTTGTTAATACTTGCAATGTTAGCAGGCTACAAGTTAGTAAGTGGAGTTTCCATGTTTAGATATGCAATTTAATTAGTTGGAAAGAATATTAAAGCCATATCATGTTATATGTTAAGGGAAGGTTTTGAGCATGTGGTTAGAATGCATGTTGTAAAAGGGGTACTTGCTAGTAGATTGTGCATCCAAATTGTATCATGTATCATATGTCCTGCCACATGTACATCGGGAGTTCCAAACATTTAATGTTGCATATGTTAGAATAACTAAAATGATTTTATCAAACAAAGGACTTTGCATGCTTGAATGGTCATCTAGCTAGGCCACCTTTTTCTGCTACACAAACATATTGGAATTGACTTAGGAGAAACCATGCTTTTATTCGTTCTCCTGTCGTCTAGTCTTAGGGGATTGTGTAGTCAGATGTTCAGAGTTGGGACAGTCGGGGATCGATGTTTGGGTGTTGCGGCAACCGCGGACTGTGGGCGGTTGACCGGATTATTATTATTATTATTACTTATGCATTAGATTGGAGGTAGGGGATCGAGTTTCCCTTTAGTGGATGGGTTTTTTCACTTGATCAGAGTCGTGACCCCGTCCTGCTATTTTATGATACTGATGATACTAGTGACAGTGATACTATGCTCGTGTGGGGTCGCTCCCCTCGAGTGCCACTCCGGAGTAGGTTTCAGACCGTGTTGGGTGCCGGTCAGACCGTGTTGGGTTCCGGTCATTTGGACAGGGGAGATACTGAGTTGTGAGGTTGACAGCAGAGCAGGCAGTACCAGTGTTTTCTGGTGTTTCGATTGGGTTGGTCTGTCAGTCTTTGACGTTCTGGTGCATGCTTTCAGCATTCTTTAGTTAGGCATCGTAGAGGCATGTTAGTGGTAGCCCTTCATCAGTAATGTACTTGTAGCTTACCACCTCTGTCTTCATTTTTCGCCTCTGTTAGTCCTAGTGGGCATGTCTGAGTTTGAGGTCTACCCACTAGGGGAGGCTACTGTTTTTATAGTAGTTCTCACCCCCCACTGCTTTCTCGTTTCTTTTTCCCCTTTGTTTTGCAGAGTCCTCTGCGGGAGCTGCGGGACCCTCTTCCCTGGATCGAGGTAAGAGGATCGCGGATTAGATAGCCACTGCCCCGAGTTCGAGTTTGTAGTTTTGATGTATCCCCAGTACACTAAGACGGTTGTATTCCCTTTTATTTTGGGTCTGGCTGCGGCCAGCTGGTTGTATTTTATTTCGTGAGCTGGGAGAGACATTTGTATATTTATGAGAGCTTATTGTACTTTTATTTCCTGCATTTGTCTGAGATGTATTAGTTTTAGTTTAGCTCTGTTTTATGCTCCTTTATTATATTTTATATCTGAGCAGGTTACCAGCGCTTCGTGTACACGGAAAATTCCGTACGCACGGCGGATCTGTGGACGGGCCCGGGTTCTGGTTTACACCCGGGGCGTGACAGATTAGTTGGTATCAGAGCTTAGGGATAGGTCAGTTGGGACTTAGGAAACCCTAGGCTTTTGGTAGACCCTAGGAAGGCAGAGCGTGAGTGACGTGATATTGTGCGAAAGTCGGCAATTGGTTGTTAACTCTTCCTGTGAGTGGAGAGGGATTGGCATAGCCTATTTCTGGGGGACTATTATGTTGGCTGCAGACAACATAAGGTTACAGAAATAGGGGAATGTCTATGACTTTCGCTGGATTGGGTCGAGAGTGGTTTGGTTTACTGACCCGTGGATTCTTGTGTGGCAGGATGCCTCCTAGGCGGCAGATTCCTGCTCGGGGTACTCCTACACCCCCGGAGGAGCCGGAGCAGTCCGGGCCTTCTGAGATCAGTGAGCTGAGGGCCATGGTGGCCCAGTTGGCGGAGAGCCACCGCCGACAGGAGCAGAGGTTCGAGCAGTTATTTGCCCAGGTTGCGGCACCTCCCCCTACTACTGCTGAGGCCCCAGTACCACCTGTTGTACCACCGACTATTCCACCTGCCCCTACAGCGCCGTCGTCGAGCAGTGGGGCCCAGGGGATGTTCAGGCCTTTGACCCCAGAGGAGGAGCGGGAGTTTGCTGACAAACTCACGCAGTTCTTTAAGCGAGGACCCCCTAAGTTCTCGGGGCGGAGCACTCACCCTTGGGAGATTGGATCGTGGCTTGCGTCAATGGAGAAGTTGTTTCGGGACTTCTTCATTGACCAGAGGTTCAGAGCACATTTGGCAGTACACTGTCTAGAGGGGGATGCAGATGCTTGGTGGCGTCGGGTCGAGCCCTTAGAGTTTCAGGTCACCCGACAGCTACCCTGGTCGGAGTTCAGGAGGATGATCCTTGACACTTACTTCTCCACGAGCGTGAAGAAGAAGATAGAAGATGACTTGAAGAACCTGCAGCAGGGTGATCGCCCAGTGTGGGATTATTTCCAGGAGTTTACGCAGTTGCTCAACTGCGTACCCTATGTTGCCAGGGATGGGCTGCACCAGGTGGAGCTGTTTGAGACAGGGTTGCGCCCCGAGATCTATACCTTGGTACACGCCCAGAGGCTTCAGACTGTATCAGAGGCAGTGGATCATGCACAGTGGGTCGAGAGGGGAGATCATGTTGTTTCTAGACGCGGAGGTCTGGTCGCTCAGAGTTCTGAGAGGAAGCGACCAGCATCGGATGAGGGGGGACAGGCCAGTTCCTGGAGGCCGCCCCGACCGCCACCGCCTCAGTTTGCGGGCCGGGGGCGTTCGGAGCGGCGAGGGCCTGGGGGATCCCAGAGGCCCCCACAGCATCAGCAGCCCCAGCGACAGCAGCAGCATTCGCAGCAGCAGAGGTCGCAGTCGCGACAGCAGGGATCCCAGCGGCAGTCGCACAGGCAGCAGCAGCAGCAGCAGTCACGGCAATTTCGGGCCCCAGGCAGTTGTATCTTCTGCGGGGGTCAGCATTTCCCCGGCACTTGTGATCAGAGGTGGGGGCGTTGTTATGGTTGTGGTCAGGCCGGGCACATACGATCTTCATGCCCTTTTTCGGCATCGGTGGCGCCTTCTTCGGCCTCAGTTTCTCTTCCACCTCAGCAGCGACCGCCAGCTCAGCGGCCCTATGCTCCTGCGAGCAGGGCTCCTTCCTCCCACCCTGCAGACTACCGACCACCAGCTCAGAGCGGGCGAGTCTACGCCGCTCAGGTAGGGGACTCCGCGGCAGCCGACCACGTGGTGGCAGGTATCACTTTACTTTTTGGTATTAGAGCTCGCACTTTATTTGATACCGGTGCATCACATTCTATTATCAGTAGAGCATTTGCATCATCTCATGGACTAGAGTTAGGTCGGTTGCCACATGCATTAGAGGTACAGATTCCCGGTCACATATTGCATGTAGAGGAGTGTTGTTGGTCTTGCCCGGTACAGCTTGAGTCTTGGATTTTGCCAGCGGACCTGATGGTCCTTAGTCAGCTGCGAGATTTTGACATTGTACTGGGGATGGATTGGCTGGCTCGCTATTTCGCGACGATTGATTGCGCCGTGCGGACTGTTACTTTTAGCGAGCCAGGCCAGGAGGTGTTTGTTTTCGGGGGGTGCCAGAGTGCTTTCTTTGCCTCTATGGTTTCGACTTCTCGTGCGAGGCAGATGATGCGCAGTGGATGCGTAGCCTTTATGGCATCTGTGGTTAAGGAGCCTACGGCGGCTCCGGGACTCGCGGATATCCCGATTGCCCGCGAGTTCCCGGATGTGTTTCCTCCAGAGCTGATTAATATGCCGCCGGATAGGGAGGTCGAGTTTTTGATTGACGTGGTCCCAGGAACTGCGCCAATCTCTAAGGCTCCTTACCGAATGGCACCGGCTGAGCTGCGAGAATTAAAGGCGCAACTCCAGGATTTAATGGACAAGGGTTTTGTGAGACCGAGTGTATCGCCTTGGGGAGCGCCGGTGCTATTTGTGAAGAAGAAAGATGGTTCGCTTCGACTGTGCGTTGATTACCGGGAGCTGAATAAAGCGACCATCAAGAACAAGTACCCTTTGCCGCGCATTGATGACTTATTTGATCAGCTGCAAGGGTCTTGTGTCTTCTCCAAGATTGACTTACAGTCTGGTTACCACCAATTGAAGGTGAAGGCCGAGGACATCCCAAAGATGGCATTCAGGTCGCGGTACGGGCATTATGAGTTCACTGTCATGCCTTTTGGATTGACAAATGCCCCTGCTGCTTTTATGGATTTAATGAACAGGATTTTTCGACCATACCTGGATCGGTTCGTCGTTGTTTTTATTGATGACATCCTAGTTTATTCCCGAAGCGATGTGGAGCACGAGGAGCATCTGAGGATTGTGCTACAACTTCTGAGGGAGAGGAAGTTGTATGCCAAGTTATCTAAGTGTGATTTCTGGCTTCGGGAGGTTGTCTTTTTGGGCCACGTGATTTCAGCCGCTGGCGTGGCAGTAGACCCGGCGAAGATCGAGGCAGTCCGGGATTGGCCCCGACCGACGACGGTATCAGAGGTCCGCAGTTTCATGGCCTTAGCAGGATATTACCGTCGGTTTGTGGAAGGTTTTGCGAAACTTTCCACACCCCTCACTCGTCTGACGCGAAAAGGGATTAAGTTTACTTGGAGTGAAGATTGCCAGAGGAGCTTTGAGGAATTAAAGAACAGATTGATGTCGGCTCCTGTCCTTTCCCTCCCCGTTATGGGGAAAGGATACGTGATATACAGCGACGCATCGCATAGTGGACTTGGTTGCGTGCTGATGCAGGAGGGAAGGGTAATCGCTTATGCCTCTCGGCAACTGAAGGACTATGAAAAGAATTACCCTACCCATGATTTGGAGTTAGCTGCAGTGATATTTGCACTCAAGTTGTGGCGCCACTACCTGTATGGGGAGCACTGCGAGATCTACACCGACCAAAAGAGCTTGAAATACCTGTTCACACAGAAGGAGCTCAACCTGAGGCAGCGCAGATGGTTGGAATTGTTGAAAGATTATGATGTAGACATATTATACCATCCTGGCAAGGCCAACGTGGTTGCTGATGCCCTGAGCAGGAGAGCAGTACAGAGTTTATCTTTGATGATCACCGATCGGGCGCCATTACTTGAGCAGATGAGGCGGTTAGAGCTCGAGGTTGTGTCCCCTGGGGTCTCTGCTAGACTTATGTCTCTAGTCGTGCAGCCCACTCTGTTGGACAGGATTCGGGAGAGACAGAGTGAGGACCCCCACCTGATGAGGATTCGAGAGCAGATGCAGACTGGTTTGATAGGGGACTTTTCAGTTGATGCTGCGGGAGTACTGCGATATAGGGACCGCGCGTGTGTGCCTATGGATGCAGAGATCCGAGAGCAGATCTTGAGGGAGGCCCACTATACACCTTATACCATCCATCCTGGTGGGACTAAGATGTATAGGGATCTTAAGGCACAGTTTTGGTGGAATGGGATGAAAAGAGACATTGGGAGGTTTGTAGCACACTGTTTAACTTGTCAGCAAGTAAAGGCTGAGCATCGTGTACCTGCTGGCAAGTTGCAGAGTCTCCCAATCCCTGAATGGAAATGGGAACATGTTACGATGGATTTTGTCACTAGTTTGCCGAGAGCACAGACGGGAGCGGATGCTATCTGGGTAGTCGTGGACAGGCTTACCAAGTCCGCTCACTTTTTGCCGGTTCAGATGACTTGGCCGATGGAGCGACTCGCACAGGTGTACTTGGCTGAGGTGGTTAGATTGCACGGGGTGCCCGTTTCCATCGTATCAGATAGAGACCCGAGGTTTGTCTCGCATTTCTGGAGGAGTTTACAGACAGCCTTGGGGACGCAGCTCCGATTCAGTACAGCATTCCACCCACAGACCGATGGGCAGTCAGAGCGCACTATTCAGACCCTCGAGGATATGTTGAGAGCGTGCGTTCTGGACTTCGGAGGAGGATGGTACCGACACTTGGGATTAGTTGAGTTTGCGTACAACAACAGCTATCAAGCGAGCATTCAGATGGCTCCGTTTGAAGCGTTGTATGGACGCAAGTGTCGGTCACCCCTATATTGGAGTGACGTGGGTGAGAAGAAGACTTTGGGTCCTGATCTACTGTTAGAGGCTGAGGAAAAGGTCAGATTGATTCGACGACATCTCGAGACCGCCTAGAGTCGACAGAGGAGTTATGCTGATACTCGACGGCGAGACTTAGAGTTTCAGGTGGGTGACCATGTTTTTCTGAAAGTCTCGCCTTCGAAGGGGATTCGGAGATTTGGCATTCGTGGGAAACTGAGCCCTCATTATATTGGACCTTTTGAGGTGTTGGAGCGCTTAGGGCCAGTTGCCTACAGGCTTGCGCTTCCTCCCAGGCTTTCAGGTGTTCACAATGTTTTTCATGTATCGACACTGAGGAGGTATGTTCATGACCCGTCCCATATCATCGATTTCACCCCATTGGAGGTTGCTGAGGACCTGAGCTAAGTTGAGCGGCCGTTGAGGATCTTGGACCGTGAGGTTAGGGAGTTGCGCAGTCGGGCCATCCCGTATGTGAAGGTCCTCTGGAGCGGTCATGATGAGCGCGAGGCTACCTGGGAGCTGGAGTCAGCGATGATGGATGCTCACCCCCACTTGTTTGAGGCCCCTGCTTGAGGTATGACTGTTGTTTCGAGGACGAAACTTTTTCTTGTGGGGGAGAATGTAGTGTACTGGTTTTTCCCATGCAGCTTTCCGGTGAATCCACTGTTTAGAACACCTAGTGTTGGTGTGTCTGGCCCATGGTGCATCGAAGGGGTGCCACAGATGGGCCTTGTGAGACTTGGATAGCGGATTTGGCCTTCGTCTGCATTTGCCGAATTTTAGAAAAGGTTTTGGGCCAATCTGAGGTTGGATTTGGATTCAGCGCGGAAAAACGCTTGAAAACGGCTATTTGCTTGTTAAATTTGGAGTCCGGATGACCAAAAGCGGGCTTCCGGAAGTTTTCGGGGTTATTCGGTGCATGGGGGAGACTCGTGGACCGGCCGGTGCCACGTGGCGGCCTATTATTGGCCGGCCCACGCAGCTCGGTCCACGGGGTGGCGCGGCGGTGCATGGACCGCGGGCGGGTGACGCGTGGCGTGCCCTGATAGGCCGGCGCACGCGGCACGGCTCACCGGACTTGCGGGGTTGCGGTGGACCGGGCGCATGACACGTGGCGGCGTCGGATTCGTTGGCTCACGTCGGCGCGGTCCACGGTGTGCGCGGGGGGGCGCCTCGGGACTGCGCGCGCACAGGGGCGCCAGGCGGGCGGTCGGCCGCACTCGAGTGCGCCACGTGTCGCCTCGCGGTTGGGCGGCCGTACCTACCCCCGCTGACCGCGAGGGGACACGCGGCGCATTGCGGGCCGCGGGGATTTGCTGTCCCCTGTTTGGGGTGACGTGGCCGCTCCTGGGACTTTCGGGCGCGTCGGACGGGAGGTATACAACCCGGTTTCCGGGCGCAGTGCGCCCGGAAACTGCGCCCGAAAACCCGGCCCAACAGCTAATGGGCTGGGCCTATAAATAGGATTTCCTGTTCTTCCCTTAGGCTTTTTGGACCCCTTTTCGCAGAGCATCCTTCAGAGAAGTTTCTCCTCCCTCAGTGCACTACCCATTGGAGAACTTTGAGGATTTTTGGAGGCACTCTTCCCGAGGTTCACCATTTTACGGCGCGGCGCGACGCTTGTTTCCCGGCGATCTTCTTCGCCCCTTCTCAGTGTTTGGACTCCCCCGACTCACGCCGACACCGGATTTCGCCGATTCTTGCGCCGTTGGACTCACGACAGGTAGGGCTTCAACTCCTGTGTTTTGTGGTTCCTCGATTTCCGTGCTGATCTTGGAGTTTTCTGAGCACCCATTTGACCCATTTTTCTTCGCGGACTTTTGGACAGCACCGTGGTGTTCTTGCCGTATCTTTTTGCTCGGACGTCGGATTGAGGCGATTCAAAAGGCAATCTTCATCTACTCTTCGCAAGGAGTCTCCTGGATTTTTCTTAGATTTTTCTGGATTCTGCACGAGGGTGAGAATCTCCTTTCTCTGTGGTTCTTTGTTACAGAAATTTGGTACAGTTTGGATTGGGGTGTACCCCTTGCCGGATTTTTATCTCAGCGTAGGAAACTCCGATTTGAACGTGCAGGTACTCGTTCCGACGGGCTCGTCGCGAGGATCGCGATAGTATTTTTCTTGGATTTTTCTGGGCATTATTCGCAGGTAAAAATTGGAGAATTCTGGACTGTGGATTTAGAGGACAGAATTTGGAAACTATGAATGGATAGCTTATGTATTTTCCTTTGGGGTATTTTGTACAGATTGAAGGTGAGAGTTGGACTGATCTTGGACTTCGCTTTTGGGGAACTTGGATTAGCGCTCGAGGTGGGTGATGTTGTGAACCTCCTACTTGTGAATGTCACTAGGCCTATTAGAATGCCTTGATCATGTGCTATTAATTGTGAATGTATCTAGCATGCGTGTATGAGATTAAGGTTCCCTTGTTAATACTTGCAATGTTAGCAGGCTACAAGTTAGTAAGTGGAGTTTCCATGTTTAGATATGCAATTTAATTAGTTGGAAAGAATATTAAAGCCATATCATGTTATATGTTAAGGGAAGGTTTTGAGCATGTGGTTAGAATGCATGTTGTAAAAGGGGTACTTGCTAGTAGATTGTGCATCCAAATTGTATCATGTATCATATGTCCTGCCACATGTACATCGGGAGTTCCAAACATTTAATGTTGCATATGTTAGAATAACTAAAATGATTTTATCAAACAAAGGACTTTGCATGCTTGAATGGTCATCTAGCTAGGCCACCTTTTTCTGCTACACAAACATATTGGAATTGACTTAGGAGAAACCATGCTTTTATTCGTTCTCCTGTCGTCTAGTCTTAGGGGATTGTGTAGTCAGATGTTCAGAGTTGGGACAGTCGGGGATCGATGTTTGGGTGTTGCGGCGACCGCGGACTGTGGGCGGTTGACCGGATTATTATTATTATTATTACTTATGCATTAGATTGGAGGTAGGGGATCGAGTTTCCCTTTAGTGGATGGGTTTTTCCACTTGATAAGAGTCGTGACCCCGTCCTGCTATTTTATGATACTGATGATACTAGTGACAGTGATACTATGCTCGTGTGGGGTCGCTCCCCTCGAGTGCCACTCCGGAGTAGGTTTCAGACCGTGTTGGGTGCCGGTCAGACCGTGTTGGGTTCCGGTCATTTGGACAGGGGAGATACTGAGTTGTGAGGTTGACAGCAGAGCAGGCAGTACCAGTGTTTTCTGGTGTTTCGATTGGGTTGGTCTGTCAGTCTTTGACGTTCTGGTGCATGCTTTCAGCATTCTTTAGTTAGGCATCGTAGAGGCATGTTAGTGGTAGCCCTTCATCAGTAATGTACTTGTAGCTTACCACCTCTGTCTTCATTTTTCGCCTCTGTTAGTCCTAGTGGGCATGTCTGAGTTTGAGGTCTACCCACTAGGGGAGGCTACTGTTTTTATAGTAGTTCTCACCCCCCACTGCTTTCTCGTTTCTTTTTCCCCTTTGTTTTGCAGAGTCCTCTGCGGGAGCTGCGGGACCCTCTTCCCTGGATCGAGGTAAGAGGATCGCGGATTAGATAGCCACTGCCCCGAGTTCGAGTTTGTAGTTTTGATGTATCCCCAGTACACTAAGACGGTTGTATTCCCTTTTATTTTGGGTCTGGCTGCGGCCAGCTGGTTGTATTTTATTTCGTGAGCTGGGAGAGACATTTGTATATTTATGAGAGCTTATTGTACTTTTATTTCCTGCATTTGTCTGAGATGTATTAGTTTTAGTTTAGCTCTGTTTTATGCTCCTTTATTATATTTTATATCTGAGCAGGTTACCAGCGCTTCGTGTACACGGAAAATTCCGTACCCACGACGGATCTGTGGACGGGCCCGGGTTCTGGTTTACACCCGGGGCGTGACACCCACAATCACAATCATGTCCCACATCCGACATCCGGTCAACCGCCTACTATCCGCGGTAGCCGCTATACTTTCCCAATCCAAATCGGGTAAAATAATATATATATCTGGTCAACCGCCCAAAATCCGCGGTTGCCACACAGCCCTCTAGCCCATAATCATGCCCTAACACCGATGTCCTATAACCGACATCCGGTCAACCGCCCAATATCCGCGGTCGCCGCCAAAACCCATAATCCACAATCCAGGCCCCGGCTACACTATCCCAAACCCCTGCTCAAACCCGAGCAACAAATACCACCTGACTAACGAAAGGAGAAAAGAAACAAACAAGGTTTCTCCTAAGTCAAGTTCCAGCATGAAAGTGTATCGATAAAAGATGGCCTATCTAGATGTCCATACTAGCATGCAAGTGTTCTCAAGGAAATATAATTTAAGTCATTGATCATTAACAGTATCCACCTATGCATGTCACCTACCCTCAAGTAGAACCACTAACAGGATAATCATATAGTCCAAAATAAATATTCCATTCCACATGCAAGGTTAAACGCTATCAAAGCAACCCAGTCCCCACACAGGCATGCATAAACCCAACCCCGATCATGATTAATCAAGATGTCCAAGTACAGGGGGTCACTCTAACATTCCTAGTAAGCATGTCAAAATAGAGGTAAGCAACAACCACCCACCTCGAGCGCTAAGTCCTGGTCCCAACAGTGAAGTCCATGCCCGGTCTAAGCAATCACCACAACACTGCACAAAGCACCCCAAAAAGGACATACACAATTAACATACAATGCTCACACAAAATCTGTCCCAAACACAATAGTCCACAGTTTTGCCTTTTTCACCTGCAAGATCTGCTCGAAAAATTCCAAGAAAAATACTATTACGATCCTCGCGACGAACCGGTCGAAATGAGTACCTGCACGTTCAAATCCGAGTTTCCTATGCTGAGATACAAATTCGACAAGGAAACCACCCCGAAATAAACCAATCACAAAATCTGAATCACAAGGTTCTGTAAACAGGAACTTCTCACCTTCGGAGAAAATTCAGAAAATTCCTAGAAAATTTGGGAATATTCCTCGCGATGTGTAGATGCAAAACGCCTTATGAATCACCCCAATCCGATGTCCGTGCGCGAAGATATCACCGAAACACTGTGGTGCTGTCCAAAACTCCGCCCACGAAAATGGGTCAAAATAAAGCTCGGGAAACTCCAAGATAAACTCGAAAAGAGGGGGAGCTCAAAACACAAAGATCAGAGCCCTACCAGTCGTGAGTCCAACGGCGCAAGAATCGCCTCAATCGGAGGCCGGAGTAAGCCGGGGGAGTCCTCGAACCAAAACGCGACGGAGAAGATCACAAACGAACGAGCGTCGCGCCGCGCCGTAAAAATGTAAACCTCAGGATGCGTGCCGTAGAAAAATCCTGGAATCTGCAGATGGATCCGGCTCTGGGAGAGGAGGAAATCTCGTGAAGGTGGCTGTGGAAGAAAATGAACAGGGAAAGAGCTCTCTAGAGTTGTTCTCGGTCTTTATATAGGGTGGGAAACAATTCAACTAATTCCCGAAATGTCCTAGGTTTCGGGCGCACACAGGGATTCGGGCGCCCGAATCCCCCGCTAGCTCCCCAACGCGGAACGCCCGAAACTCCCTGGTGACGCCACGTCACCACCAAACAGCAAACAGCCGAAGGGGCCAACCGCCTTGCGCCACGTGGCACGCGCCGCACCCGACGCGTGGCGCGCCCCTGGTCAGCTCGCGCCAGCTGCGCCCACGTGCGGGCCTGACACGTCGCCTGACGCGCCGCCTGGCACCCCTGCCAGGCACGGTTCCCGAGGCACCCCCCGCGCCTCGGTGGACCCGCGTTCCTGAGCCTTCCAATAGAAAGTCGCCACGTGTCCCGCCGGTCCATGCACCGCGCCTGCCTGCTCCGTAGTCCAAGTCCACAGCACCGACCAATCTCAACATGCCACTTGTCCTGCCCCTGGTGCACGCCGGCCCGTGGACCGCGCGCCTGCCCGCGCGCCCCCACGCTGGCCCGCGCGCTGCCCGCGCCCGCGTGCTGCCGCGGCCGCTCCGCCGCCTGCCCGAGCCCGTCCGCCGTGCTCCACCGCTGCCCGCCCGCCGGCAGCCGAAGTTACTGTTCCGGCGTGAACAGTAACCAGTTGCGCAAAATATCAAGTAGATAGTCCATTTTTACCGTTTTCGCGTGCTGAATCCGAATTTGATGTCCATTTTGCCAAATTCCAACTCTAAAAATTGCCGAAGGCATCCGGAAAGATGTTCTTTTGTCCAAACTTCGCGCCGAGTCCATTTTTAATATCCGCTTCGCGCGAAACCACTTCTAAAGATCCGATGGAGTCAACCGATCACCCACATGATCCATTTAAGCCCGAAGTCCGCCACTTGTGTCCAGTTGGTGCACAAACACCTCCAACGCACCCCGTAGGCCTCCAGAAGCCACCCAACGCACTGCAACAGCTCTGCGGAGGTCCAGGTCATCACATCCTCCCCCACTAAAAGAAAGTTTCATCCTCGAAACTAAAATCATTCCTCAACCCGAAACCTCAACCAAATAGAGGGGGTAAATATCCAATCATCCACCACTCAAGCTCCCAAGGCTGTCTAACACCTTCTCCAGAGACGCGATACAATCCTCGGGTCTCTAACTAGAACAAAATAGAGGCGGGCATTCCAGAAAACCGCACCACCTCATCCAAGTACAGCTGGGCTAACCGCTCGAGCTACCAAGTAGCCTGCATCGGTACAGGCATCCGCTCCTCCCAGGGCCCCGATAATCCAACCACAAGTCCATCGGCACAAAAGCTCGATCTCAATACCTCTGTACTCCCAAGGTATCCAATATAAGTCCCCCAACTGATCACGTAGACTCTGATCTCTAATCTTGTCACGCCCCGGGGGTTTGTTTTAGCGGAAACGATTCATAAAAGTCGAATATTTGATGTGTAATTTTTTTTTTTTTTGTTTAAAAGAGAACCTCTCTTCCCCGGCACGTGCCCAGACCCGCCACACATGCAGGATCACTCTGCAAACGGACGGAGTCTCCCCTGTATGTGCACGGCGTAGCGTTCAGTACATGTTCCAACATACACAGCCAATCAATCACAACAATTAACCAGCATTCTAAACTAATAACAGAAGAACCTATGGCCGGTCAATTTGGAAAGGATAAATCCACAGTTTTGAAAGAGCGCCTACCCGGCGCTTACGTTTTGAAAGCTAGTTTCGAAATTAGCATAAATCCACAAGGTTCGAAAGCGGTGCCCACCCGACACCAAGTTTTGAAATCCCTTTCGCAATCCATAAATCCACAGGGTTTTGAAACCAGTGCCCACACGACACTTAGATTTTAAAAACGGTTTTCGCAATCTTTTCTTTGGCTTCTGCCTTTTGATTTTTAAATGGCCGATAGGAATAAAAGGGAAAAATATTCCACCAGGGGCACTAAATGTAACCTGTACCGACATCCATGCCGACCCCACGAGGGTATCGCGAACCACTCACATAACTACAAAGTAATGAAAAGCGAGAATAAAAGAATAAACACAGTCCAGGGTCCCCAGCGACCCAGCTGCTCCTGTCCCGTCCTCACCACCGCCTACCTCTCTCCCCGTCTGGACCCTGTCACGAAGTGGGATGTCAGTGACGCAGAAATAGTAAAGCATGAGAATATAGTAAAACAAACCGTGAAGACAACTGGAGCAACCACCCTCTCAAAGAGGAAAGGCAACCTGTACACCTGTATCCTGTAATACCCGGACACGTCGGACAACTAAACCGACGGCCCGTACCGTACCTGCAGAAACCCGACCACGTCGGACAACTAAACCGACGGGTCGCATCGCACGCACCTCGGCGCCTCAAACCCCACAACTAATAAGGGGCCCCACTACGTCACCTCGTGGGTATGCTCGCACCTCGGCGCCTCAAACCCCACAACTAATAAGGGGCCCCACTACGTCACCTCGTGGGTATACACGGGTCATAGACCACTTTTCCGGAAAAGCGCACCCTTTGCGGTGGCCAAACCGCGGGTGCGCGTGCTGCAGCCTCGAGCAAAGTAACCATAACCGTTATCATGTCAGCATCATAATGTATAAACAAGAGTAAACTGTAACCGCTATCATGTATAAACAAGAGTAAACTATAACCGCTATCATGTATAAACAAGAGTAAACTGTAACCGCTATCATGTATAAACAAGAGTAAACTGTAACCGCTATCATGTATAAACAAGAGTAAACTATAACCGCTATCATGTATAATCCAAAGAAGAACGGTAACACATGTGCTCAAAAGTACCCCGCTAACATGTAATAACGAAAGTAAACTGACTGCCAAAGACCGACGCTAGACACCAAGGCAAAAGAACCCACTAACATGCATAAGCTATCACCCATCAATATTAAACCCCAGTACACTTAGAGTTGACCCCGTCCAACATGATAGAGTTAGATGCTAGGACAAAGAAAATAACAACCCACCTGAAACGTGAAGAAAGTGTGTGGGAACTTCAGTTAAGATGCTCCCACCTTGAGCCCGAAAAGAACTACAGTAAGAAGTATCGTTAATAACATCGTCGGGGTCAAAACACTCAAAAACGGGGCGGAACGGGCCAAAAACGGAGCTTCTGGGCTCTTTGGCAGAAGGCTGGTGCACGGTCCAGGCGTGGACCGGGTCTGCGGCCAAGGGTGGCGGCCCTCACAGACCGGGCGCACACTGTGCGGTGAACCGCCCCATCCTGGGCCGGGCCGCGCACGGGCAAAAAGGCGCGCGCCGGGTTCATCACTTCCCGGTCGCGGCGCAGCACCGGGCGCACACTGTGCGGTGAACCGCGCTTGCGGGCTGGGCCGGCGCACGCAACCGTGCACCGGGTCTGCGCCCCCAGGCCGCGGGGCGTGCGCCGGGTGCACGCCCAGCGTGTGGACTGCGCACTTGCGGCCCGGTCTGGCGCACGCAGCTGTGCGCCGGGTTCACGCCCGCAGGTGGCCGATCCGTGCGCCGGGTGCACGATCGGCCGGTGGACCGCGGCTGAGGGAGCCGTACGGGATGAACAGTAAGTTTCCCGTTTTCGCGTTTTCTCTCCGTTTTCCGCTCCCGTGCGATACCGGCGACGACCCCCGCGAACATTGTAACGGCGGCGGCGGCCTCCCGTCTAACAACGGCGGGCGGCGGCCTCCCGTTCGACACCACGCCTCGCACGCAACACAACAAGAAGGAAAACCCTAAATCGAAAAAGATAACCGGGAAGGCCCGAACCGTTTACCTTGTTTTCGCCGGTGAGGGAGAAAGGAAGAGGATCGTCCCGCTCTCTTTCGTCGGGTTCCGCAGGGCGTGCGATCGTCCTTCCTTCTCCTCGTCTCCGTCTCGGTTCCTTACGCCCTCGGTTGAAAAGAGAGGAAATATGAATCGGGGTTTTTTCCCCTTCCCTTTCTTAAGGGGGCCGCCTTAAACCCTAGCCGTCAAGAGAGAAACCAAGGAGGGAAAAACCCTACGACCCCCCCGATTGTAAAGAAACCCTAAAATTGCCAAAATAAAAACCGACGGCTAAGATTGTCTCGAAAAGCGTGTCAAACGCTCGCCCGGATCCCGGAGCACACAGAAAGGGGCCCAAACTTCAAAAAATTTATTCTGGGAGATCCGGGAGTCGGAATTCGAATCCGATCGCGTCTTCGTTCACCGTTTTGCGAGCTCTAGCACCAAAAATTATCCGCAAGTCCCGATGATCAGCCCGAAAATTCTCGAATTTCTGCCCCACCTTAGTCAACTAAAAAAAATATTAAATTAGGACCCTAAACGAAAAACCGAAAGGTCGAGGTACCACCCAAAAGATAAAATAACCCACTGACATAAAAAAATGAAAAGTCCGATCGCCTCGAAATGTGTACCAGCCACCTAGCACGGATTCCGATGCACCACTCAAAGCAAACGCTTTGACCCCCATTCCGGGAGATCCGTAAGTCGGAATCCGAATCCGTTCGCTTTGCCGCCCTCCGTTCTTCGAGCTCAAACGCAGAAAAGTACTAGCGGCCCCGGTCAGTCCATTGCCGAAAGCGGTGAAAAGTTTTCCTACCAGTCCTGTCAAAATAAAAAGGGGGTATACAGGGTAAGGGAACGCCAGGACTCTACATCACTCACCACAAAAAAAAAAAGTTTCGTCCTCGAAACTTAATCCTGGTCCGCAACGCATAAAACTGAGTAGCACTCCTCCATCTTTAACTCCTGTTCCTAAGTCGCTTCACGTTCTTCTTGGTTGCTCCACAGCACCTTCCCATAGGGGGTCGCCCGGTTGCACAATCCTTTTTGTCCTCCTCGTGCTAAGGTCCGCACCGGTGTTCCGTCGAAGCTCAGGTCCTCTCTAAGCTCAAAGGCAGTGACCATCCGTCACCCAAAAATCAAGTAAGCAGGTTCAGAGCACATCTTCGAGAGTCCGGCTCATTCGCTCCGGCTGTCCGCCGGTCTGGGGGTGAAACGCCGTGCTGAAGTGTGATTTAGTCTCTAGAGCTCGTTGCAGACTTGCCAAAGGTCGACACCAGCCGAGTGTCTCTAGTCCACCAAAATTTTCTGCCTGAGGTCCTCGTACATCTTCGTATCACCTGGATGCGCCGCAGAGGAAGCGCCGTGCGCCTCTGACGGTAATTCCTTCTTCAATACTAGCAGTTCGGGCACGCAAGTCCACCCTCGAAAACGTATTGCGTTGTTCGCACTCGCCGAAAAGTCGCTTGCGTGGTCCGGGGGGGCCTTGTCTCGAAAAAAAACTGTATCCGTGCGCCCATCTTCTGACCTTCTAGGGTTTCTCTAAAAGGGTTGGCTTGACCCTCAAGGACAAAAGTCGCGCGACAGCACCGGTCCTGCTGAGTACTCGCGCTCATCGGTTCCCCCCCCCCCCCGATTTGACCCTTCCTGCTTAAACATCCGCTACTACACTTGCTTTTCCCGGGGTGGTACTGAATGGACAAGCCGAGTCCTTCAGTAACTCCAACCAATGTTTCTGCCGCAAAATTCAAATCCTTCTATGTGAACAAAACTTAAGACTCTGGCGGTCCGAAAACACATCACGATGAACTCCAAAAGGTGGTGTCTCCAAAGCTTTAAAACGAAAACGACTGTTGCCAGTTCCGGATCGTATGTCGAGCAGTTCCGCTCACCTTCTCTGTGATTCCCGTTGCTGGCACAATGTGCCCCAAAAAGTCCACTTCGCGAAGTCAGAACTCACATTCTTAGATTTAGCAAACAGCTTCTGGTCCCTGAGATTCCGGAGAAAAGTTCGTAAGTGCTCCTCGCAGTTGATTGGAGAGGTCATCAATCCCGGACTTGTTCTTCACTGTAACATTGTTTATCTCCCTATAGTCGATGCGTAGGCGTAGACTTCCGTTCTTCTTTTGCACGAAACGCACGGGTGCGCCCCAAGGTGACACACTCGGCCTGATGAACCCTTTATTCAGAAAAACTCCTTGTTGTGCCTTAGATTCCCTCAGTTCCGCGAAAGCCATTCCGCAAGGCGCCTAAATGATAGGTTGCGTGTCTGGTAGGAGCTCGAAAGATAGGATGACCTCTCGCCCGGGGGTATTCCCGACAATTCAGTCAGGAGGATGGCAGAAGAAACCCCTACCACGGGGGTGTCAGTGAACGACGTAAAGGGTCGAGTCGCTAGGCTCGCTGAAACCAAGTAGCTATACAACCGCCGGATACCTCGTCAACCAGTCCCTGCCCAGCACCTCGTCGTATTCCTGCCTCCCGACTCAAAATTCCCAGTCACGACGACACTGGTCCGCACGCCACCCCAGCCGGCGCTGAGCAGTCCGCAACAAAGTCTCGCGATGCGTCGGGGTGCCCCAGTCATACCGCCCAACCTATACCAATGGTCCCTTAAAAGTCCAAAACATCCAACCCGACGATGAGGAAAACAAGCCACACAACGCCCTCACAAGGCTCCGAGGGGTGCCAACCAAACAGGCTGGGTTACTAACTACCATAACTTCCCCTCCAAAAAAAAATAATGAACTCACCTGTCACCGACACAGACCGCTCCCTTCCGTCCCCAACACGGGACACTTCCACCCGTCACCAACACGGGCCACAAGCTCGGAGCATATCCACCAACCCAGACCACCCGCTCCGACTATCCATCCTACCGAGGCGACGGTCAAGACTAACGTTAGGTTTCAGCTCTAAGACCTACCACAAGGTCTACCCCACAGAAAGGGCTGCGTTACAGGGCCTCCTAGCCGAAGGTGACCAGTACCAAAACTCCGAGTAGTCGCCAGATCCCCCTCTTGGACTCACACCAGCCCCAAAAGATCACAATCCACAACGCTCCCAACCAAGCCTCAAGGCTATGCGTTAGTCATGGGAAGCTGGCGACAAAACCCACAAGGTAGGGTCCTACTTCCGTCCCGGCACCGACGGGGTGCGACGCTCCAACCTGCCACTAGCTCTCGGTCCCAAACCGTTGCCCCACCCAGCACCGGGCATCTAATCGAGCGGTAAACTTCTAGACCAACAGCGACACTCCCAACTAGAAGAAAATCTAAGCTCTAGGTCCGTTCAGCAAAGACCTCCAGGTACTGAAGACTATCCATCTGAAATCTAAGGGTCGGAAGAAGACAAGCAACGAAAACAGCGAGAAGAACCGTGTCAAAAGTTGCCTAGGTTCACTAAACACACTCGGGGATCACACGCCAACCCACCAGCAGGATAACCGAACCGACGCACTTGTGCAAAAAACGGGAACCCAACCCAAAGCTTTACCACCACAACCCCACCAAAAGGAGCCACCCGTGAACCCATCACGACGATCTCTACAATCGTCGCAGTGTCTACGGTGAAAGGCCGAACCATGGGTAATAATTATAGGGGAAGAATCCTCACTCCCTCCCGTACCTTGCCCATGGTGCAAAAGGGATCGACCGACTACCCCGCTGTAACTTAACACCAGAAAACCCAGAAGGTACATGTTTGGACAAACGGCTATCCAGTTACTCATGACCGACAGACGGCTGACAAACCAACAACCCCCGGTGGGTTGTTGCTACCACCCGAGCGATATCGGGAAAAGAAACCCAATAGTCCCCCGCACTCTCGCATCTGTTGCCGCAGGAGCTAGTTTTTCCGCGGCCGTCGACGTCGTCGTATCTGCCTCCGCGTCCCCGGCCGATGATCTGGTACGGGCCCATATCTGTACACACACAACAAGAGTCAGCTCTAGACTTCACTTACAAAACAACGAACCACCTGGCGAGAGAAAAGGACTCAGACTCTTCCCCCCCTTCGATCACTCGCGTTCTACCTTCCTATGCCCTACCCATTTCATTCACCCTGTAGGCAAGTGAGGTATCCCCACGGATGTCGGCACTAACTGTTGTGATTGAAAGAACGCTCTGATACCATTTAATCTGTCACGCCCCGGGGGTTTGTTTTAGCGGAAACGATTCATAAAAGTCGAATATTTGATGTGTAATTTTTTTTTTTTTTGTTTAAAAGAGAACCTCTCTTCCCCGGCACGTGCCCAGACCCGCCACACATGCAGGATCACTCTGCAAACGGACGGAGTCTCCCCTGTATGTGCACGGCGTAGCGTTCAGTACATGTTCCAACATACACAGCCAATCAATCACAACAATTAACCAGCATTCTAACTAATAACAGAAGAACCTATGGCCGGTCAATTTGGAAAGGATAAATCCACAGTTTTGAAAGAGCGCCTACCCGGCGCTTACGTTTTGAAAGCTAGTTTCGAATTAGCATAAATCCACAAGGTTCGAAAGCGGTGCCCACCCGACACCAAGTTTTGAAATCCCTTTCGCAATCCATAAATCCACAGGGTTTTGAAACCAGTGCCCACACACACTTAGATTTTAAAAACGGTTTTCGCAATCTTTTCTTGGCTTCTGCCTTTTTGATTTTTAAATGGCCGATAGGAATAAAAGGGAAAAATATTCCACCAGGGGCACTAAATGTAACCTGTACCGACATCCATGCCGACCCCACGAGGGTATCGCGAACCACTCACATAACTACAAAGTAATGAAAAGCGAGAATAAAAGAATAAACACAGTCCAGGGTCCCCAGCGACCCAGCTGCTCCTGTCCCGTCCTCACCACCGCCTACCTCTCTCCCCGTCTGGACCCTGTCACGAAGTGGGATGTCAGTGACGCAGAAATAGTAAAGCATGAGAATATAGTAAAACAAACCGTGAAGACAACTGGAGCAACCACCCTCTCAAAGAGGAAAGGCAACCTGTACACCTGTATCCTGTAATACCCGGACACGTCGGACAACTAAACCGACGGCCCGTACCGTACCTGCAGAAACCCGACCACGTCGGACAACTAAACCGACGGGTCGCATCGCACGCACCTCGGCGCCTCAAACCCACAACTAATAAGGGGCCCCACTACGTCACCTCGTGGTATGCTCGCACCTCGGCGCCTCAAACCCAACAACTAATAAGGGGCCCCCACTACGTCACCTCGTGGGTATACACGGGTCATAGACCACTTTTCCGGAAAAGCGCACCCTTTGCGGTGGCCAAACCGCGGGTGCGCGTGCTGCAGCCTCGAGCAAAGTAACCATAACCGTTATCATGTCAGCATCATAATGTATAAACAAGAGTAAACTGTAACCGCTATCATGTATAAACAAGAGTAAACTATAACCGCTATCATGTATAAACAAGAGTAAACTGTAACCGCTATCATGTATAAACAAGAGTAAACTGTAACCGCTATCATGTATAACAAGAGTAAACTATAACCGCTATCATGTGTAATCCAAAGAAGAACGGTAACACATGTGCTCAAAAGTACCCCGCTAACATGTAATAACGGAAAGTAAACTGACTGCCAAAGACCGACGCTAGACACCAAGGCAAAAGAACCCACTAACATGCATAAGCTATCACCCATCAATATTAAACCCCAGTACACTTAGAGTTGACCCCGTCCAACATGATAGAGTTAGATGCTAGGACAAAGAAAATAACAACCCACCTGAAACGTGAAGAAAGTGTGTGGGAACTTCAGTTAAGATGCTCCCCACCTTGAGCCCGAAAAGAACTACAGTAAGAAGTATCGTTAATAACATCGTCGGGGTCAAAACACTCAAAAACGGGGCGGAACGGGCCAAAAACGGAGCTTCTGGGCTCTTTGGCAGAAGGCTGGTGCACGGTCCAGGCGTGGACCGGGTCTGCGGCCAAGGGTGGCGGCCCTCACAGACCGGGCGCACACTGTGCGGTGAACCGCCCCATCCTGGGCCGGGCCGCGCACGGGCAAAAAGGCTGCGCGCCGGGTTCATCACTTCCCGGTCGCGGCGCCAGCACCGGGTCGCACACTGTGCCGGTGAACCGCGCTGCGGGCTGGGCCGGCGCACGCAACCGGCACCGGGTCTGCGCCCCCATGCGCGGGGCGTTGCGCCGGGTGCACGCACAGCGTGTGGACTCGCGCACTTGCGGCCCGGTCTGGCGCACGCAGCTGTGCGACGGGTTCACGCCCGCAGGTGGCCCGATCCGCTGCGACGGGTTGCACGATCGGCCGGTGGACCGCGGCTGAGGGAGCCGTACGGGTATGAACAGTAAGTTTCCCGTTTTCGCGTTTTCTCTCCGTTTTTAGCTCCCGTGCGATACCGGCGACGACCCCGCGAACATTGTAACCCCGGCGGCGGCGGCCTCCCGTCTAACAACGGCGGCGGCGGCCTCCCGTTCGACACCACGCCTCGCACGCAACACAACAAGAAGGAAAACCCTAAATCGAAAAAGATAACCGGGAAGGCCCGACACGTTTACCGTGTTTTTCGCCGGTGAGGAGAAAGGAAGAGGATCGTCCCGCTCTCTTTCGTCGGGTTCCGCAGGGCGTGCGATCGTCCTTCCTTCTCCTCGTCTCCGTCTCGGTTCCTTACGCCCTCGGTTGAAAAGAGAGGAAATATGAATCGGGGTTTTTTCCCCTTCCCTTTCTTAAGGGGGCCGCCTTAAACCCTAGCCGTCAAGAGAGAAACCAAGGAGGGAAAACCCTACGACCCCCCGATTGTAAAGAAACCCTAAAATTGCCAAAATAAAAACCGACGGCTAAGATTGTCTCGAAAAGCGTGTCAAACGCTCGCCCGGATCCCGGAGCACACAGAAAGGGGCCCAAACTTCAAAAATTTATTCTGGGAGATTCGGGAGTCGGAATTCGAATCCGATCGCGTCTTCGTTCACCGTTTTGCGAGCTCTAGCACACAAAAATTATCCGCAAGTACCGATGATCAGCCCCGAAAATTCTCGAATTTCTGACCCCACCTTAGTCAACTAAAAAAATATTAAATTAGGACCCTAAACGAAACAACCGAAAGGTCGAGGTACCACCCAAAAGATAAAATAACCCACTGACATAAAAAAATGAAAAGTCCGATCGCCTCGAAATGTGTACCAGCCACCTAGCACGGATTTCCGATGCACCACTCAAAGCAAACGCTTTGACCCCCATTCCGGGAGATCCGTAAGTCGGAATCCGAATCCGTTCGCTTTGCCGCCCTCCGTTCTTCGAGCTCAAACGCAGAAAAGTACTAGCGGCCCCGGTCAGTCCATTGCCGAAGCGGTGAAAAGTTTTCCTACCAGTCCTGTCAAAAAAAAAAGGGGGTATACAGGGTAAGGAACGCCAGGACTTCTACAAATCTTGAAACCGTCGGGGTGTAGAAGCAATTCCCTAACTCTCCGGCATCAACACACAGCCATAAGCAGTCGAGAAACCAGATTGCAAATCAACCTTCAGGAAGCCCGGGACCCATACAACCGGTAAATCAAATCCTCCATGCTCGACAAGGGTGCTAGCTCCAGATGGTCACTTCATCAAATTCCCGGGGATCCACACAAAGCCGAAGTGAACCAACCTTCCACAACTCGAATAGCACGGCGCCCAAAAGAGACACACTTGGTCTGACAAACTTCCAAAACATCGAATCCTGGAGTTGTGTCCTCAACTCCCCAAACTAGTGACATGCAAGACAACTCCGATAGGAGAACAACCTGGAACTCGCAACCAAAGGGGGTATCACCGAGTCCCAGTGCCGCCGTAGGTCCCTCAACCACACAGCCAAAAGTCTACTCATCCACTGCGAAACATCCGCCTCGCTCCCGAAGTCAAAACTATAGAGGCGAAGATAACCTCAAGCAGCCCAAGTACACCAACACCTCCGGGCCTGGCTCCCCAAGAAAATTGTCCTCGCGGCATAATCAACCGCCACGAAAGAGAACCGAACTAGCCAGCCAAACAAGTACCACAACAAGATCCCGCAGCTGAGCCAAGACCATCAGGTCTACCGGCAAAATCCAGGACTCAAGCTGCACCGGGCATGGACCCCCACTTCCCAGGGAGTCACCCATCCTAAACTACTCTAGCTCTAGCACGCTTAACTCTCATGTTCCTCTTGGATCTTGCTACCATCCAAAATGCTATAGCCGGGTTAGAGATTTAGTCCTATTATATTATTTATATAGAGGACTAATCCAAATTCCGGGGGTGTCACATTCTTCCCCCCTTTATGCCCTGACGTCCACGTCAGGCTCGAGCACACTCACAAGCACCAGGCGATGTGAGACTCGTCTCGCTAGCCTTAGCCGACCTTGTGAGGAGCTGCACTCCACTCACAACGGTCATTAGCCGGGGAGCCTCGCTCTACCCGCTATATAACCCTGGCTCAGCCGAGACTCATCTCACATTTCCGGCTGGTGAATGGCTCTGATACCAACTGTGACGCCCCACTTCCCAGGGGGTCACCCATCCTAGAACTACTCTAGCTCTAGCACGCTTAACTCTCATGATTCTCTTGGATCTTGCTACCATCCAAAATGCTATAGCCGGTTAGAGATTTAGTCCTATTATATCATTTATATAGAGGACTAATCCAAATTCCGGGGGGTCCACAGA